>OX578277.1:38660744-39398244 GCA_951217055.1 Gerris lacustris | reverse complement strand
ATACATTCGACTATTTCATCAACACTGCATGGCCATGGTTTTATTTTACTAATTAGTGAGCTAACATTATTTTTATATTCTTGGTTGTCGTGTTCAGTCCATACTAGTTTCGGCAGTAGAGGCATAATGTTCTTCTTATCCGTTAGTAATTTTTCCCCCAATTTAATTTTGAGTGGCAAGTGGTCTGAAAATAATTCCGATATAATTTCCATGTCTCGTACATAATCTAATGTGGGGAGGCTGACGCAGCACAAATCATTTACAGAAGAACCCATCGAGCCTATGAAGGTAAACTCGCCCTGTACATCGCTCCGTGTTCTACCGTTAAGTATTACCAGATTATTGTCTGTACAAAATTCAAGTATTTTTTTCCCCTTGTTATCTACGACTTTATCTTTCGATTTTCTTTTTATTTCGAAGTTGCCTAAAGTTTCCCCCATCATAAAATCCTTGTCTAGTTCTTGCCCTTCTCCAATCCGAACATTAAAGTCCCCTACTAACATATAATTATAAAGCTCATCCTTATTTTCAAAAAATTCAATTAATTTATTAAAATTATCGGACCATTGATTACAATTAAGGTATAATGGGATTATAGTTAAATGGTAAATATTTGTCTTGACAGAAATGCAGTTTTTTCCCCCGATCTCTGTGAAACATAGTTTACTATCTTTCTTTACTCCCGTTAAAATTCCACCGCTTGCTCTACCGTGTTTTGCTTCTCTCCGCGCATATTCCCATTTTACATAAAAATTCGAAAAATAGTTACAATAATTATCTGTTTTATCCTGTTCAACATGTGTTTCAATTAATATTATAATATTGAAACTGTTTATGAAATCTAGAAATGCATGTTGTTCTAAGCAGGATTTAAGTCCTCCTACATTATACACTAACAAATCCATATCCGGTGAATTCCCGTCCAGTAATTTCATATTCTTCTGAGGCCGTGCAAGGTGTAAAGGTTTCTTCTTATGTCATATAGTATGCAGTACATTTTCTCCTTGAATCCTGTTTCCGTTTTTCCAAGTGTTCTTTAGTTGTTGGTACCACTCTTCCGTTTCTTCCATTATCATCTTGGATAACTCCGGAATGCAATTTTTCTCTTCTAACGTCTCTAGATCCAAATCATCATTTAAATTAAACTTTATGTTGTTGACAACAATACTTGTAAAGGTTATATACATTTTAAAATCTAGCTTCTTTTCTTGCTCCCTAAATTTTAATTCTTTTTTCAGCAGTCTCAGAAATCCTCTCTTCCTACGCACGTCCACCGTGAAATCTCTATCGATGCCGTAATGAGTGCCACTTAGTTTTCGAGCATTTTTGAGTACCTTGTTTACCTCTTTTTCGCTCGGGAAGGTGACCAACAGAGGCATATGTGATTTACCACGTCCTATTGCCTTTACATTAATAATATTAATGTCCTGAATTTGTAGTGACTTTTCACAGAATAGTTTTATTAGTTCTTCTTGATTTTCTCCATCTGCCCACTGTATACCTTTAAATATCAGATTGTTAGACCGTAGTTTGTTTTCGATATTTTCCATTTTTCTATTTTTTATTTTATCTTGTTTCCGTAAGTCGTCTATTTGTTCCTTGAGTTTAGTATTTTCTGCCTCCATTACCGTTACTTTGTTATTAATAGCTATTACTTCTTCTTTTGTGGCCATACCAACCAACAGACCCTTCATCGCGTCCATGAGTTGCCCTAGGCTTAAGTCCCCTACTTTTGTTCTTGCATCCATAGCAACTTTTTTAGTTGTCAAGGTTTGCTCTTCAGGGGAGTCAGGGTTTCTTTCCCGTTTTCTGTCTGTTCTGTCTGCCCGTGGAGAAAAGTATGATAGAATATTATTAGTGGATTTTTCCTTATCAGTCATTCAGAAATGTTTTATTAATGTTTAACTGATGCCGGTAAATATTTTGTTTATTTAAATTAGGAGCTTCTAAGGCTACTAATGATTATCGAATGGAAAGAGATTATTTATCAATGTTATTGTTTTTTTTTTTTTGTTTTTTTGTTTTTTTTTTCTTTCTTCCTTTCTTTGTTTATTTAGAGCCAACCGTAACGTTTATACGACAACACTGGGGTAATTGTTTATTAGCTGTCACTTACCCCTTCTCCAGGACTATTGTCTCGTAGAATCTCGTTAAATCTCGCAGAGCTACGTTTGGACTCGCTTCCTCGCCTTTATTTCTAATTTTTTTGCTTTACTTTAACTTATTGTAGTGACTGAATAAATTAATAATTCACTTCCAAATTTAACATATATTTAGAACATTGTATAAACTTTCAACATGCAAAAATTGAAGAAGATTTTTAGAGTCTATACACGCATAAAAACAAGATACACACAGAGCCGATCTTATACCAACCGCTACTCGCGGGCAACTCCTATATATATATATATATATATATATATATATATATATATATATATATATATATATATATATATATATATATATATATATATATATATATATATATATATATATATATATATATATATATATATATATATATATATATATATATATATATATATATATATATATATATATATATATATATATATATATATATATATATATATATATATATATATATATATATATATATATATATATATATATATATATATATATATATATATATATATATATATATATATATATATATATATATATATATATATATATATATATATATATATATATATATATATATATATATATATATATATATATATATATATATATATATATATATATATATATATATATATATATATATATATATATATATATATATATATATATATATATATATATATATATATATATATATATATATATATATATATATATATATATATATATATATATATATATATATATATATATATATATATATATATATATATATATATATATATATATATATATATATATATATATATATATATATATATATATATATATATATATATATATATATATATATATATATATATATATATATATATATATATATATATATATATATATATATATATATATACATAAGCAGTTTGACCAAATTATTGTTTTTAAAATTTTGAGTGTTGTATCAAATGAAAGCTCCTGAAGAGGTTACAAATATATATCCTTTTTTACATTTTGTATTCGTTATTGGTTTAATAAGTTAAAATATACCCCAAAAAATATTCCCCCCGCCTAACCACCTTATAACGGCTATTCTTAAAATATTGAAACATTTCATGCAAATACCTTATTACAGGGCGATGAAAATTGAATAAAGGCTGTAGCGCTTTCTGGTGGTTGGGTGTGAGAACTAGGAGACTAGCTTTAGTTCCTAGAATCACCAACAGATGCCATGACTGTCTCTACTCTGACATGCATTTTATTTTTAACTCTATCTTAAGGAGTCTGTGTTTGTGTTGTCTCAAGTTTAAATCGTAATGCACTCTCTTTTGCCAATACTTATAAATTAATTATTTACTTATAATAAATTACTTATAATTTAATTATTTTTATAACTAACATACTTCAAAAAAATTATTTATTTTAATGGCGTGGGGATGTATTGTAAAGTGAGCCAAGTATTCATAGAAATGTTTAACATGATAAAACAAAGTAGTACATTGAGTTTTTACCAAGAATTAGTTCTGTGGAAAAAATTGTTTGAGTTTGAGTCAATAGAAATGTTTTACTGTACAATTAACTACTCAGTTATATTGTTAAACCATATATAAACCGAAATCCTTCCTCAGGTATATCAAATCTGTTTTACTTCATGACGTCTTTCTTAGATTAGGTATTTTTTTATCTCAATGCAAGTTATTTTATATTTTTTCAAAATTATGTAATGTATAGATTATTATAAATTTTGTACACTTCATTGCCAATGAAGTGTGTTGCCTGAGTCGCTTTCCACAGAAAAATTTAGTTTCTGAAATAATGGTGAATGAAGATAAAGTCTTTTGGTGATTCCTAATGAACTTTTGGAAAATACGCTATATATATATATATATATATATATATATATATATATATATATATATATATATATATATATATATATATATATATATATATATATATATATATATATATATATATATATATATATATATATATATATATATATATACATAAGCAGTTTGACCAAATTATTGTTTTTAAAATTTTGAGTGTTGTATCAAATGAAAGCTCCTGAAGAGGTTACAAATATATATCCTTTTTTACATTTTGTATTCGTTATTGGTTTAATAAGTTAAAATATACCCCAAAAAATATTCCCCCCGCCTAACCACCTTATAACGGCTATTCTTAAAATATTGAAACATTTCATGCAAATACCTTATTACAGGGCGATGAAAATTGAATAAAGGCTGTAGCGCTTTCTGGTGGTTGGGTGTGAGAACTAGGAGACTAGCTTTAGTTCCTAGAATCACCAACAGATGCCATGACTGTCTCTACTCTGACATGCATTTTATTTTTAACTCTATCTTAAGGAGTCTGTGTTTGTGTTGTCTCAAGTTTAAATCGTAATGCACTCTCTTTTGCCAATACTTATAAATTAATTATTTACTTATAATAAATTACTTATAATTTAATTATTTTTATAACTAACATACTTCAAAAAAATTATTTATTTTAATGGCGTGGGGATGTATTGTAAAGTGAGCCAAGTATTCATAGAAATGTTTAACATGATAAAACAAAGTAGTACATTGAGTTTTTACCAAGAATTAGTTCTGTGGAAAAAATTGTTTGAGTTTGAGTCAATAGAAATGTTTTACTGTACAATTAACTACTCAGTTATATTGTTAAACCATATATAAACCGAAATCCTTCCTCAGGTATATCAAATCTGTTTTACTTCATGACGTCTTTCTTAGATTAGGTATTTTTTTATCTCAATGCAAGTTATTTTATATTTTTTCAAAATTATGTAATGTATAGATTATTATAAATTTTGTACACTTCATTGCCAATGAAGTGTGTTGCCTGAGTCGCTTTCCACAGAAAAATTTAGTTTCTGAAATAATGGTGAATGAAGATAAAGTCTTTTGGTGATTCCTAATGAACTTTTGGAAAATACATTTTTCTGCTAGAAGACGTTCTTAAAAAATAAAAAATCGAATCAAATAAGCAACACAGATAAATATTACAAATTAATTAATTTCTTATTTTATACTAAATAATAATGAAACAAGATGTAGTTCTTTTGTATTGCCTTGTTTACTGGTCTAATTCAGTAGAAAAATAAACAGCTTCGATTACAACAAATAATCAATTAAAACATCATCAGAGTTCATAATTACTTAGCCCAGTGTTTTCCGTTTATTAGTTTTCTTAGGTACATTTAATTATTATTGATCATTTCATCAAAATTTATCATAAAAATAACTTCTCCTCGGTGGGGAATCGAACCCGGCCTCTCTCCGCTAGCGTTTACTTGCTTATATTGTTTGATTTGTATTTTAATGTAGTCCATTCTAGAATTTTTAAATCAAAATCTTCAGAACCGTTTTCGAGAAATAATTTTTTTCACGTTATTTCAGAGTTTTTGGGTGTACGCCCCCCCCCCCCCCCAAATTTGGAGCTAAAATTTATTTCTCGATTTCGCCTCGGGGTAAGATTTTCTGAACATTTATGCAAAATTTCGTCAAAATCGGCCCGTTAGATTAGGCTCCATGCGTCAGCACAGACTTGCGCCAAATGTCGTCAAAATCGGTCCAGTAGTTTAGGCTCCATCAGGTGTCTGCACAAAAAGATAACAGACAGACATTTTTTAAAAACCACCTTTTTGAACTCTACAAATATTTGTACTGTCGTCTATAATATTTATTTGTAGTCCAGTCAAATTGTGCACAAAAAGGGCTCAAAGTGGAAAGTTCTGGTGTAATTGTTTTAAGTAGTTTATTTTATGTTTTTTGGGGTTGAACTCGAAATCTGAAGTTTTCAACCAACATTTCCCCCCGCAAATATGGGAAATCGTCAAAAAACCACTAATAATAATATTATTTTTAGTGGTTTTCAGCTTATAACTCGCAAAGCGATCTATTCACACTAAAAGTGTTGTAGTAGTAAAATAAAAAGGAGTAAATAACCTACAATTTATGTCCATATCATTTTTTGTAAGTCGTATGGTTTTCACACAAATAGGAGTTGAAATATCGGGAAAATCGGTAATTTTTTTAAAAAGGCCAGTCATGCATCATGAATTAATGAGCGAATTTTCATAGAAATCTGCGTATTATTAGCCTATGATATTATAGGAAAATTTTGGTATAGAATTGGGATGGATGAAAAAAAAGAAATTGGTACACAGGGGATCGGGGTACAAAAGTCAAAATAGTATATATCCTTCAAGATGCATGTCGTTGGAAAGCTTTTTAATAGTACAGTAATTGTTGTTATGTACCCCAGAATTTTTGGAACCCGTTAAGGGGTCAAATTTTGACAATTTAGGGTCAAAAATCGCATAAAAACATCTTTTTCCATGTCACCCCCCTCTTTTATGAAAATATAACAAAAGTGTACATAACTACAATTACTCTACTCTTAAAGAACTTTCCAATGACATGTATCTTGAAGGGTATATACTATTTTAACTTTTGTACCCCGCACCCCTGTGTACCAATTTTCTTTTTTTCAACCATCCCAATTTTCAACCAAAATTTTCCTATATTATCATAAGCCAATAATACGCAGATTTTTTTGAAAATTCGCTCATTAATTCATGGTGCATGACTGGTCTTTTTTTAAAGAATGCCGATTTCCCGATATTTCAACTCCCATTTGCGTGAAAACCATACGACGTACAAAAAATGTTATGGACATAAACTGTAAGTTATTTACTCATTTCTATTTTACTACTACATCACTTTTAGTGTAAATAGATTGCTTTGCAAGTTATAGGCTGAAAACCACTAAAAAATATTATTTTTCATATCGTCACCTCAATGCAATAAGTAGGTTACTCGAAAATTTACCATTGTTGGATCATCATCATTTTGACCTAATTTTTTGTCAGGGGATTTAATGCAACAACTAGATAAGTCTTATGCCTAGCCTATCACTTTTAAAAAGTCCAATTACTATGTTGATGTAAAAAACAAACAGAATCTAATCAACAATAAATAGACTGCCAATTAGTGTGGCACATAGCTTCCTCACATCCTATCGCATGTACTTAATTGTTATATTACTTTATTGTTATATTGTTTATTGTGTAAAAACTATTAATAGCTTTAGCGATCTTTAACACTTCATAGCGGTGTTGCTGTTGGTTTTACTAAAAAATTGTATTTGAAAAAAATGTTTGTCTCAATAAATAGATGAAGTTAGATTATTTTCCCTCCCAAAATTCCAATTTTAAATTTGAAGTTCACGTTTACGCGAGCGTTGCTCGTGAACGCTTGGACGGATAACGTTGTCCAACGAACTCGTCCTGGGCACTGGTAAAATGAACATTTCTACCAATTTTCATTAAAATCGGTCGACATTTACTCAAGTTGTCGTCACACGTTTCATAATTGGCGGACACACAGACACTAGACCAAAAATGTTCCCTGATGTCTGAAACGGATTTCTGTCTTGGAATTTTTAAAATCGGAGACATAAAAATTGTTTGTTCTCAATGCAAAAGTGAACACAATGCTTCGGTAAGCTCGGAAGCAAAAATGTTTTAGGTCATTAATCTCAAAACATGAAATTTCGAGTTACCTATATACTTCTTGCATTGAGGGGACGATATTATGTTATTTCATTTGTTTGTTGGTTTTGAAGAGTAAGCTTCTTGGTATTTTGTTGATTTGTTTTTTATTTGTTTTAATCCTGATTTATATTGACTTCCGTAACTACGAAGATGCGTGTGTATTAAATTAAATCAACGCCGTTAGTCATCATAATGATAAAATAAATTGGGTACTTAAACCATTCATTATAAATTCTCTCACTCTGTTACATTGCATTAAAAAAATAAGACATTATACTTGCTTTATACTAAACTTTCTCATATATATATGTATATTATATATATTTTTTTTCGTGTACTATACTATGTTCAAACACATTGCAAATGCACATTCACACTTTTGTACCCCTGCAAGAACAGTTTTTATTTGCGGCTCAAAAACGCAGTATTTTTGCTCTAACGAGTTAAAGACCGGTTTAAAATTTTGTCATAATTCCATAAATAATTTGTTTACTTTGGGATTAAATTCATTGATAGTATAGTGAAAATGCGTATCAATGTTGTGACGTATTTTAATTTATTCTTGTTTACACTTGTTGAAATAATTTATTATACGTCCTCAAAGATATTTTCCGTCTCTTTTTGTAGATTTCATTAGGGTGTATGAAAATAACATTATGGATATTAGTTGCAGTCTTAAACTTTGTCTGCGGATAAATGTGTGTAAAATTTGTCTGGGGGACAAAATCACGTAAAAGCAATTGTTTGTAAATATTGTCTATCAAATGTCCGTAAACTTATTCTGTGGTCAAATGTTTGTGTCAAAATGTTGTGTCAAATGTTCAAAACTTTGCATTTAGTAAATTTTGTTTACTAGCTATTGTTTGTAAACTTAGTCCAAAAGTTGGTAAACTTGAGACTAGATCTTAGTCTAGTGTCCTATACGTAGTTAAGTCTGTTATAACGTCCTCTTTTTAATTAGAAAATTTGTTTTTGATTTTTTTCCACGTGTTGGCTCTGTTAAAATTTGATTCTATTATTTCGAACTGTTGACAAATCTTATTTGTTTACGAGTGTTCATAGACATTAGTTTACAAAACAATATTTGTCGGCTGTTTATTACTACTAGTGTTTAAGAATATAAATTTGACGCGTGTATTTTACGTCGATGTTTTTATATATATATATTTATATTATATAATAAGGAAGTGATCAACTTTTATAACTAAAGATTTATCTGATTGAGACGAATGGCGACAAGGGGTAGGGGGATAAAACTAAATTTGTATATTTATGTCAAACTGGAGCTAAACTCAAGAGGGAAGTTTTATTTATTTTTGTATAAAAATAAATAAATTTAAAATTTGTTTCTTGTTTAATACCAACGTAGGTAGTTTTTAATAAAAGATCGCTGGCCGGAGGTTCCACAAATAGAGATCTCCCGGGTATCTCTTTAGTGGAAAAGAGATTCGGATGAGTCTTCAACTGTTTTGGCACGGATCCCAGGTGACAACGGTGGAATTGTGGTGGTGGGAAAATAAAAAATCGCGCTACTCGAATGAGGAGTAAGAGGGGGAGAAAATGTGACACAAGGAGTCGAGTGTAGTCGAACGAGTAGGAAAAAAAAGAAATTTGAATCACATGGCTTTTATCCACCGGTACGCGTTCAGTCTTTCGTCTCTTTACCGGCAGTATCTTACGCAATTCGTAAAAATAATCTTCGGCGGTATTCCGTTTAGATGATTTGGAACGATGAGGTTTTTTCTTTAAAAAAGTTCTGTCCTGAAAAAAGTCCCGAACAAATCCATTTGCAGTAAAACCACAGTTTAGATAACATTTGATAAGCTCCGATGCTAATGACGTGGGATAATTTGATATTAACGAATTTGAAGAACTTTGATGCTCTAATGAAAGGTTTTTTTTTTATTAAAAAACGCTTTAGTTCTTTGATAACTATAAAATCTGAATGATGTATCATCTATAAGAATACTTAAATGTTATATCGTGTGGAGAACTTTGATGATAACTTCTCACAAATGTTGGTGCTTGAAAATCATATCGTCAAGAGAACTACAATGATAAATCGTCTAGAAATTTCGGTGATATACCAGTTAAAGAACTTAGATGATTTATCTTCATCGCAGCATTGATGCTAACTTTTCATAAACGTTGTTACTTTAATGTCCCGATAATATACCGGGTAAAGAACTTTGATGATATTATTTGATACTACATCTTCAGTACAACTTTAATGCTCTCCTCTTCATATTCTTTGTTACTTAATCAACTGGAGAAAATTAATACGCTGTGATATTGATATCCTGAGAAACTGTAGTACTGCATCATTATGAGCTAACGAACGTTGGTGTTCTATATCAACAAAAGAAGTTTAGTGTCATACTTTGATACTAACTATCGCCTTTTCAGGTTTTTGATGCTTTCACAAGGAGAACTTGTGAACACTAAAGCATGCTTTAATATTAATATTACCTTAAAGGTTTCTAACTATCTTCTGCCAAACTGCTCTAATGATGGTATCAACTCAAGAACTAATGTTACAATCCTACGTTATCTTCCCCTTTTAAAACTATGTGATATCTCAGCAATGCTAAATCTTCAGCAAATAGACTTTCACAATTTGAAAGATTCCAATTAAAAGCTCAAGATGAATAAGATGACAGATCGAGAGGCTGTTCTCTACCTTTTCACACTTCTGGCAGGATGTCTTCTACTTTGGTCATGGTTTCCTTTAATTATCACTCTATCTACCGGTATCGCACTTGCTTCCACGACGTCATTCTTCAAACCACAACTAGGTTTGACAAATAAATTTCTTTCTTTTTTTATTTTTAAATTATTATTAAATACATTTTTCTTTTAACGATTCGTTACGTGATCGAAAAATCTAAATGATTGCCTGGTTCCTAATCGTTCAATAGTAAAAAGTGTTAAATCCATTTTTAGATTTCTACTCCAAGTGGGTACTGTTGTTGCGGCAATTTACGTTTAATCGACCTGAACTTTCTTAAACAAATTAAATTGATAGAACTCAAAAGAACTGGAGAATGAATTACAGTAAAGCTCTTTCAACTAATTAACTTGCTTTAGTAAATTTAATTGTTGACTAGTCCAAGCCTTCCACATAGGCTGGACAGGTATTATTAATTATTTCCTAGAAATTAAGGATAGCGAGGATCAGTCAAATGTAAAAAATAATAGTTTTAGATTTACGGACGTTTTGGAAAAATCGATTCCCATCTTCGTGCCTCAAGCTATGATGGCACCCTTCATGCATTATATCTTGAAGAAGAAAGTACATTTTCCCGAAACGTCGGTGAATTCAAAACCTCGATTCTTGCTTTTGACTGATCCTCGCTATCCTTAATTATTATTTAATACACAGTCCACTTATCCTTTTAGTTATTATTTTTACCTTATCAGCAAATATCATATGATCAACTGCTATCATAATTTCTTCATATTAGTAATATTAGATTGCTAACAACAGTGAATATGTTCAATACCGGTTTATTAAAATATTTGCTATTCTTGCTTTGACAATATTCTGATCCATTTCACTCTTATTATTTATTCAAGATGTGGAAATTTAACCAGAATCTCTTTTTTAACATAATACTTGTACACATATATAGGTGGATTCTTTTAAGGGTAAATAATTTCAAAAACGTAACGTTTACTTAAATGGCGACGTTTCGACCTATCTGGTCATTGTTTATTCTCACACCTATCTGGACTCGAATTTATTTAAGCATTCCTTCAGGCTTGATAATGACCGGATAGGTCGAAACGTCGCCATTTAAGTAACATTTTTTAAATTATTTACCCTTAAGAGGATCTACTGATATAAGTACAATAGAAATAAAAGGGTACTACCACCGACCATCGTAATACCTATTTAACCCTTTGTTTTTCCACATTTCTCATTTTTTGGGAACCCTAAAACTATTTGAATAGTTCTTGGGTAAACCCTCAATGACCAAACACGTATAACAAAGTATTTTATATTAGGCCAAATTTTGCCTATAAATAAACTCCTACACTTGAATAAATCTTTAGGCAAATGTATACTTAATGATCCCAAGATCTTTTGGAATAAAACTTGTGGATAATGGAATCTCCTTTGAATAATTATCCCTTAAAAAATAAACTGCCTATTAGTGTGGCGCATTGTTTCCTCGCATCAATTTTTAATAGCGCACTCGAGACAATTTTTAAAAACAACTTTTTTGGATTCAGGGGACATTATTAAAACGCAAATACTTTCTCTCTATATGTACTGCGTAGTCAAAGGAACTGAGAAATACTGGTGAAAAATCTAAAACGTCAGTCACCAGGAATCGAACTAATGACCACTGATAGGACCACTGAAGATGTAGCCTTATAATATTTGTACAATAGCGAAAATATCCACGTATTTTGACAAAAATCGAAAGTATTATACACAGTGTACAACGTCGCAATTTACGTTTTATTTACAAAATAACGTTTGTTATTTACTTATAATTTCTCTCTTTTTTAACCTTTTATTACAATAAAAACTTATTACTCAAACAATTTTTGTTCAATTGATGTAGGAGTAATATGTTTTTCACTTCGATAGTGTGAATTTTCGTTGTCAAATTAAATTTCCCTTTTTTGAGAAAAATGCAGAGGTTTAGTGCACACTAACCAGCAGGGGCGGATCCAGGGGGGGGGGGCGAGAGGGGCGACCGCCCAGGGCCCCGCGCCTTGGAGGGCCCCGCGCCATAGAAAATTAAAATAAAATACTTATACTTTACAGGCAAATTTATAGTTCATAGTGAAGATTGTCCGCGGGGCCCCGTGCCATATACAAAACATGAAATATTAGAATTATAAAATTCAGTCGAATTTAGTTTACATGGTAGAACCTAATATCCGCTCCATATAAAATTAAGTGAGTTAACGTCCTAGTGTTTTCTCACCCTCCCCCTTTTCAAAATGATGACGATTTTGTTATTTATTCTGTGGGGTAAATCTTCATTATGTGCTATATCTAAACGTCCAATTTAATTCGGTTCTTTTCAAACTGTTCCTTTTTACATTACAAAACGATTTCGGTTGTATCATCTCGATATATTAATTTTTTTTTAATTTTAGGGAAAAATATGGAAGGTTATGGTAAGTTTAGGTTGAGTTTAGTACTTTTTGACCTGACCTAACAATAACTTTCTATCATTACCCTATAAAATGTGGCATTTCGTGTATTTTTTTTAAAACCAATAAATAAAACACTGAATTTATCGAGATACTACATAACCTTAATCGTTTGACAATGTACAAATATATGTAAAAAAGACAAATCCTGTAAAAAGGAATAGTAAAAAAATAACTAAGTACATCGAACAGTACGAAATAATTGGGGCTATTAGTGCAGTTTTACCAATTGATGTCAAAGAGAAACCACCTCAGAGATGCATAAAAACGCTGTTTTGAGAGGTCATATTTACAAAATTTTCCGAGGGAGTACCCCCCTTAAAATGTGTCTTTGAAAATTAAACTAAAAACTCGGCACTAAAATGGAAAGTTATAAGCTGAGAATATGAATTCTGGGAGTAAATTTAAAATGCTCGAGTGTAGATTTCAAATTATAGGACTGATCACAAATATCACAGCTTAACTTTTTATTTACAATGATAATTTAACCATAAAACCCAAAATATCATGAAGAAATAGTTAAGTATAACAGAGCTTAGTTATTACAATAAAAATGTTTCTTTTCGATTTAGCTTGCAAAGAAAATGATGATTAGTTGAAAACTATATAATTTGAGGGGATTATGTTCAAATAATATGTTAGATTAAAATCATGAGGAGAATTGTAATCAATTTAAAATTTTTGAATTATTTTGAGAGCAAAAACGTTTGACTGGCCTTAAGTGAAGGGAATTAGCCGTAAAATAGGATCAAGTTATAAGTGGTTTATTATTAAGTTACTTTATTGTTTTTTATCAGCAATCCCCGCTCTATCCTAGGGAGCCCCGCCATTTTGTCTCGCCCAGGGCCCCGCAAGATCTAGATCCGCCACTGCTAACCAGCATCCCTTGCGTTGCGAACCCATTGTAGGGATGAGTCATTTGCTGCAGAAACTTCTGAATTAACTAAAATTCTGAAGCGATATCATCTGGAAGATCTTGTGTTATAAAACGATTTAATTAAATTTGGTTAAAGCTTTAGTTTGTTGATATAAATTTGTGACTCAAAACTAACTTCTGAAAAATGAACTTAGGTTTTCAGCACAGCGCATTTTTTATTAGAGCTCAGGTTTTTTTGTTACTTTAATCTGTAATTTTCATATTTACTTACTTACTTCCTGTTACTGGAACATAGGACCTTGAAGAATTAACGCCACTTTGTTGGATCCTGACTAATCGTATTTACTTCTTGCCAGTTTTTCCAACTGCGCCATACTTCTTTATTAAATCGTCCACCTTTATGTCTTCCTCAGTCTCCTGATTTTTCTTGATCCTTGCGGCATTTCGCTCTAGTGGATCTACTTTTTGTTTTCTTAGAGTAAGGTAAATCCAGCCCCATTTACATTATCTTGCAGATCCAACGGTGTTTATAATGGTTCTTATTCAGCCCTCAATATTCTTTACAAAAATTATTTATAAATGCTTGCAGTTCCTTTTTTTCCATTTGGTCATCTTTCATGTTCCGCAATCGTATAAACGAACAGATTTTACATTTATATTGACTTCTTCGAGATAATGTTGCCTCTCCAGAGTGCCACAGTTGGTGCAGGAGTGGTAGAGTTGAACGAAAACACATTTGCTTTTCGGCTTTGAAACATTGATGCCTAAATAGTTTTCCACCTTTTCTACTTGGTCTGCACCAATAAAAGTGCTTCTATTATTACCTAAGTAAATCCTCATTTTCCTCTGTACGTCAGTCTGTAATCCAGTTATGTCCAGCTTTTTAAATATATATTACTTTTACTACAAATTTTCCTGAACGAAAATATGTTAGGGTCAAAACCCAAATCAATTTAAACTAAAATTTTTCCTAGTCAGAACTAGTTTCGATGAAAGCGCTTTGCCAAAACTATTTCCGACTAGGAAATTCTAGTTTTAACTATTTTCACGATTTCCTAGTAATAGGTATTAAGTATTTTTTAAATGTTTTGCTTATTACATTAGTTTTAAGGCTCTGTGGAGGTCATCTTAAAGGAACAACACAAACAGTCTCTCCTCGTAAATTGAAAAAAAAATGTATTATGCCAAAGCAGCTTTCAACAGGCCATCATCAGTGCCAATTGCGGAAGCAAAAAACCTGACTTTTATCAATGTAACTTTTCTTTTCTTTCGCAATTGGCACTGATGATTGGCCTTTTGAAGACTGAAAGCTGCGTTGGTAATATTTTTTTTTTTTAATTTACGTGGAGAGACTATTAGTGTTATTCCTTTTAGTATTAAGGCGTTTTCTTCTTCTTCTATATTTATTTGAAAGCACCTGATTTTCATATACATTATCTATTATATATTTGCTTTTTTAAATAGGTAGTTAAATTTTAAATAAAATAGTGAAGAAGAGCGGAAGAGGCTCCTAATCTTATTTGGCGAGTTTGTAAAGTCTTTCGTCTATGACTAAATATATATAATACTTATTTAAAATAGAAGCGTGGGTGCCTTGCATTGGATATAATCCAGCGGGAAAATATATTCATAACTTGTGTTCCCTATAGCCGGCCTAGTTAACTATTCTTGTAGGAATTTTAATGCATATACTTACAAAACTGGGAGCGGCAATCATTAATTATTTTACTAGAGAATCTGTTGTCTTATCGTTGTCATCGTCAGATTTAATTCTAAAATAACGGCTTACTTCAATAACAATTCCTGACTATTAATCAATTGAGTCATTTTTAAAATATTTATAACTAAATTCGCATATAAGAATTATATAGAATGACTGCACCATTAAGATTTTTTTTACCAACAAAAATAATGATGTGTGTTATTTTGTCTATTATTATTAAATTTATTATCAATATATCTTGAAGTTAATATAGAAGGGATCGCATAATAAAAACCAAAGAGCTTACATGGACTAGACGCAGCATAGTACAAAACCTTTGATTCGAAAAATTTCTCAAAGTATACGGCAGATGGTGCTTTTAATTATTAGCAAAACAATCCAACAGTTTAGAACTAAACTATAATCAATAATCATTTGTGTCTTATCAACTGATAAAGCCTTATCTTAGGCTTTTACTTTCTCACATTCGTAGTGTATAAAGAGAAAAAGTATTACAATAGCTTGAACATTCGATCTTTATCGTTCCCATACCCCCGAGTAACACCGAGAAATTAATTTTAGCCTTACATGCCCCCAAAACCCTGAAAAAAACTATTTCTCAAAAACGGTTTCGACTATTTTGTTCAAAAAGTGATCAACATTAGTATTTTAAAAAAATAATTTGATCATATAAGTCATTTTCCTGTCAAAAATTTAGTTTCGGAGTTGTTGATAAAACATAAATTTGTCCCCGCTAAAATAAAATAAAATAAAAAAAACGAAATATAAAGACCGCGTGTTGAACTAACTAAACTAAATTAAATAAATGAAATTGAATATTATATGGGGTTGAAATTCAGTATCACCATGAAACGTGAGAATGTTTTATTCGAGTTAAAACGTGGCCAAGTTGCAACAATTAGAAGGCATGAAAGAAACATGATCCATAGTTCCACACTAGGAACTATAAAAAAAAAATAATAATAAATGAAAACGATGATAATAAACCTAAACAGTTAACTTAGGCAATTGTGGAAAAAAATACTCGTTATTCCGGGAGGTCTCTACTATAAAATGTCCCTCCTGTCTGTTTTAACTTGAGCCTGAAATAACTCTTATTTTCTTCTCTTTTAACTTGCCCGATTTAGCCAATTCAGACCAGATGGATCAAGCAAAAAGGGAAAAAATAAAATTTCCCTCGTTTAGAACTTTTCTTCTTTTTTTTTAATTTTACAACCTTATTTTTACTTTTGGTTTTCTTGGGTTGGGATTTTTTTTTATGGTTATTTTTAAATAACATGTAACTTTTTTTGCGAAACTTGGTTTCCTCTTTAGGTATGGATTATTTTTTCTTGATAATAAATCGCTGTTGTTAAACATTGTTACAACTAATTTCTATCTGATATTTGTAAACAGAACTAGAAATAAGTCATAAGTTAGATCCTAATCACATCTTTATTGGTACAACCAAAACGTAAAAAAACATCCCAGGCCTGCCAACTCCTAGCACACTGAAGTCACTACATTATTTATTATTGTATCCTCTACCCTAAACTATGAATTCATACTCGTACTTGAATCCACGTTCTCTTTGATTATTTTAGAAGTATGTATTTTCTTTTTTACTTTTCCTCAACTAGGGTTGGAAAAGTTAAGTTTTCACCCAAAAAGTATCAGTTTAGGGAGTTTTTAAGACCTTCTGAGTGCATGGTTTTCAGCATGGCGTCTCTAGTCTCTATGTGTGTTATCTCGTAGCGCCCCGGGTATTTAACCTAGAGAGTTGAAACTTGGCAGAAAAATCAGTCCCTACTTCTAGTTGTGCAGCCCGGAAAATCAACTTTTTCCGTCATCTTGAACCCAGTTTGCTGAGTCAGCAACATTTTTTTTTTATAAAAATCGAAATGTGGTCCGATCGAGTTGAAATTTGGCACGAATGTACCTCTCTGTATGACAAACAAACCCACCAAATTTAATTTTAATACTGGCCGCCATTTTGAATTTATCGATTTTTTTTATTTTGGCGGTTAATTATACCGAAAGTATAAATACGTTTTTGACATATATATCGTTGGTACCAGTAACAAATAAGGAACAAATATAAAAAAAATCCGAGGAAATCCATTAATTAGTTTAAAACTTATAAGCGAACATAATTATTAATTTGTTCGATATATTTGTTAAACCTCATAGTTTGTTGATATCTGTCAAAATACCGCCAAAATTCAAATAATTAAATAAAAATATGAATGTATAACTTTTTCTTTTTTTTTTTTTTTGAAAAATGGTAATAAAAAAATTAGTTAGTTCTAAACGGTCACCCATCCAAGTACTGACCACGCCCAATGCTGCTTCCTTCTTCACTTTAGTGCCTCCAAAGTGAGGAAAAGTTCCGAGGTACCCCGTTCCCGATTTTTTATTTTGACTTACACTAATATTACTGATTATTCTAAAATTTTTAAATGCGATAGTTTTGTATTGTTATTATTAAATTTAAAATCGAGATCAATTAATAATTAATTCACAACTCAAAGTATATATAAACATATAAAGAATAAATTTAAAAAACAGCAGACAGAGGTCAAAAAGGTGGTTTTTAAAAACTTCTTTCTTCAAACATTAACTAACTATAACTATCACAACTATAATATTCCAGAATGGGGACTACACACCACCATAAAAATATTTTCGCTCGAGTTGCGTACCGTACTTTATCTACGATTGTTAGATTTAAATAATAAATACAGAAAAAAATAAACTTGCTGTATGTAAGTTCGTATCTCTCTCTCTTGATAAAGATGGCATTAATTCTTGAGTTGTATTTATTGCCGAATTAATTATTTCTGGAGGAGTATTATTCTCCACATTTTCGTCTAAGTCACTTGATTCACTCATTGTTTTTCACTAAAAACTCGATATAAACCGTTACTTTAATAAAAAAAAAAAAAAACAGCAAATTAGTTTTGTTAAATGTAAACAAACTTGCTAATCGTGCGTAAAGCTGAAGAATTCCTCTTCTTTACCGCGCTAGTGTGGTAAAGAAGAGGAATTGTTCAGAACTATGAGACACGCATGCGCAATGAATACAAGTACGTAAATAATCACTTTCTACGCATCTAAACAAAGATATAATGTTTATATTTCGTATCAATCGTAGATAAAAATATTTATATGGGTAGGTTTAATTGTGTGTTTTATTGTTTTCTAGTTAACTCAATCTAAATTAATTATTGCCAGGGTTTTGCTTCCGAGCTTACCTTCGGTAAGCTCAGAAGCTACGTGGTTGTTCTGAAGAACGAAAAATTTTTAGGTCTCCGATTTCAAAAATTCCAAGACAGAAATCCGTTTCAGATATCAGGGAAGATTTTTGGTTCCGTGTCTGTCTGTCGCTCTATTTTTGCGAACCAACGTATCTTAAAAACTACACGTCCGATTTTAATGAAATTTGGATGGTAGATCATGATTAGCCCACTGTTGGTCCCATATAAGTTTCAACCTTCTGCGCTCATTTGTTTCTCTTCCACATGCACACAAACATTTATTTACTCCTCATTTATAGCTTCATAAGTATTTATCTGATTTGTATGAAACTGTTATAGTTTATCGGAAGTAACCCGCAGATAGCCTCAGATTAATTTGAATCGTCTGCACTCTTTAACTTTTGCTAAATTGATACTTTAATTCAAGTAAAAAATCAAAACAATTTTGACAGATTATAAAAACAGGGGACACAAACAAATTAGACAATAATGGCTTGTAAAAGCATAACATCAATAAAGTACGTGATAGGATGTGAGGAAGCTATGTGCCACACTAATTGGCCGTCTATTTTAACTGGGAATTTATTATTGGAAGAATTATTATCCCTGAATATAATAAATTTCCTTGCTCTACTGTTGCTTGTCATCTATTGACTCTTTGATTCATATTTGTTACAGGAGAAATGCGAGGTAGAGATGGTGCTGAACCTACTGGTAGAATCACTACATCACAGTATAGCTACAAGTCCCCAGATGATCCTTTACAGAAACCTCATGTTACTTCCACTACCACGACTACCCACTTAGGAGCATCTCAGAGGAACTCTATCACTTCTTTAGGGTTAGTCTCAATACCTTTAGAACTAAAAATGTTTATTACTTTCTTTTTTTTGTTATATGTCTACATAAAAAAAATCTATTTTAAAAAACTGTGGGAATTTTAAAATTAGACACTGTGGATAACCATAACCTGAAGGTATGTCTTTAGATTTACCTTTATGTAACCTTCTCGAGTCAGAAGTTTGTTTTTAAGGGGATGATACATACAACATACGGAGCTCATTAATGATTCAGAATAAAGAGAGCAATTTAAATTTTATTAACTCTATAGATCAGATATTCAATAGTAAGAAGATTCATGGATGTCCAATTAAAGTAATCTATACTGTATGATTAAGTTACAAGGTGTTGTTTAGAATGATGACAACTGCTGTTGGTGAATTGTGTAATAACTTACCATTCTCTTGTAGCAATTGAGACTCCTATCGGAATGTGGATAGATAAGACTGATGTAAGATTTTTAGATACTGCGGCAAAATAAAAAAAATGGAAAAGGTCCGTGTTGTGAGTTTCAAATTTGGATATAACCTAATGGCCCGGCTTTAACTGTGTCAGTTTGTTCTAAAAAAATGTTACAACCCTTTTTTTCTATAAGTCTTATAATTTTAAAAATCGCATTTATTTATTTATTTTGTACACAGTGTAAAAATGATGTTTTTTTAACAAAATGGCATGAAAAAATAAACACTTTCCACACGTGTTATATATTTTTGTAATCTAATCCTCAATACCTTTCATTATATACCTCACTCAAATTATTATTTTTTCATATTTTTAGAAACAGCGGAAATATAGTTTTAAGGGGGGGGGGATACACGCAAAATTTTGATGTTTTTTGACAAAATGGCGTTGAAAATTAATCGCTTTCCACAAGTGTTATATAGTTTTGTATCTACTCTTCAATACCTTTCATTTGATACCCCACTTAAAATTAAAAAAAAAAATCGCGTGACGTGAGTTATCCGCCATTTTGAATTTGAACAGCTGATTATTTTGAGTTCGCAATATTTTTCCTGTGTGTGCTCTAAACGATCTTTAATATTGGAATGTTTCATCTTTCTATCTCTTTTGATGCAAAAGTTATTGGAACTACCGACTGACAGATAGACAGACACATGAACGAACTATAAGGGTTTCCTTTTTTGGTTTTACCAAGGAAACCCAAGTAAAAAAAACAAAACAAGTAACACGAGTAAGAAATCAAATGAGCAATTAAACATTCTAATCCCTTACCAATATATACAAAATCTTAAGTTGTGGAACAGCTAATCAGGAAACTGCCCAACCCAATGGGTTTACTATTGGCTGATTGGAGAATCTATCTTGACCTTCCTGGATTCTAATTGCAAGATTTGTTCCAAGAAGGAGCCGATCAGGAGCCCTATTTTGGAATTAGGGATGACCCTCGGTGCCTCTCTAGTTGCAGGTATGCATAAGCGCATTAGTTAAGTCCGAAAGTGATCAGGGAATTAAGAGCCCAGGCCTTTCACTAAGCTGGTGTAAGGGTTTTTTGTTTGAACTGCACTTTTACCTGGAACCGGACCACGAATGTTCAATATAAAAATTTGCTTTAAAAAAAAAAAAAAAAAAAAAAAAAAAAAAAAAAAAAAACTTTTTGCTAAACATTTGACAAAAAAGGCCATTCTATGACGTTTATCCCAAGAAAACCCCATTTTATGACGTTTATTCGAAAAATAGCTATTTTATGACAAAATCATATGACTATGACGTTTATGACTTTTTCCCATCTCTGATAATAATATTCGACTTGAGTGATTCCCACATGAGATTTTGTAGGAAGCCACCAAAAACAATGTGAAATTTAGCTGAGCAGAGTTAACTCTTCACTTGTCTAATCAAACCCATAGTTTTAATTTTAAATATAAGAATGACATCTAGAGTTCGGAATATGCATATTTTTTTTTATTGCTCTAATTATAATGTATGGAAGCTATTAGGCTACTTTAAATTCAATTTAAAATGCATATTTCAAGCATTTTGGCATATAATCACATATTTCTGGTGTAAGTGCATATTATTGCATATTTTCGGAATTTTCGCAAAACTATAGCAATTTCTTACATAAATACCTGTATAACAATAGAAATTTTAACAAAGGTGCATATTTTTTTAAGGATTAGAGTTTATTCACTGTAGTCACTAATATCTTCAAAAAACTGGAGACTCGCAGTTTAGAGCTTACTAAGGCTGTAGCCCTCCTCGAGGGACTAAAGGAAAAGAGTAAGGGTTGGCCGGGTCCAAAAAAGGCTTAGACAAAAAATGGACGCCATTCTCTTACATAATTCGGGCTGGACCACTGTAGAGAATGTCGCCCGAATCCTAGAAGTGGAGGAGTGCGTTAATACAAATCTGAGCTAGTTTGTGCGACGTTGAGAGAAAATTTTCCAATACAAATCTGAGCTAGTTTGTGCGACGTTGAGAGAAAATTTTCCCATTTACAAATGGTAATTTTGTATAGTATGTAAATATAACTTCTTCATTTCTTTAAATCATAGTCAATAATTCTATTGTTGGTGGTTATTCTTGTGTATTCTCCTATATAAGCTTCAAATGTCATTTTTGTGGGAATTTTTAAACCCTACTATTGCATAGCACTATTCAAAATATAAAGCTGCCTATTAGACTCTATATATTAGGAATAAGTGTATATTTGAGTACATATATTAGGAATAAGTGCATATATTTGGGATATGTGCATATTTCACACTTTTTTGAAATGCATATATTGAGGATTTTAAGTGCATATTGATCACTCTAGGACTCTAGGATATCCCACAAATATATAAACTTGAGAAGCTATAACAATAATCTGTGGTGCAACAGACTATTGATGGCTTGGGCCTGCCAAAGGCATTATACAACTATACCATAGTGGATGAACTGTATAATATAGAGAATGATATGGGGTTGGAGTGTCTATTCAACAGCTGTATAAACCATATAATTGCAAAGCTATAATATTGTTAAACTTTTACAAGCAATAAACTATGAAACCTTTCATTATTTTATTTAATTTTAATACATAAATTAATTATAATTCATTTCTTTTATGTATTACAGTGAAGTGAGGATTGAGGAACACAAGGAGAATGACTCTAGGAGAGATTCTTTAGTAAGCTCTGCAAGGAAAAGCTTGGAAAGCAGACAGAAAGAGGAGTCTTTAAAACAAAGTGAGTCGGAACGTAAGACCATTGTCAGGGGAGACTCCATCAAGGCACTCCAGCACAAGTTTCAACAACCAACCGGTATTAATTAAATACAAACTTTAAATTGTTTAACATCACATTTAAATACAATTAATTGTGACATTAGTAGTAATAAACTCATTCTAAAACATTTAATATTAAATAAACTTAGTCATATGAGAAAATACATTCTTTTTGTATTAGAAGAAGATACATATATTTTTTATCCCCACCGGATGTACCCTAAGGCTTGGTACATACATATTACTCCTCCTGTTAAATACATAATGAGAGGTATCACAACATCAGGACACAAGAACTGACTGACACAAGAACACACTGAAACACATTTCTGCCATAAATAATGCATGCCTGAGAATTATCGCAATGCTTCTGTTACCTTTGATAAACTCGGAAGCAAAAATAATTAACCATGAAAGCTAGTTTTGTATCAATAAAGCTAAGGCTGTATGTTGCTGTTTTTAGTTTAGATTAACTCCAATGCTCAATTTTCATACAAAAAAATATACCAGAGCGTAGGAGATAGGCTTCACAAGCTGTCCACCATTTTTCTTCTTATTGATTTTCTCTCTCAAACAAGTAGTGCGAGATTTATGGTCAGTATGTCCAGGAGTTAACACAGTCTCAATTTTTTCCAGCAAAAGTGGACTAGTTTTGGTTATAATTTAGATAAAATATGATAACCATATAAATTAATAAATTTATATAAATATGTATCAAAATAAATCTGTATCAATAAAAAAATCAATGTCTTTAATTTAATTCTTTCATAAAATGTTTTCTTCGACAAAAAACACAACATTAATCAAAAAGAATGTATTTTTATTTCTTTAAGTGACATTACACACAATTTTTAACAAATGTACAAATAAAATAAAAATTATTAAATCAATTAAACATATTAAAACTATTAAACATATTTAAAAATTAAACAAATGTATAGAAATCCTTTTTAACTTGATTATTCACTGATATGATTTATTTTTGCACTGAAAATTAATATTTTTTTATGCCTACTAAACATGTTTACTTTATTTATTTTTTATAATACAACATTTAAACATATTTATTTATATTAGTTAAACTCTTTTTGAATGAGTATAAAAATAGTTTATTATTGCTGTTAGAGAAACCTTATTTTTATTTTTTTTATTTTTCATTTTATTTATTTATTTATTTTTTTTAATAAAAAAATAATTCAGTTTAGTACAGAATTACTCTTTTGGATTTTAATTAGTTTATTTTTTTTAATGTAATTAATCCAAGTAATTGAGTTTGAAAATTAAAAGTTTCTCTGCTCTACCTAAGCTGTTTTTTCTTACAAGATTCCAAAAGACAGGAATATTTCTAAGGCAAAAAAGCTGATAACAGAAAAGTCTTAATAGATCATAATTTAATTCATTATATTTATTTTTATGATAACAATTTAGTCAAAGTAAATTAATAACTCTCACCTTGTATTTTCCATTTTTTTAATATAGTAATTGATGGGTTTATTGAGGAATAATAAAGGCTAATTTTTGCGATATTACGTCCTTTCCTTAAGTCAGTTTGAAGATGATTAGAAGATTCAGTTTTGATGGTTTTAAAAAATCCTTGTTTTTGAATCTTACCGATTCTCATAATTTTCACTTGAATTCAGGAAACATTGATATTACTTTTTTATTGCATATACTAATATAAACATAAAAAAAGGCCTGTTTATATTTTATTGACCCACTTAATTCATGTTTCACATGTTCTTAATTCTCTCTGTTCAAAAAATCCTTATATAAGGCTTTTGTCTATTCACATATTATGTTAATGACATTTGTACCTAATCACAAATCATTGTCGGGTGTATACTTTTGTTACGAATCTGCAAAATCCTCACTTTCAGGATAGTAAAAAGTAAGTTTCACTTTAACTTGACACTTGAGTGTCTTTCAGTTTTAACAGTAGATATGTATAAAAGTCTATATTTAAACCTAAAAACTCAAGTGTAATGTTAAAGTAAAACTTACTTTTTGCTCTCCTGTAAAATAAGGATGATTCTTGCAGATTCGTGAGTTTAGATACACCTAACAACATTTCTAATCCACTTTCCGTCTACCTAGAGAGACAAAGCAAGTTATTAATAAGTTGTTGTATAAATTATTAATTCCTTAATAGACCCAACTACTAAACAGTTATAATTAATTTGTGTTAGTTTTAATTAACTTATTAAAATATGGTTGAATAAAATACTTTTGTATATTTAATATTTTTTTATTTATTTATATTCTAATATTGTTTGATTAAATAATACTATTTAACTGTAATTTGACTAACCAAACTGTACTAATATTGTGTGGGAAGGCGTAAACCAGGTGAATCAGAAGCCAACGTACCCTAAAGCAGGACTCATCCTTCGGTCTAACAGTCTTACACAGTCTGATGATCAAAACCACTGTAAGTCTCCCATCTATTAACTATCATCTCTTTTAATTAAATATATATTCTTTTTTAATTTCACAATTATTATTATTATTATTATTATTAAAGAGGAAGACATATAAAGAGAGATTGTTTAAGATATTGTAGGTATCAATTTTCAATAATTGATATTTATAAAGAATCTCTGGTTCAATTCCTGGCAGTACGGTGTATTTTTATGTGTCTTTCTCTCTCCTACTTTAATAATAAATGTATTATTTGAATCTTTAGTTTTGGATTACCATTAATTTCAACATTTTTGAGTTGTGAAAAAAAAAAACCAGTTTCTCTTCTAATATCTGTGTTTTTTATAAAGCTGACACAAGTATAAAAATCACCCGTTATGTATAAATGTTTAACACCTGTTACCAGTGGGGGAAAATTTATTTTTATTCAATATCTTGGAAACTAGATTTTTCTCAGGAAAACTACTGATATGGTTAAATTGACCAAATTTTAGATTTTTTTAAATCTAAATTGTTGTAACCTTTTTTGAAAAACAAATTGTTTATCAGGTTTTTTTTTAAGGGGCACCAAATTTAGAATTAAAATTGCTTTTTCGCCTGGGTGTATGAAATATATATATGTCAAATTTCATTGAAATTGCTTCTGCCAGATGGCTAATTGACATAATTAAAAAATCACTTTTTATTAGGTGTAAAGTTATAAAAATTTCATAGGGAAAATAATTCCTCTTTCTAAGAAAGGTCTGATGTTTAATTCACTCTTCTTGCATTTAACCTGTCCTATTTTCTGCGAGATATCTTTATAGTGATATCTCTGAACAATAGGAAAGAAATATATGACTTGTTTGAGAATAAATTTGATGCTAAAGAAACCGCTATTGCTAATGCTCAGTCCAGGCTTAGTTTTCAACTCCCTTAATTGATCATTATTATTGTACTCTTACTAAAAGTAGTCTACAAGATTCAACACTGATTGAAGTTTGAAACATGTCTCTATGATTTTTTATAACAAATTGATCAGATCCTCTCTTAGACAAACATTTTTTTGTTAAAACAACTACAAAATGTTTTCAAAATTTCTATTTTAATAAAAAATAATTAATACAAAAAAAAAGTGAGGATGTTATTAATCTAGAATAATTGAAGGAAGAGGGGAACGTAGGAGGATGTAATTGACCTATAATGCAAGTTTTGAGGGGTCGTAAACCTTGTTTGTTATCTTGTGTCGTCTAAAGGTCAGTTTAATTATTTACCTGTGCCTCCCTTCCTTATCTAGGCTAAACTCTCAATGAATCAAGTGACCTTATCTCAAGTCCCATAGTTAAGCTTAAGGGCTTTTTTCCTCTCGCTTTCCTTCGAAACATCGTCTAGTATCTAGAGTATTTCGTAGTATTTTCGTTACTTACCGGGAAAATGAACGGTTGATTTTCATATTTTAATTTAATTTTTTTTTTTCTTTTCTTTTTTTAAACTTAATTTATGTTTATGCTGTTGCTTTTTGTGAGTTTTTTTTGTCTTTTTTAATTATAAATTTTATATTTTATGGGTATATTTAATATTGCATGGGATATCAATGTCTAATTTATTATCTCAATAATAGATCTTCATTAGAAAACTTTAATTTTTACTATAGTTTTTTGCAGTGAACTGATTAAATTAACTAATTAATTAAAATCAGTTAAATTTGAAATACTAAAACAAGTTCAAAATATAAAGGTAATAATAATCAATTTATTGCTAAGTAAACAAGTAAAATATAAAATTAAAAAAAAAAAGAAAGAGTTATTACAAAGCAACATGTCCCACTCAGGCTGTGGACCCGAGAACGAGTTGCAACAAAAAACAATAAACGCCCTTTTTTAAAGACATAAAAATAAGTATACTTTTAACATATATATATATTTCCTGTCTAAAAATGTATAATAACAGCATTTACATTAGTTACCAATTTTAATTGATAAAATGCCCTTCATCTTCATAAACTTACTGCATAAAAGTAACTAATATTAAATATAGACCTATCTATGCTTATTGACTTTTTTTTATTATAAACTTTTTTCTTTGTTATTTATTAGTATATAGTCTCACTTATTTACTCAAGTTATTCAAGAATTTTTAATATTCAAAATTACTTGATTAACTCTCTCTTCTAAAGTACTTTAAAACTGTCGAAGCAAAAACGTTTATTAAGAAAGTTGAAATTATTGGTATTCCACTTTTATAGAGTCAAATCATAATTTATTTTATTTAAGGAGAAGTGAGAAAGAAAGATAAAAATAGATCCTATTGCTGGGAGTTGAATACTGATTCCTGGGCTTGGGTTTACACCTCAGTGCTCCAATCCCAGAGGAATCCTTCACTCATTGTTCAATTCTCAATGAGGGAGTCCCATTTTCTTGAGTTTGTTTCCCTTTTCCTTGGACAGTAATTTTAATAATGTAAATATTTAAAGTTTATTTTATGAGTAAAATTAGACTTGTTTGCATAATTAATTCATATTATGTTTTTTTTGTGTCTCTCCAGTATCATCATCTATGAAGCGTACGAGTGGAGAGGAACGAAGAAGTAGCGTAGAAGAGAGAAGAAGTTCTATCAAAGACGAGCGGGAAGAGTCGACGAGGACGTCTAAGACCAGTACGACTAGTGTTACTTCTAGTAGTACTAGGAGGGACAGTGGATCCAATCTTACTAGCAAGACAACCACCAGAGAGGGAAGCAAGTCTGCCACCTCCTTCCTAGACGATACATCTAAAGTCACCGGGGTACAAGATATTCTTCAAAGGATGCGTAATGCCGATTTGGGTACGTTCTCTTTTAACTTTATAATTTTTTTAGTTTTCTAGTCTAAAATCTATATTTATAAGATCCAAATTCCATTAACTGACTAATTTATCACGATATCTCTAAAACCACTGAGCCTATGACCATGAAGATTTTATAACCTCTTAGCCTCTAGGATATGAATCTCTTTATGATATCTTGATTCAAGATTGGATCCAATTATGTATGAAATTACGCATCCTGCGAGTATATGTTTTTTATGTTTAACATTAATGAATATGCTTCCACTAGTTAAAGCAAAATGTTGATAAAATATTGTAGTGGGAAAAATAATGATTGAGAATCATAGATAGTTCAATCAATTGATGATTTAAGTATAGGTTTACATAATCACACTTTTATTATACAGTTTGATTGAATAATCCCATCCAATTCAACACTATACTTAACTTGTCGTTATTTTAAATGTCCGTTAAAATTCATTTGTTAAATAAAAATACTGTGGAAGTATATGACTCACTCCCACGATTCGCCTTTACTGAACTCTCAAACGGTGTTAAATTAGTGCAAATTGTAGCCTAGACTATTTCTTATTTAACTCATATTAAACTCTTCACAGCAATATATATGTCTGAGGTCAGATCCTCTTTCAGCAACCAATATAAATACACAGCAGAATAAACATTTCACACTTTATTTCCATCCTTGTAATGTTTGTTTTTTGTAATTCACATGTAAAGGAAACAAAATATAACGTAGTTGTTATTATTTTCAAGTTATAAGTCATTTTTAAAATAAATATAAATAGTAACAAAAATTACATGAGTCCGCTGTATATTTTATTACATCCAGCTACAATTGTTCTAGTTGTGATTCTTGTTTGTATTTTGTTGACTTTTGTTGCTTTTTAATCTTAAAAAAAATAATAATAATAATAATAATGTTTATTTTTAACTGAAGTAATTACAACTATTGAATCAGTCAGAATGGTATTTGGTATTCATAATTTTTTTTATTAATTTAAATAAAATAATTTGGTTTTCAACTCTCTAGGCAGCTTAGCATTTAATGTCATTCAACTAAAGCTAATATTTTATACTATTTATTCCCATAAATGTTTGAAGAGGAGATAAAGTTTCTCTAAATCATTATGATTGTCTTTCTGCCCTTTGATTTTCCAAAGTCTCGGGAAAGCAATGAAAATTTAAGGAATTAATGACACTTTGTTTAATAATGTATTTTAACTTGGGTCTTCAGGGGTTATAAAAACCCTTTTTTATATATATAAAAAAGGTGATATTTCATCCCTTAATTGGGATATCTTCAAACCTTGTTTTATATATAAAAAAGTGTTTTTATAGCCCCTGAAGACCCAAGTTAAAATACATTATTAATTATAAAGGGCACAGCAAAAGAAAAAATGGACACTTAGTTTATTTATCAATTTATTTTGGAACTACAAAAAACATAATGAATACTCAAGAAAATTATTTCTGGATTTACACAACCTCTATTTAATACTTATTCACACTCTGTTCTGGACTTGGTTGTAGGTAAACCATGCCTAAAACTGTTCCATATTGTTAAAACATTGTAAACATTTTAGTTAATTTTAGTACATTTTTAGTTAATGAAATACTGTGTGATTTTTTACCACAAATAAGTTTAAACATGGCTTGATTTTATTTTTTAATGATATATTTGAACGAAACTGTAGTAGAAAAAGAGACAGTGTGCTACTACATATTATTTTTGCTATTATGTAATTATGATTCATTTTTATACATAAGTTATTATTAAAAAAAGTTTGGTGAACCCAATTTTTTTTTTATCCTCTGCAGGGATAATTCTCTGTGGAGTTACTCATATGATGAGTTATTAGTAACTATGATAATGCTTGTCAGTGTATCTGCTTTTAACTAACATTTGATAATAATTTACATAATGAGCAGCAATTTTTAAAATTATTTGGGAATTAAACAATTTCTTACCCATTATCCTTTATCCTATTTATTAATTTACACAATACCATTTAAGTTATTCTAGCTTTCTTTCTTTAGTTGTTTCTAAGCTTTACTTACTTAACCTATGGATTACTTGTAAATGGAGTTGCTCATCATGTGTGTTATAGGCAAGTGTGTGTGGGTGTTTTTGTTTTTTTATGTTAGTAACTAAATATTGTTTTTAACAAAATTTGATAATGATTTACATCGTGAGCAGCTCTCTTGATAATTTTTTGGATATGATTTCAAAATGTTAGGAAGCACACAATTCCTTTCTCAGTATTCTTTAAAACCCCTTCTTAGTTATTCTAGATATTAAATTAGATAATAAAGAAGGTATTATTGTAATTCTTAATCAATTAATTTATTTTTTGTTTTCGTTTTATTTAGTTACAGAAAACAATGACACGACCGAAGATGCAGAGGCAAGATCCCTACTGAACAAGTTCCTAGGAGCCTCTGTCATACTGCAGGGTATGGAAGCCGGGGGTGCTGGACCAGCCAGTTCGGCTCTAGTCAGCCAAGTCGAGCGACAAAGGATCTTGGTAAGTGAACCATATTTAAACCAATATAACTAACAGTCGCCTTAAAACAAAGTAAAATAGACAATTAGATTTACCCTGTTAAGAATTTACTAGGAGCAGATTTCATACTTCTTTTGGTGATGTTTTTAACTCTCCTCTTCTATATTCCAGAGTGACAATTTTTACTTTATAAACTCTTGCAAGAGTCCCAGCACTAAGCATATAATGCCGGTGCACCAAATTATCTGGAAATAGGGTTGGTCCATTAAGTAGAGGTATCTGCTAGTAGAGGTTTTATCGATATAAATTTTGCACCATAAAATATAGAAATATAGGGATTGTAAAGTTGACTTTTCTTTATGTGCAAGGTTCAAATATTTCAGTGTTATCATCATTTCTGATTATATCTTTAAGTAGTATTAAGAATAGATTGTTGCTATTCAATGAATAGTACAGTAGCTAGCTAAATACACTATTAAACATTATTAGAAGGAAAACTCTGCAAATAACTTTTATACAAAATCATATCAGAGCTTGTAGCAGACCAAATGGTAATCAAAATGGATTAATGTTTCATAATTTCACACCTTAAAATCCATCTACTATATTAATTAGGATGGTTTTATCCATTTCACAGAAAAGCCATATATGTGTGTGGCATTATGTCCATATGTGGATTCTATGCCCAAAAAAAACGTATTATTGACATTCGTAACTAGATGGACGCCACTTCACTAAAGAAGCTACTTATTTATTGGTCGATGCTGGGTAATCACTGTGCGTGGGGCTCCTTGGGGAAGTTGGGAACCAAACATATCCATGATTCAATATGTTTCCATGAAATCAGAGGTGCACACACAAATTTACCAGTACTGGTCCAAGCTGAAAATGTTTAGAAAATATAACCTCTAAAAACGTGTTTTTATGTATTCTGGAGGTAAATTTACCATAGAGCCCCAAGGCATGATTAGTGACGAAGTAACAAAACTAAGTCTACTTTAGGGGAAAAAATCCTGTTTAACCCTTCGTGGCACGGCTATAGTGGACAAAAAAGGAGAGGCACGGGCGGCGCAATTTATGTGCCAATGCTTTTTTAAAACCATAAATTGGTTAAATCCAGATTATCTAGATTGTGATTTGGAAATGTTGAACTAAAAAGACAATTGATGTATTTCATATTTATTTTTCAATGATATCTTTAATTATAAAAATAAAAATTACTATAAAAAATCAGTAATTACTCCTTCAGCGTTCTGACTTAGTATCGTTCTTTCATCCTTAATTACCAACCCTATTTATTATTATTAGTTGTCAAAGTCCTAAGATAACTCCTCACAACCATCATCCTAATCCGACAACTCATGCAAAACCGAAAAATATTGATTGGATGGAAAAATTTTTCTATACCGGACATGGTGGCACGGGCGGCGAATACAGTACGCAGTACAGTACGAAGCAATAATCAAAGCAGATTGTTTCATATATTTTAGGGGTCTCTAGTGGTACGGTAAATTGAGGTTTTATTATTCTCGCATCGTGAATCTGTGATTTGCAGAAACTTTTTTACTCGTGGCGCACTGCATGCGCCAGCCCGTGTCTCGAAGAGTTAATATCTCCATATGTTAGTATAACTTTCTGATAGTTGAATTTTATAAAACTGCTGGACAAATTTTTCAATACAAAATTACAATTTGTTTAAATTAATTTAAGCAACTTATTTTGTTACCATTCTATTAGTTATTCACATTCAGAACTAAGAAACAAAGTTACTGTATTGATTCTTTTTTTCTTGTTTTGTTGAATTTATATCGGCTCACAGCATTGCTAATGGTAATAATGTCACTTACAAACTTAGTTGAGCGTTTATGAATGAGCTATACAACGAAATGTACTAAGGCTTGTTTTAATACATTTTTATAATGCTGTACATGGATTTAGCCAAATTTAATCCTTCTACAATTGTACGAGTATGAGATGATAGTTTTAGTACAGTATTACCATTACAAACTCCAAAACGAGTTATTGATAAATCTATATTTTAATTTATTTTGTATGCTACTTAAACAATACATATTCAAAGAACGAAATTTCATTGAATTATTAAGTAAAACGTAAAAATTATACAAGAATTTCCTTAGTCTGTGGATCATCCAATAATTTTTCATCCACTAAAGACTTTTACAATAGGAGGTAGCTAGTAATGACTTGTATGACCCTGAATATTGTATGAAACACAGAGATGTTCATATATATATATATATATATATATATATATATATATATATATATATATATATATATATATATATATATATATATATATATATAACAAATGATAAAATATTAAAATTTTATTCAAAATTAATTGTATACAGTGGCAAGATCCCTACTGAACTAATTCCTAGGAGCCTCAACTTGAGCTGCATAATGCACTCTGCACAATTGTGCAGTTGATTAATCTTTCAAAATATTGAACTAGCACAGTCTTAATGGGTCGGTGGCAACAGTTTCATTGTAATCCCCTACTCTTACTAAGGAAGGAGGCTCTCAGGTTAGCCATTAAAGATAAAACCTTGACATGGGGTCCAAAATTAGAGGCCTCTGACCTCAATGTTTACATTCATTTATTACTATCAGAGAACAGAGGATAGTATACAAAATTTATATATAAATAATATCTGTCAAGGACAAATTTATATTAATTGTTTTATTTTGTTTCAATATTTAAACTAGAATCATTATTAATATGATTATTCAAGAATCACCAGTTACCTTATCTACTTATAATTCTAAAATAATGCACTATATGTTGTTAGGATTTATATTTACAATAAAACTATGTCAAATATTAATTAATAAGAGAAACTTACTTTTTTCTTGTCTATATCAAGCGTTATTTTTTTTATTTTTATTTTTATTTGTTATCTCTTTTTTGGCTTTAATGTATGGTGACAGCAGATGTTATTTCTGAAGCTGATTTATTTATTAAATCCTATTGTATTTTTGTTTAGTTCTAATCAATACATTTCTAATTAATTATTTTTCTTTCATTTTTTTAAATAAGTAACAGCAATTTGATTTGTGTTTCATCGATAGTTATATATAGATTTAAATACACTTAAATAGTTAGTGTGAATCCAACTGAAATAAATTAAATATTAATAAAATTAATAATATCACAAATAGTGAATTCAGATGTCTTATAAAGCAAAAGATAAAATTTAAAATAATTTACTTTATATAAGAACATCTTTATTTTAAATCAAAATAAAATAAATAAACTAAATTGTCAAATTATTCTCTTACTGTCATAGTAAATATTTAAGAAATAAATAAAAATTATATTTATATTACTCATTGTAACCAATTTAAGATAATAATAATTAACCCCATCTGAGTGCATTTGGGTGGGGGGAAGTTTGTATAAACCACGAGCCAAAAAGTTGTTGCTAAAATTAAACATAAAGTGTTCAAAAATAGAGAATCCCTCTTCACTCTTTTTTAAACTAAGAAATTTATCTGCCTTTCTCTATCTGCTTAAGTGTTTAATGTTTTTTTTTATTTGTTATCTCTTTTTTGGTCTATAATGTATGGTGACAGCAGATGTTATGTTATTTCTGACGATCATTTATTTATAAATCCCTGTTGTATTTTTGTGTAGTTCTAATCAATACATAAATAATTTATTTCCTTTTCTTTCTTCATTTTAAATGAGTAGCAGCAATTTGATTTGTGTTTTAACGATAGTTACATTCTCAAAATTTTCATTTATTTACAAATCAATTCAACATTTGAATCTGGGTTAGCTGTAATGCATTATTTTATTGTATTTTTAAATAACATGTAGGACACAATAACATTATGTGATATTTTTTTTGTTATTTAGATCAACATAATAAGTGTTACAATATATTTAACAATTCATTATATTCGTAAATTAAATAATAAATATATAAATAAGTAATAACAATTGCATTCCACAGACTAAACTGTAAGGATACAAAATTATTTGTTTATTCTTAAATAATATAATTTATAATTTTTAAAAGAAGAATTGATCTGTTTATTTTCAGTAAAGCCTCAATATCTAATGTTTAGTAGAGAACTATTTGTAGCGCTTGTGTCAACATACCATATTAGTAGCTTTTACCATCAAACTTGGTTGTCTTGTGAAATGATAGGACTCATCAAAATGTATCTATATAAAAACATTAGCTGCTGTAGTACTTTAACAATAAACTGGTCAATTTTGCTCTTAGAATTTGATTTACCACAAAATCTGTGTTCAAACGATTAATGTTTACAATTACGAAAGATTAATAATAGGATAATAGGAGAAAAGATTAACAAAAAAGAGAACATGACTCTAGAATGAACATCAAAAGTAAACTACACTATATCAATTTGAATACGAATTTTGTCATAGTGAAGTTTATATTTTAATATTCTTTCTATTAGTATATTAGACTATATCATATCTTTTTATTAGTTGAAATTTTGTGCCAAAATAATTTTCCATTTTCCTTGAGCTTGGAGAAAAAGGACAGCTTAAAAAAAGAAAACATTGTCAATATTTTGTAAACAATTTGACATGGTATACAGATATATGACGAGGTACAGATGCATTGTATGTATATATGTGTATGTATTTATAACATATATTCATTTATATGTTCATAATAAGCACACATGATTCCTTATAAATAAACACCTGTTCTGACTATAAAAAGAAATTTACAATAATAAATGCTAACAATTAAGCAATTAAAAATAATATCAAAGAGATAACTATGTTTAGAACTGACTAAAATTATATTTAAATAGCATATTTGAAGCCCTTTAACATTTGAAAGAATGCCATCATTTCATTTTAAGTTCTGTAATCCCCCCCCCCCCCCCTTTACTCTTACTTCTCGGGCCATGTGCCTGCAATACAATAGCTTCTTTTGGCAAGTTACAGGCCTCTGAAAATATTCATTAGTAACATCTTTTGTCTTTTAAATAAAAAACTAAAATAAATGATAAAGTAGTGAATTTTAACGTTTTGACAGTTCTTCGAAATTTGTTATTTATAGTTGTTCATAGTTTTGTTTTTCTTCTTTGTTTGAAATTGACAGCATCAGTTATTACAACATGAGAAATGCAAATTTTTCTTAAATACAACAAAAGAGGTTTATTATAGTCAATTCAATGAAAAAGAAAATAACTTCCTATGTTAGAAGACTTCTGTATGAAATATTGTCATTCCAAGAAGAGATTTAAATATAATTTATTCAATAAATATAGTGATATAACAGTAGGTGGTCCAATGAAAATCAGTCATTATCAAAAGAGTTACTACAGTTTGTTTAACAAAAAGATGAACTTTTTATGTTGAAAGATAGAAAAATTGAAGTATTTCTACGCATAGGAAGTATACAATTATGGTTTCTTCAACAAAAGAAAGAACTTATGTATAGATTTCATAATAAAAAGGTTGTCCAATGAATTTGATTTGAAATTACAACTGTTTATTCAACAAAAAATCGGTCCTTGATAACTCAGACAAACTTTCTCATATACGAGTTCATAATTACTTAGCCCAGTGTTTTCCATTTATTAGTTTTCGTATGTTTATTTAATTATTATTATCTAAACATTTCATCAAAATTTATCATACAAATAACTTCTCCTGGGCGGGGAATCGAACCCGGGCTCTCTCCGTCCGCGTTTTAAGCTATTTTTTTTCCTGGGAAAACGACTTATATCGTTCGTATTCAAATGAACTACATTTTAGATTTTTTTTAATCAAAATCATCGGAACCGTTTTCGAGAAATAATTTTTTTCACAACAAAATATGAATTTTTTTCACGTTTTTTCAGAGTTTTTGGGTGGTAGCGCCCCCAAATTTGGAGCTAAAATTCATGTCTCGATTTCTCATCGGGATATGATTTTTCTGATCATGTATACCAAATTTCGTCAAAATCGGCCCTGTAGTTAAGGCTCCAGGCGTCTGCACAGACAACAGACAGACATTTTTTAAAAATCACTTTTTTTGGACTTAAAAACCTCAAAACGTGTAAATCCATCAAAATCGAATTTTCGCGCCATCACAATACTTTCTCTTTATATGAGAAAGTAAAAAATTAAACTCAAGAGTGGAAGGTTGCCTAAAGGAAGTTAAACTTACTCAGATGCAAAATACCATGGTTTGTTTTACAAAAGAATGAACTTGCTATGTTGGAAGATTATTGTATTAAAATATTGCCACTTCAAGAAGAGAGTAAATATATTTTGAACAACAAATGAATGAACTTAAGAATGTATTAACCACCTCCCCCCTCGTAGTTTATTAAAGTTAAATCAACAAAATAATGAATTTGCCATATTGGGAAGGAGTCATATAGAAATGTAAGTAGAACAGTTTGTTTAACAAAATAACAAACTTAAAATGAGATATCATAAGGTTGTTCAATGTTAGACATCCTAAGAAGGGACACAAGTTTTACAGTTTATTCAAGAAAAGGATAAAACTTGTCTCATGGGGAAAAAAATCTAAGAAGAGATGTAAATATAGTTTGTGCAACTAAAATATGAACTTTTCATTTCACCTTATAAATAAAACAATTACTACGGTTTGCAACAGAAGAATGAAGTTGATATGCAATTTAGACGTTTGTCTTATAAACGTTATCTGATAAGAGTAGATAAATATAAGAATGGACTCATTATAACTTATTGAAAGGGAAATAATACATTTTATGTTATATTTTCATTTAAATCAAATTATAATTATTATTAACTACGGGAAACAGACAGAGAAAAATACACTCCAGCGCCGGGATTTGAACCACGGGCCTCTATATTTCCAGTATAGCGCTCTACCAACTAAGCTACGCAGGAGAATGAGTTTCTCTGACGTTAATGATACCTTGTCCTGAATTTAAGCTTTCAATTTTCCACAAGTCTTAGAAGTCAACATTAATGACATAGAACTAGACCGAGAAATAACGCTTATAATTATAAAGTACCCAATTAGTACCTGTACCTTGTACAATCAATTAGAAATTCATATTTTACGATTTTGGTAGTATTCATACTACGGAAAGATTTATTTTAATTTAAATCAAATTATAATTATTATTAACTACGGAGAACGTCGTTGTATCATTAACGTCAGAGAAACTCATTCTCCTGTGTAGCTTAGTTGGTAGAGCGCTATACTGGAAATATAGAGGCCCGTGGTTCAAATCCCGGCGCTGGAGTGTATTTTTCTCTGTCTGTTTCCCGTAGTTAATAATAATTATAATTTGATTTAAATTAAAATTAAATCTTTCCGTAGTATGAATACTACCAAAATCGTAAAATATGAAGTTATATTTTCATTAACTCAACACATCAGATGGTCATCAAGCAAAATGCATATCTGCCACTATTATGATAAATTTAATTGATCTGATGATTAATCATATCTCACCTCTGTGAGAATTGAATCAGATATATTATCTGTTTTGGAACTGATTTTAGAGAAATGTGTTACCATTCGGTTGCTCTGATATTTTCTTTATAATATGCATATATATTGACATTTTTGTGAATGATTTGTCCGTATTATTCATCTAGTCAGTCTACGAGTCTTTGTCTATTGAATAATTCAGGGTCATGAATCCCTGTGTTGATTAATTTTGTCTCTGTTAGTCTAAAGGTCAACCTTTTTTATATTGCCAACATATACAATCAATTAATATCAATTTGTTTCGACAGTGATTAATATTATTCTTAGGTGATTAATAATACACAGGTTTATTTTAGAATTTAAATCAAATTTTATTGTTAGCATTCTACATCCTTAGAGTAAAAATAACATCACCTTTTCAATCAAATTATCATTTAAACATTGTTTTTTTTTCTTTCTTTAATCAGTTTGATAACCCATTATCAAGCATCATGGTTATTCAGCCAATTTAATAAAACCTTATGCTACTGGACTGGATCTCCCGGTGATAACTGGATATTCATAGGCTTTGATCCTGACATTTTTCTCCCAGTGCGGGGTTATCTAGGGGGTGGATCTTTAGGAGAGTATGTGTCTATGGAAGTAACTATGTTTCTACAGGGTTGGATCAAGGCTGAACCTTTACTTCTGTCCATAACCTTAGGCACTCGAGTTAGTTCTGTAAGATCTTGCAACATCCTGGAATATCTAAGTGTAACTAACTAGTTACCAATTAACTCCAGTATCTATATATGGCCCAGGACAAAATACGAACATCAAACTCAATCCTTCATTTACTGGTGTAACTTCATCAAGACATGTACTTCCATGAAGATGCTTCCAACATTACTTGCAAAATGTGAGGGCTTACAACCATAATGCTACTTGTGCAGTTTACATATCTGATGGAGCAACATCCCCAACCCAATGTCAAGCATTACATATTTATTTGTCTAAGCCCTTTGGCAGGCCTAAGCCTTCTATAGACTGTATCACTATGAATTATTAGGTCAATATTAAACATTAACTATAAAGGTTTTTTAGACATGAAAAACTGATCTTTTATGTAATGATGAAACTTGATTTTATTCACCTTGAAGTTAAGTACAATTTCTGTTAAAAAGTTTAATTTAACATTCATATTAAGGAATAAGAAAGAGGCAATTAAAGATGCACCTCACCTCCAGGGACCTATATTTAATTTCTAAGATGCGGTGTATTTTAATGTTTCTTCTTTAATAATAATATTGTATGTTCTTTTTTTATGATTTTAAAAAGTAGAAATTAAAAATATAAATCAAACTGTGGTGTGCACATCTTTTTTTATTTTAAAGTTAAATCTGTTAAACATAGAACCATTACATCTGTTTTGTTCATCTGTTAACATGTTTGCTATATGTTTTTCTGATCTAGATAGTTCTTTCTTAGAAGATAAAAAAGAGTAAAGTGAAAAGTGTTGAAAATTCAGTTTTTCTTTTTATATTTGTTTAAACTGCAAATGCAAATGGTCAGAAGTCTAGTTGAGTTTCCCCGTGCCAACTTTACAGATCCCGAGGGTGGGTTTTAGTTATAAAAAGAATTGCATCTATATATGCTACCATCTTGTCTTTTAAAAATAACGTCAACTATACAGTTTAAGTTTCTTTTTTTTATTTCAAACTCTTTTAACATTTAGTCTTGGGTTTTACCTTTAAAACGTTACACAAATTTTAAATCAGTGGAAAATAATCAATCGATTAATTGCTATTAGTGTTAAATTTTTTATGAAATATTAATTAGTGATGAATTTAAATAAGGAAATTGTGTAACTTTTTTTTTTTTTTTTTTTTTTTTTTTTTTTTCTAATTCTGTGATTATTTATTTTTGTTTGCTACTGCGGTTCCTCGCAGTAGTACACCTTAACTTAGAGCATTATTAAATAATGAGAGGAAACCTCAACGCTTTACATCAAGACAATTTAACTTATCGCAATAAGTAACAATACTACTTTTGGAGGGGGTTTGGAACTTTCCTTTCTTCAGAGTTCTCTCCTTCCCAACACCCACGTAACTCCTATGTGAGTACACATGATACTGATGTTTTGTGCCTCATTCAGAAACTGGCCAAGTAGAAATAAACAAATGACTCAGCCTTAAAGTACAAATTTCGGCCTTTTAAATTATACTTTACACAATAACAAACTAAAGAAGTGGTCATGTGACCAGCATTCAGGAATATTTTACTCTCAAGTTCCCAGAAAATAGGACAAATGTATAAGATAATACTCGATTTAAAGAGCATTAGTGTGAGATTTGAGCTCTCCATTCAGAAATAAAATTGTTCAATAATTGCGGACGCTATGAGAGCCCAATATATATATTTTTTTATCAAATCTATCACCAACCGTTGGAGGTACGAAAAAGTCATAGAATCAAACTTTTAGTTCTTTCATAATCATTGCCTGTTTGTGAAATCAGTTTTTTAATACGACTGACCATTAATTCATAAAATACTTTGACGCCTTGCGCTCAGATAGAGAAAAAGTATTGTGATGGTGCAAAAATGTAATGTTATTATTTTAATTGATTTACACGTTTTAGGGTCCCCTGAGTAAAAAAAAAGGTAGCTTTTTAGAAAAATGGCTATCTGGCCTCTGTTCAGACGCGTGAAGCTGTAAATATTTAGAAACATAAATATTTGGGGACCGATTTCGATGAAATTTGGTGTACATGTTCAAAATAATTATTCCCTGAGGCAAAATCGAGAAATTAATTTTAACTATATATTTAGGGTCGATGCCCTCTAACTCAAAAACGGTGTCGATGATTCAGATTTAAAAAATCTTAAATGTAGTCCATTTGAATACTACTTAAATCTTGTAAGTCGTTCTCCCCGCAAAAATCTAGTTATTTTTAAAGTTGAACACTTTATAAATATGTTAAGTACTAAATCAATTAAAGTAGGTGTTAAGGGATTTAAATTCAGTATCGCTACACATTTGTCGGACCATTTTTACTCCCTCATATAAAGAGAAAGTATTGTGATGGCACGTAAATTCGATTTTGAGTCCAAGAAGTTGGTTTAAAAAAAAATGTCTGTCTGTCTATTGTCTGTCGTCTTTCTGTGCAGTCACCTGGAGCCTAAACTACTGGGCCGATTTTGACGAAATTTGGCATACACTTTGGCATACATGTTTCTTCAAAAACATACCCCGAGGCGAAATCAAGAAATGTATTTAAGCTTTAAATGGGGGGGGGGGGGGGGGGGGGTCTTACCCCCCAAAAATCTGAGAAAAGTGAAAAACATTTTTCTTCGAAAACAGTTCCCACGATTTTGATTTAAAAAAATCTAAAATGTAGTTGTTTATTTAAATACAAATCTAACGATAGCCGTTTTCCCGGGAAGAATAAAATAGTTCCTGAAAAAAAGCTTTAAACGCGGACGGATAGAGGCCGCGTTCGATTCCCCGTCGAGGAGAAGTTTTTTTTATGATATATTCTGATAAAATGTTCAATAATAATTAACTGTACCTACGAAAACTAATAAATGGAAAACCCTGGGCTAGTTTGTCTCAGTTTTCTTGGACCGTTTTTTTTTTTTTTTTTTTTTTTAATCGTTGGATGATTATGGTAATATCAAATCGAATTTACAGTTAATAAAATATTATAAACGCATTCGAACTGCAAAACTGCAATATGTATGACAGATACTAAAGTAAAATTATGATTAATTACAGCTCGTTTGTTAAAATGTGTGTGCTCAATTTAAAAAAAACACGTGTAAATAATTAATGTCCAACATTTATAACCTGTGTGCAATTTGGGGCCATATTTTAGGTCCAGTATTAATACAAGTAACATATCGTATTAATTAAAGGGATACTTGCGCCAATTTTCAGCAGACATTTTCTCTCCATCATCGTACATTTTTTGGCAGATGATTTTTTCTCTCAAGGAAATCCGCGTCACCATCTATAAATTCGGATTGTATTTTTAGTATTTGATTTAGAATTTTTAATCTTAGATAGATCTGCAGAAGATCAAGTGATGTCACTTTGTAATTCATTAATTTTGTTTATGTTTGAACTTGATCTTTGAAGAATTAAAAAATAAATAATAAAATAATAATAATTGGAAACATCACGGCCAATCTTTCTCATACATATCATATTGTGGTAGTCATTTATTCTGTAGTATTCTTATCTATGAATATATTTTTAATGTGATAGTCCTAATTTTAATCTTTATTGCGTTAGAAAAACCCAAAGAAAAACAACTCTAATTATCCCATTTTCCTATAGTTATATAAACTAAATTTTATTAAACTTTCCTTTCCTTTAAATAAGTGGGGAATTGTGAATTTACGCCTTTCATTTTTACTTTCTTTTATAAAGAGGAAGTATTGTGATGGCACAAAAATTCGACTTTGAGATTTTGATGGATTTACACGTTTTGAGGTCCCCCTGGTTTTTAAAAAATGTCTGTCTGTCGTCTGTGAAGACGCCTGGAGCCGAAACTACTGGGCCGATTTTCACGAAATTTGGCATACATGTTCAGAAAAATCATACCCCGAGGCGAAATCGAGAAATGAATTTTAACTCCAAATTTGGGGGCGCTATTCCCCAAAAACTCTAAATAATGTGAAAAAAAAAATTCTCGAAAACGGTTCCGATGATTTTGATTTAAAAATTCTAAAATGTGGTCCATTTAAATACGAATCTAGCGATATAAGCCGTTTTCCCGGGAAAAATCTAGTTCCTGAGAAAATAGCTTAAAACGCGGACGGAGAGATCCCGGGTTCGATTCCCGGCGCAGAGGATGTTATTTTTATGATAAATATTCATGAAATGTTCAATAATAATTAAATGTATATACAAAGCTAATAAATGGGAAACACTGGGCTAAGTATTTATGAACTTATTTATATGAGGAAGTTTGTCTGAGTTGTCTCGGACCGATTTTTTACTTTCTTAGTACTCTCTGCTTTTATGTATAAGTGGGTATTGAGGTGGGTTTTAAGTTTCATACTTATTTTCACATTTTGAAATCTCCTGATTCCCAATAAGATGTTTGGAGCCTAAAGAATTTAAAACGATTTCGTCAAATTTTGGTATCCCTAAACATTTAGTACAATCAGACCACAAAGAAATATTGACTATTGTGGTGTTGTATGGGTCCTTAGGGATAAAAAATTGAACTCTTCTACGTCATATGATGGCTATATTTCGACTCGACCTTGAGTCATTTTCAAGCATCTATTTTGAGCTGTGAACTATAATCTTTTGCTATGCAAAATCGTCATATTAGGAATAAAAATTTTTTTTGTACATTATTTTAAGTAATTAGACTCTTCCTAAGTAGGAAAACCCCAAATCCTCACAATCATCTTAATTCAGTTCCTGGTTTCAATCTTATAACAATAATCAAAGCACAACAAAACTACACATTAACAACAACAACATCCCAACTATTCTAAAATAATTGAAATAAATTAATTTGACTAGTTTTATTAAAAATATAAAATTATCACAGCTTCAGTTACAATCCAATCCAATTTTTTATCCCTAAGGACCCATACAACACCACAATAGAGAATATTTAAGGGATCACCTTCATTTATAATTAGAAATATTGACGGTCCTAGACAAACTTTCTTTTATACGAGTTCATAATTACTTAGCCCAGTATTTTCCGTTTATTAGTTTTCGTAGGTCCATTTAATTATTATTGAACATTTTTACCAGAATGTATCATGAAATAACTTCTCCTTGGCGGGGAATCGAACCCTTCCTCTCTCTGTCCGCGTTTAAAGCTTTTTTTTCAGGAACTAGATTTTTCCTGGGGAAACGGCCTTTGTCGTTAGTTTCGTATTTAAATGGACTACATTTAAGAATTTCTTAATCAAAATCGTCGGAATCGTTATCGAGAAATAATTTTTTTCCATGTTATTTCAGAGTTTTTGGGGGGTAACGCCCCCAAATTTGGATTTAACATTCATTTCTCGATTTCACCTCGGGGTATGATTTTTCTGAACATGTATGCCGAAATTCGTCAAAATCGGCCCAGTAGTTTAGGCTCCAGGCGTCTGCACAGACAGACAGACATTTTTTAAGAACTACTTTTCTACTACTACTAACGTGTAAATCCATCAAAATCTCAACTCAATATTTTGCGCCATCACATTATTTTCTTTTTATATGAGACAGTAAAAAAAACATTAACATTAATTTTAAAGTTGGGCATATGTACCTAACTGCTTTACCAAAAAAACGACGAAAGAACTTGTTTTATATTTAATTTTTTTTTTCAACCTCCATCCAACGTATAATAATTATAATTATAGGTCCATTAAAGATGGGAGTGACAGAATTTGGACCACGATAGAAATATTTGTTAATAAGAAAGTTTGTGTCAGTTATGTCGTGGACCGATTTTTTTAAAAAAAATTTTGCAGGCAACGATAAATTTTTTATATTAATGCATTTTTATTTTATTTATTAACTTTAATTTTCTACATTTCCTAGTGTTGTCTTTCCTAACATGTTATTTTTCTTTAAACTCACTAGATAAATTAATTAAAAATACAATATATTTGATCCTGAATATTTCCTCATCTTTAAAACATATCATTTCAAAATGTTTACCCATTAATTATTTTTGCCAGTTTCATAGTTGTTTCTCTTTTGGCTCAATACCAAAAAGCTTCTAGGCTGTAAAAAATGTTTTAAAAAATAATAAAAACATATTTTGAGAATAAGGAAGAAAGGAAAGAAAGTGGAACAAATTCTCCTCCAATTTGAAATGCTTTATGTATTTTCGAGTTATTTATGTTTATTTTTTCGTATTTCTTTAATATTCTAGAGCAGTATGTCCACGAGAACAAACTCTGTTACCCATTTATCTGTCATTCGCGAATGTTTTCTTGGCGTTTTTCTTTTACGTCAAAACATACGAACTGAGATTATATATGAATGTGGTAATCACTTATCCGTGTTTTACTGGACTCTTCTCCTCATGTTTTTCCAATCATTTCTCAACTCTTGTTCTCGTAGAATTTCGTTTACTTGACTTTAATTTAAATTTCGGTTATTTTACTGCCTGGAATATAATTTAAGGCAACCTCGACATCCGACATCTGCTTTTATTTATTATATAGAATATGATTTGATTTCTTCGGCTTTAAGGTAGGTTAGGAATGTTGTTGAAGCTAGAAACTTAAATTTTAGTAATATTAAAAAAGAACCAGAGTCAAGTCGTTTATATAAGCTCCTTCTTTGGGGGAATAAGAGTAATTTAGGGCATTTTAGTTTATTATTATAAGTATTATAATATTTTATGTTTAGGAAACCAGTTTCAACAAATGAGCCCTATCTTATTGTTTAAAAAAGTGGTTTTAGATATGTGGCTGGGATGTTTGTAAAAAGTAAACAAGAAAAATAGTAGGTAATATGTAACAACATAAAACAAATAAATTAATAACTATGGAAATCAATAACTAAAGAATATTTAGTGAATATATGCAATTGGATATTTTGCTTCCGATTAGTGGCGTATCCAGCGGCTGGTCTGGGAGGGGGGGGGGCTCATTATAAAGTCAGTTTAGAGGGGGGGGGGGGGGGGTATTCGTAGTGGTAACAAGAAAAGGGGAACTACTTATTCAAAAAAGCAGATGACCTCCCCCACCCCCCCCCCCCCCCCCCCAAAAAAATATACAATTAGTAATCAAATAAAATCTCTGCGCCCAAGTAACAACTGTTTTAGAACGTATTCGTTAGAAAATGTTATGTTGATGCTTACTGCAGTACAATATCTTACTGTGAGTCATGGGCATCACCTGCAATTAATTATTGGGGGGGGATTTATGGCGGGGGGCCCTCCCCCGGAAATTTTTTGAAAATATGACCTCTCAAAACAGCGCTTTTATGCATTTCTGAGGTGAAATTGAATATGAGGTGAATGTAAAAAATATGTATTATAAAAAGAAAGACGGCGGTTTTTTTTTTAATTAAAAAAATATATATTGGGTCAAGGGGGGGGACGTGCACCCTGAGCCCCCCCCCCCCCCCCCCCCTCCCCCTGGATACGCCACTGCTAACGATCTTACCAAATGTTACGGAATCATTGTAATTATTCTGAAGATAGACATTGTTCTACGTTTCCGAATTCAAAAGTTTTATAAGTTGTCTATTTTATGAAGAGTCACGAAACGTGGATATATTTTTTTCATAAAATATTTTTGATGGGATGTGGGTCTTTTACGTCTTTAAGTAGAAGCCTGTTTTTAAAAAATTGTCAATTCTATGAGTAGGAATACAACTTCTGAAAGTGTGAATTTGGTTAAGTGTGTCCAAGTCGGTATATAAATGAGAAATTGCTGCACTGTATGGATATTCTAAGAGAAGAATAATATGTAGGTTCCGTGTTGGTTCTCCATGTTTGTCTTTTTTATTTGTTTACAGTTGAATCTTGAATCTCCGCAGCTTGGTTTTATTTAAAACAACTGTTTACATTTTAGATGAGTTAAGTGAACGCCGCACCTTTTTAAACTTTTCTTCTTTTTTTCACTTATTTTTCTACTTCTTGCGCTTTAAAGAATCATATTTTTGAAAGGTGGATCAAACATATTTCTGAATTTAAGTTTAGATCAAATTTTTAAGATTCAAACAATCGATCAATATTTTTTAAAAAAATATTATTGCAGGTTGAATTTTTAAAAATAGTTTTCTTTATTTTCAAGGTTTTGGGCCAAGTTATTTATAAAACGGTTGAGACAAAAATACAAATTCGGAACTAAATGGAAAATTATTAAGAAAAATCAATAATTAATAAAAACTGATCGAACTATGAAACTAAAGCTGGTATTAAAAATGTATTATCTTTTATTAAACTGCGTGTATTATAGACTTTGAATTAAATGTGTTATACGATTTGTAGATCTATATGTATTTATATTTTTGTGCGCACATAAATATGCAATAACATTTGATTAATATAATTTCCAAGTTGGTTATTTTCAGAATGTTGTGAAAGGATTGTATTTTTGAAAAAAATAAAATATAGAATTAAATCACTAATTAGCTTGAATTATATAGAACATTGTAAGTTTACCGACGTTTCGGAATGAACGTATTTGCTACTGCTACTTCTAGGTGTAAACAAGAATGGCAATAGTAACAAAAATAACTTGATGTTTAAAATAACTTTTGGTAAATATTTCATCTTTTCAAGGGTTCAACATCTTCGAAAACTGATGGCGATGGCACGTATTACTTTAAAGATGCAAAAAAGAAGGATTGACATAAGAAAGCGTATAAAAGGACTAGAGTAATAAGTAAATATATTTAACATGTGAGATCATTAATTAAGAAAAGTTTTAAGATAATAACAGAAAGAACCCGAAAACAAAGGAAATATGTATGACGAAAAAATTGGAATACTATAGATAATTTCGTTATTTTGCTCAGTAATAATAAGCGTATAAGGCTAAAGATTTGAAGCAGTTTTGACTATTTTAATTGAAAATGTTTCAATTTATGACGGTGACCATTTTAAATATTCCGGTTTACGAATTCGAATGTTGAAATGTAAATTGAAATACCACAAGAAGATTGGAAATAAATTGCTAATTATTATCTTTTCCAAGATAAAACATGTACTTGATTCTCTTTCAAAACCGAAATCAATAAACAATCAATTCGTATATGTTTCACTGTGAACCTGATATACTATCAAAACTGGATGATAAAGCATGTTGCCAACTGTATTAAGAGAAAAAAAGTTTTATTTCGTATTTAGCCATTTGTTTATATATTTTTGTACAATCATGAGAATTACTCAAGTTTGTTCAGAATCTAAAACTGTTTTTTATTTATTCGTTCTATATTATGATGCTCTATGTCGTTTGCATTTGTTTAAAATACGAGATATTTTTTTCAATAAAAGATTTACGCGTCATTTTGGACATTGTTGTTTTTAATTGTTTTTTGCATAATGTCGGTTTTTCTGGTGCTTCGCTTCAGAGTGACATCAAAGGTGGTTGACATTCTGGTTATTAGCCAAAATAAACAAATAATCCGTGAAAACTATAAAATGGAGGAGGGTTTTTATTTATTCATTTAAATTTTTGGATCTTGGTCCTATTTATGTTTTTTATTAGGAGACACGGGCCATTTATGTAAATTCACAACTGCGTGTCATGCACCCACTGTCGTGTGTCGTAAAAAAAGAAGGAAATCCGCAGTTGTTATACAATTTTTAATTAGTATGACATGGAATAAAATTGTAGTTTGTAGAACTGGTAATGATTTTGTTGTGTCGACCTAGTTATTGTACAACATATTATGGACCCATGCCTAATTAAGACTAATTAGAAATGCCTTGTTTTATATTATACAAAATAATAACTATATTTATACTAGTATATTAAATATTTAAATAATTTTACTAGTCAGCAGGCAGTGTTATTCGACAAATAGTAGTTGTAGTTAAATTAATTAAAGGCTTCTAAATCCTTATCTATATAAACAAAGGTGAGTGAGTCTTCATATAGACGAACTTAAAACAATAATTTAAATTCAACCTTCCAAAATTCAATAATAAATGTACTTAACTCTATTTCTTTTACCTTATAAAAGACGTAAGCTGATGCGTTGCTAAAAAAGCAAGTGGTCACTTGTGTGGTAATATAAGATCCAAAAGTTCGGCAACGGCTTAATATCTCCGGTTATAATTGAGATATTAAGTTCCCGTTTGCGAGTATCTTAATCATTTGTAAAAAACTACTTTTTTGGTGGGTAATCATTTTTTCCGCCATATTGGTTGCCGCTATATTGGATTCAACTTTGAAATTTTAAATTGGAACACCCAGAAAGTGATACATTTTTGGAAAGCCCTTAAAAAAGAAAACATTTGTTGCCGCAAACCCGAATTTTCTATCTACTCCCGTTCCAAAATAGCGGACACTCAAAGTGTAAAAAATTACTCTTTTTTTGTTATTTTCAATAGTTTAGTAAGGTATAAAAAATCGGCCCAAGACAACTCAGACTAACATTCTCATAGAATCTCGGTCCCAGATCCCATAAAATATGATAATAAAATTAAATATTTATTGCATTAAGCTCGCTTCGATGATAAACCTACGTGATGCTTAGTAAATTTGTATTATTTAAAATGTGTACAACAGGTGGTTGTTTACTTTTTGTTTTTGATTTTCAACGAAATCAGATTTATTTTCATCAATATCTCGGAAACTATGACTTGATAGCTAACTATGTTCCCTGAGATCTGGGACCGAGATTGTTTGAGAATGTTAGTCTGAGTTGTCTTGGACCGATATTTTATATCTTACTAAACTATTGAAAATAACAAAAAAACGAGTAATTTTTTTATACTTTGAGTGTCCGCCATTTTGGAACGGGAGTAGATAAAAACTCGGGTTTGCGGCAAATGTTTTCTTTTTTTAAGGGCTTTCCAAAAATGTATCACTTTATGGGTGTTCCAATTTAAAATTTCAAAGTTGAATCTAATATTACGGCAACCAATATGGCGGAAAAAATGATTACCCACCAAAAAAGTAGTTTTTTACAAATGATTAAGATACCCGCAAACGGGAACTTAATATCTCAATTATAACCGAAGATATTAAGCCGTTGCCGAACTTTTGGATCACCCTGTATGAACGTAGATCTATAATTTAATTTAGTGTTGTTATTTATTATTATTATTTTTTTTTTAGTGGGCTACCTGAGAAAATGGATATAACGAATTATTATAGTTGTTTTTTTGTTATTGTAGCTTTGTATTTAGTGTATGTTCAACATTAATGTAGTTATAGTAATAGTTGAAAATGATAAGATTAAATAAAATTCGTTTAAATTATTTGATTTGGAGTTTTCGGGTATTTTCTACCTCTAAATAAATATTCAATGTACATTCGAATTCTGGTTAGAGAATTTTAAATGCTTAAAACGTCCTAAAACAATGTCTCCTGGTCTGGTGACTTGATACACATGTATTATTTTAATTAATTATTTCTAATTGAAAAAACAGATGTGTTAGGCTCTCACGCATTAGAAGTGAAACTTAAGTTCTAGAACGCATTGCTCTCTTTCATTATTTGACGAATTTATTATTTCACGATTAAGAATTGGTTGTGGGAAATTTAATTGAAAATCAAAATATTGCTACGCTAAGGTAACCACATTTATTCCAATAAAAATAAATGTTTGTTTTGATTTACTGGTCTTTAAATAGATATAATACAATTAATCTGTAAAAAGTTACACTTGGATGAGTCTCGAATCGCAAACTTCGTTACACGATTTCGCTACATGAAAAAATTTACTCTACCGCCGCTAAAGAAGTTTCACTTCAAAAAAAAAATCTATCGGTTTCTGTGTCCTGAGCCACAGTCTAATAAATCTAGATAATCTGAAGGAAACAGCGAATTGGGGGATTCACAGAATCTCTGACGCTGACTCCTTCGGAAGATCTAGATTTAGTTAAGAGTTAAGAAGTCAAAAAGTTAAAGCCAAAAATATTACGAATTGTTAAACACGTTCTAGACAAAGCTCGACATTGAAGCTAAATACGGCTGGCTATTTGAAATAAATTATAATCCACGATTAGTTTAAAGTTATTACCAAGATTAAAATTAAATATTATAAATTGTAAAAAATGTACATTCCTTTCTCTTTTTTTTATTCAAAAAAATTATTTATTTTTTTTAAAATGGAAAACTGTATTTGTGTCGCTTCTATATATATTGAGAAAAACTACGCATTTAACTTCGTTATACCTTTTTAGAATAGTTTTTCTCATAGAAGAGTGTGTTAAAAAAATATTTATTTAATACTATGTCAACATAAGCTAACGAAAACATTATTAGTATAATTCCAAAGTTATTTTGCGTACGTTGTCATCATGTAAATATGGATTCTTTCTTCCCTCTGGCTAATATCATAGTTAAATTTATTTCACATCCAAATTTGGAATTTGGATTTTTTACTCTTGCTTCTTCTTGCTTTTACTGTTAGTTTGTTTATATAATTTTACTATAAACAAATGAGTTCATATTCTTTTGTGCCTTATTTATTTAAGAGGGTGCTAATCCGTAATAGGAAAGTGTCGAGCACTTTCCTATTTACGAAAATTTTTATATTGTATGCATGTTAAATAGTATTTTTACACGTTTACCCTTTGCCTCCATATCTGTGCTAAATATTTAAATGTAACTATATACATATTATATTAAACAATGGCTGATTGATGCTGACGGATTAGCTTTGCTTCCGAGCTTACCGAAAGTAACGCAAGCATTGCTGTAGTTTTGAAGAACGATCATTTTTTTATTTTTCCAAATTCCTTGACAGGAATACGTTTCAGACATTAAGGAACATTTGTGGTCTCGTGTTAGTCCGTCGGTCTATCCTTCAATATTTTTCCGAACCACTTTATTATCTTAAAAACTACTGTCTTAATATAACAGAATTTAGATATTTCGTCAAAATTAGGCCGCATATTAATATCAACCAGTATCCAATATAAATATACGTCCGAATATAACCTTCTGGCTTTTTCAACTTTTAGCTTTTTTCCCTTGCTGGCAATCGAAACAGGCCCAAAGAACCACACTTTCTACTACTAGTAAGGTCAACTTATCTGTATGACTTTTTTTAATGCTCGCATCCTACGTCTTTAGTAGCATCTATATTTTTAAATGTATCTTATTATGCTTTATGTTATACCCATCCATATGATGTGGCCATGAGATTATATATTAGCTTACGAGAAAGCTAAGTGCAACATAAATTGGCAGACGTATTTACTGTGCATAATCGTCAATAGTATGTGTAAGATCTTCGGAATTATTAATTAATTTACTTGATTTCTTTTTATGTAGTTTTAATCGTAATGATAACGTCGCGTTTTACCTTTAAATCTATGATGTTCCACACAATTTTCTTACCATATTAAGGTGTTTCGGAGCTGATTAAAGAACCACTGCCTTAAATCCATGTGCATATTTTTTTAATAATTTGTCTACGTGAAAACTAGCGAACAGGCTGACTGCATTTTATTCTCTCTCTCTCGAAAAATAAATATTTTGAATACGTCAAATACCTTTAACGCCTACGATTTTTTATGCCATCTTACATGTGTCAGGCTCTACTCTATTCTAAAAGCATTAAAAGCTGGCTGTATTTCTATGCAAGTTAAATTCTAAAAAGAAATAAATAAAGGTGGATAAATAAGGATCTTTTACTTTATCTTCTTTTCTCTTATTCTTTATTTGTACTTATTTTATACGTTTATACTCATGTCCACGCCGCCGGGATACGAACCTCAGACTCACCAATTAAGCTACGACACGACGCCAGACAAAGAGGACTAATTACTAATTCTAAGTAATATTCCTCCGTAGTCTTCGTAGCTTTGTTGTTATAATTGTCTGTAGTTCGAATCCCAGCGATGGAGCACTTTTTACCCTTCTCCCTTCTTTCTATTACTGGTCTTATATTATTACTTTGCTTTGTAAGTTTCATCGCACACCTATTACCCCAATTTTGAACCACTTCCCGTCATTTAATCTTCCCCAAATTTTGCACATAGATACAACTAAGGTGAAGAATAGGGAAACAAAAAAAAAAAAAGGTTGAAAATAAGACCAGTTTTGAAAAATGGCATTTTTATATTAATTATTTAATACTAATTTTATAATATTGAAATAATTTAAATATTTAGTTCTGTGCGTTTTTCTTTTATGACGATTTTTCGCTATTTTGTCTTTTTTTTTCTCCTGCATTGCAAGAAATTGTTTTTGGTCAATGTTTTTTTTTTTAATAAGTAAATGAAGCATGTGTCAGCCACAGTATGTTTAGGTAAAAGCCAGGTATGTCAGGTAGTATGTTTAGCTAAAATATACTAAACACTAAACTGTTCGTTTTTCTTTGATGACGATTTTTCATTATCTTTCCTTTTTTTTCTCCTGCATCTCTGTCGGGATTTTTTTTTTTTGTAAATTTTATTTAGTTTGTGCGTAAATGAAGCGTGTTGAATGTTTAGCCTCATCTGTACGACACTATTGTGTTGCATTGCCTCAGTGTCTAACTATCTCTTTAATTTTCTTTCTTTTTTCTATACTAAGAAAATATAAAGGGAGTGCGCGGGAGAAACGATTACTATTCTAACTGTAGTGGGGGATAAGACCGCTGGCTTGTATCTCCGTGGAACCCCCGAATAGAAATAGCCTCTCTGTTCTTTAGCGTAGCCCAACTCTTTCAACCTCCCCGCCACAGTTCCTATTTTGGTCAGTTCATCTCGGACGCCCCCCCGGTCTCTCGTATTTTTTTTTTTTTTTTTTTTTTCTTTCTTTCTTTTTTTTCTTTCTCTTTCTTTTCTTTCTCTTTTTTTTCAAACACTCAGTTTAAGGGGAGGGGGAATGTTTCAACTTTTATAAATTTTTACAATAGGGACAGTTGCTTACGGCCGGTTCCCCCTTGCCCTCGACAGATAACTTTTTTTTTAGTTTTTCATACAGAATAAACTCGATTTTTTCACTTATATATTCGTGAAAAGTTGTTTCGTTGTGTGATTTTTTTTAACTTGTTTAAATAAAATTTCCTTCGCTTTATTTGATTCGTCTCTATATTAAAGTGTTAGTACATATTATCTTTTTTAATTAATTTCTAGAGAATAATTGATTTTTTTCGTTTTTTTATTTTTTAAATATAAAATTATCTTTTCATTGATTAATTTATAGATAAATGCTTTATCATTTTGGTATTACTTACATGTGGTTTTTTTAACAATTAATTATTAAATTTTTATTTCTTCTGAAATTTATTTGAGGTGAAACTAAAAACAAATTCAAGTTCATGGGGTCATTGTAAAACAAAACCAACAAAAGCTGATGTTTAATGAAGACAAATTTGATTTAATTTTGGCTCCTTAAGTTGATCATTAAATGACAAATTGTGTGATCAACAAATTCAACAGTGGTCGTCAGTTCACTAACAATGATTAATTAAATTTTTACTAATTAATTTTATTTATTCCCGATTAATCTAGTATATTTTCCAAAAACTTTGTTAAAATTAGTTTGTCATCATCAGTTCCCTAAAAGTAAATTTATCCAACTTACAGTTTGTCGGAATCAGTTCGCTGATAAGGAAAATACCTCCTTAGTTTGTCATCAGCTTGCTGAAATGTAGTCTGAATCAGTCCATACATAGCTGTATCTATTATAGATTTGTAACAATATATTTATAATACCATTATTTCACTATAAACAATTTGTGCAATATTGAACGGTTTGTTTTGTATTTAGTGTTAAATTCCATTATTTTTAGGATTTTTAATGACACTTAATATATCTACGTGGATTTTTTTTAAATCAATTTGAACAAAAAAATATTATTAAATTAAATTTGATTACTTGATTTGTCATATCAACTAATTACTAGGTCTAAATACCGGCTGTCCCTCGCTATTCTCAATATTTATTTAATTCACAGTCGATATCCAGAAAGTTGTGCATTATGTGCATAAATGTAATGTACGTAAAAAAAATATATATATATATTTTTCTTGTTACAATAAACTGGCAAATTTTGCTCTTCGACTGCATTTCACTATCAATATAAAAATAATATATAATACAAAAACAAACAAGCAAAAAAATTAATTCTTAGTTATACTATGGGATTTATTGATCCCGCAGAGTGGATCGGTGAACTATTCACAAGATAGAATTATAAATAGATATAGGTCAGTAAAAATATCATAGGTTTGTTTATCTTTATATTTTACTAGCAGGATTTCTATGCTTCGCTGCGAAGTATATTATTTTTAATGATCCTACTGCTAATGAGCATTAAATTAATTTTACTAAACGAGAACAATCTTGATCACACAGAGTTTTCCATTTCTCGAATCAATTATAATTTACAAATATCCCTAGTAATATTTGTAAAAGTATATAAGTAAAAATAATTGATTCCCACTAATGAAGGGGTTTTTTTAAATGTTAACTTTCCGGGAATAGCAGAGGAGCTTTTTCCCCTAGTATTAACTTCCAAACTTCAGAAGCTTTGTCTGGGCTCAAGTCCGCGTCTTATTTGCTTTCCCCCTATTTCCCCCCTAGGGATTTTAGAAAAGCCTGTTATCAGAAGATATCAATAAATAATAATAATATGTAGATTTTATTTTAGCGTTCAAAATAAGTATTGATAATTAGGTTAGTGAGAGAATATGGTTTAAAGAAGTATAAGTTAAATAAGTAAATTTCGAACAAAGTATAACCGAATTGTTTGCCATAAAAGATAGCTTAATTCCAAGATTCTAGTTTAAATTGGTTCCGGAGATATTTTCATGTCCAAATTTGCTTATAAATAACTGTCATCTTGATTCAAGGTGACCGATTAAAAAACAAAGAGGAATCTACCTAAAAATTGCGATGTTCTATAGTAAAACTGGTTCTAGAGATATATCTTTGAAAAATGTTGCATATAAATGGCCGCCATCTTAAATAAAAATGGCCAATTGGAAAATCCTTTTACAAAAGTACTTTATGTCAAATAAGGAAGCTGACTTGAAAGCTATATTCAAGGTTCAAGTTATGTGGTTCCGACGATATCGCCATATATTATTTTTCATATAAATAGCCTACATATTGATTCAAGATGGATCACCTAGGGAGTATGAGAGATACAAAATGTCATGGTCATAGGTCCAGAGGTATCAGAAAAACGTGATAAGTTACAGTGGCGTATCCTGGGGGGGCACGTCCCCCCCCCCCCCCCCCCCAGACGGGCCCAGACCCAATAGAGTAAAAAAAAACCTTTTTTTTTTTAATACATATTTTTACAGCCACCTTATATTCAATTTCACCTCAGAAATGCATAAAAGTGCTGTTTTGAGAGGTCATATTTTCAAAATTTTATATTGTACTGCAGTAAGCTTTAACATAACATTTTCTAACGAATACGTTCTAAAGCAGTGATTGTTGCATGGGCGTGGACATTTTTTTTTTTTTTTTTTGGGGAGGGGGGGGGGGCAGCTGCTTTGTTGAATAAGTAGTTTTCCTTTTCTTGTTACCACCCCCCCCCCCTCCAATCTAAACTGACTTAGAATGTGCCCCCTCCAGACCTAGCCACTGGATATGCCACTGATGAGTTAGTCAGTCAGTACTATATTAATTTTATCATAGGCGCATGCCTAGAGAATTCATATCAATTAAATTAGCATGAGAAAATCTGTCCGACAAACTCAAAAATTCTCATATCTAATTTAATTAATTTATTATCTAACATTTTTATAAAGTGTTTAACAAGCAAAAGCGATTGTACAACATTATGGGTTCTCGATTTTTAGCAAAATCATAGTTATTTGCATCAAAACTAGATTTTCACTTGGAAAATGACTTGTATATTCAAATATACATTTTTGAAAAACTTTTTTTTCTTTTTTTGGGGGTAGCGCTCCCAAATTTAGAGGAAATTCAATTATGGATTTTGTCTCGGGATATGATTTTTCTCAACATGCATACCAAATTTCTTCTAAATCGGCCTAGTAATTTAAGCTCCACCTATCTACACAGATTATAGACAGACATTTTTAGGGTTTCGTTGGTAAAACCAAAAAAAAGAAACCCTTATAGTTTCGTTCCTGTGTCCGTCTGTCACTCTGTACGGTTCCAATAACTTTTGAACCAAAAAAGATAAAAACGTGAAACTTTCCAGTATAAAAGATCGTTTTGACGCGCACACAGGAAAAATATAGCGAACTCAATATTATCAGCTGTTCAAATTCAAAATGGCGGATAATTGACGTCGCGAAAAAAATATATTTTTTTAAAATTTTGAGTGGGGTATCAAATAAAAGGTATTGAAGAGTAGAATAGAAATATATATATACCACTTAGGGGTAGTGCTTAATTTTCAGCGCCATTTTGTCAAAAAAAATCAAAATTTTGCGTGTCCCCCCCCCTAAAATCGTATTTCCGCTATTACTAAAAATATAGAAAAATATGCAAAATGTGTGGTCTGCTGGGCCATAGAAAAAATAAGATTAGCAATTTGATCTGATTTACTGGAAATTCAAGATGGCGTATAATTCATGTCACTCGAAAAAAAAATATTTTTTTAAAATTTTGAGTGGGGTATCAAATGAAAGGTATTGAAGAGTAGAATAGAAATATATATACCACTTAGGGGTAGTGCTTAATTTTCAGCGCCATTTTGTCAAAAAACATCGAAATTTTGCGTGTCCCCCCCCCCCCCCCCCCCCCCTAAAATCGTATTTCCGCTATTACTAAAAATATAGAAAAATATGCAAAATGTGTGGTCTGCTGGGCCATAGAAAAAATAAGATTAGCAATTTGATCTGATTTACTGGAAATCCAAGATGGCGTATAATTCATGTCACTCGAAAAAAAATATTTTTTTTAAATTTTGAGTGGGGTATCAAATGAAAGGTATTGAAGAGTAGAATAGAAATATATATACCACTTAGGGGTAGTGCTTAATTTTCAGCGCCATTTTGTCAAAAAACATCGAAATTTTGCGTGCCCCCCCCCCCCCCCCTAAAATCGTATTTCCGCTATTTCTAAAAATATAGAAAAATATGCAAAATGTGTGGTCTGCTGGGCCATAGAAAAAATAAGATTAGTAATTTGATCTGATTTACTGGAAATTCAATATGGCGGATAATTCATGTCACTCAAAAAAAAATATTTTTTTTAAATTTTTAGTGGGGTATCAAATAAAAGGTATTGAAGAGTAGAATAGAAATATATATACCACTTAGGGGTAGTGCTTAATTTTCTGCGCCATTTTGTCAAAAAACATCGAAATTTTGCGTGTCCCCCCCCCCCCCCCCTAAAATCGTATTTCCGCTATTACTAAAAATATAGAAAAATATGCAAAATGTGTGGTCTGCTGGGCCATAGAAAAAATAAGATTAGCAATTTGATCTGATTTACTGGAAATCCAAGATGGCGGATAATTCATGTCACTCGAAAAAAAATATTTTTTTTAAATTTTGAGTGGGGTATCAAATGAAAGGTATTGAAGAGTAGAATAGAAATATATATACCACTTAGGGATAATGCTTAATTTTCGGCGCCATTTTGTTAAAAAACGTCGAAATTTTGCGTATCCCCCCCTAAAATCGTATTTCCGCTATTACTAAAAATATAGAAAAATATGCAAAATGTGTGGTCTGCTGGGCCATAGAAAAAATAAGATTAGCAATTTGATCTGATTTACTGGAAATCCATGATGGCGGATAATTCATGTCACTCGAAAAAAAATATTTTTTTATAATTTTGAGTGGGGTATCAAATGAACGGTATTGAAGAGTAGAATAGAAATATATATACCACTTAGGGATAATGCTTAATTTTCGGCGCCATTTTGTTAAAAAACGTCGAAATTTTGCGTATCCCCCCCTAAAATCGTATTTCCGCTGTTACTAAAAATATAGAAAAATATGCAAAATGTGCGGTCTGCTGGGCTATAGAAAAAATAAGATTATCAATTTGTTCTGATTTCTGGAAATCCAAGATGGCGGATAATTCATGTTATCCGATTTTTTTTTTTATTTAATTTTGAATGGGGAATCAAATGAAAGGTATTGAAGAGTAGATTTCAAAAATGTATAACACTTGATGTTAACATTTAATTTTGCGCGCCATTTTGTCAAAAAAAAAAATCAAAACTTATCTCCCCTCCCCCTTACTAATTTTGTGTTCACAATACCAACGAAACCCTTTTTACGTGAGATTCACGCTTTACCAATTTATTTAAAAAACATTTTATTGGACTGGGTCCTTAAAATGTGTAAATTTAAAAAAAAATCTGATTTTTGCGGCATCACAATAGTTAATCTTTATTCATACAACGTATATGAAAATATAAAAATGTGTTGTTTACTAATACCACCTTACATGTTTAATGAATCTGTTGTTTGTTTCTGTTATAAAATTATTGGTACAGAATACACTAAACATACTAGTTCTAGATTAAAAATAATATTATTTTTACATCATTCACTAATTATAAATTTTCTACTTTTAGCCTGTAATTGATTTTTTTTTTTTTTTTTGGGGGGGGGGGGGCTGATTAAAAACTGTTATTGATTGTAGGTGTTACATTCCTGGGTCTGAGTAATGAATTTGAAACTATACTGAGCCAGTGACACATGTTTCAATCATTCTTTTCTTTTATATTTTCTGTGCCAATCAATTGTTAGTTAGTTTGACTTGTAAGATTAGTCGAGCCAAGACCCAATACAACGAGTAGTAAAGATTTATTTAATTACAATGACGTTTCCCTATTAATTAATAGCTTTTTACTGAGTAAATATAACAATATTTATAATTGATTCTATTAATTAAATTAAACTGAAGACTACATTTTACTTTCTCATACCCTGAGAGCATTGCGATTGCACAAAATTTTCATGTTTAGATTTTGATGGATTAACGCATTTTGTGGTTCCTTGAGTCCAAAAAAAGGTTTTTAAAAGTAGTCTGCTTTATCTGTATAGTAAGAACATACATACGTGCCATATCTACACTGGGCTGATTTCTATAAAAAAGAAGGGTCAATATATAGCAGAATTGAGCCCTTTTTAATTTCTTAATACTTATACCCCACAACTCAAGAATGATTGATTTTGTTGAATTGCCAAAAAAATTAACTATATACAACATACAAAAATGAAATAAAATAATTTAGTAATCATATCGCTCCTCCAGTGTAATTGAATAAGAATGCAATTTAAGAATAGAGTGCAGTTTAACAGGAAAGCCAAAAAATGCATTATAAAAATAAAATTGTGTTTGTGGCGTACAACGTGCAAATTATCATTCTGACTAGATAGTTGTGATGTGATTATATTAATTTCAATTTTTTTAAATTTTTGTTGTTATTGAAGTTCCACCCCACTGGAGAAGCAATATAATAAGTTAAAATTATATGACCACTAACCACCTTTGAGAATGATGAACTATAGTTTTTAACTGCACTGTATTAAGTATGTATTAGGTATTGTGTTCCTGATTTTAATGAATTACAGTTGCAGTTTTAATTCATAACAATTAAATTAACAAGTAACTGATTTTTAACATTTATTTTATGCTTAACACTTATCAGTTAAAAATATAAAAAATAATCTAATTACAAAATTCATTTTGACTATTGATTGTAACGTTGAAACATCCATAGTGATAAGAAAAAAAAGCAGTTTGAGTTTGTTGTTGAAATTCAAGCTGTTAATACCTTGTCTTAAGTATTTTAAGGTTGTTCCGTTGAAAAAATTGGCTCGAGTCCAAAGTAAAGCATTGAAAACTGGGAAATGTCTATAAAGGCTAAACTTTTTACTGCTCTCCCAATTTATTTTTGACCTACCTAATCTTTTGATTCTGAAGTCTCTTTTTATTAAGTTCAATAGGTAATTTTGTTTTCCAATTTGTTACAATTGGGCTTTGTTTAGTTGTTTTAAACTAGATTTTTTTTCAATAATTTAATAATACTAATTAACTAACTAATGGCTTAAGATAGTGAAGATTTAAGTAATTAAGTGATAAATTTGACATCAGACACTCAATACAAACATTTAATTGCAGTTATGAAAATCTAGAATAAAACTTAAGAGATTGATTATTTAATTGTAATGCGAGGGAACAAAAATTGCCATATACATCAGACTGCAAATTGCAGACAGTATATCTAAAAAAATCAGTCCGAAAAACTGGAACAAAATTTTCTCATATCCATAGTGATAGTAATAATAGTATGTGGCACAAAAGCCCATTTATAGGCTTAGGCCTGCCAAATGGCTTATACAACTCTCTATGTAATAAATGATAAGGCTGGCATGTCGTTCCATCAGCTGTGTAAACTGTAGTATTGGCTTCCATTATAGGATGGTCGCATCTTCACTTAAGGGGGGATTAGACGAGCCGATCTGGTCTCCCTAAGTCGGAGGAAAACTCGGAACAGGACCAGGACCAGATGGCAGGGAACGGATCGTCTTATCACCCCTTTAAGTAGCTACCCTCATAATACTTTCTCTTTATATATACTATTTTTATGAGAAAGTAATATGAACACTTACTGTGATAAATTAGTTGTTTTCAAAATAAAATTTAATTATTTTTTATTTTACAAAAATAACACAACTTACACGAGTTTTAACTTTATTAGGAAGTTGTCTCAGAGTGTTTAATTTTCTCTCTCTCTCTCTCTCTCTTGTTCAGTCTAGGAATACTGTATATTAATCTGTTATTTTTTTTATATTTTATTGCATATTTTGCTTAATTTATTCTTCTTCTACAAATATTTATTTTCTAATTTTCTGTTATTTTCTCTGTTTCAGACTTCTACACAGCGAAAAACTGATGACATAGACGAAATCACCGACGAGAAAAAACTACAAATTCTTGTAAGTTTTCAAATAATATTATATTTATAAATAATCCATAAATAATGAGGTCCGATGTGCTTCTACACTTACTTTATTATTTCAGTTAAGTTTCAAAATAATCATATAAATATAAAATAAATTAATTGGCTTTGAAAATTGCAATAACTTGAATTGTTAATACTTTATAATCTGTGAAAGATTCAGCTTTCTAGATGGTTCGAAAGTGTTATAAATTTATTGCGAAATTTGTACCTCACAAATAAGTCAAGTTAAATAAAAGTGTAAAATAAGTTTGTGTGCCACACATACAAATCCATTGATTATGCTCAATAAAATATTTTATCTCTTCTTTCAATTACTTTATTATACCCAATGTAAAAAAAAGAACTAAAAATAAACATTTTATATGTTTTATATTGATGTTATTTTTATGTTTGACAGTTGGAAGCTTGTTGTGACTACGAACAGCGAAGGAAAATAAGGGCAAGGCTAAGGAAAATCATGGCTGATCGAAAAGGTATTTTTTTTAAATAATAATATGTAATTGGATCTTTGAAGGTGAGTAAACATAACAAGTAGTTACTTTGAAATGTAGGTTATATTTCACCTATTACTGGCATCATCAGACCTGACTATGATAGTGTATAAAATATTACATATTTTTTCTTATACAATTTGAAATATTAATAATAAAAAAGTTAAAATAAAAACACATGATCATCTGATCATGTTTACTCACATTCAAAGATCCAATTACATATTTTCCATAAGTATCATAGGTGCAAACTAGGACGATTTTTTATTTTATTTTATTTTTATTTTATTTTTTATTTTATTTTTTTTTATTTTTATTTTTTTCTTTTTATATAAGAGATTTCAAACCTTAAGTTTGTTGTTTCAAGGTAGTATTGATGCTCAAGAAAAGGGTTGAGTGTTGCTGAGTCATGAAGGGGTAAAAAAAGTGCTGATAATTATTTGATAAAATTGGCTATTAAATTATTTCATCCCTTTAAGAACATCATCAGACGCTTACTCATAGCTAGCCAAGTCTAATATAAAAGTTAATTTATCAATTTTACAAATTAAACTTGTTTAGTAGGCTAGAATTTTATCTGTTATATGAAAATGAACCAACATTTAAGAGTGCAAACATGATATCCATTGTCTAATTGTTACTAAATAATTGTTACTACAGGTACTTCTCCCATTATTATATTTACCCCTCTTCTACCACATACCTAATCATGAATTTAAATATTTAATAAGAAACCTGCAAAATAACCCAACATCTTTAGATATCTAGGTGGTAATGCTAATCACTAACTCAAATTGGAAATATAAGCACTATATAAATTGTAACTTGTCATTATTATGATAAAATCTCTGTGATATAATCACTATTTTATTATTATGATTTTATTTTATACTTCTTACTCAATGGTTTACAATGGTTACTTATGGTTTTATTTCTATTCTTGCTTTAGCATTAAAGTTCTAATAGGATTAATCTCCCCATTTGATTGATTCAGAAGCTCTTGTGTTATTACCATGAAGGTTGATTCTTTAAAAACTAACATTATATTTATTAAAACTTATTATAATTTTCTATTAAATAAGTTGATATATTTTTGTGTTGGTTTGTTGTAGGAGGCCAAGGAGAACTGGTTGGAGGAGAAGACAGAGAAGAGAGAAGAGAGGGTGAGTTAGTGGGTCGTTGGGTCGAAGACTCGGGTACAGAGAGTGGGGAAGAAAGGAAGGGTGTTGAGGAAGCGGTGGAGGAAGTCAAAGGGGCACTGGAACGTTTGACCAGTGCCCTGCCTCGCTTAGCTGGTAACCTTGGGGGATCTGTAAGTGATTTGGTAGCGAAGCTTCAGAACTGTCTTAGTACCCCTGCACCCCCACCTAGAAAAAACAAACGTAGGCATCATACTGTTGGAGTCACTGCAGAGGAGATAGCTAGGGCTAGGAAATGGGCAGAGAGGCCGCGTCCTCTTCAGCTCACAAGAGGCGAGTTTAAAGCTTTAGAGCACAAAGCAGGTTTTTTTATTGAGCCTCAACCACAAACCGCGACTATTTCATTCAACAGTCCTCCTCTGGGGACTGCACCACCAATAAACTACGATCCTAGTGCCACATTATTTACTCCTGCACAATCGGTTCAAATTGCCGTCCATAAAGCTGCCATTCAGAAGCAGATATCTCAAGAAGAGACAAACGTTCGCAGGGTATCTTTACAGAGGCAAATGTCCCAAGAGGATATTAGGAAAAAAGAGAGTGATGGTGAAAGCTCATCTGATGAGGAGATATCCCCTGCTAGAAGATTATTGAAAATTGCTTCTAAACGAAGGACTAGAATCTCCAAAATTAAAAGGTCAAATACAGTGGAAATCCCTCGACCTGCCACCTATTGTGATTCAGACACAGATGATCCCGCTTACAGTTCAGATAGATCAGACCTTAAAAGAAAATCTTGTGGGGGTTTATATGCAGTGCCACCTCCTTTTCTTCCGAAAACCGATAACGATATAAAATTCTTGGATTTTCTAAACAAGGTAAATGATGCGAGTAGTAAAGTTATTTCTTACAATCCTTCTGCGAGGGGAGGAAAACATTGGAGTAATCGTTTCTCAAGGATAAAAACCACTTTTGAAGACCAGTCATCGGCTGATGAAAAAGAAAAGGAAGTTCCAAAAGGGAAAAGTTCTCCGTTTCCCCAGCAGAAGAATTTTATTCAGCCAAAGCTTCCATGGAGTGTAAAACAGGAAGGGGATGTGGTTGTAGGATCTTTAACTGTGGCTAAGAAAGTTCCCGGGCCTGTGAATCAGTTCACTCATGCCCCCATGTCTGCTTTTAAACCTGTGGAAAAGAAAGTATTTCCAAGTTCTGTATCAGGATCTGTTAAGCAATTGGCTTCTCAGAAATTTGCTCCCCAGGCAGAGCCAGAAATAATAAAGCCAGTTCCTTCTGTGCCACCTAGGAACCATCCCAAATACCAACCTGTTCCCGGTCCTGATGCCAGTCCACTTTCCCAGAGGTTTGTACCCAATAAAGTTTCAGGTGTCCAACAACATCCTCCTGCTCATACTTATCTCAACCAATTTGCAAATTATTCCCCTAAGCACGTCAACCCTCCAAATGATAAAACTCCATTAAAAACACCCAACAAAATTCAAGAACCTGCTAACAATGAGACCCATTACAAACCAAGTCCTTCTGTAAAGAAAAGTTCAAATTTCATCAATTCTCAACCATCCAATGATTTCAATCACTGGAAAGCTTATCAAGAATCTAAACCTGAGCTTCCAGCCAAACCTGTTCTTAATTATAACCGATCTATTGAACCTCCTTCAAAATCTGTTCCAATCAGTTCAAACTATAACCAATCCATACAGCATCCAGCCAAATCTGTTTCAAATTACACCAGGTCTATCGAACAACCCGCGAAACCTATTCCAAATTACACCCAGCCTATTGTTTCTGTTCCGAATCCCCATCAGCCTTTAGAGCATTCGGTTAAATCTATTTCAAATTATTCTCAACCACTTGATCTTCCTGTTAAAACTGATCTAAATTATAGCAAGTCTGTAGATTCTACAGATAATCCGGATTCAAACTTTAGTAGACATATTGGCAACCCGAACCCTACCCCAAGTTATAGCAAACCAATTTTGCAAACTCCCGATTCAGTTAATCAAAGTAATTATTCCGCTTATTCGATTGCCGATCATAAAGTCAATAGAGATTCCCCCAAGGCGATAGCTAACTATAACGTTACTTCTCAAGAGCCTAGTCTATCCTCTCAAAATGTTTTGATCACTGATTACAACAGTAACTGGACTGGTGAAGATTTTAATAATTCCAAGGGCGGTCTATCGATCCCAAATCAAAGTAGAGATTCTGATAGTCTTTCACCTCACCCTTACAAAGGGTGCTATGTTTACAATGAAAACAATGAGATACTATCGACTTCTCCGTACATGCCATCAAGCAATGTCAATATCCATGTGCCTGTTTCACCATCATACAGAGAGCCAATATATCAAAACATTTCGGAAGTCCTTAATTCATCAAGTTATTTACTTCCTTCGGATTTGCCCAATAACTTATTGCCTCCTTACCAAGTTAATGGTCTTAAAACTCCCAATAAAAGTCCGCTGCCACATCAGTTTGCGGAAAGTGGAACTTTTTACCCAAGTGATCAGGGCTACAATAATCATTCTGTGATTCGTGAAGCTGTCCAGAGACAGAGGAATGTGACTAATAGTCCTAAATACGATTTACCTAGTTGCTACCCAAGTCAAGATCCTGATGCTAAGAAAGGATCCCACGACAGTTTGATTGAGTTGACCCATCGTGGCAACTATTCACCTGAATACACTGCAAAAGCATCCCCATATGTTGTCTATAATAATTGCCCAAATGGAAAGAGAGGTTCAAACGAATGTTTAAACAGCTTTTCTCCAGCATTTGGAAACTTATCTGGTACAAATAGCCGTGGGGATTCACCTAGAGGGTCAGAAGAGTGGGACGAATGTGTGGAAGAGAAAGCCGTTGTAGGAAGAGTGATGGGAGAAGCTCAGTGCCAAAGAGCTGTGACTCAGTCCCGTAGAGTAGAATCAAGGTTCCCTAATGCACCCTCCAGTGCAAACCTCTTGAGACCTGCTCCTGAACCGGCTAAAATCCCTTCTCCTATACTCAAAACTCGCCAGGACCATTCTTTGGCTCCAAAGAATGGTTCTCCCAAGTCCTTGTCACCTTCCTTCCCAAATGTCCTTCACAAATCCGAATCCTGGCATCAGATGGTCAAGGAGCAGATGATACAGGCTAAGCAAGCTCCGCCACTACCAGCCAAAGTAGTCAAAACAAAATCCAGCCATACACTGGCATTACCAAAACAGTTTGAAGGTGCTTTACACCCTGAAGTGGCTCAACGGTTACAAAGCACCGTATCGCAGTACATGTCTAAATCCCCTTCGTCTCAGAAACCTTTGATAAAGGCCGGTTCGGTTCCGTGTGGCGGTGAGGATATTGAAAACGTGGACGAAGCTTTCGAAAGCCTCTTCCGTGAAGTCAGTAAAAAACGAAACAGCAAGTGACTGGTTTGAATTAAAGTCAGTCTGTGTATCAGAGTAAAGCATTTCCGGCTTTACTATTCCTTGTTGAAAGACTTATTAAAATTATTTAAACTTAGTGATATTTATTATGTTATCGATTACGAAGAATGAAATATTGTTTAAAAACTTTACACGCCCTTTTAGTTGTTGTATAAAAATGAGTTATTCCCTCAATGTATATAAGATGATTGTAGAGTTGTTCTAGAGAAGAGGGACTCGTTTTAACGCCCCGGGGTCTGGATTCATTATATAACCAGTGAGTGGGATTCTGATAATTCTGTGTGCTGTGCCCTTGACTTACTCCTTGTGTTCTTTGAGTTTTTTTCTTTATCTACTATTATCTTTCACTATCCATTATCCTTTTACATTTACTTCTCATCCGCCCCCCTTTTGTTATGGTTTGGTAGATTTGTCTACAAATAATCATTTATTTTTATAAAACTGACATTTCTTTTTAATAAAAAAAAAACAAAAACAAACAAGTAATGCATATTTTCTGTGATTCTTCTCTACCTTGCTTTTTTGTTTTGTTTTTTCTCCAAGTGAGTTAACGTATTTTTGTTGTTTTTTTTGTTTTAATTCTTTCACTTTTTTCTCTAATTAATAAATCATTCAACTCATTTCTTTTTTTCAAACTCTTTAAAATTAATTAATCAATTTAGTAGAGTGCCCATTATCTTGATACAGTTTTATAATCATTTTAAAACAGGAATTTATCACCTTAAATAAAACACTCTTCATAATGATTACTAATTTCAAAAAACGTGTTCATTCATGACTAAATCCATCCTTCATAACATCCTTTCAGCAGAAACATTATTGATCGTTAGTTTATTACGTCTAAATTTGTCCTGATTGTTAGATATTCAAAATATCCATGGATTTTTTTTAGTGTTTGTTAAGCATTACATTCTTTACAAATCATCTAAATTTAGCAAAAACTCTTCACTGTCATTTTGTTTGTAGGAACATTAAACATATTATTGATCCTGTGTACTGAAACATTGTGAATTGCTCATTCTCGTTTATATTTTTTTAGTACACTTACGTTGTTTAAAGAAGATAGGTATATTTATAGGTTTATTTTTTCTATTGTCTAGCTAGGATCTTTAATGCCATGTGTATATTTCTTTTTGAACAAACTTCATAGACAAATTTTTCACCCTGGTGCAGCTACAATGGTATAGCTGGATATTTGGGGGCCTTTCCATAATGTGGGCCTTACTCCTATGATATTGTATGCAGGATAACCACTTCCCATTTCTTTTATAAATTAAATACTGTTTACATACTATAAAGTTCTTTTTTCCCCTGTACTTCAGAGGCAAGTAAGAAGTCCACTGTATTAAAGAAATGGCAGGAACTGATCTCTCAAACTTCACAATGGCTGTTTCCTTATTTTTTAAAAATATATTCCTTCATTCTACATCTTGATGATTAAATATTGTCATAAAAAGCCAATAAATTAAAATTGTTCCTTGGTATTTTTGAGTGTTTGGGTCTAAAAGGATTCAAGCAGCTCAATGTTGTGCTACTACTATCTCTTTGGGTTCTCTGATGACTAAAAGTTTCTCTTAGGGTTATAAAAGTGATCTCATTAAGATATCTTAATTTTATGATTCTTGTCAATTTAGGTTCTTTTTAGGTAATATTAGTTAAACATATTTCCACAATTTCTGGTATTTTAAGTTTAAAATATATATTAAAACCTCTGCAATATTTTAATTCTGTAAGTTTTATTATTTTTGTTATCATAGTTTCATAGTCACATTGAAAGTATTTTGAATATTTTTTAATCCAGCATGATTTAATTTTTGTGTAGATATTACAACAAATTTCATTTCAGTCATATTTCCCCTTTACCTCTGTTTATTTATAAATTAAATTGATAAGTTATGGGCACAACACTGTGAAATTACTTAGTTAATGGTTGCCAAAGCTTAAGTTGATTTCAATTTTAAAATTAAAAAAAGGCAATCTTTAAGAAGAGAATTTGTGTTAAAACTTTTATTTTTAAATCTTTAAGTATTCATATTATAATAATAAAAATGTTTGTTGCATTCCCAGGAAAAATATAACTTTTGATTTAATGATGTACAAAGATAAAAGAGAATGGGGGCAATCACAATAGAAATATGTTAATGACAAAGTTGGCCTGATTTGTCTTGAAGCCAATTTTTTATGTATATATTGTATTCCAATGAATCCTAAGATGACAAATTACTGATTTGTGTAAGTGGATCTATAACAAACATGGTAAATAATGACAATGGAATTTATTATGAGGTCATGAATTAGGTATTCATTAGGGGAAAATATTGGAATCACTATCCAGTCCTCACTATCTCGTTGGCCAGTGAACATAAAAAAGTGGGACTGAAATTGTACTGGGCATCTAAATCTTTGAATCCTACCTCTTCCTGCCCTTAGAGCAGATTTTGTTTCTGCTACATGGTACTTTCTTCGAATATTATCAATCTCGTCTCTTGGGCACACTTTTGATCTTGTTCATTCACAAAACTAGTGCTGCAGGTCATAATTAAATATTTCTTAATCGTAGGCCGGATTTTGCCCTAGAACTTTAATTTTAGTGTTTGTTCTCTCTTTAATTTTACAACCATTATTTGTACCCCTTTATTTGACACATGTATACTTTTTTTAGTTTGTTATTTGTTCTAATATTGCCTTTAGTTTTTTATATATTTTTTATGATTATTTATTACCCTTTTTGATTTACTTTTTTCTTCTTAGCCCTGTAGCAGTTTATTTGTAAGAATTTATTTGATTCATTTTTTATATACTTTTTTTTTTTTTTCAACATTACATTTGTCAAAAATGTCCTTTGTTTATTTTTTTACGTTCTGCCTTAATTATCAGCTTTTTTTATTGTTTTCTCTCCCAATATTACTTTTATTTCCTTTTTTTAAAGAACCAAACTAGAATCATTTTGAATTTTACTGTTTTAGTAATAACAAAAAATTCACTGTTGTAGATAATTGACGCTCTACTTATCGTAGTTATTACACTAATTTTTTTTTTAATTTAATTAATTATTCTAATTAAAAACTGAAAAAACAAATCAACAGTTCTCATCTGTTAACTGTAAAAATGATATTTCATTGCTTTTTGTTCGATGGTTACTTTAGCTTTTTCTTATTAAATATATTATTATATATTTTTTTTAACCCAAATAAGTAGATTAGTAGGAAATCCAAAAAGTCTAATTAAGCTTTCATTTTTATTTCATACAAAAGACACTGTGTATATATACATACATACAAAGTAATTTTGTTTTTTGTTGTTTTTTTATTCTCCAGAATTTATTTTATATTATAGTGTGTAAAATTAATTTTTAATATGAGTTACAAGGTTGATGCAACTATTTCAAATATGTAACTAAATTTAAAAGTTTTAAGTTATCAAGGGTTTAATCATGTACAACCTTCAATTGGCTAATATCTTGAGACTTTGATATAATCTGTCAATGTCTTTTTCTTTATTTATGAATTATGTTGTGAATGAGAAAAGAAAATAATGCATAATGTGTAACAAAACTTTTACCCTTTTTTATGTGTCCAAATTCAGAATTTCCTTGACTGAATTCCAGACATATTTTTTTTTTATTGTATCCCATTAATAAAAACAGTTTGAGATTCACTTATATTTTTATATATTCAATTACATATATAAAATTTCAAATTCAATAATGCTTAAGAGTACATTTGGTAGATGCAAGCAGGGCACTCTGCACCTCCTAATTAATATAATAACCTCAGTATACAAGAAATTATTTCAAAACAGAAATGCAATTAAAAATCATTCTTAAACTCTTATTCTTATTCATAAAGAGAATGAGACTGATAAATCAGCCACATTATACATCTATTCTGTGTAATAATATACATAAAATGTATCTCACCTCTCTGGTAATTGAACCAGGTAAAGATGTCGTTTGAGTGGTAATTTCTGTCTCCTAATCCCTCCTTATTATTATTTCTTTACAGTTTGTAAGTAAGTTACACATTGTACTTATTTTATGAAAGTGTGGTATTATTTTAAAATCAGATATTCAATTAAAATATTATAGTTAAACTAAATAAAATGTTCTTAACTTTTCTCTTTTTTTTAATTTTATATATGTTATTAATAATTAAACTTAAAAGTTATTTAATCTCTTTCTGTTGATGTGGAAACTCTGAGAATATGAAATTTTATTTATTTACATTATCGTAGTATCTTCTTAGTATTTATTTTAATTTATTTGTTATTAAATATGCAAACAATGCCAAAATGTAAAAACTAATAATTTTTATGGATATATGTTGCAGAATTTTCCGAGTCAAGGCAAATAACATCGAGTGATGGCAGTTCCTTTACTAAATCAGAGGGTGAGTTTTATTATATCTTTATATTTTACTTTTCAAAAATATTTTATTTATGAAAAATTTGGAAAATATTTAGTTCTTTCGTAGATTACTAATTTACAATGTAAATTTCAATGCTTTTTCTTCCCTTATACTGTTGTGCTAAGCCAAAAAACTTATCTATAGGGTTTGAAAAATAAAAGTAACTTTGGCTTAGTAAATTCTTCTATTTCTGTGATTTTTTGTATTTAGGATAGAGATACAGTTTCATAGCTATCAAAAAAACACCAAAACTATAATATGACATAACCTCACCAGCCTATATGGCACATATACTTTGCCATAAATCATTGGGAGGTTTTCTCCTTACTTGTGTCATTTCTTAGTTATTTGTTACTTTCAAAGACTATCCAGAATTTCAAAGATTTTTGTGGTTTTTCATTTAGCTAAAATAGCATTCTTTGAACATACCCAGTCAATAATAGTATTCTTTATTTATTTAATTGAATACTTTTAGGCGTCAAACTGTTATATGGTGGTCACTTACACCTGGTGCATTTCATTTTAACTTTTTATTTATTTATTTTTTTTTCATTATAACAATGTAGACAAATAAAGATGTAGTAAAAAATAGGAATGATGTAAGCAAAGATTAATTAGTAAATACAAAATATTAAAAAGTAGAAAAAAAAATACTACAAAACCTTACTTAAAAATAAAAAAAAGTTGAAAAACTAAATGTATAAAAAATTATTATTTGATCATAAAATAAAAATATTAATAACAACTTAAAACTTTATTAATATTTATAATTAACTGTCTTTTTTTGTTTTGTTGTAGTCCACAAAACATCAACTTCATCTGCTCGTTTATCAAAAGGTAAATTTTTAAATAATATTTTAGTTAACTATTCTTTCCATGTATTTTTTCACCTTCTCCCTGATTAGTATTTATTTCTTTCTTAAGTGAAAATACCCCTTTAATAAAAAAAAAAAATAATAATAACAACAATGGGTTTCTAAGTTATAAACTTAGAAACCCAAGTTACAACATAAATTTATATTTAAATTGCTGACTCTAGTAAACAATTTTTTTAAACAGTAAAATATTGTCCATCCAAGAACCTTTCAACTGTTTTAATGTTAAAGTTGATTTCAACTGCAGCACTTAGCTAGTAGTAGAATGTGGAGTGTGGACTTTTTGGACGCAGCAATGAAGCTACTTATTTGAGGCTTGTTTAATTAAACCCTTAGGGAGTTCAGCCACTCCTCACACCAATATACTGTCAAAGCAGTGGATAAGCCATGTAGATAAGTGCCTTGGCACAGGATTGAACCTGTCACCTGCCGAGCAGAAGTGACCAATGCCATTAAATCAGAGTGAACTCTAACCACCTACTTTTTTACCACTCCTTATGATTTGAAACAACATAACACTAATGTTACTGAAGTAAATATTCAACCACTTTACACATCAACTCGATATAATCATTGGTGTGAAGCACGTTCTCACCTCTATGGGAATTGAACCTTTGAGTTCAAATGAAGTGTTGAGACAGTGATTTGATATGAGTGGGAGTGTTTTAACCACTTAGCTACACTGTTCCTCATTTAATGACCATTAGGACTGCCTAAATAAAAGTACTCAGCTTCACTGATGGGCATCAAGACAACTTAACAACTTAAAGTTAAAATATGTTTTAGCGTAATAAATTTGATGATCTTTCTTTTATCCATTTTAACAAGGTTGCGTTAAAAAAGATTCTTTTTATTCCACCATCGAGTATATCCACTCCATAACAAATCTAATTCTGAATGTTACCCATATTTGCTTTCAGCCAATAGCGTTCAGCAGTCCCCCTTCGCTAAATTTCGCCAGCTTGAAAGGCAGAATTCAGCGCCAAGGTTTGTATAATAATAAATATAACAAAAACATGTTTAATTAATATTTATACTTAACTATTTTTAAGTTATTTTCTTCTCCTTTTTTTTTCCTTCATTTATTTATTTTAGAAATTTGAACTTCCTTAGAAGCAGGTATTATAAAATATTCCGTTTTAAAATAAAAGTAACATTAAATAATAAACTTAATATATAATTTTGATTATTTTAAAATAAACAATATAGAATTCTCAAACAATATTAAAATATTTTAATAATAAAATAGATTAATTTTAGTTATAATATTGAATGCACATTAGTAATAGAATATTTTATTAATACAAATAAGCATGTGCACATTTTGATGCTTTTTTTATTTGTATCTTTAAATATTTTTGTCGTAGAAAGTTAATATTTAAAGTGTAATTTAAATTTAATGTATGAAATTAACAAATACTTTATTGCCCTTCGAATAATACACAATATAAAAAAAAAGAAACAAACATAATAATGGAGCTACAAGGGCACTTCATTCAAATGAGATGATCTGTTACATATTACTATAATTTCAATATTTTTATGGACTTAAATTTTTTATTTCCAAGTAATTTTTATTTGTAACATTTTTTTCTCAATAAATTAATCTCTCCCCAAAAAAGGGGTTTGACTGTTCGTCTTTTATATTTGCTTTTTTTCAATTATCTGGTTTTTATTTTTCTTTACTCAATTTCTCTTTTAAATTTTTGTAGTTTTAACATATATTTCATTTCTATAAAAAAAAGCTTTTTTATATTTAATTAACTTGCACTATAATTTTATTGATTTATTTGTTTTTAAAGTTAGTTAATCAATTTTACTAATGTGATCGATATATGATATATATATTAGTTCTATGGGAGTGAAAATTGTGTTATGTGGCTTGCAATCAAAACAGGGAAAATAATATCATTTGATAACTTTTTGTTGTTACCTACTGTTTCTGCTTTTTGTTACAAACTAAATCTTTCATTCCATATTATATTATATGCCTTGAATAATCCCTATTATTTCTGTTGACTTTTTAAAATTTTCTTCGGATCAAGATGCAAAAATTAATATAATAATAAAAAACTGAAGGCTTTACTTGTATTTTTAGAAGAATAAGTGGGCAAGTGAAGTTGATGTCAATAATAAAAAAACAAAAGTCTCTCCACAAAATAAATGCTTAGTTCAAAGCCAATTTAAAGGTTTATTTTTAAGTGGGTGCCTCAATTTTAACATTTTAACAGAGTTATCTCAGATACATTTAAGGTACATAAAGTTAATTACAATATGATGCATTTGTACATATAGCAATACTTTTGACTTTAAATAAATAATACATACTTAAACAACATATCTCATTATAAAATATGTGCCTTAAAATATAAATTTATTGAAATCTTGATATATTAAGATAGATCTAATGTTTAAGATAGGACCTGAATTGATATTTCAATATTTAATCTTGATATCTTAAGTTTTTATGATTTTATCGATATTTTATGTCTCTAATCCTTCTATAATTAAAGGAAGACATATATAGATATACATATATATATATATATATATATATATATATATATATATATATATATATATATATATATATATATATATATATATATATATATATATATATATATATATATATATATATATATATACCTACCTTTAAGTGTCAGCTTATACTCAGTAACCAATTAAAATGCACTCATCCAAGCTTTAATTGTCAATTAATTTATTATATAAGCTGATTAATTAATTTTCTGAAACAAAAGTTTATTTTTTTGTTTAGTTAAACAAATGAAGTAGATTAGCTCCTTATTAGATCCAGCATTCTAAAGGATTTTTATTTTTTTTTTTAATATTTATATTTTTCTCTTTATTTAGAACTAATCAAATTCTTTAGATTTTTTTTTAACTCACCCTTACTCTTCATTTAACCTTTATTTCCTAATTTAATTAGCCTTTTTTAATATACATATTAAATTTACTATTTAATAATTTTTTAGTTAACATTTATATTTAATTATTTTTTGTTAAGGTTTTATGGAATCAGAGGATAATACGAGAAATATATTTTTTTATTTGTTTAATGTTGAAGCTGATAGGTTAGTTAGGAAATGCCTAAGAGTATTTTATTTGGGTGTTTGTTTGGTTAGTTATTTAGTGAAGTATTCTTGGCCTAGTGAGGAAGATTATGTTAGGTTATTAATTTAAGTAATATACATGTATATTTCATTCATTAACTTAAAAGTTAGCAAAAGTAGGTTATTTTTTTTACATCCTCTCGTCTGTATTTCAGTAACATTTGTCAAATTTAACAATAGTACTAGTCCTAAAGTTAATAAATGTTAAGTATTTTTTCTAACATTTTGTCACATTTTTCAAATCAGTGTGCAATTAAAAGATGTAAAGATAATTTACTTGAACAAATTAAAAAAAACGACAAATTCCTTCATTACTTACTCATAAAGGTTACTCACAATGTTCTTATGAGTTACCATAAGAAGTGCTGATTGGTCAATGAACTAAATCTAGCTTCTCCGCAGGTTTTCTTGTATTCAATTTCTTGGTTTTCCGGTGAAATCTGTATCCTGAAGGGTTGAGCGGAAAGAGTTCAAGTTCGATTCCCTGCGGAGAAAAAATTATTTTTATGATACATTTTGATAAAATGTTCAAACATAATTAAATGTACCTACGGAAACTAGTAACTGGAAAACACTGGGCTAAGTAATTATGACCTCTTATATGAGAAAGTTTGTCTGAGTTGCCTCGGACCGATTTTTTTTTTTTTTTTTTTTTTTTTTTTTTTTTTTTTTTACACTTTTTTATTTAACTTAACTGGTTCTGTGAGTTTTTAATTTTTATTAAATTATTCTTCTAGTGTTGACTACATGTCAATGAGTGTATGTACTCTTCTAACAATGCTTCCACTTTTGGATGAAAAAAAAAAGTTGAGACCTACACTTAACGTTATCTGTTTATAATATAAATCCAAATTTGTTGAATACAATTTTGAAAATGAGTCATATGATGCCTTGTTATAACCTAGTAAAATAAGAGGGTAAAAAACAAGAAATATAGATTGATCAATAGATGTTTGGTATTTCATAATCTAACTATACTTGAAAATTAGTATTCTTGAGCCTTCAATATTAAAAGCAAAATAATATCTTTAAATGTTTATACCTTTGATACCATAAAGTCTTTAAAGCTATACTAAAATTAAAATATTTCTCTAAATACAATATACATTCATACATTTGATGAAGCAGTTAAATTTAAAGATTAATTAATTAAATTAAATACATTGTATGAATTATTGAAATTTAATTAATTATATATATATATTTAGAGAAATAGTAAATAAAAATTTGGTGAAGGGTGAAATCGTTGGGTTTTTAACTAAGAGTGGCAACACTGTGTTGGGTATATTTGTAGCGGGGGAGCGCTGTTTAAATTGACCGATCCCAAGCTGGTGCGGAGTGCGTCTACCATCAAGGACCGGCTTCTCTGCTGGGCGAGAGCTCAAACCTCTGGCTACAAGGTATTGTTTTCAACAAACACACACGAAACATCTTAAAACACTAATTAAATGTTTGTTTTCTTTTTTGTTTTTCTGCTATGGATAGAATTGAATGTGTTTTTCTTTGTATTACATTATTTATGTAGTAAAATTGCAAATTAATTTAATGTTGTAAAATTAAGGCTTTGAATAAAACAACAAGTCTATTTTCACAAAAACTGTTTAGTTGTCACTATAAGGTAGAAAAGTTTGGATGACCAAAATTTATGGCCCTTATGTTTTTATTAGTTACAAATTGCCTACTTCTCAAATATATAGGGAGTCATTTTGATTCAGCCATTAATCCAGGGTTTAATCTACACCTCTCTAACTAGAGTTACTATCTCATAGGGTTTTTTTAACAACTGCTCAAAACAATATGTTGTATTGATGGAATATGTGTTGTATACAACACATTTAATATATTATCATATTAATATAGTAGAATACAGGTGTACGTAAAAATGCCAAATTAAGATAAATGTAGCTGAATTATAATAATAATAATAATAATAATAATAATAATAATAAAGCCTTTATTTCCAAATATAATTGTTACAATAATAAATTAAATTTTACTGATAAATACAATTTTTTTTATAAATAATCTGTGGGGCTACATCCCCTGGAAGGCTTGGACCTACCAAAAGGCTTATACAGCTATAGGGTACGCTTACCTTGGATACTTAACAAAAATCAACTATCTCTGACAACACTAATAGCTACGAATCAACTATGATAGCTGGTAAAGGTTGGCACACATTCACATCTCATACAATCAAAACACAATGTATCTCAGTATGTAAACATTTTAAAGTGGTAACTCCAATCAAAAAATGGTTAGACGGAAGGAACCAAAACTATTATTTCTTACTTTTCAGGGCCAGTTTTGCAATCATAATAACATTGGTATAATTTAAATTACAGTTACAATAATACTTTTACAAACTATAAAGCCACAAACTCATTTCAGTAGAAAAATAATAAAATTTATTTATCTCAAAATCTAGATTTGCTCATTATTATCTGTGATAGGAGATTTATTTGATAAATTTATGTTTAATGACCATTCATAAAAGAAAAAAAAATATAAAAGCAAAGAAGAAGAAAAATCATTCAATTCTGTTGTTGTACGCGGAGTTCTAGCTAAGAGTGTTGATATTGGTATTCGTTGGGAACGGGAAGTTGTTTTATATTGTTGTGTTGTTTTTGTTTGGGCTTTTGTGCTGTTTCGTGTTGTAAATTACAGGACTTGTAAGTATTATAACTTGTACATACACTGAGTTTATAAGAAATCAAAAGCTTTTTTATCTCTATGCACCTTTTTAACCTGCTGCTTTAACAGTGTTGGCTTTTGCATGGTTCAAATTAATCACACTTGAAGCTAAGCTTGTTTTCCTTTGTCCCCGATATATGTACCCTTTTTTGTTTTGTAAATATTTTATTATTATTTATTTATTTTTTAAATCTTTTGTTCGCTTGTCAATCTTTTTGACAAGTGAGTGAAATAATTATTTTTATTTTATTTTTTTTGGACTGTTATTTTTTTTTTTTTTTTTTGTGATATAGTTTTTTTTTTTTTTTCAAAATTATTTTTTATTTATAAAATGTTACTATTAAATAATGGTTAATGTTTAAATTATAACATTGTGTTATAAACACACATAGTTTTTCTAGGGTTGGCTCTTAAGGCCAGTCCATAAATAGGATCTTTCGAATATTTGGAAATGTAATATGTAATGTACAGTGTAAAATATAATATTAATAAATATCCCTCCTTTAAAAGTTTGTGTTTTTACATGGCCAGCTTTTACTTGGAAAAATTGGTTATTTAGGAGAAAATTGGATTTTGTTATTTTTTTTTTTATTATTCTATTTGTTGGCAATATATTACATAGTACTCAATTTGTGTTTATGTGTGTGTATTAATGGGTACACATTATCAAGAGTCAAAAAATTAAGATGTAAAATAAAGAAAATGAATTAAAAATAAAGAAGTGAATTGAGTGAATGAAAGGAAAGGGAAATCTGACCATATGAATAAGTTACGGAAATAATTTGTAAAGCACAATTTGTCAGTATTAACAATTTGATCCTTTTTACACGGAATTGCCATTTAGTCCAATTTCCTTCAGAAATTAAATAAATAGAAATATTTCTATATTTGTGAGATGGTATTGGTCTAAATAGATTTTTTTTTTTTTTTTTTAATTGCATAATTAAGTGCATTATTGTACATTAAGTTCTTTAAAAGGTGGTTGGATTTTGTTTTGATTGTGAATTTATAAATGCATCCATATCATGGGGAATAAAGATTTTTGACTTGTACATGACTGCATGTCATCTCTTTACGCACTTTGGAAACTATATGAGTCAATTAATATATGTAAAATAACATTATATAGTTCAAAAATAGTGTGTAATTTTATGTGGTTTAACAATAAATCCTGCTCACTTACTTTATTTTGTTCGACATTTCATTGAATTTAATGTGTTTTTCGAGGACATAATAATAGTTTTAAATTTACCTAACTTAAGAATTAAGAAATAAAGAAAAATAAATATCATAGCTTGGCACTTTTTTTGTGTTTTTAAGAATTTCTTTGTATATTTTTTTATTTTTATTATTCTTCTTTTTGTTTTTACTGCATGGTTTTTTTTATTGTATATTACCTTCATGTCCCAAAACATTTTGTTTTCTGTTGTTTTTAACTGATTTTTTTAATTTATATTTTCTTCAGGTCCATGCAAATTTTCCCTACTGTAGTTTATTTATTATTATTTTTTAAATTACATTTTATTTTTTTTTTTTTTTACCACGGGTCTCCTGTATTTCTAGTACAGAGCTCTGTACTAGAAATACAGGAGACCCGTGGTTCAAATCCCGGCGCGGGAGTGTATTTTTCACTGTCTGTTTCCCGTAGTAAATAATAATTATAATTTGATTTAAATTAAAATTTAAACTTTCCATAGTATGAAAACTACCAAAAACTTAAAATTTTATTTTTTATACATCATTTAATTTAAATAATTTATTATTTAACACATTGATTGCGGAGGCGATTTTGAGAGCTGCTTCAAAGGTGCAAATCATATATATATATACATAACATAACATCCGTTACAATAAGTAATTTTTGGGTTAGTAAAAAAAAACGGATTTTATTACTAGGGTTGAGGGTGGACTGTATCTGAAGCTCAGACAGTGTTTCCAAGGGTGTTTATGCCGTGCGGGCCCATCAGAATCCCCTTATGTTTGAATAGAGTCATGACGCACTAGCTGCATCATGTTGCGCCTGAGTATAAACTCGTCATGATGCAGACGTTTACGTCATCCGCACTCAACTTGTTAAAGAGGTATATTATGATAGTGTCATTTAAATAATTAAATGATACTCTAGGTAGCACAATAGACTACCACGTATAAAGTTGGATCACGGCAAAAAATATAGGTAATTAATCCCAACAAAGATATTCTCTTATTTTTAAAAAAACGTGAAAAGCCTTTGTAAATAATCTATAGGGCAACAGCCTCTGGAAGGCTTGGGCCTGCCAAAAGGCTTATAAAACTATAATGGAGGTGTAAAGCTTTTAATCATTAAGTATGTTTTATCAAGATGAATTTATAAGGAATTCAATTAGCCTCCTGAAGTTGTCTGTGTATATATTATACACAGGGCTAGATTTGAGGCGGAACGGCATTCCAGGACCTCTCTCTCTCTCTCTGATAAATAAAAAAAAAAAATGTCTAAAATGTTTTTATGTCTAAAACTGCTTAAAATGCTGTTTTTGAACGTTTATTTTTCAAATTTTTCCCGGGGGAGGGGAGAGGGAAGGTTGTAGCTCCGGGACCTCAATTTCTAGAAATCAAGCACTGTATATACTGCAAGGTCTGGGAAAATGGCCCACGTCAAAGTGCCAAATTACAAGGCTCTCAGGGACTGACGTGGGGGGGGGAAGACTGAAATTTAAAATTGAATAAATTTAATTAAAATGGTAAATTACCTTTCTTCCACGTCACCTTGCTGATGACTAGCTTTAAGAGCAAAGAGAATCTCAGGATGGGTCGCCAAGTTTGAACTTGCGTTCGCCCCTGGACTTGAATCTGTCTTACCCACAGATGCAAGAAAATTTGTATTTAAATATTAATTAAAATTTGTAAATAAGGTTGTATCGTCGCATTAATAAAAACAATTATTAAAATTGATTCGCTTTATTAAAATATACCTTTCAAAATTCTAGACTTAGCAATATCCTTAGAGCTCAAAGGGTCAAACACTGACTATGCTCAGGTATAAAATTTAAGATTTGAAAATATCTTTAATTATAGAAACTTTACGATATTATGACCAGTTACAGATTTGTATCGGAATTATATTTCCTACAAATTAAACTTATCTGTACTGAAGAGTAGAATCCTCGTTGATGATCTCGTAGTCGGTACCTCTCAAGGGAAGATGGCGCAGACGGTTCACTGATGCTTGTCGGTTAAATATTCCAACGTAGATATTTTTAAGACGGAACTGGCGTACACTGAATTTACTTGATATAAGACTTGATTAACTACTTTAATACTTTACTGGATATCCGGATTTCGAAGAAAAGCTAGTATCACGGATTCCACTGGTCGGAAAAACTACGGGTCCCGAATCTGGGTTACCCTTACTGCAACGAGTCTCGCCTCCGACTGACTTTTCCCTCGACAACCACCTGTTCCCTCTTATCTCCTGGTGACGTCACAACGTCTCGTAGCTTTAGGCTGAAGACAGAATTTGCTAAACTTATTTATTTAAGTCCGTGTCTTCTCTCGGTTGGTTCCAATCGTTGGATTAGGACTTCCGACGATTTAATTACCTCTTCTTCAAGTCCCAGGAGCTTTTATATACGAGTAATCTCATTTGAAAGATATTAGGCTGGGGCGCCGAGAGTATGCGGTCGAGGGGATCTGGGTTCCGAGACAACTCGAGGTTTCCAGGCTGCATCCCCGCCAAATTCAAATATGCAAATCTAACATTTTACCAAATAAGGGTATCCCTATATGTGAGGATCCTCTTATCTGCCCCCTCCTGGAAAAATGAAAATTGGGGAATCAATTTTCATTGGTGCGCTTGAAGCTCTTGCAGAGTACTGTTGTAGTCCGCTCCTACCTTAAGTTCCCTATCTGTATAACAATAACATTTTATTCCTAATTCCGATTACTAAGTCCTACCATCTACATAACTACAACTTGAATACTATTTCTGGTCATAATAAATTTTTAAATTAAATCACATTACATTGTCACACAAATAAATTTACAAGAAGGATAATTGCTGTGTCATCTACAGTTTTGCAAGTCATGGCAAGCATTTTCATTTTTACATTTTCTGATTTTTATCAGTTTGTTTTTCAATAAATTCAATATATATCATTCATGGTACACTTTAAGTTCCATAGTAAAGTAAAACTTTTTTAAGTTCAATAAAATAAAATAAAATCCATATAGATTTTAGTCATACAAACTCATATAAAAAAAATTAAAATTACATTTACAAGCATTGCATTATGAATATCTCACATTTTAAATTATATTAACATATTTTCCTTTTTATATTTGAAACATCCCTTGTTCATCCCTATAATAAGGTTTCATCATTGAACCATGGAATATCCCCCTGATTTTGTCAATTTTTACCGGATCGATTAATAAATAGGATCCCCTGTCAAAACATTTCTTTATTACATATGGTCCTTCATACTTAGGAAGAAACTTGGCTACAATTCTACGATTCTTGTGACTTACATTAAGTGCCTTTACCAGTACTAAGTCCCCGAGGTGAAACTTTTTTACTTTCTTGCCTCGATCATAAATTAAATTTTTATTATTTCTACAGGATCTAATCCTTTCTTTTACAAGTTTGTTAATTTCATTATTTTCTTTAATATTATCTCTAACATACCTTAATACTGGGTGGTGTTCCCATGGTCTAATTGGCTTAATGCCGAACTGAGCCTCTATAGGAGTCATCCCCGTGGTTATACATTCTGTGGCATTTAGACTAAACTCAACATCACCTAAATGGTGTGCCCATTTATAATGGTGTCCGTCCAGACATATTCTCAGTTTTTCTATAATGTCCCTAATGGATCTTTCTGCCCTATTTGACTGAGGATGACGGATTGGAACAAACATGGGTTTCACATCGATAGATTCTAAGTATTTTAGCCATCTTTTACTAGTGAATTGACGTCCATTGTCACATAATACATTTTTAGTTTTATTAAACTGTTCAAAATATAACTTAATACATTCGATGGCGACAAGCGCCGTTTCTACAGTCACAGGATATGCTTTAACAAATTTTGAGAATGGGTTCACTATAACAAAGATATATGTGTATTTCCTTCGAGTTGAAGGGGGGAACGGGCCACAAAAATCTACACATATAAAATGATTCAAATTTTCAGGGATTAAAGAATAAGTAGGTTGGTGGTAAGCAACGGTACTAATTTTCTTTCGTTGGCAAGTGTCACACACTTTGATAACTTGCTTAACTATTTTCTTAAGATTGGGATAATAAAAATCTTCTAATAGGATATGGAGTGTTTTATAGGTACCACAATGGTAATACTCACAATGTACCCTGGCAACTATCTCCCTAACCATGATTTTAGGAAGTACCATCTTGATACCGTCTTCTTGTCTAACATATATGACTTCCTTATGCATTAAATATCTACTATTAGGTAAGTCTAATTGCTGCCTTATTACCTGTATGTGTTCGTCTTGTTCTTGTGCTCTTTTTATGTTGTCCAAGTTTTTCATGATTGTTTTCATATTCTCAGATACCTGGAAGATGGGATTTTTGTGTTTTAATAAAATATTCTTTAATTTTTCATTATCTTCTGGCGCGATGTGGGTATCACTAACTAAGTTCTTTAAAGATTCTTCGAATCGAATGTCGGTTTCAATATGATTAATCCTGTGTATCTCGGCTTCGATTTGGAGTTTCGGCCATTCCGGGCTTCTTTCTTGACGAACTTTACATTGATTACACGATCCCGGTTTACATCCGAAATCAATACTTTGTTGTGGCGAATCACTAAAATTTATTTGTTTCTTCGAAAAATCAATCACGACGTTATTCTGATTAAGGAACGGTGTTCCGAGTAAAATTGGAATGTTAAGTTTATCTATGACGAGAAATATTGTATTATATTCTAATTGTTTTATTCTTAACGTTACACTCACTTGTCTTTGAATAGGAACTTTACGTCCTGTAGCCGTGTACACATAACATTTCTGGATCGGCAAACTATCCCGAACCATATCGATCTTCAATTCATTCAACGTTTCCAGATTAATACAATTAACAGCAGATCCCGAATCCCACAATGCTTTTATTTCTTGATTGTTTATACTGACACTAGATATCGGACTCGCACTACACTTATCATCATATTTTTCCCGTAATAAGTCTTTAGTAAACGATTGTAAGTTGTATACTGGCAGGTTACCTTCTTCCGTACTGGTGCAGGTTAGGCTACTGCTTTGTTTTGGTTTTTGAATATCAGCTGTTATAATTTCCTCCGTCATTCCAGCTGATCGGCTGTCACTTCTGCTGTCACAACATTCCGGTTTTCTCGTCGAAATAGAAATTACTTTCGGTGGTTCATGATTTGGTGGGTTACGAATAATAAAATTTTTCTTTTGGTTAACATTTGAAATGTGGTCGTCTCCGATGTCGGTTTCAGGGATTCCGATTTCTTGTATTCCTGTATTTATGTTTACTATGTCCGCTGTTTGGATTTCTTCCGATTCCTTACTATGGTCTAAGTTATTCTGTTCTTTTACTGTATGGTTATTTTCGGTCGTTTTTCCGGATACATGGCACACTATTGGCCGTAAATTTTCGGAACGGGGTTCCCGGTTCGCCCGCCCTACTCTTAGTTTAAATTATCTTCGTGGTTTTTTTCAGTCTGCAGATAGCATATCTTACTTCCGCCGTTCTGGGGTAATTTATCGATTCTATTTGGTGGATTTGTCGGTTCTTGGGCCGGCCTCTGTCTCCACTCGGTTTGATTTTTGGATCTATATTGTGGGTTGTATCGGTTACCTCCTTTATGGTAATCGTCGTTCCGATCATTATTGCGATATTTACCTAGGTTTGTGTCTCCTTGATTAAATTTTTGTTCATGATTATTTTGAAAGCGCCCGTGAAGCGGTTGTCTTTCATAATGATACGGATAATATCTCCGGTCATGAGTGTTCTGCGGGTTTTGGTATTTCGGTGTGTTGCGGTATGGTCCTTGTTCTGCGGTTTTATCTTTCGGGCCATAATCTCGGGTTTTATTAAGCTGTTCGTATTTCTCGAAGTCTTTAATTAATGCTACGAAATCGGTTACGTTTTGCGGTTTCCTCATCTCGTACCACAATTGAAAATTTGCGTTGAAGTGTTTTGCTAACTTACGGACCATTCCTTGCTCGCTTGGGGCACCACTAGTAGATTTGACTCGCGAAATCAGGGCATATATGTACTGTACCCTACTCACATGATTTTTATTGTCGTATTTCCCGTTCTCGAGTTGATTGACGACGAATTCTTGTCTTTCCACTGACCAGAATTCTTTTACAAACTTAATTTTGAAGTCTTGGAAATCGATTATTTCCCGTTCTTGTACAAGAAACCAATAATATGCTTCATTTAGCAAATGTTTTCGGACGATATTTTTAAAATTTTGATGATTTTTTTCCCTATTTAATTTTCTTTCTATTTGTGATAAAAAACTTATGGGACATACTTCTTTTTCTGACGAGAATGTTTCCATAGGGTGGGGGTTACCTTGGTTGTTAGCAATATAAATCACTTCCCTATTCCTATTCATATCGGGATCGGTTGCCAGGTTCATGCTCATATCATCATTGGGTTTGGGGCTATTTACGTTAACGTTACCATTATTTATGTTTTGACATGATCTGTCGCTATTAATAGGGTCACCATTCTCAGAATTCGTACAATTAGTTCTGGGAGACTCGTATGGCAAATCAGGAACAGTATTATTATTACTTATTTTGGAACCTCCCGGTTGATTTATTTTATTATTTTTCACAAATGGTTCCAAAGCTGTACGGTTTTCTAGAATCATTTGTTCTAGTTTGTCTATTTTCTTAGTCTTATCCATTAACTCAGTTAACTTGGTCATAAAAATTTCTTGATTTTCGGTATTAATGTTTTGCTGTTCCTGGTTTGACCTTACGATCTCTTGATTTGATTTGATTAATTCATTGACTTTACTTAGTAATTCCTCCATATTTTTGGAGTCGTTGGATCTTAATCGATATTTTGACAGGTTGAAAACGATAAACAAAAATTTAAAATAATATAGTTACACAATAATTTACTTAATAATTGAGTCTGTGAGATCACTCTTTCATAGATACTTATACACAATATGATATATTCCGTACGTTTCGATCTGGTCTTAATATCTTCTTTATTCAACCACACAAAAAAAAATTTTACAACAACCTTTCTTTGATCTTATCAACGATCGTATAGGGCGCCACTTGCATGTATGGGTAGACGATGGATGGCATAAATCTGTCATACACTCCTCGACAGTTGTTAAAATAAATTTTACACAAGTCGTAACGAAATTTTTAAACAAAAGGGGTACTAATTCGTTATGACGATTTGGAACGTACTAAATCGTAATGACCCACGTTGGGGAGCCAAATTACAGGGTAATTTTGGGAAAATGCCCCACGTTTGGACGCCAAATTGCAAGGTCTGGGAAAATGGCCCACGTCAAAGTGCCAAATTACAAGGCTCTCAGGGACTGACGTGGGGGGGGGAAGACTGAAATTTAAAATTGAATAAATTTAATTAAAATGGTAAATTACCTTTCTTCCACGTCACCTTGCTGATGACTAGCTTTAAGAGCAAAGAGAATCTCAGGATGGGTCGCCAAGTTTGAACTTGCGTTCGCCCCTGGACTTGAATCTGTCTTACCCACAGATGCAAGAAAATTTGTATTTAAATATTAATTAAAATTTGTAAATAAGGTTGTATCGTCGCATTAATAAAAACAATTATTAAAATTGATTCGCTTTATTAAAATATACCTTTCAAAATTCTAGACTTAGCAATATCCTTAGAGCTCAAAGGGTCAAACACTGACTATGCTCAGGTATAAAATTTAAGATTTGAAAATATCTTTAATTATAGAAACTTTACGATATTATGACCAGTTACAGATTTGTATCGGAATTATATTTCCTACAAATTAAACTTATCTGTACTGAAGAGTAGAATCCTCGTTGATGATCTCGTAGTCGGTACCTCTCAAGGGAAGATGGCGCAGACGGTTCACTGATGCTTGTCGGTTAAATATTCCAACGTAGATATTTTTAAGACGGAACTGGCGTACACTGAATTTACTTGATATAAGACTTGATTAACTACTTTAATACTTTACTGGATATCCGGATTTCGAAGAAAAGCTAGTATCACGGATTCCACTGGTCGGAAAAACTACGGGTCCCGAATCTGGGTTACCCTTACTGCAACGAGTCTCGCCTCCGACTGACTTTTCCCTCGACAACCACCTGTTCCCTCTTATCTCCTGGTGACGTCACAACGTCTCGTAGCTTTAGGCTGAAGACAGAATTTGCTAAACTTATTTATTTAAGTCCGTGTCTTCTCTCGGTTGGTTCCAATCGTTGGATTAGGACTTCCGACGATTTAATTACCTCTTCTTCAAGTCCCAGGAGCTTTTATATACGAGTAATCTCATTTGAAAGATATTAGGCTGGGGCGCCGAGAGTATGCGGTCGTGGGGATCTGGGTTCCGAGACAACTCGAGGTTTCCAGGCTGCATCCCCGCCAAATTCAAATATGCAAATCTAACATTTTACCAAATAAGGGTATCCCTATATGTGAGGATCCTCTTAATACATATAAGTGAAGAAAAACTAAATGAAGTAATGAGAAGACTAGAGTTCTGTATGAAAGGCATTAAATAAAGTTATAAAGTTAAATAACTAATTTTTTACTTTTTGAGAATTATGTTGTATTAGTGATTTCAACGAAATCTAGATAAAAACAACAATTTTAATATTGAATAAGTTCTCCTTCAATTATTTTTTTATTATATATGCTTCTTCATTTTATGTACACTAGCTTACATTACTGACTTTTGTTTTTAAATATTTATCTATTACTGTACAGTAATACCCCTGACTTATGTAATAGGAGGGATCGCGAAGTACACTGTAAGTTGAGGAATGTACTTGGATAAATTCTTATCTTAGTACTTAACTCTAAGTAAAAAAGTACTGTATTATAGTCCAAATAGAAATATAATATGCGATAAAACACCTTTTACAAACAAAGTTCAATAAAAATGTTTAGTACGAAAACAGAAATAAGAACAATAACGGTCTCAATCTTTTTTATTTCAACTTTGATTTGATATAAACATAGCGATGTATAAACACAAATAATATCAAAATTAATTTTAAATTTTAAGAAGTATATCACTCACTAAATATTAAAATTTTTGTTATTTCACAACAAAGTTACAGATTCAAGTTGACAGGCGCAGCTTCATATCAAATTTTGATATGTATAATCACATGTTATGTGTATAATCACATGTTATGTTTATAATCACACAAAAAGGGAGGTTTCAAAGTTACAGTATTGACCCCCCTGATCCATTTCATTTTCAGCAGCAGAATTTACGTAAGTCGGCGTATTACTGTATACTTAATGACAAATGCTACACCAGAAAAGGTGAGTAGGGGCAGAAAACCTGGTTTGGAAATACTAAACCTACAAGATCTACTATTGTGAAAACTTAATACTACATATTAAAATTATGATATTATAGTATAGTTAATTGGAGTTGTATTGTATTTGTTGTTTAGAACGTCCAAATAGATAACTTTTCGACGAGTTGGAGCAGCGGTTTAGCATTCTGTGCACTCATCCATCATTTCTACCCAGATGCTTTCGATTATAATTTACTAACACCAGAAGCAAGGCGACACAACTTTGAGCTTGCCTTCCGCATTGCAGAGTATGTATATTCTTTTTTATTGATTCTACAGTTAATATAATAGGGTATTTAATCCCTTTCACTGTTTAGTAACTGACAGCCAATTAGAGGAAGTTATAATAAAAAAATCATACATAAATGCTTATATGTGAAAAAGGTACATTTTGGAATTATAAAACAAATTTTTACTCCCTTTTTCTGGTTGTCTAGAGGGCAATTTTGAGGTTGAGTTGATAGCAAGAGGGTTAAGCTCAAGAAGTTCTATTTTATTGTTCCCTAACATATATTTGTTTTGCTGATAAATTTAATTAATTTATGTTTAAAAAAAAATCAATAACAAAACTGTTCAATAATTTACTAACTATTGCTATTTGATGTTATTTATTTGCAGAGAAAAAGGAGACATTTATCCACTTCTAGACGTTGAAGATATGGTAGCGATGCGAAAACCAGATTGGAAATGTGTTTTCACCTACGTCCAGTCGATATACAGGCGTATGCACAATCAGCCTAACGCTGTCAAATCCTTCTGACAGCCATTAGCATAGTATCGCTCCACTCATATCATCACCTCATAGATACCAAATTTTCATTAGAGCACTAACCACTATGTATATTTATTTTTTGTTGATGTTTTTGTTTTTGTTTTTATTTTTTTTTAAATAATTTTTATCAAAAACACACACCCTCTCAAAATATATATATATTTGTATAAACTCTTTTTTTACCACTTACTATTTTTTACCAATAAATCACCAAAAGATCTTCATTTGTTATTTTTACCAAAAATAATATAAAATAAAACATGACTTATTTAATAAAAACAAAAAAACTTTCTTTTTTTATAATCCAAAGAAGAAATAATAAAATCATATACCCATTTATATTTAATTATTTTAAATGTTCCCTAATAAAGAAATAAAATTAAAAATTTTTTAGGGATAATTTTGTTGATCACAAAGAAACCTTTTTATGACTGATTAATAATTTGTCTGACTCAAATAAAACAAACCTAATAAATGAATAATAATTATAAAAAAAAAACAATTTGGTGTTTTTTCATAGTAATTTGATTTTTTTATTTTTATTTTATTGGCATTTAATATTAATAGTTTGTGGTTGTTTTTATTTTCACTCTACAAAAATAAAAACCTAAAGAAAAAGAAGTGTTACTTTGTTTAATTTTTTGAGTGCCATAAAAAATACGGAGATAAAAAAAATCAGCTAAAAATAAATTTAAAAAAAATTACTATTTGTTTTTGTTCATTTTTAAAGTGGGTTTTAGACATTAGAAATTAAAGTGAAAATGAACTTAGACTAGAACAAAAATACATTTGATGAATGACGGACATCGTATATCAAAAGATTATGCAAGAAACAGCAATCAAAGATGATGCAAACTACAATTTATCCTTACATCAAATTACCAAAAACATAAATAAGTATGTAATTTTAATAAAATAACATGTATACAATTCAAGTTATTACTGCTTACAGATAATTTGTAAATTTAAAAAATCAAAATTAAATATAGAATTTTTTTTTTAAAAAAAAGGCTTCATACTCTGTCATCATTCATCTGTGCTTACTTCTATCAATTTTTAATTGAAGCTAATTCAAACTTTATAATAATGTCTATATTCTACCTTTTAATATTTTAAATTTTTAGATTTATTTTTTAAGTTTTTTGTTGTTTATAAATGTGATAAGTTGGATGAGTGTTAAGTTTTATTTTTATTAACTAAAATATAAATATATATGTATAATTTTAAGGAAAATAAAAGAAAAATTCTAACTAAAAAAAATAAAAAACCGTTGCTCCAACGTATGAGTCTCATAATTTTAGTATATTATTTTATTATTTTTTGTTTCTTTAGTTAATTAAGCTACCTAATTAAAAAAAAAAAAATAATGTTAACCATGCTTATAAAACAAAACAAACAAATGCTTTGTATAATATTTATATATTTTTTTAACTGAACTTATTATTTTAATTTTTAATTTTTTTTTTTTTTGAGTCGCTAATTCATAATTTTATAAGGTGTAAATTATTTTTATGATATGAAAAAGTAGAAAAAAATCGATGTGAATATTCCAAGTCAGAATTTAACATTTAAAAAAAAGTTAATAACTTTTTGCGATCAAATGTATGTTTTTTTGTGTTAATGTGTTTTTTTAATGTCTTATTTATTTGTTTCCTTAAAAAAAATTGTTAAATTTTTTCGACTTGGAATATGATTTTTTTATTTTATTTAATAATAATAATTGTTAATTATCATTATTTTTTATGTTCTTAAGAAGAAATGTATATTGTCAAAGAAGAAAAATAATTATTATTTTTATAGAAAGAGAAATAAAAAATGATTAAGCATTATTATTTAAATTTTATACTTTTTACTACTGTTTTAAAATGATTCTTTTTTCTTTTCTTTTTTTGATACATTTAATGGGTCGCTTTTAATAAATGAATAATGATACTCGATCACAACATGTTGTTTTTTTATTTATATTTTACTCTTCAATTATTCCTTTAGACTTTCTCTCATTTGTAGTATATGGGTGATTCCAATTTAAAGTGCAATTTTCATGTCCTAGATGAATAACTGGAGCGTTTTTCACATAATTGACAGGATTTTTCTTCATGGTAACTCAGTTAAGCTTACAGAACTACAACCAAGCAAAAAAAATAATGTGCCGCTTAATTTTAATCGCTACAAATAATTTCAAAGGCAATTTTTTAACAACCGTGGCTGTCCTTAAGTCAGTTGTTCTTATTCACTTCACTCTAGCTCATACATTAATAATTTTATTCAGAAACTTATTGGATAATTTTGATGTAGGGTCCTACCAGGATTAAAATATGTGTCAGTTATTAAAAATAATGAATTATTACTAAACGGAACTTCAAGTTAAAGTTTGTCCTTTAAAAAAAAAATTAATAACCTTGGCATTATATAAATGTGACCCTACTCGTGTTGTGGCAGGGAGATTTTAAGTGGCGAGAGATGTTTGCAATGCCGCAACACTGGTTTTCTAGCAACAGTTGATAAGAGATGAGCTGAACCCTTCAGTTGGGAGCTAGCGCTAATTCCGATTGTTCTTCCAGTTACGTACCCTTTTAACGTAATTACCGTGTAATTATGACTAGAGAGGTTAATAAAAGTAACACTACAATATTGTCACCACAATTTTATATATTTAAACAGACGCTTTTCGACATTATGTCATCTTCAGTGTGTTAACATAGTAAGTGAAAGACTACTACTAAGGTAAATTTACAAACTTTTATGACTTAAAATAACAGTACAATGTGGGGGTAGAGTTAGGGTGGAAGGATTAAGGAACCAAGGGTAAAGGGGTATGGAGGCTAAGGCAGGTATGACATTTTTTATTTTTTTCATTTTCAACTGCTTAAAGCTAAATAGTAAAATCCTTTTTTTTCTATTACTAAGTTATGGATGTTTTAAAACTAAAGTTATTTTACAAAATTATTTCTTATAGGTTTTACAAGGGCGGAGAGAATAAGGTTAGCTCTTTCATTGAAACATTCTATATTTATATCTTGGATAGCTCTTTGAATTTCCAAGTTTTCTAAAAAGTCTAATTTCCTATTTTTTTTTTACATGTGTGTAACAGTTCGTAATTATTGACATCAAAAGTATGATCAGTTTCTAGTATATGGTTAGCAAAGCTGGATACATTTACATGTTTTTGGTGTCTGTCGTTCGATATTTTCTGCCACGATTTGTAGTGTTCAGCGATGCGTGTACTTATTTTTCTACCTGATTGTCCAACATACACCTTTACAGGTCTCGCATATCAGTTTGTATACTCCGCTTTTATCTTTGGTTTCAATGGGTTGTTTGACTGAGCCTAGAATGGTGCCTAATTGTGTGTGTGATTTGTAACTAACTCTAAGTTCGTTTTTGTTTTGCAGAATTTTTCCTATTTGTTCTGACAGCTTACCCATGTAGGGTAGGGTAGGGCGGGGCTAGTTGAGCAATTTTTTATATAATCTATAATAACTCCTAAACGGTTCATCCGATTTACTTGATTCCTTCAACGTTAGATAAGTAATTTATCCTTCTTTAAATGTATTCAGAAAATAAAACTATTTCAGATCTGGTTTAGAAAATATTACCATTAATGCGAGAAACCTCCTACTTGCTCAACCTGCCCCATAGTAGGGGTTAGTTGAGCAAGGGCATGGGGCAAGTTGGGCAATGGAAAGAATAGGTTAATAGTGATGTGGAAATTGCTCAAAACTACAGTAAAACCTCAGTTGATAATTAAATATATTTTTTTTAAGTTCCATCTCTAATGTAGGTACAGAAACAACAACAAACAAACAACAAACAATACTTTTCCTACTATTAGTAGTGAGGAAAAGTAAAAATCTAAAGCAAATATAATACACTTTTACGACATAATTTATTATTTATCTTTGGATATTATTTCACTCTTTGTAATTAAAATTATGTTTTATTATTCATTTTTAAGGATAAAAAAAATGTAAATATAAAAACAATATAAAAATTCGAGGTTAGTAGGTTATTTAGAGGTTAGTAAGGTAAAAATATTAATGGAGGGTTTATCATCAGTCATCTTGTGAGAGTCATTTGTTTTACGTTAAATTCTTTTGCAGCTGTGTTCATGCTCTTTTACCCGGCCATCACAGATTTTGCAGCTTCACTTGACTTTTGACTCGTAGCAGAACCCCTTGACGTTTTTCTTTTATATGTCCGCATCCTAAAATGAATTGCAAGCCATTTAACATTTTCTTATTTTTTTATTGATAATTTCAAAATTATAAATACAATTACTATACAAATTGTTATTACAAAGTATAAAAAGGCATTCCTATTACAGCCGTCTGCCAGAGTCTGCTTAGTATTTTTAAAAATAAAAAATAAACCTTTAACTTTTAGTAGTAGTATAAGAGTGGGACAAGTTGAGCATGCCTGCCCAACTAGCCCCGACTAGACGTATTAGATAAAAAGTTAAGTTATGAAAAAACGGGTAGACTTGGGACTAAATAACTAATCATTATCATAAGTACAATAAATACATAAAATATAAACACTTACGTGATTATAGACGGTTGGTTTAGTACGAGTCTAGGAGAAAAATGGCGATCAACAGTTTTTTTACTTTTTACTAAGAAAATTAAAAAAGGTGTCTGTTATCTTTCTCAATTGTCGTAGGGCAACTAAAGGTCGCGCGATGCGTTCTCCTTCCTCGTTCCCATATTTCCATTATTTGAAGTATTTTTGTGACATGCGTAGTTTTAGAGATAATTAAAAGGCCCAACTTGCCCCTATGCTCAACTAGCCCCGCTCTACCCTAAGCTAATCCAGGTTTTAGGGGTTTGCTCTATTGGTTCTAGATTAGTTAAAATATTAATTGCTAATTTTTCTTGTTTTTTATTGATCATTTTGTCTATTGTTTTTGTGTTGTATCCATTGTTTGTGGCTATTGTTTTTATTATTGATATTTCCTTGAGTAGGTCTAGATCATCCATGGGGGTGGTAAGCGCTCTGTGAATCATACTTCGGAAAGCAGCCATTTTATGTTTATATGGGTTGTTAGATTGGTTGTGGATTATTATATCTGTGTAGGGGTTTTTTCTATAAATTTTGAATTTGTGTTTGTTATTTTGTTTCTTTATTGTTAGATCTAGAAAGTTAATAGCGTTGTCCTGTTCTATTTCAATTGTAAATTTTATGTCATTATGTATATTATTGATAAATTCTAAAAACTGTTCTAGTTGTCTATTAGTTCCTACCCACAAACATAATACATCGTCAACATACCTGTAAACAGTATATTATATTTTTTGTTAAGGAATTGTTTGATCTAAATATTTGTTCTTCTATATGGTTCATGAATAGGTCTGCTAATACTGAGAGGAGATCCCATGGCTAGACCCGTCTCGGATTTATAAAACTTGTCATTGAAAACCAGGTAGTTTTGTGGTCTAATGTGGTACTTATCAGGGCTTCAAGTTCATCTTTTTGGAACACATCTAATTTAGATTTAGTTATAAGGGATCTAAGTAGCTCTTTGCAATCGTCTATAGGTGCATTAGTAAATAAGTTGGTAACATCGAAAGAGACTAGTTTGGCGTTAGGGGGTATTTTAACATCTTTTATTTTGTTTATTAACTCATTTGTATTTTTAACAGTGAAATTTAATTTTATGGGTAGGTTATCCTTGATGGTGTGATTTAATTGTTTGACTAGTTTGTAGTTAGGAGAGTTTATACTTGAAACAACGGGTCTTATTGGGACTTGGGGTTTGTGTATTTTAGGGTATCCTGTTAATCTAGGAGGAGTAGGGTTCATAATTTTCAATTTATTTATAGTGGCCGGTTTAAATATATGTTTACTCTTTTCTACAGTTTGTTTGATTTTGTTGTGGTAATTTTTAGTCGGATCTTTTTTTTTGTGGAATGAAGTTGTTCTCACTTAAGAATTTTTTGACCTTATTTATGTATTCTTCTTTGTGTAGTAAGACGGTGGAATTGCCTTTATCGGCTTTGATAGCTACAATATTAAAATCATTCAGTGTCTTCCTTAATTGTTTAATTCTGATAAATTATATTTTTGCCTGTTATTATTTTTATAATTTTGTAGGGTCTTTAGAATTTCTAATCTAGTGAGTTGTGTGTTTATATTGGTTTCAAGTTTGTCAAGGGCTAGTTCACTATTTACTGCAAGTACTCCTAAATCTGTTTTCTTTAAATTATAATGTGGGCTATGTTTAAGACCTAAGTTAATAATTTTAATTCTTTCTCACTTAAAATTAAATGACTAAGGTTAACTACTCTATTAGCGAATGTGCTTTTATTTACAACGTTATTGTTGTTGGTGGAGGTATTATTGCACAGGTTATGTCCCCTACGATTGCTACTAATCCTATTATTAATTGTACCACTAGAATTATTATTGCTATTTGTATGCTGACTAGAACTATTATAATCATTAAAATCTAAGCTTAACCTATTGTTGGTACCATTAACATTGGTTGCAACATTATTATTATTAGTTTCTTTGTTTTGGTTATTGTTTGTATTATTATTCTGCTATTCAAATTAATTTTGTTATTTTTTGTATAACTTCTCTTGGACTTGTGATGAGTTGTCTGAAGTGGTAGGATTGTTCTCCATATCTACAGGTTGGTCAGCTTCTACGGTCCTTTTGGCTGGTCTCAGGTGTCTAGGGTGATTGTTGTGTGTTACAACCTATGTTAATGGTACCAACAATAGGTTACGACTAGAACACCCTGATTGAACAACCGAGAAAGCTAGAGCAGGTTAGGAAAACCTGAAGAAGAGAAAAGAAAAAGGGATGTTGCCACAAGGGCCACAATAGAAGGCACCGGCAGGAAGTAATGTGAGAACGGTACCTTGCTGGACTCTGCCTAGGAATAGGGTGGTCTTTTTTTTAGTGGGTCGGAGAGCCAACCCCACACAACCTATGGAGAGGCTTCTCTTCTCTTAGGGAGTCTGTAGAACAGATTTTTTTTGATCACCCTATATAAAAAAAAAAAAAACCAACAATAAGTTAAGCTTAGATTTTAATGATTATAATAGTTCTAGTCAGCATACAAATAGCAATAATAATTCTAGGAGTACAATTAATAATAGGATTAGTAGCAATCGTAGGGGACATAACCTGTGCAATAATACCTCCACCAACAACAATAACGTTGTAAATAAAAGCACATTCGCTAATAGAGTAGTTAACCTTAGTCATTTAATTTTAAGTGAGAAAGAATTAAAATTATTAACTTAGGTCTTAAACATAACCCACATTATAATTTAAAGAAAACAGATTTAGGAGTACTTGCAGTAAATAGTGAACTAGCCCTTGACAAACTTGGTGTCTCATTGTGAAATTAAAATACGATATTTTCATAACGAATATTGTAAGAGATTAATAGAAAATATAGAGGACATATTTTGTTGACATATGCATGTAATATTAACCAATTCAATGTGGAGTGAATTATAATAAGGAATTATAAAATAAAGTAATAGAGTTGAGTACTATAAGTACTAGAAGTATAGAGTATAAGTACCTATAAGTAACGGACAAGTCGATTAGAGATAAGAGTAAATCAGCACGAGAAAATATTTATAAAGTTGGGCCGATGAGAGCCCAATGGGAGACACTATAACGGACCCCACTATAACGAATCCAACTACAACGGACCCCACTATAACGGACCTTACATATTGCTGTCAGCAAAAATAAAAAAAAAATCTAAACATTTTCCGATTGCGCTGAAATTGCAATGAAACCTTTCTTTAAGACAAAATATGTCCTCTATATTTTCTATTAATCTCTTACAATATTCGTTATGAAAATATCGTATTTTAATTTTAATATACGAAAGTTTGAAGTTCGGATCCAACTATAATGGAGACACTATAATGAAGCCTCAATAACGGACCCCACTATAACGGACCCCACTATAACGGACCCAACTATAACGGACCAGACCCAACTATAATGGAGACATTATAATGGAGCCACTATAACGGACCCAACTATAATGGAGACACTATAACAGACCCAACTATAATGGAGACACTATAATGGAGCCACTATAACGGACCCAAATAATCGAGTTTCTATAGCGGACCCCACTTTAACACGAAACCAGGTAGAGAGAGGGCTTTCTGCTAAGTAGAAAAGGGTACAAGATTACATGTAGGAAAAGGAACCTTCCCCCACTACTACCACATGATACCACCCTACTATTACTACCTAACCTACACCTACCTTAAGAATCTTTAGGGGCCGTTCCGTAACCAGTGACAAATTTAATAGCTTTAACCAAGTCACTGTAACGTCAGTAATAGGTGACACAGTTGGAACCCTATTATTTTACCTATTACGTTAAATAACGCACATCTCTAACTATAATGGAGACACTATAACGAATCCAACTACAACGGACCCCACTATAACGGACCTTACATATTGCTGTCAGCAAAAATAAAAAAAAATCTAAACCTTTTCCGATTGCGCTGAAATTGCAATGAAACCTTTCTTTAAGACAAAATATGTACTCTATATTTTCTATTAATCTCTTACAATATTCGTTATGAAAATATCGTATTTTAATTTTAATATACGAAAGTTTGAAGTTCGGATCCAACTATAATGGAGACACTATAATGAAGCCTCAATAACGGACCCCACTATAACGGACCCCACTATAACGGACCCAACTATAATGGAGACACTATAATGGAGCCACTATAACGGACCCAAATAATCGAGCTTCTATAACGGACCCCACTTTAACACGACACCAGGTACAGAGAGGGCTTTCTGCTAAGTAGAAAAGGGTACAGGATTACATGTAGGTAAAGGAACTTTCCCCCACTACTACCACATGATACCACCCTACTATTACTACCTAACCTACACCTACCTTAAGAATCTTTAGGGGCCGTTCCGTAACCAGTGACAAATTTAATAGCTTTAACCAAGTCACTGTAACGTCAGTAATAGGTGACACAGTTGGAACCCTATTATTTTACCTATTACGTTAAATAACGCACATCTCTAACTATAATGGAGACACTATAACGAATCCAACTACAACGGACCCCACTATCTATATAATCTGTGTCACCGTTCAACCGTGTCCGTTATAGAGGGGTGTCCGTTATAGAGGGGTGTCCGTTATAGAGGGGTGTCCGTTATAGAGAGGTGTCCGTTATAGAGGGGTGTCCGTTATAGAGGGGTGTCCGTTATAGAGGGGTGTCCGTTATAGAGGGGTGTCCGCTATAGAGGGGTATCCGTTATAGAGAGGTGTCCGTTATAGAGGGGTGTCCGTTATAAGATCCGTTATAAGGGGGCTACCTGGTTTCGTGTTATAGTTGGGTCAGATTTAGTGGGGTCCGTTATATTGGGAATGATAAAATAAAGTAATAGAGTATAAGGTACCTATAAGTAACGGACAAGTCCCCCTCATGTAATTTTGTACCCTTTTCTAATTTTCATAACGAATATTGTAAGAGATTAATAGAAATAGAAAATATAGAGGACATATTTTGTTGACATATGCATGTAATATTAACCAATTCAATGTGAAGAAGTGAATTATAGTGATTCGAGTGAATTATAATAAGGAATTATAAAATAAAGTAATAGAGTTGAGTACTATAAGTACTAGAAGTATAGAGTATAAGTACCTATAAGTAACGGACAAGTCGATTAGAGATAAGAGTAAATCAGCACGAGAAAATATTTATAAAGTTGGGCCGATGAGAGCCCAATGGGAGACACTATAACGGACCCCACTATAACGAATCCAACTACAACGGACCCCACTATAACGGACCTTACATATTGCTGTCAGCAAAAATAAAAAAAAAATCTAAACATTTTCCGATTGCGCTGAAATTGCAATGAAACCTTTCTTTAAGACAAAATATGTCCTCTATATTTTCTATTAATCTCTTACAATATTCGTTATGAAAATATCGTATTTTAATTTTAATATACGAAAGTTTGAAGTTCGGATCCAACTATAATGGAGACACTATAATGAAGCCTCAATAACGGACCCCACTATAACGGACCCCACTATAACGGACCCAACTATAACGGACCAGACCCAACTATAATGGAGACATTATAATGGAGCCACTATAACGGACCCAACTATAATGGAGACACTATAACAGACCCAACTATAATGGAGACACTATAATGGAGCCACTATAACGGACCCAAATAATCGAGTTTCTATAGCGGACCCCACTTTAACACGAAACCAGGTAGAGAGAGGGCTTTCTGCTAAGTAGAAAAGGGTACAAGATTACATGTAGGAAAAGGAACCTTCCCCCACTACTACCACATGATACCACCCTACTATTACTACCTAACCTACACCTACCTTAAGAATCTTTAGGGGCCGTTCCGTAACCAGTGACAAATTTAATAGCTTTAACCAAGTCACTGTAACGTCAGTAATAGGTGACACAGTTGGAACCCTATTATTTTACCTATTACGTTAAATAACGCACATCTCTAACTATAATGGAGACACTATAACGAATCCAACTACAACGGACCCCACTATAACGGACCTTACATATTGCTGTCAGCAAAAATAAAAAAAAATCTAAACCTTTTCCGATTGCGCTGAAATTGCAATGAAACCTTTCTTTAAGACAAAATATGTACTCTATATTTTCTATTAATCTCTTACAATATTCGTTATGAAAATATCGTATTTTAATTTTAATATACGAAAGTTTGAAGTTCGGATCCAACTATAATGGAGACACTATAATGAAGCCTCAATAACGGACCCCACTATAACGGACCCCACTATAACGGACCCAACTATAATGGAGACACTATAATGGAGCCACTATAACGGACCCAAATAATCGAGCTTCTATAACGGACCCCACTTTAACACGACACCAGGTACAGAGAGGGCTTTCTGCTAAGTAGAAAAGGGTACAGGATTACATGTAGGTAAAGGAACTTTCCCCCACTACTACCACATGATACCACCCTACTATTACTACCTAACCTACACCTACCTTAAGAATCTTTAGGGGCCGTTCCGTAACCAGTGACAAATTTAATAGCTTTAACCAAGTCACTGTAACGTCAGTAATAGGTGACACAGTTGGAACCCTATTATTTTACCTATTACGTTAAATAACGCACATCTCTAACTATAATGGAGACACTATAACGAATCCAACTACAACGGACCCCACTATCTATATAATCTGTGTCACCGTTCAACCGTGTCCGTTATAGAGGGGTGTCCGTTATAGAGGGGTGTCCGTTATAGAGGGGTGTCCGTTATAGAGAGGTGTCCGTTATAGAGGGGTGTCCGTTATAGAGGGGTGTCCGTTATAGAGGGGTGTCCGTTATAGAGAGGTGTCCGCTATAGAGGGGTATCCGTTATAGAGAGGTGTCCGTTATAGAGGGGTGTCCGTTATAAGATCCGTTATAAGGGGGCTACCTGGTTTCGTGTTATAGTTGGGTCAGATTTAGTGGGGTCCGTTATATTGGGAATGATAAAATAAAGTAATAGAGTATAAGGTACCTATAAGTAACGGACAAGTCCCCCTCATGTAATTTTGTACCCTTTTCTAATTTTCATAACGAATATTGTAAGAGATTAATAGAAATAGAAAATATAGAGGACATATTTTGTTGACATATGCATGTAATATTAACCAATTCAATGTGAAGAAGTGAATTATAGTGATTCGAGTGAATTATAATAAGGAATTATAAAATAAAGTAATAGAGTTGAGTACTATAAGTACTAGAAGTAATAGAGTATAAGTACCTATAAGTAACGGACAAGTCGATTAGAGATAAGAGTAAATCAGCACGAGAAAATATTTATAAAGTTGGGCCGATGAGAGCCCGATATTTCAAGGTATAGCGTATTGGTTCAGGTGTTAAAAAAGAATTAAATCAAAGCAGGTATTAGTCTGGGTATTTGGACATTAATTTCGTTACTTTGTCACCTAATAATAAAATAATAGGTATTGGAACCTCAAGTTCTAGTATTCAAAACTTCATATTTAATATTTATTACATCTTATCCCTTGTCACTTGTCACTTGGAACGAAACCAGGTAGAGAGAGGGCTTTCTGCTAAGTAGAAAAGGGTAAAGGATTACATGTAGGAAAAGGAACCTTCCCCCACTACTACCACATGATACCACCCAACTATTACTACCTAACCTACACCTATGTACCTTAAAAATCTTTAGGGGCCGTTCCGTAACCAGTGACAAATTTAATAGCTTTAACCAAGTCACTGTAACGTCAGTAATAGGTGACACAGTTGGAACCCTATTATTTTACCTATTACGTTAAATAACGCACATCTCTAACTATAATGGAGACACTATAACGAATCCAACTACAACGGACCCCACTATAACGGACCTTACATATTGCTGTCAGCAAAAATAAAAAAAAATCTAAACCTTTTCCGATTGCGCTGAAATTGCAATGAAACCTTTCTTTAAGACAAAATATGTACTCTATATTTTCTATTAATCTCTTACAATATTCGTTATGAAAATATCGTATTTTAATTTTAATATACGAAAGTTTGAAGTTCGGATCCAACTATAATGGAGACACTATAATGAAGCCTCAATAACGGACCCCACTATAACGGACCCCACTATAACGGACCCAACTATAATGGAGACACTATAATGGAGCCACTATAACGGACCCAAATAATCGAGCTTCTATAACGGACCCCACTTTAACACGACACCAGGTACAGAGAGGGCTTTCTGCTAAGTAGAAAAGGGTACAGGATTACATGTAGGTAAAGGAACTTTCCCCCACTACTACCACATGATACCACCCTACTATTACTACCTAACCTACACCTACCTTAAAAATCTTTAGGGGCCGTTCCATACCCAGTGACAAATTTAATAGCTTTAACCAAGTCACTGTAACGTCAGTAATAGGTGACACAGTTGCAAACCCTATTATACGGTACCCTATTATACCTCTATAACGGAACCCCCTTTATAACGGACCCCCCTCTATAACGGACCCCAACTATATCGGACCGCCTCTATAACGGACCCCCTCTATAACTGACCCCCTCTATAACGGACCTCACTATAACGGATACACACTTAATTGACATATGAATGAAATATTAATACAATGTGGCGTTAATTATAATAAGGAATGATAAAATAAAGTAATAGAGTATAAGGTACCTATAAGTAACGGACAAGTCCCCCTCATGTAATTTTGTACCCTTTTCTACTTAGCAGAAAGCCCTCTCTCTACCTGGTTTTGTGATATAGAGGGGTCCGTTATTGAAGCTCGATTATTTGGGTCCGTTATAGTTAGGTACGTTATAGTGGGGTCGATATAGTGACTCCATTATAGTTGGGTCCGTTATAGTGACTCCATTATAGTGTATCTGTTATAGAGACTTGTCCGGACATATTTCGTCGTTAGGAGGGGTCCGTTATAGAGGGGGTCTGTTAAAGAGGGGGTCCGTTATAGAGGGTTTTCCGTAAAAGAGGGGTGTCCGTTATAGAGGGTTGTCCGTTATAGAGGGTTGTCCATTATAGAGGGTTGTCCTTTATAGAGGGGTGTCCGTTATAGAGGGTATCCGTTATAGAGAGGTGTCCGTTATAGAGAGGTGTCCGTTATAGAGGGTTGTCCGTTATAGAGGGTTGTCCGTTATAGAGGGTTGTCCGTTATAGAGGGGTGTCCGTTATAGAGGGGTGTCCGTTATAGAGGGGGTGTCCGTTATAGAGGGGTGTCCGTTATAGAGGGATGTCCGTTATAGAGGGGTGTCCGTTATAGAGGGGTGTCCGTTATAGAGGGGTGTCCGTTATAGAGGGGTGTCCGTTATAGAGGGGTGTCCGTTATAGAGGGGTGTCCGTTATAGAGGGGTGTCCGTTATAGAGGGGTGTCCGTTATAGAGGGGTGTCCGTTATAGAGGGGTGTCCGTTATAGAGGGGTGTCCGTTATAGAGGGGTGTCCGTTATAGAGGGGTGTCCGTTATAGAGGGGTATCCGTTATAGAGAGGTGTCCGTTATAGAGAGTATAATATAACTATAAACACTTACGTGATTATAGACGGTTGGTTTAGTACGAGTCTAGGAGAAAAATGGCGATCAACAGTTTTTTTACTTTTTACTAAGAAAATTAAAAAAGGTGTCTGTTATCTTTCTCAATTGTCGTAGGGCAACTAAAGGTCGCGCGATGCGTTCTCCTTCCTCGTTCCCATATTTCCATTATTTGAAGTATTTTTGTGACATGCGTAGTTTTAGAGATAATTAAAAGGCCCAACTTGCCCCTATGCTCAACTAGCCCCGCTCTACCCTAAGCTAATCCAGGTTTTAGGGGTTTGCTCTATTGGTTCTAGATTAGTTAAAATATTAATTGCTAATTTTTCTTGTTTTTTATTGATCATTTTGTCTATTGTTTTTGTGTTGTATCCATTGTTTGTGGCTATTGTTTTTATTATTGATATTTCCTTGAGTAGGTCTAGATCATCCATGGGGGTGGTAAGCGCTCTGTGAATCATACTTCGGAAAGCAGCCATTTTATGTTTATATGGGTTGTTAGATTGGTTGTGGATTATTATATCTGTGTAGGGGTTTTTTCTATAAATTTTGAATTTGTGTTTGTTATTTTGTTTCTTTATTGTTAGATCTAGAAAGTTAATAGCGTTGTCCTGTTCTATTTCAATTGTAAATTTTATGTCATTATGTATATTATTGATAAATTCTAAAAACTGTTCTAGTTGTCTATTAGTTCCTACCCACAAACATAATACATCGTCAACATACCTGTAAACAGTATATTATATTTTTTGTTAAGGAATTGTTTGATCTAAATATTTGTTCTTCTATATGGTTCATGAATAGGTCTGCTAATACTGAGAGGAGATCCCATGGCTAGACCCGTCTCGGATTTATAAAACTTGTCATTGAAAACCAGGTAGTTTTGTGGTCTAATGTGGTACTTATCAGGGCTTCAAGTTCATCTTTTTGGAACACATCTAATTTAGATTTAGTTATAAGGGATCTAAGTAGCTCTTTGCAATCGTCTATAGGTGCATTAGTAAATAAGTTGGTAACATCGAAAGAGACTAGTTTGGCGTTAGGGGGTATTTTAACATCTTTTATTTTGTTTATTAACTCATTTGTATTTTTAACAGTGAAATTTAATTTTATGGGTAGGTTATCCTTGATGGTGTGATTTAATTGTTTGACTAGTTTGTAGTTAGGAGAGTTTATACTTGAAACAACGGGTCTTATTGGGACTTGGGGTTTGTGTATTTTAGGGTATCCTGTTAATCTAGGAGGAGTAGGGTTCATAATTTTCAATTTATTTATAGTGGCCGGTTTAAATATATGTTTACTCTTTTCTACAGTTTGTTTGATTTTGTTGTGGTAATTTTTAGTCGGATCTTTTTTTTTGTGGAATGAAGTTGTTCTCACTTAAGAATTTTTTGACCTTATTTATGTATTCTTCTTTGTGTAGTAAGACGGTGGAATTGCCTTTATCGGCTTTGATAGCTACAATATTAAAATCATTCAGTGTCTTCCTTAATTGTTTAATTCTGATAAATTATATTTTTGCCTGTTATTATTTTTATAATTTTGTAGGGTCTTTAGAATTTCTAATCTAGTGAGTTGTGTGTTTATATTGGTTTCAAGTTTGTCAAGGGCTAGTTCACTATTTACTGCAAGTACTCCTAAATCTGTTTTCTTTAAATTATAATGTGGGCTATGTTTAAGACCTAAGTTAATAATTTTAATTCTTTCTCACTTAAAATTAAATGACTAAGGTTAACTACTCTATTAGCGAATGTGCTTTTATTTACAACGTTATTGTTGTTGGTGGAGGTATTATTGCACAGGTTATGTCCCCTACGATTGCTACTAATCCTATTATTAATTGTACTACTAGAATTATTATTGCTATTTGTATGCTGACTAGAACTATTATAATCATTAAAATCTAAGCTTAACCTATTGTTGGTACCATTAACATTGGTTGCAACATTATTATTATTAGTTTCTTTGTTTTGGTTATTGTTTGTATTATTATTCTGCTATTCAAATTAATTTTGTTATTTTTTGTATAACTTCTCTTGGACTTGTGATGAGTTGTCTGAAGTGGTAGGATTGTTCTCCATATCTACAGGTTGGTCAGCTTCTACGGTCCTTTTGGCTGGTCTCAGGTGTCTAGGGTGATTGTTGTGTGTTACAACCTATGTTAATGGTACCAACAATAGGTTACGACTAGAACACCCTGATTGAACAACCGAGAAAGCTAGAGCAGGTTAGGAAAACCTGAAGAAGAGAAAAGAAAAAGGGATGTTGCCACAAGGGCCACAATAGAAGGCACCGGCAGGAAGTAATGTGAGAACGGTACCTTGCTGGACTCTGCCTAGGAATAGGGTGGTCTTTTTTTTAGTGGGTCGGAGAGCCAACCCCACACAACCTATGGAGAGGCTTCTCTTCTCTTAGGGAGTCTGTAGAACAGATTTTTTTTGATCACCCTATATAAAAAAAAAAAAAACCAACAATAGGTTAAGCTTAGATTTTAATGATTATAATAGTTCTAGTCAGCATACAAATAGCAATAATAATTCTAGGAGTACAATTAATAATAGGATTAGTAGCAATCGTAGGGGACATAACCTGTGCAATAATACCTCCACCAACAACAATAACGTTGTAAATAAAAGCACATTCGCTAATAGAGTAGTTAACCTTAGTCATTTAATTTTAAGTGAGAAAGAATTAAAATTATTAACTTAGGTCTTAAACATAACCCACATTATAATTTAAAGAAAACAGATTTAGGAGTACTTGCAGTAAATAGTGAACTAGCCCTTGACAAACTTGGTGTCTCATTGTGAAATTAAAATACGATATTTTCATAACGAATATTGTAAGAGATTAATAGAAAATAAAGAGGACATATTTTGTTGACATATGCATGTAATATTAACCAATTCAATGTGGAGTGAATTATAATAAGGAATTATAAAATAAAGTAATAGAGTTGAGTACTATAAGTACTAGAAGTATAGAGTATAAGTACCTATAAGTAACGGACAAGTCGATTAGAGATAAGAGTAAATCAGCACGAGAAAATATTTATAAAGTTGGGCCGATGAGAGCCCAATGGGAGACACTATAACGGACCCCACTATAACGAATCCAACTACAACGGACCCCACTATAACGGACCTTACATATTGCTGTCAGCAAAAATAAAAAAAAAATCTAAACATTTTCCGATTGCGCTGAAATTGCAATGAAACCTTTCTTTAAGACAAAATATGTCCTCTATATTTTCTATTAATCTCTTACAATATTCGTTATGAAAATATCGTATTTTAATTTTAATATACGAAAGTTTGAAGTTCGGATCCAACTATAATGGAGACACTATAATGAAGCCTCAATAACGGACCCCACTATAACGGACCCCACTATAACGGACCCAACTATAACGGACCAGACCCAACTATAATGGAGACATTATAATGGAGCCACTATAACGGACCCAACTATAATGGAGACACTATAACAGACCCAACTATAATGGAGACACTATAATGGAGCCACTATAACGGACCCAAATAATCGAGTTTCTATAGCGGACCCCACTTTAACACGAAACCAGGTAGAGAGAGGGCTTTCTGCTAAGTAGAAAAGGGTACAAGATTACATGTAGGAAAAGGAACCTTCCCCCACTACTACCACATGATACCACCCTACTATTACTACCTAACCTACACCTACCTTAAGAATCTTTAGGGGCCGTTCCGTAACCAGTGACAAATTTAATAGCTTTAACCAAGTCACTGTAACGTCAGTAATAGGTGACACAGTTGGAACCCTATTATTTTACCTATTACGTTAAATAACGCACATCTCTAACTATAATGGAGACACTATAACGAATCCAACTACAACGGACCCCACTATAACGGACCTTACATATTGCTGTCAGCAAAAATAAAAAAAAATCTAAACCTTTTCCGATTGCGCTGAAATTGCAATGAAACCTTTCTTTAAGACAAAATATGTACTCTATATTTTCTATTAATCTCTTACAATATTCGTTATGAAAATATCGTATTTTAATTTTAATATACGAAAGTTTGAAGTTCGGATCCAACTATAATGGAGACACTATAATGAAGCCTCAATAACGGACCCCACTATAACGGACCCCACTATAACGGACCCAACTATAATGGAGACACTATAATGGAGCCACTATAACGGACCCAAATAATCGAGCTTCTATAACGGACCCCACTTTAACACGACACCAGGTACAGAGAGGGCTTTCTGCTAAGTAGAAAAGGGTACAGGATTACATGTAGGTAAAGGAACTTTCCCCCACTACTACCACATGATACCACCCTACTATTACTACCTAACCTACACCTACCTTAAGAATCTTTAGGGGCCGTTCCGTAACCAGTGACAAATTTAATAGCTTTAACCAAGTCACTGTAACGTCAGTAATAGGTGACACAGTTGGAACCCTATTATTTTACCTATTACGTTAAATAACGCACATCTCTAACTATAATGGAGACACTATAACGAATCCAACTACAACGGACCCCACTATCTATATAATCTGTGTCACCGTTCAACCGTGTCCGTTATAGAGGGGTGTCCGTTATAGAGGGGTGTCCGTTATAGAGGGGTGTCCGTTATAGAGAGGTGTCCGTTATAGAGGGGTGTCCGTTATAGAGGGGTGTCCGTTATAGAGGGGTGTCCGTTATAGAGGGGTGTCCGTTATAGAGGGGTGTCCGTTATAGAGGGGTGTTCGTTATAGAGGGGTGTCCGTTATAGAGAGGTGTCCGCTATAGAGGGGTATCCGTTATAGAGAGGTGTCCGTTATAGAGGGGTGTCCGTTATAAGATCCGTTATAAGGGGGCTACCTGGTTTCGTGTTATAGTTGGGTCAGATTTAGTGGGGTCCGTTATATTGGGAATGATAAAATAAAGTAATAGAGTATAAGGTACCTATAAGTAACGGACAAGTCCCCCTCATGTAATTTTGTACCCTTTTCTAATTTTCATAACGAATATTGTAAGAGATTAATAGAAATAGAAAATATAGAGGACATATTTTGTTGACATATGCATGTAATATTAACCAATTCAATGTGAAGAAGTGAATTATAGTGATTCGAGTGAATTATAATAAGGAATTATAAAATAAAGTAATAGAGTTGAGTACTATAAGTACTAGAAGTAATAGAGTATAAGTACCTATAAGTAACGGACAAGTCGATTAGAGATAAGAGTAAATCAGCACGAGAAAATATTTATAAAGTTGGGCCGATGAGAGCCCGATATTTCAAGGTATAGCGTATTGGTTCAGGTGTTAAAAAAGAATTAAATCAAAGCAGGTATTAGTCTGGGTATTTGGACATTAATTTCGTTACTTTGTCACCTAATAATAAAATAATAGGTATTGGAACCTCAAGTTCTAGTATTCAAAACTTCATATTTAATATTTATTACATCTTATCCCTTGTCACTTGTCACTTGGAACGAAACCAGGTAGAGAGAGGGCTTTCTGCTAAGTAGAAAAGGGTAAAGGATTACATGTAGGAAAAGGAACCTTCCCCCACTACTACCACATGATACCACCCAACTATTACTACCTAACCTACACCTATGTACCTTAAAAATCTTTAGGGGCCGTTCCGTAACCAGTGACAAATTTAATAGCTTTAACCAAGTCACTGTAACGTCAGTAATAGGTGACACAGTTGGAACCCTATTATTTTACCTATTACGTTAAATAACGCACATCTCTAACTATAATGGAGACACTATAACGAATCCAACTACAACGGACCCCACTATAACGGACCTTACATATTGCTGTCAGCAAAAATAAAAAAAAATCTAAACCTTTTCCGATTGCGCTGAAATTGCAATGAAACCTTTCTTTAAGACAAAATATGTACTCTATATTTTCTATTAATCTCTTACAATATTCGTTATGAAAATATCGTATTTTAATTTTAATATACGAAAGTTTGAAGTTCGGATCCAACTATAATGGAGACACTATAATGAAGCCTCAATAACGGACCCCACTATAACGGACCCCACTATAACGGACCCAACTATAATGGAGACACTATAATGGAGCCACTATAACGGACCCAAATAATCGAGCTTCTATAACGGACCCCACTTTAACACGACACCAGGTACAGAGAGGGCTTTCTGCTAAGTAGAAAAGGGTACAGGATTACATGTAGGTAAAGGAACTTTCCCCCACTACTACCACATGATACCACCCTACTATTACTACCTAACCTACACCTACCTTAAAAATCTTTAGGGGCCGTTCCATACCCAGTGACAAATTTAATAGCTTTAACCAAGTCACTGTAACGTCAGTAATAGGTGACACAGTTGCAAACCCTATTATACGGTACCCTATTATACCTCTATAACGGAACCCCCTTTATAACGGACCCCCCTCTATAACGGACCCCAACTATATCGGACCGCCTCTATAACGGACCCCCTCTATAACTGACCCCCTCTATAACGGACCTCACTATAACGGATACACACTTAATTGACATATGAATGAAATATTAATACAATGTGGCGTTAATTATAATAAGGAATGATAAAATAAAGTAATAGAGTATAAGGTACCTATAAGTAACGGACAAGTCCCCCTCATGTAATTTTGTACCCTTTTCTACTTAGCAGAAAGCCCTCTCTCTACCTGGTTTTGTGATATAGAGGGGTCCGTTATTGAAGCTCGATTATTTGGGTCCGTTATAGTTAGGTACGTTATAGTGGGGTCGATATAGTGACTCCATTATAGTTGGGTCCGTTATAGTGACTCCATTATAGTGTATCTGTTATAGAGACTTGTCCGGACATATTTCGTCGTTAGGAGGGGTCCGTTATAGAGGGGGTCTGTTAAAGAGGGGGTCCGTTATAGAGGGTTTTCCGTAAAAGAGGGGTGTCCGTTATAGAGGGTTGTCCGTTATAGAGGGTTGTCCATTATAGAGGGTTGTCCTTTATAGAGGGGTGTCCGTTATAGAGGGTATCCGTTATAGAGAGGTGTCCGTTATAGAGAGGTGTCCGTTATAGAGGGTTGTCCGTTATAGAGGGTTGTCCGTTATAGAGGGTTGTCCGTTATAGAGGGGTGTCCGTTATAGAGGGGTGTCCGTTATAGAGGGGGTGTCCGTTATAGAGGGGTGTCCGTTATAGAGGGATGTCCGTTATAGAGGGGTGTCCGTTATAGAGGGGTGTCCGTTATAGAGGGGTGTCCGTTATAGAGGGGTGTCCGTTATAGAGGGGTGTCCGTTATAGAGGGGTGTCCGTTATAGAGGGGTGTCCGTTATAGAGGGGTGTCCGTTATAGAGGGGTGTCCGTTATAGAGGGGTGTCCGTTATAGAGGGGTGTCCGTTATAGAGGGGTGTCCGTTATAGAGGGGTGTCCGTTATAGAGGGGTATCCGTTATAGAGAGGTGTCCGTTATAGAGAGTATAATATAACTATAAACACTTACGTGATTATAGACGGTTGGTTTAGTACGAGTCTAGGAGAAAAATGGCGATCAACAGTTTTTTTACTTTTTACTAAGAAAATTAAAAAAGGTGTCTGTTATCTTTCTCAATTGTCGTAGGGCAACTAAAGGTCGCGCGATGCGTTCTCCTTCCTCGTTCCCATATTTCCATTATTTGAAGTATTTTTGTGACATGCGTAGTTTTAGAGATAATTAAAAGGCCCAACTTGCCCCTATGCTCAACTAGCCCCGCTCTACCCTAAGCTAATCCAGGTTTTAGGGGTTTGCTCTATTGGTTCTAGATTAGTTAAAATATTAATTGCTAATTTTTCTTGTTTTTTATTGATCATTTTGTCTATTGTTTTTGTGTTGTATCCATTGTTTGTGGCTATTGTTTTTATTATTGATATTTCCTTGAGTAGGTCTAGATCATCCATGGGGGTGGTAAGCGCTCTGTGAATCATACTTCGGAAAGCAGCCATTTTATGTTTATATGGGTTGTTAGATTGGTTGTGGATTATTATATCTGTGTAGGGGTTTTTTCTATAAATTTTGAATTTGTGTTTGTTATTTTGTTTCTTTATTGTTAGATCTAGAAAGTTAATAGCGTTGTCCTGTTCTATTTCAATTGTAAATTTTATGTCATTATGTATATTATTGATAAATTCTAAAAACTGTTCTAGTTGTCTATTAGTTCCTACCCACAAACATAATACATCGTCAACATACCTGTAAACAGTATATTATATTTTTTGTTAAGGAATTGTTTGATCTAAATATTTGTTCTTCTATATGGTTCATGAATAGGTCTGCTAATACTGAGAGGAGATCCCATGGCTAGACCCGTCTCGGATTTATAAAACTTGTCATTGAAAACCAGGTAGTTTTGTGGTCTAATGTGGTACTTATCAGGGCTTCAAGTTCATCTTTTTGGAACACATCTAATTTAGATTTAGTTATAAGGGATCTAAGTAGCTCTTTGCAATCGTCTATAGGTGCATTAGTAAATAAGTTGGTAACATCGAAAGAGACTAGTTTGGCGTTAGGGGGTATTTTAACATCTTTTATTTTGTTTATTAACTCATTTGTATTTTTAACAGTGAAATTTAATTTTATGGGTAGGTTATCCTTGATGGTGTGATTTAATTGTTTGACTAGTTTGTAGTTAGGAGAGTTTATACTTGAAACAACGGGTCTTATTGGGACTTGGGGTTTGTGTATTTTAGGGTATCCTGTTAATCTAGGAGGAGTAGGGTTCATAATTTTCAATTTATTTATAGTGGCCGGTTTAAATATATGTTTACTCTTTTCTACAGTTTGTTTGATTTTGTTGTGGTAATTTTTAGTCGGATCTTTTTTTTTGTGGAATGAAGTTGTTCTCACTTAAGAATTTTTTGACCTTATTTATGTATTCTTCTTTGTGTAGTAAGACGGTGGAATTGCCTTTATCGGCTTTGATAGCTACAATATTAAAATCATTCAGTGTCTTCCTTAATTGTTTAATTCTGATAAATTATATTTTTGCCTGTTATTATTTTTATAATTTTGTAGGGTCTTTAGAATTTCTAATCTAGTGAGTTGTGTGTTTATATTGGTTTCAAGTTTGTCAAGGGCTAGTTCACTATTTACTGCAAGTACTCCTAAATCTGTTTTCTTTAAATTATAATGTGGGCTATGTTTAAGACCTAAGTTAATAATTTTAATTCTTTCTCACTTAAAATTAAATGACTAAGGTTAACTACTCTATTAGCGAATGTGCTTTTATTTACAACGTTATTGTTGTTGGTGGAGGTATTATTGCACAGGTTATGTCCCCTACGATTGCTACTAATCCTATTATTAATTGTACTACTAGAATTATTATTGCTATTTGTATGCTGACTAGAACTATTATAATCATTAAAATCTAAGCTTAACCTATTGTTGGTACCATTAACATTGGTTGCAACATTATTATTATTAGTTTCTTTGTTTTGGTTATTGTTTGTATTATTATTCTGCTATTCAAATTAATTTTGTTATTTTTTGTATAACTTCTCTTGGACTTGTGATGAGTTGTCTGAAGTGGTAGGATTGTTCTCCATATCTACAGGTTGGTCAGCTTCTACGGTCCTTTTGGCTGGTCTCAGGTGTCTAGGGTGATTGTTGTGTGTTACAACCTATGTTAATGGTACCAACAATAGGTTACGACTAGAACACCCTGATTGAACAACCGAGAAAGCTAGAGCAGGTTAGGAAAACCTGAAGAAGAGAAAAGAAAAAGGGATGTTGCCACAAGGGCCACAATAGAAGGCACCGGCAGGAAGTAATGTGAGAACGGTACCTTGCTGGACTCTGCCTAGGAATAGGGTGGTCTTTTTTTTAGTGGGTCGGAGAGCCAACCCCACACAACCTATGGAGAGGCTTCTCTTCTCTTAGGGAGTCTGTAGAACAGATTTTTTTTGATCACCCTATATAAAAAAAAAAAAAACCAACAATAGGTTAAGCTTAGATTTTAATGATTATAATAGTTCTAGTCAGCATACAAATAGCAATAATAATTCTAGGAGTACAATTAATAATAGGATTAGTAGCAATCGTAGGGGACATAACCTGTGCAATAATACCTCCACCAACAACAATAACGTTGTAAATAAAAGCACATTCGCTAATAGAGTAGTTAACCTTAGTCATTTAATTTTAAGTGAGAAAGAATTAAAATTATTAACTTAGGTCTTAAACATAACCCACATTATAATTTAAAGAAAACAGATTTAGGAGTACTTGCAGTAAATAGTGAACTAGCCCTTGACAAACTTGGTGTCTCATTGTGAAATTAAAATACGATATTTTCATAACGAATATTGTAAGAGATTAATAGAAAATAAAGAGGACATATTTTGTTGACATATGCATGTAATATTAACCAATTCAATGTGGAGTGAATTATAATAAGGAATTATAAAATAAAGTAATAGAGTTGAGTACTATAAGTACTAGAAGTATAGAGTATAAGTACCTATAAGTAACGGACAAGTCGATTAGAGATAAGAGTAAATCAGCACGAGAAAATATTTATAAAGTTGGGCCGATGAGAGCCCAATGGGAGACACTATAACGGACCCCACTATAACGAATCCAACTACAACGGACCCCACTATAACGGACCTTACATATTGCTGTCAGCAAAAATAAAAAAAAAATCTAAACATTTTCCGATTGCGCTGAAATTGCAATGAAACCTTTCTTTAAGACAAAATATGTCCTCTATATTTTCTATTAATCTCTTACAATATTCGTTATGAAAATATCGTATTTTAATTTTAATATACGAAAGTTTGAAGTTCGGATCCAACTATAATGGAGACACTATAATGAAGCCTCAATAACGGACCCCACTATAACGGACCCCACTATAACGGACCCAACTATAACGGACCAGACCCAACTATAATGGAGACATTATAATGGAGCCACTATAACGGACCCAACTATAATGGAGACACTATAACAGACCCAACTATAATGGAGACACTATAATGGAGCCACTATAACGGACCCAAATAATCGAGTTTCTATAGCGGACCCCACTTTAACACGAAACCAGGTAGAGAGAGGGCTTTCTGCTAAGTAGAAAAGGGTACAAGATTACATGTAGGAAAAGGAACCTTCCCCCACTACTACCACATGATACCACCCTACTATTACTACCTAACCTACACCTACCTTAAGAATCTTTAGGGGCCGTTCCGTAACCAGTGACAAATTTAATAGCTTTAACCAAGTCACTGTAACGTCAGTAATAGGTGACACAGTTGGAACCCTATTATTTTACCTATTACGTTAAATAACGCACATCTCTAACTATAATGGAGACACTATAACGAATCCAACTACAACGGACCCCACTATAACGGACCTTACATATTGCTGTCAGCAAAAATAAAAAAAAATCTAAACCTTTTCCGATTGCGCTGAAATTGCAATGAAACCTTTCTTTAAGACAAAATATGTACTCTATATTTTCTATTAATCTCTTACAATATTCGTTATGAAAATATCGTATTTTAATTTTAATATACGAAAGTTTGAAGTTCGGATCCAACTATAATGGAGACACTATAATGAAGCCTCAATAACGGACCCCACTATAACGGACCCCACTATAACGGACCCAACTATAATGGAGACACTATAATGGAGCCACTATAACGGACCCAAATAATCGAGCTTCTATAACGGACCCCACTTTAACACGACACCAGGTACAGAGAGGGCTTTCTGCTAAGTAGAAAAGGGTACAGGATTACATGTAGGTAAAGGAACTTTCCCCCACTACTACCACATGATACCACCCTACTATTACTACCTAACCTACACCTACCTTAAGAATCTTTAGGGGCCGTTCCGTAACCAGTGACAAATTTAATAGCTTTAACCAAGTCACTGTAACGTCAGTAATAGGTGACACAGTTGGAACCCTATTATTTTACCTATTACGTTAAATAACGCACATCTCTAACTATAATGGAGACACTATAACGAATCCAACTACAACGGACCCCACTATCTATATAATCTGTGTCACCGTTCAACCGTGTCCGTTATAGAGGGGTGTCCGTTATAGAGGGGTGTCCGTTATAGAGGGGTGTCCGTTATAGAGAGGTGTCCGTTATAGAGGGGTGTCCGTTATAGAGGGGTGTCCGTTATAGAGGGGTGTCCGTTATAGAGGGGTGTCCGTTATAGAGGGGTGTCCGTTATAGAGGGGTGTCCGTTATAGAGGGGTGTCCGTTATAGAGGGGTGTCCGTTATAGAGAGGTGTCCGTTATAGAGGGGTATCCGTTATAGAGAGGTGTCCGTTATAGAGGGGTGTCCGTTATAAGATCCGTTATAAGGGGGCTACCTGGTTTCGTGTTATAGTTGGGTCAGATTTAGTGGGGTCCGTTATATTGGGAATGATAAAATAAAGTAATAGAGTATAAGGTACCTATAAGTAACGGACAAGTCCCCCTCATGTAATTTTGTACCCTTTTCTAATTTTCATAACGAATATTGTAAGAGATTAATAGAAATAGAAAATATAGAGGACATATTTTGTTGACATATGCATGTAATATTAACCAATTCAATGTGAAGAAGTGAATTATAGTGATTCGAGTGAATTATAATAAGGAATTATAAAATAAAGTAATAGAGTTGAGTACTATAAGTACTAGAAGTAATAGAGTATAAGTACCTATAAGTAACGGACAAGTCGATTAGAGATAAGAGTAAATCAGCACGAGAAAATATTTATAAAGTTGGGCCGATGAGAGCCCGATATTTCAAGGTATAGCGTATTGGTTCAGGTGTTAAAAAAGAATTAAATCAAAGCAGGTATTAGTCTGGGTATTTGGACATTAATTTCGTTACTTTGTCACCTAATAATAAAATAATAGGTATTGGAACCTCAAGTTCTAGTATTCAAAACTTCATATTTAATATTTATTACATCTTATCCCTTGTCACTTGTCACTTGGAACGAAACCAGGTAGAGAGAGGGCTTTCTGCTAAGTAGAAAAGGGTAAAGGATTACATGTAGGAAAAGGAACCTTCCCCCACTACTACCACATGATACCACCCAACTATTACTACCTAACCTACACCTATGTACCTTAAAAATCTTTAGGGGCCGTTCCGTAACCAGTGACAAATTTAATAGCTTTAACCAAGTCACTGTAACGTCAGTAATAGGTGACACAGTTGGAACCCTATTATTTTACCTATTACGTTAAATAACGCACATCTCTAACTATAATGGAGACACTATAACGAATCCAACTACAACGGACCCCACTATAACGGACCTTACATATTGCTGTCAGCAAAAATAAAAAAAAATCTAAACCTTTTCCGATTGCGCTGAAATTGCAATGAAACCTTTCTTTAAGACAAAATATGTACTCTATATTTTCTATTAATCTCTTACAATATTCGTTATGAAAATATCGTATTTTAATTTTAATATACGAAAGTTTGAAGTTCGGATCCAACTATAATGGAGACACTATAATGAAGCCTCAATAACGGACCCCACTATAACGGACCCCACTATAACGGACCCAACTATAATGGAGACACTATAATGGAGCCACTATAACGGACCCAAATAATCGAGCTTCTATAACGGACCCCACTTTAACACGACACCAGGTACAGAGAGGGCTTTCTGCTAAGTAGAAAAGGGTACAGGATTACATGTAGGTAAAGGAACTTTCCCCCACTACTACCACATGATACCACCCTACTATTACTACCTAACCTACACCTACCTTAAAAATCTTTAGGGGCCGTTCCATACCCAGTGACAAATTTAATAGCTTTAACCAAGTCACTGTAACGTCAGTAATAGGTGACACAGTTGCAAACCCTATTATACGGTACCCTATTATACCTCTATAACGGAACCCCCTTTATAACGGACCCCCCTCTATAACGGACCCCAACTATATCGGACCGCCTCTATAACGGACCCCCTCTATAACTGACCCCCTCTATAACGGACCTCACTATAACGGATACACACTTAATTGACATATGAATGAAATATTAATACAATGTGGCGTTAATTATAATAAGGAATGATAAAATAAAGTAATAGAGTATAAGGTACCTATAAGTAACGGACAAGTCCCCCTCATGTAATTTTGTACCCTTTTCTACTTAGCAGAAAGCCCTCTCTCTACCTGGTTTTGTGATATAGAGGGGTCCGTTATTGAAGCTCGATTATTTGGGTCCGTTATAGTTAGGTACGTTATAGTGGGGTCGATATAGTGACTCCATTATAGTTGGGTCCGTTATAGTGACTCCATTATAGTGTATCTGTTATAGAGACTTGTCCGGACATATTTCGTCGTTAGGAGGGGTCCGTTATAGAGGGGGTCTGTTAAAGAGGGGGTCCGTTATAGAGGGTTTTCCGTAATAGAGGGGTGTCCGTTATAGAGGGTTGTCCGTTATAGAGGGTTGTCCTTTATAGAGGGTTGTCCGTTATAGAGGGTTGTCCTATATAGAGGGGTGTCCGTTATAGAGGGGTGTCCGTTATAGAGGGGTGTCCGTTATAGAGGGGTGTCCGTTATAGAGGGGTGTCCGTTATAGAGAGGTGACCGTTATAGAGGGTATCCGTTATAGAGAGGTGTCCGTTATAGAGAGGTGTCCGTTATAAGATCCGTTATAAGGGGGCTACCTGGTTTCGTGTTATAGTTGGGTCAGATTTAGTGGGGTCCGTTATATTGGGAATGATAAAATAAAGTAATAGAGTATAAGGTACCTATAAGTAACGGACAAGTCCCCCTCATGTAATTTTGTACCCTTTTCTAATTTTCATAACGAATATTGTAAGAGATTAATAGAAATAGAAAATATAGAGGACATATTTTGTTGACATATGCATGTAATATTAACCAATTCAATGTGAAGAAGTGAATTATAGTGATTCGAGTGAATTATAATAAGGAATTATAAAATAAAGTAATAGAGTTGAGTACTATAAGTACTAGAAGTAATAGAGTATAAGTACCTATAAGTAACGGACAAGTCGATTAGAGATAAGAGTAAATCAGCACGAGAAAATATTTATAAAGTTGGGCCGATGAGAGCCCGATATTTCAAGGTATAGCGTATTGGTTCAGGTGTTAAAAAAGTATTAAATCAAAGCAGGTATTAGTCTGGGTATTTGGACATTAATTTCGTTACTTTGTCACCTAATAATAAAATAATAGGTATTGGAACCTCAAGTTCTAGTATTCAAAACTTCATATTTAATATTTATTACATCTTATCCCTTGTCACTTGTCACTTGGAACGAAACCAGGTAGAGAGAGGGCTTTCTGCTAAGTAGAAAAGGGTAAAGGATTACATGTAGGAAAAGGAACCTTCCCCCACTACTACCACATGATACCACCCAACTATTACTACCTAACCTACACCTATGTACCTTAAAAATCTTTAGGGGCCGTTCCGTAACCAGTGACAAATTTAATAGCTTTAACCACGTCACTGTAACGTCAGTAATAGGTGACACAGTTGGAACCCTATTATTTTACCTATTACGTTAAATAACGCACATCTCTAACTATAATGGAGACACTATAACGAATCCAACTACAACCGACCCCACTATAACGGACCTTACATATTGCTGTCAGCAAAAATAAAAAAAAATCTAAACCTTTTCCGATTGCGCTGAAATTGCAATGAAACCTTTCTTTAAGACAAAATATGTACTCTATATTTTCTATTAATCTCTTACAATATTCGTTATGAAAATATCGTATTTTAATTTTAATATACGAAAGTTTGAAGTTCGGATCCAACTATAATGGAGACACTATAATGAAGCCTCAATAACGGACCCCACTATAACGGACCCCACTATAACGGACCCAACTATAATGGAGACACTATAATGGAGCCACTATAACGGACCCAAATAATCGAGCTTCTATAACGGACCCCACTTTAACACGACACCAGGTACAGAGAGGGCTTTCTGCTAAGTAGAAAAGGGTACAGGATTACATGTTGGTAAAGGAACTTTCCCCCACTACTACCACATGATACCACCCTACTATTACTACCTAACCTACACCTACCTTAAAAATCTTTAGGGGCCGTTCCATACCCAGTGACAAATTTAATAGCTTTAACCAAGTCACTGTAACGTCAGTAATAGGTGACACAGTTGCAAACCCTATTATACGGTACCCTATTATACCTCTATAACGGAACCCCCTTTATAACGGACCCCCCTCTATAACGGACCCCAACTATATCGGACCGCCTCTATAACGGACCCCCTCTATAACTGACCCCCTCTATAACGGACCTCACTATAACGGATACACACTTAATTGACATATGAATGAAATATTAATACAATGTGGCGTTAATTATAATAAGGAATGATAAAATAAAGTAATAGAGTATAAGGTACCTATAAGTAACGGACAAGTCCCCCTCATGTAATTTTGTACCCTTTTCTACTTAGCAGAAAGCCCTCTCTCTACCTGGTTTTGTGATATAGAGGGGTCCGTTATTGAAGCTCGATTATTTGGGTCCGTTATAGTTAGGTACGTTATAGTGGGGTCGATATAGTGACTCCATTATAGTTGGGTCCGTTATAGTGACTCCATTATAGTGTATCTGTTATAGAGACTTGTCCGGACATATTTCGTCGTTAGGAGGGGTCCGTTATAGAGGGGGTCTGTTAAAGAGGGGGTCCGTTATAGAGGGTTTTCCGTAATAGAGGGGTGTCCGTTATAGAGGGTTGTCCGTTATAGAGGGTTGTCCTTTATAGAGGGTTGTCCGTTATAGAGGGTTGTCCGTTATAGAGGGGTGTCCGTTATAGAGGGGTGTCCGTTATAGAGGGGTGTCCGTTATAGAGGGGTGTCCGTTATAGAGGGGTGTCCGTTATAGAGGGGTGTCCGTTATAGAGAGGTGACCGTTATAGAGGGTATCCGTTATAGAGAGGTGTCCGTTATAGAGAGGTGTCCGTTATAAGATCCGTTATAAGGGGGCTACCTGGTTTCGTGTTATAGTTGGGTCAGATTTAGTGGGGTCCGTTATATTGGGAATGATAAAATAAAGTAATAGAGTATAAGGTACCTATAAGTAACGGACAAGTCCCCCTCATGTAATTTTGTACCCTTTTCCAATTTTCATAACGAATATTGTAAGAGATTAATAGAAATAGAAAATATAGAGGACATATTTTGTTGACATATGCATGTAATATTAACCAATTCAATGTGAAGAAGTGAATTATAGTGATTCGAGTGAATTATAATAAGGAATTATAAAATAAAGTAATAGAGTTGAGTACTATAAGTACTAGAAGTAATAGAGTATAAGTACCTATAAGTAACGGACAAGTCGATTAGAGATAAGAGTAAATCAGCACGAGAAAATATTTATAAAGTTGGGCCGATGAGAGCCCGATATTTCAAGGTATAGCGTATTGGTTCAGGTGTTAAAAAAGTATTAAATCAAAGCAGGTATTAGTCTGGGTATTTGGACATTAATTTCGTTACTTTGTCACCTAATAATAAAATAATTGGTATTGGAACCTCAAGTTCTAGTATTCAAAACTTCATATTTAATATTTATTACATCTTATCCCTTGTCACTTGGAACGAAACCAGGTAGAGAGAGGGCTTTCTGCTAAGTAGAAAAGGGTAAAGGATTACATGTAGGAAAAGGAACCTTCCCCCACTACTACCACATGATACCACCCAACTATTACTACCTAACCTACACCTATGTACCTTAAAAATCTTTAGGGGCCGTTCCGTAACCAGTGACAAATTTAATAGCTTTAACCAAGTCACTGTAACGTCAGTAATAGGTGACACAGTTGGAACCCTATTATTTTACCTATTACGTTAAATAACGCACATCTCTAACTATAATGGAGACACTATAACGAATCCAACTACAACGGACCCCACTATAACGGACCTTACATATTGCTGTCAGCAAAAATAAAAAAAAATCTAAACCTTTTCCGATTGCGCTGAAATTGCAATGAAACCTTTCTTTAAGACAAAATATGTACTCTATATTTTCTATTAATCTCTTACAATATTCGTTATGAAAATATCGTATTTTAATTTTAATATACGAAAGTTTGAAGTTCGGATCCAACTATAATGGAGACACTATAATGAAGCCTCAATAACGGACCCCACTATAACGGACCCCACTATAACGGACCCAACTATAATGGAGACACTATAATGGAGCCACTATAACGGACCCAAATAATCGAGCTTCTATAACGGACCCCACTTTAACACGACACCAGGTACAGAGAGGGCTTTCTGCTAAGTAGAAAAGGGTACAGGATTACATGTAGGTAAAGGAACTTTCCCCCACTACTACCACATGATACCACCCTACTATTACTACCTAACCTACACCTACCTTAAAAATCTTTAGGGGCCGTTCCATACCCAGTGACAAATTTAATAGCTTTAACCAAGTCACTGTAACGTCAGTAATAGGTGACACAGTTGCAAACCCTATTATACGGTACCCTATTATACCTCTATAACGGAACCCCCTTTATAACGGACCCCCCTCTATAACGGACCCCAACTATATCGGACCGCCTCTATAACGGACCCCCTCTATAACTGACCCCCTCTATAACGGACCTCACTATAACGGATACACACTTAATTGACATATGAATGAAATATTAATACAATGTGGCGTTAATTATAATAAGGAATGATAAAATAAAGTAATAGAGTATAAGGTACCTATAAGTAACGGACAAGTCCCCCTCATGTAATTTTGTACCCTTTTCTACTTAGCAGAAAGCCCTCTCTCTACCTGGTTTTGTGATATAGAGGGGTCCGTTATTGAAGCTCGATTATTTGGGTCCGTTATAGTTAGGTACGTTATAGTGGGGTCGATATAGTGACTCCATTATAGTTGGGTCCGTTATAGTGACTCCATTATAGTGTATCTGTTATAGAGACTTGTCCGGACATATTTCGTCGTTAGGAGGGGTCCGTTATAGAGGGGGTCCGTTATAGAGGGTTTTCCGTAATAGAGGGGTGTCCGTTATAGAGGGTTGTCCGTTATAGAGGGTTGTCCTTTATAGAGGGTTGTCCGTTATAGAGGGTTGTCCGTTATAGAGGGGTGTCCGTTATAGAGGGGTGTCCGTTATAGAGGGGTGTCCGTTATAGAGGGGTGTCCGTTATAGAGGGGTGTCCGTTATAGAGGGGTGTCCGTTATAGAGGGGTGTCCGTTATAGAGAGGTGACCGTTATAGAGGGTATCCGTTATAGAGAGGTGTCCGTTATAGAGAGGTGTCCGTTATAAGATCCGTTATAAGGGGGCTACCTGGTTTCGTGTTATAGTTGGGTCAGATTTAGTGGGGTCCGTTATATTGGGAATGATAAAATAAAGTAATAGAGTATAAGGTACCTATAAGTAACGGACAAGTCCCCCTCATGTAATTTTGTACCCTTTTCTAATTTTCATAACGAATATTGTAAGAGATTAATAGAAATAGAAAATATAGAGGACATATTTTGTTGACATATGCATGTAATATTAACCAATTCAATGTGAAGAAGTGAATTATAGTGATTCGAGTGAATTATAATAAGGAATTATAAAATAAAGTAATAGAGTTGAGTACTATAAGTACTAGAAGTAATAGAGTATAAGTACCTATAAGTAACGGACAAGTCGATTAGAGATAAGAGTAAATCAGCACGAGAAAATATTTATAAAGTTGGGCCGATGAGAGCCCGATATTTCAAGGTATAGCGTATTGGTTCAGGTGTTAAAAAAGTATTAAATCAAAGCAGGTATTAGTCTGGGTATTTGGACATTAATTTCGTTACTTTGTCACCTAATAATAAAATAATTGGTATTGGAACCTCAAGTTCTAGTATTCAAAACTTCATATTTAATATTTATTACATCTTATCCCTTGTCACTTGGAACGAAACCAGGTAGAGAGAGGGCTTTCTGCTAAGTAGAAAAGGGTAAAGGATTACATGTAGGAAAAGGAACCTTCCCCCACTACTACCACATGATACCACCCAACTATTACTACCTAACCTACACCTATGTACCTTAAAAATCTTTAGGGGCCGTTCCGTAACCAGTGACAAATTTAATAGCTTTAACCACGTCACTGTAACGTCAGTAATAGGTGACACAGTTGGAACCCTATTATTTTACCTATTACGTTAAATAACGCACATCTCTAACTATAATGGAGACACTATAACGAATCCAACTACAACGGACCCCACTATAACGGACCTTACATATTGCTGTCAGCAAAAATAAAAAAAAATCTAAACCTTTTCCGATTGCGCTGAAATTGCAATGAAACCTTTCTTTAAGACAAAATATGTACTCTATATTTTCTATTAATCTCTTACAATATTCGTTATGAAAATATCGTATTTTAATTTTAATATACGAAAGTTTGAAGTTCGGATCCAACTATAATGGAGACACTATAATGAAGCCTCAATAACGGACCCCACTATAACGGACCCCACTATAACGGACCCAACTATAATGGAGACACTATAATGGAGCCACTATAACGGACCCAAATAATCGAGCTTCTATAACGGACCCCACTTTAACACGACACCAGGTACAGAGAGGGCTTTCTGCTAAGTAGAAAAGGGTACAGGATTACATGTAGGTAAAGGAACTTTCCCCCACTACTACCACATGATACCACCCTACTATTACTACCTAACCTACACCTACCTTAAAAATCTTTAGGGGCCGTTCCATACCCAGTGACAAATTTAATAGCTTTAACCAAGTCACTGTAACGTCAGTAATAGGTGACACAGTTGCAAACCCTATTATACGGTACCCTATTATACCTCTATAACGGAACCCCCTTTATAACGGACCCCCCTCTATAACGGACCCCAACTATATCGGACCGCCTCTATAACGGACCCCCTCTATAACTGACCCCCTCTATAACGGACCTCACTATAACGGATACACACTTAATTGACATATGAATGAAATATTAATACAATGTGGCGTTAATTATAATAAGGAATGATAAAATAAAGTAATAGAGTATAAGGTACCTATAAGTAACGGACAAGTCCCCCTCATGTAATTTTGTACCCTTTTCTACTTAGCAGAAAGCCCTCTCTCTACCTGGTTTTGTGATATAGAGGGGTCCGTTATTGAAGCTCGATTATTTGGGTCCGTTATAGTTAGGTATGTTATAGTGGGGTCGATATAGTGACTCCATTATAGTTGGGTCCGTGATAGTGGGGACGTTATAGTGACTCCATTATAGTGTATCTGTTATAGAGACTTGTCCGGACATATTTCGTCGTTAGGAGGGGTCCGTTATAGAGGAGGTCTGTTAAAGAGGGGGTCCGTTATAGAGGGTTTTCCGTAATAGAAGGGGTTTCCGTTATAGAGGGTTGTCCGTTATAGAGGGGTGTCCGTTATAGAGAGTTGTCCGTTATAGAGAGGTGTCCGTTATAGAGGGGTGTCCGTTATAGAGGGGTGTCCGTTATAGAGGGGTGTCCGTTATAGAGGGGTGTCCGTTATAGAGGGGTGTCCGTTATAGAGGGGTGTCCGTTATAGAGGGGTGTCCGTTATAGAGGGGTGTCCGTTATAGAGGGGTGTCCGTTATAGAGGGGTGTCCGTTATAGAGGGGTGTCCGTTATAGAGGGGTGTCCGTTATAGAGAGGTGTCCGTTATAGAGGGGTGTCCGTTATAGAGGGGTGTCCGTTATAGAGGGGTGTCCGTTATAGAGGGGTGTCCGTTATAGAGGGGTGTCCGTTATAGAGAGGTGACCGTTATAGAGGGTATCCGTTATAGAGAGGTGTCCGTTATAGAGAGGTGTCCGTTATAAGATCCGTTATAAGGGGGCTACCTGGTTTCGTGTTATAGTTGGGTCAGATTTAGTGGGGTCCGTTATATTGGGAATGATAAAATAAAGTAATAGAGTATAAGGTACCTATAAGTAACGGACAAGTCCCCCTCATGTAATTTTGTACCCTTTTCTAATTTTCATAACGAATATTGTAAGAGATTAATAGAAATAGAAAATATAGAGGACATATTTTGTTGACATATGCATGTAATATTAACCAATTCAATGTGAAGAAGTGAATTATAGTGATTCGAGTGAATTATAATAAGGAATTATAAAATAAAGTAATAGAGTTGAGTACTATAAGTACTAGAAGTAATAGAGTATAAGTACCTATAAGTAACGGACAAGTCGATTAGAGATAAGAGTAAATCAGCACGAGAAAATATTTATAAAGTTGGGCCGATGAGAGCCCGATATTTCAAGGTATAGCGTATTGGTTCAGGTGTTAAAAAAGTATTAAATCAAAGCAGGTATTAGTCTGGGTATTTGGACATTAATTTCGTTACTTTGTCACCTAATAATAAAATAATTGGTATTGGAACCTCAAGTTCTAGTATTCAAAACTTCATATTTAATATTTATTACATCTTATCCCTTGTCACTTGTCACTTGGAACGAAACCAGGTAGAGAGAGGGCTTTCTGCTAAGTAGAAAAGGGTAAAGGATTACATGTAGGAAAAGGAACCTTCCCCCACTACTACCACATGATACCACCCAACTATTACTACCTAACCTACACCTATGTACCTTAAAAATCTTTAGGGGCCGTTCCGTAACCAGTGACAAATTTAATAGCTTTAACCACGTCACTGTAACGTCAGTAATAGGTGACACAGTTGGAACCCTATTATTTTACCTATTACGTTAAATAACGCACATCTCTAACTATAATGGAGACACTATAACGAATCCAACTACAACGGACCCCACTATAACGGACCTTACATATTGCTGTCAGCAAAAATAAAAAAAAATCTAAACCTTTTCCGATTGCGCTGAAATTGCAATGAAACCTTTCTTTAAGACAAAATATGTACTCTATATTTTCTATTAATCTCTTACAATATTCGTTATGAAAATATCGTATTTTAATTTTAATATACGAAAGTTTGAAGTTCGGATCCAACTATAATGGAGACACTATAATGAAGCCTCAATAACGGACCCCACTATAACGGACCCCACTATAACGGACCCAACTATAATGGAGACACTATAATGGAGCCACTATAACGGACCCAAATAATCGAGCTTCTATAACGGACCCCACTTTAACACGACACCAGGTACAGAGAGGGCTTTCTGCTAAGTAGAAAAGGGTACAGGATTACATGTAGGTAAAGGAACTTTCCCCCACTACTACCACATGATACCACCCTACTATTACTACCTAACCTACACCTACCTTAAAAATCTTTAGGGGCCGTTCCATACCCAGTGACAAATTTAATAGCTTTAACCAAGTCACTGTAACGTCAGTAATAGGTGACACAGTTGCAAACCCTATTATACGGTACCCTATTATACCTCTATAACGGAACCCCCTTTATAACGGACCCCCCTCTATAACGGACCCCAACTATATCGGACCGCCTCTATAACGGACCCCCTCTATAACTGACCCCCTCTATAACGGACCTCACTATAACGGATACACACTTAATTGACATATGAATGAAATATTAATACAATGTGGCGTTAATTATAATAAGGAATGATAAAATAAAGTAATAGAGTATAAGGTACCTATAAGTAACGGACAAGTCCCCCTCATGTAATTTTGTACCCTTTTCTACTTAGCAGAAAGCCCTCTCTCTACCTGGTTTTGTGATATAGAGGGGTCCGTTATTGAAGCTCGATTATTTGGGTCCGTTATAGTTAGGTACGTTATAGTGGGGTCGATATAGTGACTTCATTATAGTTGGGTCCGTTATAGTGACTCCATTATAGTGTATCTGTTATAGAGACTTGTCCGGACATATTTCGTCGTTAGGAGGGGTCCGTTATAGAGGGGGTCCGTTAAAGAGGGGGTCCGTTATAGAGGGTTTTCCGTAATAGAGGGGTGTCCGTTATAGAGGGTTGTCCGTTATAGAGGGTTGTCCTTTATAGAGGGTTGTCCGTTATAGAGGGTTGTCCGTTATAGAGGGGTGTCCGTTATAGAGGGGTGTCCGTTATAGAGGGGTGTCCGTTATAGAGGGGTGTCCGTTATAGAGAGGTGACCGTTATAGAGGGTATCCGTTATAGAGAGGTGTCCGTTATAGAGAGGTGTCCGTTATAAGATCCGTTATAAGGGGGCTACCTGGTTTCGTGTTATAGTTGGGTCAGATTTAGTGGGGTCCGTTATATTGGGAATGATAAAATAAAGTAATAGAGTATAAGGTACCTATAAGTAACGGACAAGTCCCCCTCATGTAATTTTGTACCCTTTTCTAATTTTCATAACGAATATTGTAAGAGATTAATAGAAATAGAAAATATAGAGGACATATTTTGTTGACATATGCATGTAATATTAACCAATTCAATGTGAAGAAGTGAATTATAGTGATTCGAGTGAATTATAATAAGGAATTATAAAATAAAGTAATAGAGTTGAGTACTAGAAGTAATAGAAGTAATAGAGTATAAGTACCTATAAGTAACGGACAAGTCGATTAGAGATAAGAGTAAATCAGCACGAGAAAATATTTATAAAGTTGGGCCGATGAGAGCCCGATATTTCAAGGTATAGCGTATTGGTTCAGGTGTTAAAAAAGTATTAAATCAAAGCAGGTATTAGTCTGGGTATTTGGACATTAATTTCGTTACTTTGTCACCTAATAATAAAATAATTGGTATTGGAACCTCAAGTTCTAGTATTCAAAACTTCATATTTAATATTTATTACATCTTATCCCTTGTCACTTGGAACGAAACCAGGTAGAGAGAGGGCTTTCTGCTAAGTAGAAAAGGGTAAAGGATTACATGTAGGAAAAGGAACCTTCCCCCACTACTACCACATGATACCACCCAACTATTACTACCTAACCTACACCTATGTACCTTAAAAATCTTTAGGGGCCGTTCCGTAACCAGTGACAAATTTAATAGCTTTAACCACGTCACTGTAACGTCAGTAATAGGTGACACAGTTGGAACCCTATTATTTTACCTATTACGTTAAATAACGCACATCTCTAACTATAATGGAGACACTATAACGAATCCAACTACAACGGACCCCACTATAACGGACCTTACATATTGCTGTCAGCAAAAATAAAAAAAAATCTAAACCTTTTCCGATTGCGCTGAAATTGCAATGAAACCTTTCTTTAAGACAAAATATGTACTCTATATTTTCTATTAATCTCTTACAATATTCGTTATGAAAATATCGTATTTTAATTTTAATATACGAAAGTTTGAAGTTCGGATCCAACTATAATGGAGACACTATAATGAAGCCTCAATAACGGACCCCACTATAACGGACCCCACTATAACGGACCCAACTATAATGGAGACACTATAATGGAGCCACTATAACGGACCCAAATAATCGAGCTTCTATAACGGACCCCACTTTAACACGACACCAGGTACAGAGAGGGCTTTCTGCTAAGTAGAAAAGGGTACAGGATTACATGTAGGTAAAGGAACTTTCCCCCACTACTACCACATGATACCACCCTACTATTACTACCTAACCTACACCTACCTTAAAAATCTTTAGGGGCCGTTCCATACCCAGTGACAAATTTAATAGCTTTAACCAAGTCACTGTAACGTCAGTAATAGGTGACACAGTTGCAAACCCTATTATACGGTACCCTATTATACCTCTATAACGGAACCCCCTTTATAACGGACCCCCCTCTATAACGGACCCCAACTATATCGGACCGCCTCTATAACGGACCCCCTCTATAACTGACCCCCTCTATAACGGACCTCACTATAACGGATACACACTTAATTGACATATGAATGAAATATTAATACAATGTGGCGTTAATTATAATAAGGAATGATAAAATAAAGTAATAGAGTATAAGGTACCTATAAGTAACGGACAAGTCCCCCTCATGTAATTTTGTACCCTTTTCTACTTAGCAGAAAGCCCTCTCTCTACCTGGTTTTGTGATATAGAGGGGTCCGTTATTGAAGCTCGATTATTTGGGTCCGTTATAGTTAGGTACGTTATAGTGGGGTCGATATAGTGACTTCATTATAGTTGGGTCCGTTATAGTGACTCCATTATAGTGTATCTGTTATAGAGACTTGTCCGGACATATTTCGTCGTTAGGAGGGGTCCGTTATAGAGGGGGTCTGTTAAAGAGGGGGTCCGTTATAGAGGGTTTTCCGTAATAGAGGGGTGTCCGTTATAGAGGGTTGTCCGTTATAGAGGGTTGTCCTTTATAGAGGGTTGTCCGTTATAGAGGGTTGTCCGTTATAGAGGGGTGTCCGTTATAGAGGGGTGTCCGTTATAGAGGGGTGTCCGTTATAGAGGGGTGTCCGTTATAGAGAGGTGACCGTTATAGAGGGTATCCGTTATAGAGAGGTGTCCGTTATAGAGAGGTGTCCGTTATAAGATCCGTTATAAGGGGGCTACCTGGTTTCGTGTTATAGTTGGGTCAGATTTAGTGGGGTCCGTTATATTGGGAATGATAAAATAAAGTAATAGAGTATAAGGTACCTATAAGTAACGGACAAGTCCCCCTCATGTAATTTTGTACCCTTTTCTAATTTTCATAACGAATATTGTAAGAGATTAATAGAAATAGAAAATATAGAGGACATATTTTGTTGACATATGCATGTAATATTAACCAATTCAATGTGAAGAAGTGAATTATAGTGATTCGAGTGAATTATAATAAGGAATTATAAAATAAAGTAATAGAGTTGAGTACTATAAGTACTAGAAGTAATAGAGTATAAGTACCTATAAGTAACGGACAAGTCGATTAGAGATAAGAGTAAATCAGCACGAGAAAATATTTATAAAGTTGGGCCGATGAGAGCCCGATATTTCAAGGTATAGCGTATTGGTTCAGGTGTTAAAAAAGTATTAAATCAAAGCAGGTATTAGTCTGGGTATTTGGACATTAATTTCGTTACTTTGTCACCTAATAATAAAATAATTGGTATTGGAACCTCAAGTTCTAGTATTCAAAACTTCATATTTAATATTTATTACATCTTATCCCTTGTCACTTGGAACGAAACCAGGTAGAGAGAGGGCTTTCTGCTAAGTAGAAAAGGGTAAAGGATTACATGTAGGAAAAGGAACCTTCCCCCACTACTACCACATGATACCACCCAACTATTACTACCTAACCTACACCTATGTACCTTAAAAATCTTTAGGGGCCGTTCCGTAACCAGTGACAAATTTAATAGCTTTAACCACGTCACTGTAACGTCAGTAATAGGTGACACAGTTGGAACCCTATTATTTTACCTATTACGTTAAATAACGCACATCTCTAACTATAATGGAGACACTATAACGAATCCAACTACAACGGACCCCACTATAACGGACCTTACATATTGCTGTCAGCAAAAATAAAAAAAAATCTAAACCTTTTCCGATTGCGCTGAAATTGCAATGAAACCTTTCTTTAAGACAAAATATGTACTCTATATTTTCTATTAATCTCTTACAATATTCGTTATGAAAATATCGTATTTTAATTTTAATATACGAAAGTTTGAAGTTCGGATCCAACTATAATGGAGACACTATAATGAAGCCTCAATAACGGACCCCACTATAACGGACCCCACTATAACGGACCCAACTATAATGGAGACACTATAATGGAGCCACTATAACGGACCCAAATAATCGAGCTTCTATAACGGACCCCACTTTAACACGACACCAGGTACAGAGAGGGCTTTCTGCTAAGTAGAAAAGGGTACAGGATTACATGTAGGTAAAGGAACTTTCCCCCACTACTACCACATGATACCACCCTACTATTACTACCTAACCTACACCTACCTTAAAAATCTTTAGGGGCCGTTCCATACCCAGTGACAAATTTAATAGCTTTAACCAAGTCACTGTAACGTCAGTAATAGGTGACACAGTTGCAAACCCTATTATACGGTACCCTATTATACCTCTATAACGGAACCCCCTTTATAACGGACCCCCCTCTATAACGGACCCCAACTATATCGGACCGCCTCTATAACGGACCCCCTCTATAACTGACCCCCTCTATAACGGACCTCACTATAACGGATACACACTTAATTGACATATGAATGAAATATTAATACAATGTGGCGTTAATTATAATAAGGAATGATAAAATAAAGTAATAGAGTATAAGGTACCTATAAGTAACGGACAAGTCCCCCTCATGTAATTTTGTACCCTTTTCTACTTAGCAGAAAGCCCTCTCTCTACCTGGTTTTGTGATATAGAGGGGTCCGTTATTGAAGCTCGATTATTTGGGTCCGTTATAGTTAGGTACGTTATAGTGGGGTCGATATAGTGACTCCATTATAGTTGGGTCCGTGATAGTGGGGTCCGTTATAGTGACTCCATTATAGTGTATCTGTTATAGAGACTTGTCCGGACATATTTCGTCGTTAGGAGGGGTCCGTTATAGAGGGGGTCTGTTAAAGAGGGGGTCTGTTATAGAGGGTTTTCCGTAATAGAAGGGGTTTCCGTTATAGAGGATTGTCCGTTATAGAGGGTTGTCCGTTATAGAGGGTTGTCCGTTATAGAGGGTTGTCCGTTATAGAGGGGTGTCCGTTATAGAGAGGTGTCCGTTATAGAGAGTTGTCCGTTATAGAGGGGTGTCCGTTATAGAGGGGTGTCCGTTATAGAGGGGTGTCCGTTATAGAGGGGTGTCCGTTATAGAGGGGTGTCCGTTATAGAGGGGTGTCCGTTATAGAGAGTTGTCCGTTATAGAGGGGTGTCCGTTATAGAGGGGTGTCCGTTATAGAGGGGTGTCCGTTATAGAGGGGTGTCCGTTATAGAGGGGTGTCCGTTATAGAGAGGTGTCCGTTATAGAGGGGTGTCCGTTATAGAGGGGTGTCCGTTATAGAGGGGTGTCCGTTATAGAGGGTATCCGTTATAGAGAGGTGTCCGTTATAGAGAGGTGTCCGTTATAAGATCCGTTATAAGGGGGCTACCTGGTTTCGTGTTATAGTTGGGTCAGATTTAGTGGGGTCCGTTATATTGGGAATGATAAAATAAAGTAATAGAGTATAAGGTACCTATAAGTAACGGACAAGTCCCCCTCATGTAATTTTGTACCCTTTTCTAATTTTCATAACGAATATTGTAAGAGATTAATAGAAATAGAAAATATAGAGGACATATTTTGTTGACATATGCATGTAATATTAACCAATTCAATGTGAAGAAGTGAATTATAGTGATTCGAGTGAATTATAATAAGGAATTATAAAATAAAGTAATAGAGTTGAGTACTATAAGTACTAGAAGTAATAGAGTATAAGTACCTATAAGTAACGGACAAGTCGATTAGAGATAAGAGTAAATCAGCACGAGAAAATATTTATAAAGTTGGGCCGATGAGAGCCCGATATTTCAAGGTATAGCGTATTGGTTCAGGTGTTAAAAAAGTATTAAATCAAAGCAGGTATTAGTCTGGGTATTTGGACATTAATTTCGTTACTTTGTCACCTAATAATAAAATAATTGGTATTGGAACCTCAAGTTCTAGTATTCAAAACTTCATATTTAATATTTATTACATCTTATCCCTTGTCACTTGGAACGAAACCAGGTAGAGAGAGGGCTTTCTGCTAAGTAGAAAAGGGTAAAGGATTACATGTAGGAAAAGGAACCTTCCCCCACTACTACCACATGATACCACCCAACTATTACTACCTAACCTACACCTATGTACCTTAAAAATCTTTAGGGGCCGTTCCGTAACCAGTGACAAATTTAATAGCTTTAACCACGTCACTGTAACGTCAGTAATAGGTGACACAGTTGGAACCCTATTATTTTACCTATTACGTTAAATAACGCACATCTCTAACTATAATGGAGACACTATAACGAATCCAACTACAACGGACCCCACTATAACGGACCTTACATATTGCTGTCAGCAAAAATAAAAAAAAATCTAAACCTTTTCCGATTGCGCTGAAATTGCAATGAAACCTTTCTTTAAGACAAAATATGTACTCTATATTTTCTATTAATCTCTTACAATATTCGTTATGAAAATATCGTATTTTAATTTTAATATACGAAAGTTTGAAGTTCGGATCCAACTATAATGGAGACACTATAATGAAGCCTCAATAACGGACCCCACTATAACGGACCCCACTATAACGGACCCAACTATAATGGAGACACTATAATGGAGCCACTATAACGGACCCAAATAATCGAGCTTCTATAACGGACCCCACTTTAACACGACACCAGGTACAGAGAGGGCTTTCTGCTAAGTAGAAAAGGGTACAGGATTACATGTAGGTAAAGGAACTTTCCCCCACTACTACCACATGATACCACCCTACTATTACTACCTAACCTACACCTACCTTAAAAATCTTTAGGGGCCGTTCCATACCCAGTGACAAATTTAATAGCTTTAACCAAGTCACTGTAACGTCAGTAATAGGTGACACAGTTGCAAACCCTATTATACGGTACCCTATTATACCTCTATAACGGAACCCCCTTTATAACGGACCCCCCTCTATAACGGACCCCAACTATATCGGACCGCCTCTATAACGGACCCCCTCTATAACTGACCCCCTCTATAACGGACCTCACTATAACGGATACACACTTAATTGACATATGAATGAAATATTAATACAATGTGGCGTTAATTATAATAAGGAATGATAAAATAAAGTAATAGAGTATAAGGTACCTATAAGTAACGGACAAGTCCCCCTCATGTAATTTTGTACCCTTTTCTACTTAGCAGAAAGCCCTCTCTCTACCTGGTTTTGTGATATAGAGGGGTCCGTTATTGAAGCTCGATTATTTGGGTCCGTTATAGTTAGGTACGTTATAGTGGGGTCGATATAGTGACTCCATTATAGTTGGGTCCGTTATAGTGACTCCATTATAGTGTATCTGTTATAGAGACTTGTCCGGACATATTTCGTCGTTAGGAGGGGTCCGTTATAGAGGGTTGTCCTTTATAGAGGGTTGTCCGTTATAGAGGGTTGTCCGTTATAGAGGGTTGTCCGTTATAGAGGGGTGTCCGTTATAGAGGGGTGTCCGTTATAGAGGGGTGTCCGTTATAGAGGGGTGTCCGTTATAGAGAGGTGACCGTTATAGAGGGTATCCGTTATAGAGAGGTGTCCGTTATAAGATCCGTTATAAGGGGGCTACCTGGTTTCGTGTTATAGTTGGGTCAGATTTAGTGGGGTCCGTTATATTGGGAATGATAAAATAAAGTAATAGAGTATAAGGTACCTATAAGTAACGGACAAGTCCCCCTCATGTAATTTTGTACCCTTTTCTAATTTTCATAACGAATATTGTAAGAGATTAATAGAAATAGAAAATATAGAGGACATATTTTGTTGACATATGCATGTAATATTAACCAATTCAATGTGAAGAAGTGAATTATAGTGATTCGAGTGAATTATAATAAGGAATTATAAAATAAAGTAATAGAGTTGAGTACTATAAGTACTAGAAGTAATAGAGTATAAGTACCTATAAGTAACGGACAAGTCGATTAGAGATAAGAGTAAATCAGCACGAGAAAATATTTATAAAGTTGGGCCGATGAGAGCCCGATATTTCAAGGTATAGCGTATTGGTTCAGGTGTTAAAAAAGTATTAAATCAAAGCAGGTATTAGTCTGGGTATTTGGACATTAATTTCGTTACTTTGTCACCTAATAATAAAATAATAGGTATTGGAACCTCAAGTTCTAGTATTCAAAACTTCATATTTAATATTTATTACATCTTATCCCTTGTCACTTGGAACGAAACCAGGTAGAGAGAGGGCTTTCTGCTAAGTAGAAAAGGGTAAAGGATTACATGTAGGAAAAGGAACCTTCCCCCACTACTACCACATGATACCACCCAACTATTACTACCTAACCTACACCTATGTACCTTAAAAATCTTTAGGGGCCGTTCCGTAACCAGTGACAAATTTAATAGCTTTAACCAAGTCACTGTAACGTCAGTAATAGGTGACACAGTTGGAACCCTATTATTTTACCTATTACGTTAAATAACGCACATCTCTAACTATAATGGAGACACTATAACGAATCCAACTACAACGGACCCCACTATAACGGACCTTACATATTGCTGTCAGCAAAAATAAAAAAAAATCTAAACCTTTTCCGATTGCGCTGAAATTGCAATGAAACCTTTCTTTAAGACAAAATATGTACTCTATATTTTCTATTAATCTCTTACAATATTCGTTATGAAAATATCGTATTTTAATTTTAATATACGAAAGTTTGAAGTTCGGATCCAACTATAATGGAAACACTATAATGAAGCCTCAATAACGGACCCCACTATAACGGACCCCACTATAACGGACCCAACTATAATGGAGACACTATAATGGAGCCACTATAACGGACCCAAATAATCGAGCTTCTATAACGGACCCCACTTTAACACGACACCAGGTACAGAGAGGGCTTTCTGCTAAGTAGAAAAGGGTACAGGATTACATGTAGGTAAAGGAACTTTCCCCCACTACTACCACATGATACCACCCTACTATTACTACCTAACCTACACCTACCTTAAAAATCTTTAGGGGCCGTTCCATACCCAGTGACAAATTTAATAGCTTTAACCAAGTCACTGTAACGTCAGTAATAGGTGACACAGTTGCAAACCCTATTATACGGTACCCTATTATACCTCTATAACGGAACCCCCTTTATAACGGACCCCCCTCTATAACGGACCCCAACTATATCGGACCGCCTCTATAACGGACCCCCTCTATAACTGACCCCCTCTATAACGGACCTCACTATAACGGATACACACTTAATTGACATATGAATGAAATATTAATACAATGTGGCGTTAATTATAATAAGGAATGATAAAATAAAGTAATAGAGTATAAGGTACCTATAAGTAACGGACAAGTCCCCCTCATGTAATTTTGTACCCTTTTCTACTTAGCAGAAAGCCCTCTCTCTACCTGGTTTTGTGATATAGAGGGGTCCGTTATTGAAGCTCGATTATTTGGGTCCGTTATAGTTAGGTACGTTATAGTGGGGTCGATATAGTGACTCCATTATAGTTGGGTCCGTTATAGTGACTCCATTATAGTGTATCTGTTATAGAGACTTGTCCGGACATATTTCGTCGTTAGGAGGGGTCCGTTATAGAGGGGGTCTGTTAAAGAGGGGGTCCGTTATAGAGGGTTTTCCGTAATAGAGGGGTGTCCGTTATAGAGGGTTGTCCGTTATAGAGGGTTGTCCTTTATAGAGGGGTGTCCGTTATAGAGAGGTGACCGTTATAGAGGGTATCCGTTATAGAGAGGTGTCCGTTATAAGATCCGTTATAAGGGGGCTACCTGGTTTCGTGTTATAGTTGGGTCAGATTTAGTGGGGTCCGTTATATTGGGAATGATAAAATAAAGTAATAGAGTATAAGGTACCTATAAGTAACGGACAAGTCCCCCTCATGTAATTTTGTACCCTTTTCTAATTTTCATAACGAATATTGTAAGAGATTAATAGAAATAGAAAATATAGAGGACATATTTTGTTGACATATGCATGTAATATTAACCAATTCAATGTGAAGAAGTGAATTATAGTGATTCGAGTGAATTATAATAAGGAATTATAAAATAAAGTAATAGAGTTGAGTACTATAAGTACTAGAAGTAATAGAGTATAAGTACCTATAAGTAACGGACAAGTCGATTAGAGATAAGAGTAAATCAGCACGAGAAAAAATTTATAAAGTTGGGCCGATGAGAGCCCGATATTTCAAGGTATAGCGTATTGGTTCAGGTGTTAAAAAAGTATTAAATCAAAGCAGGTATTAGTCTGGGTATTTGGACATTAATTTCGTTACTTTGTCACCTAATAATAAAATAATTGGTATTGGAACCTCAAGTTCTAGTATTCAAAACTTCATATTTAATATTTATTACATCTTATCCCTTGTCACTTGGAACGAAACCAGGTAGAGAGAGGGCTTTCTGCTAAGTAGAAAAGGGTAAAGGATTACATGTAGGAAAAGGAACCTTCCCCCACTACTACCACATGATACCACCCAACTATTACTACCTAACCTACACCTATGTACCTTAAAAATCTTTAGGGGCCGTTCCGTAACCAGTGACAAATTTAATAGCTTTAACCAAGTCACTGTAACGTCAGTAATAGGTGACACAGTTGGAACCCTATTATTTTACCTATTACGTTAAATAACGCACATCTCTAAATATAATGGAGACACTATAACGAATCCAACTACAACGGACCCCACTATAACGGACCTTACATATTGCTGTCAGCAAAAATAAAAAAAAATCTAAACCTTTTCCGATTGCGCTGAAATTGCAATGAAACCTTTCTTTAAGACAAAATATGTACTCTATATTTTCTATTAATCTCTTACAATATTCGTTATGAAAATATCGTATTTTAATTTTAATATACGAAAGTTTGAAGTTCGGATCCAACTATAATGGAGACACTATAATGAAGCCTCAATAACGGACCCCACTATAACGGACCCAACTATAATGGAGACACTATAATGGAGCCACTATAACGGACCCAAATAATCGAGCTTCTATAACGGACCCCACTTTAACACGACACCAGGTACAGAGAGGGCTTTCTGCTAAGTAGAAAAGGGTACAGGATTACATGTAGGTAAAGGAACTTTCCCCCACTACTACCACATGATACCACCCTACTATTACTACCTAACCTACACCTACCTTAAAAATCTTTAGGGGCCGTTCCATACCCAGTGACAAATTTAATAGCTTTAACCAAGTCACTGTAACGTCAGTAATAGGTGACACAGTTGCAAACCCTATTATACGGTACCCTATTATACCTCTATAACGGAACCCCCTTTATAACGGACCCCCCTCTATAACGGACCCCAACTATATCGGACCGCCTCTATAACGGACCCCCTCTATAACTGACCCCCTCTATAACGGACCTCACTATAACGGATACACACTTAATTGACATATGAATGAAATATTAATACAATGTGGCGTTAATTATAATAAGGAATGATAAAATAAAGTAATAGAGTATAAGGTACCTATAAGTAACGGACAAGTCCCCCTCATGTAATTTTGTACCCTTTTCTACTTAGCAGAAAGCCCTCTCTCTACCTGGTTTTGTGATATAGAGGGGTCCGTTATTGAAGCTCGATTATTTGGGTCCGTTATAGTTAGGTACGTTATAGTGGGGTCGATATAGTGACTCCATTATAGTTGGGTCCGTTATAGTGACTCCATTATAGTGTATCTGTTATAGAGACTTGTCCGGACATATTTCGTCGTTAGGAGGGGTCCGTTATAGAGGGGGTCTGTTAAAGAGGGGGTCCGTTATAGAGGGTTTTCCGTAATAGAGGGGTGTCCGTTATAGAGGGTTGTCCGTTATAGAGGGTTGTCCTTTATAGAGGGGTGTCCGTTATAGAGAGGTGACCGTTATAGAGGGTATCCGTTATAGAGAGGTGTCCGTTATAGAGAGGTGTCCGTTATAAGATCCGTTATAAGGGGGCTACCTGGTTTCGTGTTATAGTTGGGTCAGATTTAGTGGGGTCCGTTATATTGGGAATGATAAAATAAAGTAATAGAGTATAAGGTACCTATAAGTAACGGACAAGTCCCCCTCATGTAATTTTGTACCCTTTTCTAATTTTCATAACGAATATTGTAAGAGATTAATAGAAATAGAAAATATAGAGGACATATTTTGTTGACATATGCATGTAATATTAACCAATTCAATGTGAAGAAGTGAATTATAGTGATTCGAGTGAATTATAATAAGGAATTATAAAATAAAGTAATAGAGTTGAGTACTATAAGTACTAGAAGTAATAGAGTATAAGTACCTATAAGTAACGGACAAGTCGATTAGAGATAAGAGTAAATCAGCACGAGAAAATATTTATAAAGTTGGGCCGATGAGAGCCCGATATTTCAAGGTATAGCGTATTGGTTCAGGTGTTAAAAAAGTATTAAATCAAAGCAGGTATTAGTCTGGGTATTTGGACAATAATTTCGTTACTTTGTCACCTAATAATAAAATAATAGGTATTGGAACCTCAAGTTCTAGTATTCAAAACTTCATATTTAATATTTATTACATCTTATCCCTTGTCACTTGGAACGAAACCAGGTAGAGAGAGGGCTTTCTGCTAAGTAGAAAAGGGTAAAGGATTACATGTAGGAAAAGGAACCTTCCCCCACTACTACCACATGATACCACCCAACTATTACTACCTAACCTACACCTATGTACCTTAAAAATCTTTAGGGGCCGTTCCGTAACCAGTGACAAATTTAATAGCTTTAACCAAGTCACTGTAACGTCAGTAATAGGTGACACAGTTGGAACCCTATTATTTTACCTATTACGTTAAATAACGCACATCTCTAACTATAATGGAGACACTATAACGAATCCAACTACAACGGACCCCACTATAACGGACCTTACATATTGCTGTCAGCAAAAATAAAAAAAAATCTAAACCTTTTCCGATTGCGCTGAAATTGCAATGAAACCTTTCTTTAAGACAAAATATGTACTCTATATTTTCTATTAATCTCTTACAATATTCGTTATGAAAATATCGTATTTTAATTTTAATATACGAAAGTTTGAAGTTCGGATCCAACTATAATGGAGACACTATAATGAAGCCTCAATAACGGACCCCACTATAACGGACCCCACTATAACGGACCCAACTATAATGGAGACACTATAATGGAGCCACTATAACGGACCCAAATAATCGAGCTTCTATAACGGACCCCACTTTAACACGACACCAGGTACAGAGAGGGCTTTCTGCTAAGTAGAAAAGGGTACAGGATTACATGTAGGTAAAGGAACTTTCCCCCACTACTACCACATGATACCACCCTACTATTACTACCTAACCTACACCTACCTTAAAAATCTTTAGGGGCCGTTCCATACCCAGTGACAAATTTAATAGCTTTAACCAAGTCACTGTAACGTCAGTAATAGGTGACACAGTTGGAAACCCTATTATACGGTACCCTATTATACCTCTATAACGGAACCCCCTTTATAACGGACCCCCCTCTATAACGGACCCCAACTATATCGGACCGCCTCTATAACGGACCCCCTCTATAACTGACCCCCTCTATAACGGACCTCACTATAACGGATACACACTTAATTGACATATGAATGAAATATTAATACAATGTGGCGTTAATTATAATAAGGAATGATAAAATAAAGTAATAGAGTATAAGGTACCTATAAGTAACGGACAAGTCCCCCTCATGTAATTTTGTACCCTTTTCTACTTAGCAGAAAGCCCTCTCTCTACCTGGTTTTGTGATATAGAGGGGTCCGTTATTGAAGCTCGATTATTTGGGTCCGTTATAGTTAGGTACGTTATAGTGGGGTCGATATAGTGACTCCATTATAGTTGGGTCCGTTATAGTGACTCCATTATAGTGTATCTGTTATAGAGACTTGTCCGGACATATTTCGTCGTTAGGAGGGGTCCGTTATAGAGGGTTGTCCTTTATAGAGGGTTGTCCGTTATAGAGGGTTGTCCGTTATAGAGGGTTGTCCGTTATAGAGGGGTGTCCGTTATAGAGGGGTGTCCGTTATAGAGGGGTGTCCGTTATAGAGGGGTGTCCGTTATAGAGAGGTGACCGTTATAGAGGGTATCCGTTATAGAGAGGTGTCCGTTATAAGATCCGTTATAAGGGGGCTACCTGGTTTCGTGTTATAGTTGGGTCAGATTTAGTGGGGTCCGTTATATTGGGAATGATAAAATAAAGTAATAGAGTATAAGGTACCTATAAGTAACGGACAAGTCCCCCTCATGTAATTTTGTACCCTTTTCTAATTTTCATAACGAATATTGTAAGAGATTAATAGAAATAGAAAATATAGAGGACATATTTTGTTGACATATGCATGTAATATTAACCAATTCAATGTGAAGAAGTGAATTATAGTGATTCGAGTGAATTATAATAAGGAATTATAAAATAAAGTAATAGAGTTGAGTACTATAAGTACTAGAAGTAATAGAGTATAAGTACCTATAAGTAACGGACAAGTCGATTAGAGATAAGAGTAAATCAGCACGAGAAAATATTTATAAAGTTGGGCCGATGAGAGCCCGATATTTCAAGGTATAGCGTATTGGTTCAGGTGTTAAAAAAGTATTAAATCAAAGCAGGTATTAGTCTGGGTATTTGGACATTAATTTCGTTACTTTGTCACCTAATAATAAAATAATAGGTATTGGAACCTCAAGTTCTAGTATTCAAAACTTCATATTTAATATTTATTACATCTTATCCCTTGTCACTTGGAACGAAACCAGGTAGAGAGAGGGCTTTCTGCTAAGTAGAAAAGGGTAAAGGATTACATGTAGGAAAAGGAACCTTCCCCCACTACTACCACATGATACCACCCAACTATTACTACCTAACCTACACCTATGTACCTTAAAAATCTTTAGGGGCCGTTCCGTAACCAGTGACAAATTTAATAGCTTTAACCAAGTCACTGTAACGTCAGTAATAGGTGACACAGTTGGAACCCTATTATTTTACCTATTACGTTAAATAACGCACATCTCTAACTATAATGGAGACACTATAACGAATCCAACTACAACGGACCCCACTATAACGGACCTTACATATTGCTGTCAGCAAAAATAAAAAAAAATCTAAACCTTTTCCGATTGCGCTGAAATTGCAATGAAACCTTTCTTTAAGACAAAATATGTACTCTATATTTTCTATTAATCTCTTACAATATTCGTTATGAAAATATCGTATTTTAATTTTAATATACGAAAGTTTGAAGTTCGGATCCAACTATAATGGAGACACTATAATGAAGCCTCAATAACGGACCCCACTATAACGGACCCCACTATAACGGACCCAACTATAATGGAGACACTATAATGGAGCCACTATAACGGACCCAAATAATCGAGCTTCTATAACGGACCCCACTTTAACACGACACCAGGTACAGAGAGGGCTTTCTGCTAAGTAGAAAAGGGTACAGGATTACATGTAGGTAAAGGAACTTTCCCCCACTACTACCACATGATACCACCCTACTATTACTACCTAACCTACACCTACCTTAAAAATCTTTAGGGGCCGTTCCATACCCAGTGACAAATTTAATAGCTTTAACCAAGTCACTGTAACGTCAGTAATAGGTGACACAGTTGCAAACCCTATTATACGGTACCCTATTATACCTCTATAACGGAACCCCCTTTATAACGGACCCCCCTCTATAACGGACCCCAACTATATCGGACCGCCTCTATAACGGACCCCCTCTATAACTGACCCCCTCTATAACGGACCTCACTATAACGGATACACACTTAATTGACATATGAATGAAATATTAATACAATGTGGCGTTAATTATAATAAGGAATGATAAAATAAAGTAATAGAGTATAAGGTACCTATAAGTAACGGACAAGTCCCCCTCATGTAATTTTGTACCCTTTTCTACTTAGCAGAAAGCCCTCTCTCTACCTGGTTTTGTGATATAGAGGGGTCCGTTATTGAAGCTCGATTATTTGGGTCCGTTATAGTTAGGTACGTTATAGTGGGGTCGATATAGTGACTCCATTATAGTTGGGTCCGTTATAGTGACTCCATTATAGTGTATCTGTTATAGAGACTTGTCCGGACATATTTCGTCGTTAGGAGGGGTCCGTTATAGAGGGTTGTCCTTTATAGAGGGTTGTCCGTTATAGAGGGTTGTCCGTTATAGAGGGTTGTCCGTTATAGAGGGGTGTCCGTTATAGAGGGGTGTCCGTTATAGAGGGGTGTCCGTTATAGAGGGGTGTCCGTTATAGAGAGGTGACCGTTATAGAGGGTATCCGTTATAGAGAGGTGTCCGTTATAAGATCCGTTATAAGGGGGCTACCTGGTTTCGTGTTATAGTTGGGTCAGATTTAGTGGGGTCCGTTATATTGGGAATGATAAAATAAAGTAATAGAGTATAAGGTACCTATAAGTAACGGACAAGTCCCCCTCATGTAATTTTGTACCCTTTTCTAATTTTCATAACGAATATTGTAAGAGATTAATAGAAATAGAAAATATAGAGGACATATTTTGTTGACATATGCATGTAATATTAACCAATTCAATGTGAAGAAGTGAATTATAGTGATTCGAGTGAATTATAATAAGGAATTATAAAATAAAGTAATAGAGTTGAGTACTATAAGTACTAGAAGTAATAGAGTATAAGTACCTATAAGTAACGGACAAGTCGATTAGAGATAAGAGTAAATCAGCACGAGAAAATATTTATAAAGTTGGGCCGATGAGAGCCCGATATTTCAAGGTATAGCGTATTGGTTCAGGTGTTAAAAAAGTATTAAATCAAAGCAGGTATTAGTCTGGGTATTTGGACATTAATTTCGTTACTTTGTCACCTAATAATAAAATAATAGGTATTGGAACCTCAAGTTCTAGTATTCAAAACTTCATATTTAATATTTATTACATCTTATCCCTTGTCACTTGGAACGAAACCAGGTAGAGAGAGGGCTTTCTGCTAAGTAGAAAAGGGTAAAGGATTACATGTAGGAAAAGGAACCTTCCCCCACTACTACCACATGATACCACCCAACTATTACTACCTAACCTACACCTATGTACCTTAAAAATCTTTAGGGGCCGTTCCGTAACCAGTGACAAATTTAATAGCTTTAACCAAGTCACTGTAACGTCAGTAATAGGTGACACAGTTGGAACCCTATTATTTTACCTATTACGTTAAATAACGCACATCTCTAACTATAATGGAGACACTATAACGAATCCAACTACAACGGACCCCACTATAACGGACCTTACATATTGCTGTCAGCAAAAATAAAAAAAAATCTAAACCTTTTCCGATTGCGCTGAAATTGCAATGAAACCTTTCTTTAAGACAAAATATGTACTCTATATTTTCTATTAATCTCTTACAATATTCGTTATGAAAATATCGTATTTTAATTTTAATATACGAAAGTTTGAAGTTCGGATCCAACTATAATGGAGACACTATAATGAAGCCTCAATAACGGACCCCACTATAACGGACCCCACTATAACGGACCCAACTATAATGGAGACACTATAATGGAGCCACTATAACGGACCCAAATAATCGAGCTTCTATAACGGACCCCACTTTAACACGACACCAGGTACAGAGAGGGCTTTCTGCTAAGTAGAAAAGGGTACAGGATTACATGTAGGTAAAGGAACTTTCCCCCACTACTACCACATGATACCACCCTACTATTACTACCTAACCTACACCTACCTTAAAAATCTTTAGGGGCCGTTCCATACCCAGTGACAAATTTAATAGCTTTAACCAAGTCACTGTAACGTCAGTAATAGGTGACACAGTTGCAAACCCTATTATACGGTACCCTATTATACCTCTATAACGGAACCCCCTTTATAACGGACCCCCCTCTATAACGGACCCCAACTATATCGGACCGCCTCTATAACGGACCCCCTCTATAACTGACCCCCTCTATAACGGACCTCACTATAACGGATACACACTTAATTGACATATGAATGAAATATTAATACAATGTGGCGTTAATTATAATAAGGAATGATAAAATAAAGTAATAGAGTATAAGGTACCTATAAGTAACGGACAAGTCCCCCTCATGTAATTTTGTACCCTTTTCTACTTAGCAGAAAGCCCTCTCTCTACCTGGTTTTGTGTTATAGAGGGGTCCGTTATTGAAGCTCGATTATTTGGGTCCGTTATAGTTAGGTACGTTATAGTGGGGTCGATATAGTGACTCCATTATAGTTGGGTCCGTGATAGTGGGGTCCGTTATAGTGACTCCATTATAGTGTATCTGTTATAGAGACTTGTCCGGACATATTTCGTCGTTAGGAGGGGTCCGTTATAGAGGGGGTCTGTTAAAGAGGGGGTCCGTTATAGAGTAATTTCCGTAATAGAGGGGTGTCCGTTATAGAGGGTTGTCCGTTATAGAGGGTTGTCCGTTATAGAGGGTTGTCCTTTATAGAGGGTTGTCCGTTATAGAGGGTTGTCCGTTATAGAGGGTTGTCCGTTATAGAGGGTTGTCCGTTATAGAGGGGTGTCCGTTATAGAGGGGTGTCCGTTATAGAGAGGTGTCCGTTATAGAGGGGTGTCCGTTATAGAGGGGTGTCCGTTATAGAGGGGTGTCCGTTATAGAGGGTTGTCCTTTATAGAGGGTTGTCCGTTATAGAGAGGTGTCCGTTATAGAGGGGTGTCCGTTATAGAGGGGTGTCCGTTATAGAGGGGTGTCCGTTATAGAGGGGTGTCCGTTATAGAGGGTATCCGTTATAGAGAGGTGTCCGTTATAAGATCCGTTATAAGGGGGCTACCTGGTTTCGTGTTATAGTTGGGTCAGATTTAGTGGGGTCCGTTATATTGGGAATGATAAAATAAAGTAATAGAGTATAAGGTACCTATAAGTAACGGACAAGTCCCCCTCATGTAATTTTGTACCCTTTTCTAATTTTCATAACGAATATTGTAAGAGATTAATAGAAATAGAAAATATAGAGGACATATTTTGTTGACATATGCATGTAATATTAACCAATTCAATGTGAAGAAGTGAATTATAGTGATTCGAGTGAATTATAATAAGGAATTATAAAATAAAGTAATAGAGTTGAGTACTATAAGTACTAGAAGTAATAGAGTATAAGTACCTATAAGTAACGGACAAGTCGATTAGAGATAAGAGTAAATCAGCACGAGAAAATATTTATAAAGTTGGGCCGATGAGAGCCCGATATTTCAAGGTATAGCGTATTGGTTCAGGTGTTAAAAAAGTATTAAATCAAAGCAGGTATTAGTCTGGGTATTTGGACATTAATTTCGTTACTTTGTCACCTAATAATAAAATAATAGGTATTGGAACCTCAAGTTCTAGTATTCAAAACTTCATATTTAATATTTATTACATCTTATCCCTTGTCACTTGGAACGAAACCAGGTAGAGAGAGGGCTTTCTGCTAAGTAGAAAAGGGTAAAGGATTACATGTAGGAAAAGGAACCTTCCCCCACTACTACCACATGATACCACCCAACTATTACTACCTAACCTACACCTATGTACCTTAAAAATCTTTAGGGGCCGTTCCGTAACCAGTGACAAATTTAATAGCTTTAACCAAGTCACTGTAACGTCAGTAATAGGTGACACAGTTGGAACCCTATTATTTTACCTATTACGTTAAATAACGCACATCTCTAACTATAATGGAGACACTATAACGAATCCAACTACAACGGACCCCACTTTAACACGACACCAGGTACAGAGAGGGCTTTCTGCTAAGTAGAAAAGGGTACAGGATTACATGTAGGTAAAGGAACTTTCCCCCACTACTACCACATGATACCACCCTACTATTACTACCTAACCTACACCTACCTTAAAAATCTTTAGGGGCCGTTCCATACCCAGTGACAAATTTAATAGCTTTAACCAAGTCACTGTAACGTCAGTAATAGGTGACACAGTTGCAAACCCTATTATACGGTACCCTATTATACCTCTATAACGGAACCCCCTTTATAACGGACCCCCCTCTATAACGGACCCCAACTATATCGGACCGCCTCTATAACGGACCCCCTCTATAACTGACCCCCTCTATAACGGACCTCACTATAACGGATACACACTTAATTGACATATGAATGAAATATTAATACAATGTGGCGTTAATTATAATAAGGAATGATAAAATAAAGTAATAGAGTATAAGGTACCTATAAGTAACGGACAAGTCCCCCTCATGTAATTTTGTACCCTTTTCTACTTAGCAGAAAGCCCTCTCTCTACCTGGTTTTGTGATATAGAGGGGTCCGTTATTGAAGCTCGATTATTTGGGTCCGTTATAGTTAGGTACGTTATAGTGGGGTCGATATAGTGACTCCATTATAGTTGGGTCCGTTATAGTGACTCCATTATAGTGTATCTGTTATAGAGACTTGTCCGGACATATTTCGTCGTTAGGAGGGGTCCGTTATAGAGGGGGTCCGTTATAGAGGGTTTTCCGTAATAGAGGGGTGTCCGTTATAGAGGGTTGTCCGTTATAGAGGGTTGTCCTTTATAGAGGGTTGTCCGTTATAGAGGGTTGTCCGTTATAGAGGGGTGTCCGTTATAGAGGGGTGTCCGTTATAGAGGGGTGTCCGTTATAGAGGGGTGTCCGTTATAGAGGGGTGTCCGTTATAGAGGGGTGTCCGTTATAGAGGGGTGTCCGTTATAGAGAGGTGACCGTTATAGAGGGTATCCGTTATAGAGAGGTGTCCGTTATAGAGAGGTGTCCGTTATAAGATCCGTTATAAGGGGGCTACCTGGTTTCGTGTTATAGTTGGGTCAGATTTAGTGGGGTCCGTTATATTGGGAATGATAAAATAAAGTAATAGAGTATAAGGTACCTATAAGTAACGGACAAGTCCCCCTCATGTAATTTTGTACCCTTTTCTAATTTTCATAACGAATATTGTAAGAGATTAATAGAAATAGAAAATATAGAGGACATATTTTGTTGACATATGCATGTAATATTAACCAATTCAATGTGAAGAAGTGAATTATAGTGATTCGAGTGAATTATAATAAGGAATTATAAAATAAAGTAATAGAGTTGAGTACTATAAGTACTAGAAGTAATAGAGTATAAGTACCTATAAGTAACGGACAAGTCGATTAGAGATAAGAGTAAATCAGCACGAGAAAATATTTATAAAGTTGGGCCGATGAGAGCCCGATATTTCAAGGTATAGCGTATTGGTTCAGGTGTTAAAAAAGTATTAAATCAAAGCAGGTATTAGTCTGGGTATTTGGACATTAATTTCGTTACTTTGTCACCTAATAATAAAATAATTGGTATTGGAACCTCAAGTTCTAGTATTCAAAACTTCATATTTAATATTTATTACATCTTATCCCTTGTCACTTGGAACGAAACCAGGTAGAGAGAGGGCTTTCTGCTAAGTAGAAAAGGGTAAAGGATTACATGTAGGAAAAGGAACCTTCCCCCACTACTACCACATGATACCACCCAACTATTACTACCTAACCTACACCTATGTACCTTAAAAATCTTTAGGGGCCGTTCCGTAACCAGTGACAAATTTAATAGCTTTAACCACGTCACTGTAACGTCAGTAATAGGTGACACAGTTGGAACCCTATTATTTTACCTATTACGTTAAATAACGCACATCTCTAACTATAATGGAGACACTATAACGAATCCAACTACAACGGACCCCACTATAACGGACCTTACATATTGCTGTCAGCAAAAATAAAAAAAAATCTAAACCTTTTCCGATTGCGCTGAAATTGCAATGAAACCTTTCTTTAAGACAAAATATGTACTCTATATTTTCTATTAATCTCTTACAATATTCGTTATGAAAATATCGTATTTTAATTTTAATATACGAAAGTTTGAAGTTCGGATCCAACTATAATGGAGACACTATAATGAAGCCTCAATAACGGACCCCACTATAACGGACCCCACTATAACGGACCCAACTATAATGGAGACACTATAATGGAGCCACTATAACGGACCCAAATAATCGAGCTTCTATAACGGACCCCACTTTAACACGACACCAGGTACAGAGAGGGCTTTCTGCTAAGTAGAAAAGGGTACAGGATTACATGTAGGTAAAGGAACTTTCCCCCACTACTACCACATGATACCACCCTACTATTACTACCTAACCTACACCCAAGATGTGTAGAATATACAGGTGGTGACAAAAGGGGGTTTTTGCGTTCGGTTATATTCGGCTATCTTCGGACTGTGACGTCACCTGACTTCCCGACAACTACCTTCTTATCTACAACCTTACCATATTTCTTTATAATAGCATTCATTTGTTATTAAACTCTCACTGCTTGAACATCTCCCTGTCTCTATTTCTTACGATTGTCTACTTTTATTTCCTTTTATTGCTATTTTTCTTTATTGTTGGTTGTTTTTTGTTGTTGTTGGTTATTTTTTTCCTTTTGTTGGTAATTGGTTTATGTTTTTGATTGTTGGTAATTGGTTTTTGTTTTTGATTATTGGTTTTTTTTTTGTCGTTGTTGGCTGTTGATTTATTTTTTTGTTTCTTGTTGTTGGTTTTTTATTTCTGGTGTTGGTTAATGGTAGTTGGTTGTTGTTTCATCTTGTTCCTTTTTTACAGTACTTTCTAATTGAAGAAGTACATTTTTTTTTTGTTCATTTCTGTTTGTATTTCTATCTTTTTTATTATTATTTATAACCTAGTATAATGCCGGGAGCACGTTGCACAGTGGCATGCTGTAATAACAGCTTTTATAAAACACGATCATCGCAATCCACGGCTCACATTCGCTATTTTCGATTTCCTAAAAATGATGCCATAAGGCGCATTTGGATTCAACGTTGCAGGAGAGATGGAAAATGGAATGCTGAATGGTTATACGTATGTTCAGAGCACTTTACCGACAGTGATTATGAGCGGGATATGTTAAGTGAAATGCTTAACCTTAACAATAAACCACGCAAACTTAAGCCTGATGCAATCCCCTCCCGTAATATATTTAATAATCCGGACCAAATTCAAACTACAACTCGCGATTTACGGATGAAAAAAAGGGAGGATTCAAAATTAGTATTATCCATCTTAACAGAAGAAACTGGGGTAAAAGATATTGACATAGATGATGCTACTCCTTTACAGACTGACTCAATAACTAATGACCAAAAACTCCACCACTTAATAGTTGAAAATAACAATTTGAAATTGCGCATCCGTGAACTTGAGCTAGAAAACAACCAATTAAAAAAACAATTGAATCATGTAAACAAAAGAAATACAAAAACAAATAAATCCTATGTTAATAATAAGAAAGCGTTGGTTGTTTTAACACGAAGTCATAGGCAAACAGCTCTGAAATATAAAAAGCTTTGTAATGGTCTCAAAAAATGTCTAACTCCTAACCAAATTAAATTACTTTGTAATGGTAAAAACCGAGTTCGCTGGAACAAACAGGATATTGCTACGGCAATTACTATTCGATATCTTGGCAAGAGAACATATTTTTATTTAAGAAATAAATTGAACCTCCCACTTCCCAGCTTAAGAACAGTACAAAGAGAAATTTCTAATTTGAATATAAATTTTGGCATTTTAGAATCTGTTTTAGACATGATGAAACCAGCTTCAGCTACTTTTCAGGAGTATGAAAAATTAGTAGTTCTTTGTTTCGACGAAATGAAAGTCAGTACTCAATATGAGTATGATTCAAAACACGACACGATATTGGAACCTCATAGCCAATTACAAGTAATAATGATTAGAGGATTATTTTCGAGTTGGAAGCAACCTATATTTGCAGCACTAGATACGAAAGTCACGGTTAATATTATTTTGCGCGTTATCTCTAAAGTTTACGAGTCAGGATTCACGGTCGTAGCTTGCGTTTCAGATATGGGTGGAGGAAATGTGGGCTTATGGAAACATTTAGGTATTTCAAATGATAAAACATGGATATTACACCCAGACGCTGATTCGAAAATTTATTTTTTTGCTGACTCACCTCATATTCTTAAGCTTATAAGAAATTGGTTTGTAGACACAGGATTTACATCGAAAGACGGTTTACTTAATGTTTCAATTGATCCGATAAGGCAGCTTTTAGAAATGGATAAAGGAGAATTAAAGTTATGTCACAAATTAACTCCAAACCACATATATTGTAAGAAAGCACAACGACAAAATGTGAGATTAGCAGCACAGCTACTCTCACATACTACAGCTACAGCAATTTTAAAACACGTCCCTCAAAACAATAATATTCCATTCAAAAATTCCGTTACAGATACCGCTATGTTTTTAGAAACTGTCAATAACTGGTTTGACTTAATGAACACTTCTGTCCCAAAAACCAATGATTTACCGGCGAAAAGCGGATACGGATTGTTTCCAAAGGAGCAGAATATTATTTTAGATAAAATGGATAATTTGATTAATAGTTTAATCCCAAAAAATAAGAGAAATAATGCCAGGCCTTCATTATTAATCAAAGGAATAAATATTAATATTAATTCGTTGAAAGGGTTGTATTCTGATATCTGTAAGTCACATGACATGTCGTATTTATTAACAAGCAGACTCAATCAAGATTGCTTAGAAAATCTATTCAGCCAGCTTAGATCCAAGGGTGGATTGTACGATCATCCTGCTCCACTTGACTGTTTATCAAGATTGAGGCTGATAATATTAGGGAAAAATCCAGGACTGGTACAGTCACAGGTCAATTCAAGAAGTGCAACAGATGAGGAATATTTAACGTGTAGTGTCATTAAAACTGTTACAGAGAATGCTAGTGCTTGTGATACCGTTGAACATAGTATGGAGAATGAGATAGTAGAATTAGAAAGCAAATTATTAGAAAACCACGTTGAATGGCAACAGACCTTTAATGAATTTTCAGAGTTAGAAAAAGACTCTTTAGAATATTTGGCGGGTTATATTGCTAAAAAATTTATTAAATGTCATCCAAATTTAGGTGAACATACTTATAAAGAAATAGAACCCGTAGAAATATCGTCCACTTGGGTTAGTCAACTTTCTTACGGAGGCCTTATTAAACCGTCTCAAAATTTCCTCAATTCGATCAAAAATATAGAAAAAACGTTCATATTATTGCAGGGAAATAAATTTGCTATTAATAAAGGTGCAATAAAAACGGTTAGTGACAAAATATCTGAAGCCCATCCAACAATTGATTCGGCAATAATTTCTTATTTTGTGAAAGTGAGAACATATATTAGACTCAAATATCTCAATAAGCAGTTATTTTTTGAAAAAAATGAAAAACTAAAATCATGCAAAAAGAATATAAAAACATTTACGTAATTCTTATGGCATAAGTTATTATAAATTAGTGGAAAAAATTAAATATTACAATTCATTTATTGGAGTTTACTTTAACAGCAGTTTTAATCTTTTAAATTGCTTTACTCTACGTAATATTAGATTATTTATTAACATTAAACGATGAACTGTGGTAGCCATAATTATTATGTGTGTACTTAAAATTTTAAAATTAGAGGAAAAGTGATTCAGCAATAATCTTTTATGAATTTTATATTTATAAAATAAAGAGTGAAAGGAAGGTTCTCTGTTTTACGTCATAACTAATACCATCTTTATTTATTGTTTATTGAATAACATAACGATAAAACAATACTACAAATAAACTAGTTAATGATATAAATAAAACAGTTAAAATATTCCGCTTGGGGTAACTTTATTTGATTAAATAAAAGAAAAGTATGTTAAAAGTGCTATACTAGGTAGGGTAGAAGAGAGCTGTAGGGAAGTCGAGTGACGTCACACTAGTCTAGTCTATAGGGACGGGCCCGAATGCCTTTTGTCACCACCTGTATATTCTACACATCTTGACCTACACCTACCTTAAAAATCTTTAGGGGCCGTTCCATACCCAGTGACAAATTTAATAGCTTTAACCAAGTCACTGTAACGTCAGTAATAGGTGACACAGTTGCAAACCCTATTATACGGTACCCTATTATACCTCTATAACGGAACCCCCTTTATAACGGACCCCCCTCTATAACGGACCCCAACTATATCGGACCGCCTCTATAACGGACCCCCTCTATAACTGACCCCCTCTATAACGGACCTCACTATAACGGATACACACTTAATTGACATATGAATGAAATATTAATACAATGTGGCGTTAATTATAATAAGGAATGATAAAATAAAGTAATAGAGTATAAGGTACCTATAAGTAACGGACAAGTCCCCCTCATGTAATTTTGTACCCTTTTCTACTTAGCAGAAAGCCCTCTCTCTACCTGGTTTTGTGATATAGAGGGGTCCGTTATTGAAGCTCGATTATTTGGGTCCGTTATAGTTAGGTACGTTATAGTGGGGTCGATATAGTGACTCCATTATAGTTGGGTCCGTTATAGTGACTCCATTATAGTGTATCTGTTATAGAGACTTGTCCGGACATATTTCGTCGTTAGGAGGGGTCCGTTATAGAGGGTTGTCCTTTATAGAGGGTTGTCCGTTATAGAGGGTTGTCCGTTATAGAGGGTTGTCCGTTATAGAGGGGTGTCCGTTATAGAGGGGTGTCCGTTATAGAGGGGTGTCCGTTATAGAGGGGTGTCCGTTATAGAGAGGTGACCGTTATAGAGGGTATCCGTTATAGAGAGGTGTCCGTTATAAGATCCGTTATAAGGGGGCTACCTGGTTTCGTGTTATAGTTGGGTCAGATTTAGTGGGGTCCGTTATATTGGGAATGATAAAATAAAGTAATAGAGTATAAGGTACCTATAAGTAACGGACAAGTCCCCCTCATGTAATTTTGTACCCTTTTCTAATTTTCATAACGAATATTGTAAGAGATTAATAGAAATAGAAAATATAGAGGACATATTTTGTTGACATATGCATGTAATATTAACCAATTCAATGTGAAGAAGTGAATTATAGTGATTCGAGTGAATTATAATAAGGAATTATAAAATAAAGTAATAGAGTTGAGTACTATAAGTACTAGAAGTAATAGAGTATAAGTACCTATAAGTAACGGACAAGTCGATTAGAGATAAGAGTAAATCAGCACGAGAAAATATTTATAAAGTTGGGCCGATGAGAGCCCGATATTTCAAGGTATAGCGTATTGGTTCAGGTGTTAAAAAAGTATTAAATCAAAGCAGGTATTAGTCTGGGTATTTGGACATTAATTTCGTTACTTTGTCACCTAATAATAAAATAATAGGTATTGGAACCTCAAGTTCTAGTATTCAAAACTTCATATTTAATATTTATTACATCTTATCCCTTGTCACTTGGAACGAAACCAGGTAGAGAGAGGGCTTTCTGCTAAGTAGAAAAGGGTAAAGGATTACATGTAGGAAAAGGAACCTTCCCCCACTACTACCACATGATACCACCCAACTATTACTACCTAACCTACACCTATGTACCTTAAAAATCTTTAGGGGCCGTTCCGTAACCAGTGACAAATTTAATAGCTTTAACCAAGTCACTGTAACGTCAGTAATAGGTGACACAGTTGGAACCCTATTATTTTACCTATTACGTTAAATAACGCACATCTCTAACTATAATGGAGACACTATAACGAATCCAACTACAACGGACCCCACTATAACGGACCTTACATATTGCTGTCAGCAAAAATAAAAAAAAATCTAAACCTTTTCCGATTGCGCTGAAATTGCAATGAAACCTTTCTTTAAGACAAAATATGTACTCTATATTTTCTATTAATCTCTTACAATATTCGTTATGAAAATATCGTATTTTAATTTTAATATACGAAAGTTTGAAGTTCGGATCCAACTATAATGGAGACACTATAATGAAGCCTCAATAACGGACCCCACTATAACGGACCCCACTATAACGGACCCAACTATAATGGAGACACTATAATGGAGCCACTATAACGGACCCAAATAATCGAGCTTCTATAACGGACCCCACTTTAACACGACACCAGGTACAGAGAGGGCTTTCTGCTAAGTAGAAAAGGGTACAGGATTACATGTAGGTAAAGGAACTTTCCCCCACTACTACCACATGATACCACCCTACTATTACTACCTAACCTACACCTACCTTAAAAATCTTTAGGGGCCGTTCCATACCCAGTGACAAATTTAATAGCTTTAACCAAGTCACTGTAACGTCAGTAATAGGTGACACAGTTGCAAACCCTATTATACGGTACCCTATTATACCTCTATAACGGAACCCCCTTTATAACGGACCCCCCTCTATAACGGACCCCAACTATATCGGACCGCCTCTATAACGGACCCCCTCTATAACTGACCCCCTCTATAACGGACCTCACTATAACGGATACACACTTAATTGACATATGAATGAAATATTAATACAATGTGGCGTTAATTATAATAAGGAATGATAAAATAAAGTAATAGAGTATAAGGTACCTATAAGTAACGGACAAGTCCCCCTCATGTAATTTTGTACCCTTTTCTACTTAGCAGAAAGCCCTCTCTCTACCTGGTTTTGTGTTATAGAGGGGTCCGTTATTGAAGCTCGATTATTTGGGTCCGTTATAGTTAGGTACGTTATAGTGGGGTCGATATAGTGACTCCATTATAGTTGGGTCCGTGATAGTGGGGTCCGTTATAGTGACTCCATTATAGTGTATCTGTTATAGAGACTTGTCCGGACATATTTCGTCGTTAGGAGGGGTCCGTTATAGAGGGGGTCTGTTAAAGAGGGGGTCCGTTATAGAGTAATTTCCGTAATAGAGGGGTGTCCGTTATAGAGGGTTGTCCGTTATAGAGGGTTGTCCGTTATAGAGGGTTGTCCTTTATAGAGGGTTGTCCGTTATAGAGGGTTGTCCGTTATAGAGGGTTGTCCGTTATAGAGGGTTGTCCGTTATAGAGGGGTGTCCGTTATAGAGGGGTGTCCGTTATAGAGAGGTGTCCGTTATAGAGGGGTGTCCGTTATAGAGGGGTGTCCGTTATAGAGGGGTGTCCGTTATAGAGGGTTGTCCTTTATAGAGGGTTGTCCGTTATAGAGAGGTGTCCGTTATAGAGGGGTGTCCGTTATAGAGGGGTGTCCGTTATAGAGGGGTGTCCGTTATAGAGGGGTGTCCGTTATAGAGGGTATCCGTTATAGAGAGGTGTCCGTTATAAGATCCGTTATAAGGGGGCTACCTGGTTTCGTGTTATAGTTGGGTCAGATTTAGTGGGGTCCGTTATATTGGGAATGATAAAATAAAGTAATAGAGTATAAGGTACCTATAAGTAACGGACAAGTCCCCCTCATGTAATTTTGTACCCTTTTCTAATTTTCATAACGAATATTGTAAGAGATTAATAGAAATAGAAAATATAGAGGACATATTTTGTTGACATATGCATGTAATATTAACCAATTCAATGTGAAGAAGTGAATTATAGTGATTCGAGTGAATTATAATAAGGAATTATAAAATAAAGTAATAGAGTTGAGTACTATAAGTACTAGAAGTAATAGAGTATAAGTACCTATAAGTAACGGACAAGTCGATTAGAGATAAGAGTAAATCAGCACGAGAAAATATTTATAAAGTTGGGCCGATGAGAGCCCGATATTTCAAGGTATAGCGTATTGGTTCAGGTGTTAAAAAAGTATTAAATCAAAGCAGGTATTAGTCTGGGTATTTGGACATTAATTTCGTTACTTTGTCACCTAATAATAAAATAATAGGTATTGGAACCTCAAGTTCTAGTATTCAAAACTTCATATTTAATATTTATTACATCTTATCCCTTGTCACTTGGAACGAAACCAGGTAGAGAGAGGGCTTTCTGCTAAGTAGAAAAGGGTAAAGGATTACATGTAGGAAAAGGAACCTTCCCCCACTACTACCACATGATACCACCCAACTATTACTACCTAACCTACACCTATGTACCTTAAAAATCTTTAGGGGCCGTTCCGTAACCAGTGACAAATTTAATAGCTTTAACCAAGTCACTGTAACGTCAGTAATAGGTGACACAGTTGGAACCCTATTATTTTACCTATTACGTTAAATAACGCACATCTCTAACTATAATGGAGACACTATAACGAATCCAACTACAACGGACCCCACTTTAACACGACACCAGGTACAGAGAGGGCTTTCTGCTAAGTAGAAAAGGGTACAGGATTACATGTAGGTAAAGGAACTTTCCCCCACTACTACCACATGATACCACCCTACTATTACTACCTAACCTACACCTACCTTAAAAATCTTTAGGGGCCGTTCCATACCCAGTGACAAATTTAATAGCTTTAACCAAGTCACTGTAACGTCAGTAATAGGTGACACAGTTGCAAACCCTATTATACGGTACCCTATTATACCTCTATAACGGAACCCCCTTTATAACGGACCCCCCTCTATAACGGACCCCAACTATATCGGACCGCCTCTATAACGGACCCCCTCTATAACTGACCCCCTCTATAACGGACCTCACTATAACGGATACACACTTAATTGACATATGAATGAAATATTAATACAATGTGGCGTTAATTATAATAAGGAATGATAAAATAAAGTAATAGAGTATAAGGTACCTATAAGTAACGGACAAGTCCCCCTCATGTAATTTTGTACCCTTTTCTACTTAGCAGAAAGCCCTCTCTCTACCTGGTTTTGTGATATAGAGGGGTCCGTTATTGAAGCTCGATTATTTGGGTCCGTTATAGTTAGGTACGTTATAGTGGGGTCGATATAGTGACTCCATTATAGTTGGGTCCGTTATAGTGACTCCATTATAGTGTATCTGTTATAGAGACTTGTCCGGACATATTTCGTCGTTAGGAGGGGTCCGTTATAGAGGGGGTCCGTTATAGAGGGTTTTCCGTAATAGAGGGGTGTCCGTTATAGAGGGTTGTCCGTTATAGAGGGTTGTCCTTTATAGAGGGTTGTCCGTTATAGAGGGTTGTCCGTTATAGAGGGGTGTCCGTTATAGAGGGGTGTCCGTTATAGAGGGGTGTCCGTTATAGAGGGGTGTCCGTTATAGAGGGGTGTCCGTTATAGAGGGGTGTCCGTTATAGAGGGGTGTCCGTTATAGAGAGGTGACCGTTATAGAGGGTATCCGTTATAGAGAGGTGTCCGTTATAGAGAGGTGTCCGTTATAAGATCCGTTATAAGGGGGCTACCTGGTTTCGTGTTATAGTTGGGTCAGATTTAGTGGGGTCCGTTATATTGGGAATGATAAAATAAAGTAATAGAGTATAAGGTACCTATAAGTAACGGACAAGTCCCCCTCATGTAATTTTGTACCCTTTTCTAATTTTCATAACGAATATTGTAAGAGATTAATAGAAATAGAAAATATAGAGGACATATTTTGTTGACATATGCATGTAATATTAACCAATTCAATGTGAAGAAGTGAATTATAGTGATTCGAGTGAATTATAATAAGGAATTATAAAATAAAGTAATAGAGTTGAGTACTATAAGTACTAGAAGTAATAGAGTATAAGTACCTATAAGTAACGGACAAGTCGATTAGAGATAAGAGTAAATCAGCACGAGAAAATATTTATAAAGTTGGGCCGATGAGAGCCCGATATTTCAAGGTATAGCGTATTGGTTCAGGTGTTAAAAAAGTATTAAATCAAAGCAGGTATTAGTCTGGGTATTTGGACATTAATTTCGTTACTTTGTCACCTAATAATAAAATAATTGGTATTGGAACCTCAAGTTCTAGTATTCAAAACTTCATATTTAATATTTATTACATCTTATCCCTTGTCACTTGGAACGAAACCAGGTAGAGAGAGGGCTTTCTGCTAAGTAGAAAAGGGTAAAGGATTACATGTAGGAAAAGGAACCTTCCCCCACTACTACCACATGATACCACCCAACTATTACTACCTAACCTACACCTATGTACCTTAAAAATCTTTAGGGGCCGTTCCGTAACCAGTGACAAATTTAATAGCTTTAACCACGTCACTGTAACGTCAGTAATAGGTGACACAGTTGGAACCCTATTATTTTACCTATTACGTTAAATAACGCACATCTCTAACTATAATGGAGACACTATAACGAATCCAACTACAACGGACCCCACTATAACGGACCTTACATATTGCTGTCAGCAAAAATAAAAAAAAATCTAAACCTTTTCCGATTGCGCTGAAATTGCAATGAAACCTTTCTTTAAGACAAAATATGTACTCTATATTTTCTATTAATCTCTTACAATATTCGTTATGAAAATATCGTATTTTAATTTTAATATACGAAAGTTTGAAGTTCGGATCCAACTATAATGGAGACACTATAATGAAGCCTCAATAACGGACCCCACTATAACGGACCCCACTATAACGGACCCAACTATAATGGAGACACTATAATGGAGCCACTATAACGGACCCAAATAATCGAGCTTCTATAACGGACCCCACTTTAACACGACACCAGGTACAGAGAGGGCTTTCTGCTAAGTAGAAAAGGGTACAGGATTACATGTAGGTAAAGGAACTTTCCCCCACTACTACCACATGATACCACCCTACTATTACTACCTAACCTACACCTACCTTAAAAATCTTTAGGGGCCGTTCCATACCCAGTGACAAATTTAATAGCTTTAACCAAGTCACTGTAACGTCAGTAATAGGTGACACAGTTGCAAACCCTATTATACGGTACCCTATTATACCTCTATAACGGAACCCCCTTTATAACGGACCCCCCTCTATAACGGACCCCAACTATATCGGACCGCCTCTATAACGGACCCCCTCTATAACTGACCCCCTCTATAACGGACCTCACTATAACGGATACACACTTAATTGACATATGAATGAAATATTAATACAATGTGGCGTTAATTATAATAAGGAATGATAAAATAAAGTAATAGAGTATAAGGTACCTATAAGTAACGGACAAGTCCCCCTCATGTAATTTTGTACCCTTTTCTACTTAGCAGAAAGCCCTCTCTCTACCTGGTTTTGTGATATAGAGGGGTCCGTTATTGAAGCTCGATTATTTGGGTCCGTTATAGTTAGGTACGTTATAGTGGGGTCGATATAGTGACTCCATTATAGTTGGGTCCGTTATAGTGACTCCATTATAGTGTATCTGTTATAGAGACTTGTCCGGACATATTTCGTCGTTAGGAGGGGTCCGTTATAGAGGGGGTCCGTTATAGAGGGTTTTCCGTAATAGAGGGGTGTCCGTTATAGAGGGTTGTCCGTTATAGAGGGTTGTCCTTTATAGAGGGTTGTCCGTTATAGAGGGTTGTCCGTTATAGAGGGGTGTCCGTTATAGAGGGGTGTCCGTTATAGAGGGGTGTCCGTTATAGAGGGGTGTCCGTTATAGAGGGGTGTCCGTTATAGAGGGGTGTCCGTTATAGAGGGGTGTCCGTTATAGAGAGGTGACCGTTATAGAGGGTATCCGTTATAGAGAGGTGTCCGTTATAGAGAGGTGTCCGTTATAAGATCCGTTATAAGGGGGCTACCTGGTTTCGTGTTATAGTTGGGTCAGATTTAGTGGGGTCCGTTATATTGGGAATGATAAAATAAAGTAATAGAGTATAAGGTACCTATAAGTAACGGACAAGTCCCCCTCATGTAATTTTGTACCCTTTTCTAATTTTCATAACGAATATTGTAAGAGATTAATAGAAATAGAAAATATAGAGGACATATTTTGTTGACATATGCATGTAATATTAACCAATTCAATGTGAAGAAGTGAATTATAGTGATTCGAGTGAATTATAATAAGGAATTATAAAATAAAGTAATAGAGTTGAGTACTATAAGTACTAGAAGTAATAGAGTATAAGTACCTATAAGTAACGGACAAGTCGATTAGAGATAAGAGTAAATCAGCACGAGAAAATATTTATAAAGTTGGGCCGATGAGAGCCCGATATTTCAAGGTATAGCGTATTGGTTCAGGTGTTAAAAAAGTATTAAATCAAAGCAGGTATTAGTCTGGGTATTTGGACATTAATTTCGTTACTTTGTCACCTAATAATAAAATAATTGGTATTGGAACCTCAAGTTCTAGTATTCAAAACTTCATATTTAATATTTATTACATCTTATCCCTTGTCACTTGGAACGAAACCAGGTAGAGAGAGGGCTTTCTGCTAAGTAGAAAAGGGTAAAGGATTACATGTAGGAAAAGGAACCTTCCCCCACTACTACCACATGATACCACCCAACTATTACTACCTAACCTACACCTATGTACCTTAAAAATCTTTAGGGGCCGTTCCGTAACCAGTGACAAATTTAATAGCTTTAACCACGTCACTGTAACGTCAGTAATAGGTGACACAGTTGGAACCCTATTATTTTACCTATTACGTTAAATAACGCACATCTCTAACTATAATGGAGACACTATAACGAATCCAACTACAACGGACCCCACTATAACGGACCTTACATATTGCTGTCAGCAAAAATAAAAAAAAATCTAAACCTTTTCCGATTGCGCTGAAATTGCAATGAAACCTTTCTTTAAGACAAAATATGTACTCTATATTTTCTATTAATCTCTTACAATATTCGTTATGAAAATATCGTATTTTAATTTTAATATACGAAAGTTTGAAGTTCGGATCCAACTATAATGGAGACACTATAATGAAGCCTCAATAACGGACCCCACTATAACGGACCCCACTATAACGGACCCAACTATAATGGAGACACTATAATGGAGCCACTATAACGGACCCAAATAATCGAGCTTCTATAACGGACCCCACTTTAACACGACACCAGGTACAGAGAGGGCTTTCTGCTAAGTAGAAAAGGGTACAGGATTACATGTAGGTAAAGGAACTTTCCCCCACTACTACCACATGATACCACCCTACTATTACTACCTAACCTACACCTACCTTAAAAATCTTTAGGGGCCGTTCCATACCCAGTGACAAATTTAATAGCTTTAACCAAGTCACTGTAACGTCAGTAATAGGTGACACAGTTGCAAACCCTATTATACGGTACCCTATTATACCTCTATAACGGAACCCCCTTTATAACGGACCCCCCTCTATAACGGACCCCAACTATATCGGACCGCCTCTATAACGGACCCCCTCTATAACTGACCCCCTCTATAACGGACCTCACTATAACGGATACACACTTAATTGACATATGAATGAAATATTAATACAATGTGGCGTTAATTATAATAAGGAATGATAAAATAAAGTAATAGAGTATAAGGTACCTATAAGTAACGGACAAGTCCCCCTCATGTAATTTTGTACCCTTTTCTACTTAGCAGAAAGCCCTCTCTCTACCTGGTTTTGTGATATAGAGGGGTCCGTTATTGAAGCTCGATTATTTGGGTCCGTTATAGTTAGGTATGTTATAGTGGGGTCGATATAGTGACTCCATTATAGTTGGGTCCGTGATAGTGGGGACGTTATAGTGACTCCATTATAGTGTATCTGTTATAGAGACTTGTCCGGACATATTTCGTCGTTAGGAGGGGTCCGTTATAGAGGAGGTCTGTTAAAGAGGGGGTCCGTTATAGAGGGTTTTCCGTAATAGAAGGGGTTTCCGTTATAGAGGGTTGTCCGTTATAGAGGGTTGTCCGTTATAGAGGGGTGTCCGTTATAGAGAGTTGTCCGTTATAGAGAGGTGTCCGTTATAGAGGGGTGTCCGTTATAGAGGGGTGTCCGTTATAGAGGGGTGTCCGTTATAGAGGGGTGTCCGTTATAGAGGGGTGTCCGTTATAGAGGGTTTTCCGTAATAGAGGGGTGTCCGTTATAGAGGGTTGTCCGTTATAGAGGGTTGTCCTTTATAGAGGGTTGTCCGTTATAGAGGGTTGTCCGTTATAGAGGGGTGTCCGTTATAGAGGGGTGTCCGTTATAGAGGGGTGTCCGTTATAGAGGGGTGTCCGTTATAGAGGGGTGTCCGTTATAGAGGGGTGTCCGTTATAGAGGGTGTCCGTTATAGAGAGGTGACCGTTATAGAGGGTATCCGTTATAGAGAGGTGTCCGTTATAGAGAGGTGTCCGTTATAAGATCCGTTATAAGGGGGCTACCTGGTTTCGTGTTATAGTTGGGTCAGATTTAGTGGGGTCCGTTATATTGGGAATGATAAAATAAAGTAATAGAGTATAAGGTACCTATAAGTAACGGACAAGTCCCCCTCATGTAATTTTGTACCCTTTTCTAATTTTCATAACGAATATTGTAAGAGATTAATAGAAATAGAAAATATAGAGGACATATTTTGTTGACATATGCATGTAATATTAACCAATTCAATGTGAAGAAGTGAATTATAGTGATTCGAGTGAATTATAATAAGGAATTATAAAATAAAGTAATAGAGTTGAGTACTATAAGTACTAGAAGTAATAGAGTATAAGTACCTATAAGTAACGGACAAGTCGATTAGAGATAAGAGTAAATCAGCACGAGAAAATATTTATAAAGTTGGGCCGATGAGAGCCCGATATTTCAAGGTATAGCGTATTGGTTCAGGTGTTAAAAAAGTATTAAATCAAAGCAGGTATTAGTCTGGGTATTTGGACATTAATTTCGTTACTTTGTCACCTAATAATAAAATAATAGGTATTGGAACCTCAAGTTCTAGTATTCAAAACTTCATATTTAATATTTATTACATCTTATCCCTTGTCACTTGTCACTTGGAACGAAACCAGGTAGAGAGAGGGCTTTCTGCTAAGTAGAAAAGGGTAAAGGATTACATGTAGGAAAAGGAACCTTCCCCCACTACTACCACATGATACCACCCAACTATTACTACCTAACCTACACCTATGTACCTTAAAAATCTTTAGGGGCCGTTCCGTAACCAGTGACAAATTTAATAGCTTTAACCACGTCACTGTAACGTCAGTAATAGGTGACACAGTTGGAACCCTATTATTTTACCTATTACGTTAAATAACGCACATCTCTAACTATAATGGAGACACTATAACGAATCCAACTACAACGGACCCCACTATAACGGACCTTACATATTGCTGTCAGCAAAAATAAAAAAAAATCTAAACCTTTTCCGATTGCGCTGAAATTGCAATGAAACCTTTCTTTAAGACAAAATATGTACTCTATATTTTCTATTAATCTCTTACAATATTCGTTATGAAAATATCGTATTTTAATTTTAATATACGAAAGTTTGAAGTTCGGATCCAACTATAATGGAGACACTATAATGAAGCCTCAATAACGGACCCCACTATAACGGACCCCACTATAACGGACCCAACTATAATGGAGACACTATAATGGAGCCACTATAACGGACCCAAATAATCGAGCTTCTATAACGGACCCCACTTTAACACGACACCAGGTACAGAGAGGGCTTTCTGCTAAGTAGAAAAGGGTACAGGATTACATGTAGGTAAAGGAACTTTCCCCCACTACTACCACATGATACCACCCTACTATTACTACCTAACCTACACCTACCTTAAAAATCTTTAGGGGCCGTTCCATACCCAGTGACAAATTTAATAGCTTTAACCAAGTCACTGTAACGTCAGTAATAGGTGACACAGTTGCAAACCCTATTATACGGTACCCTATTATACCTCTATAACGGAACCCCCTTTATAACGGACCCCCCTCTATAACGGACCCCAACTATATCGGACCGCCTCTATAACGGACCCCCTCTATAACTGACCCCCTCTATAACGGACCTCACTATAACGGATACACACTTAATTGACATATGAATGAAATATTAATACAATGTGGCGTTAATTATAATAAGGAATGATAAAATAAAGTAATAGAGTATAAGGTACCTATAAGTAACGGACAAGTCCCCCTCATGTAATTTTGTACCCTTTTCTACTTAGCAGAAAGCCCTCTCTCTACCTGGTTTTGTGATATAGAGGGGTCCGTTATTGAAGCTCGATTATTTGGGTCCGTTATAGTTAGGTATGTTATAGTGGGGTCGATATAGTGACTCCATTATAGTTGGGTCCGTGATAGTGGGGACGTTATAGTGACTCCATTATAGTGTATCTGTTATAGAGACTTGTCCGGACATATTTCGTCGTTAGGAGGGGTCCGTTATAGAGGAGGTCTGTTAAAGAGGGGGTCCGTTATAGAGGGGTGTCCGTTATAGAGGGTTGTCCTTTATAGAGGGTTGTCCGTTATAGAGAGGTGTCCGTTATAGAGGGGTGTCCGTTATAGAGGGGTGTCCGTTATAGAGGGGTGTCCGTTATAGAGGGTATCCGTTATAGAGAGGTGTCCGTTATAGAGAGGTGTCCGTTATAAGATCCGTTATAAGGGGGCTACCTGGTTTCGTGTTATAGTTGGGTCAGATTTAGTGGGGTCCGTTATATTGGGAATGATAAAATAAAGTAATAGAGTATAAGGTACCTATAAGTAACGGACAAGTCCCCCTCATGTAATTTTGTACCCTTTTCTAATTTTCATAACGAATATTGTAAGAGATTAATAGAAATAGAAAATATAGAGGACATATTTTGTTGACATATGCATGTAATATTAACCAATTCAATGTGAAGAAGTGAATTATAGTGATTCGAGTGAATTATAATAAGGAATTATAAAATAAAGTAATAGAGTTGAGTACTATAAGTACTAGAAGTAATAGAGTATAAGTACCTATAAGTAACGGACAAGTCGATTAGAGATAAGAGTAAATCAGCACGAGAAAATATTTATAAAGTTGGGCCGATGAGAGCCCGATATTTCAAGGTATAGCGTATTGGTTCAGGTGTTAAAAAAGTATTAAATCAAAGCAGGTATTAGTCTGGGTATTTGGACATTAATTTCGTTACTTTGTCACCTAATAATAAAATAATAGGTATTGGAACCTCAAGTTCTAGTATTCAAAACTTCATATTTAATATTTATTACATCTTATCCCTTGTCACTTGGAACGAAACCAGGTAGAGAGAGGGCTTTCTGCTAAGTAGAAAAGGGTAAAGGATTACATGTAGGAAAAGGAACCTTCCCCCACTACTACCACATGATACCACCCAACTATTACTACCTAACCTACACCTATGTACCTTAAAAATCTTTAGGGGCCGTTCCGTAACCAGTGACAAATTTAATAGCTTTAACCAAGTCACTGTAACGTCAGTAATAGGTGACACAGTTGGAACCCTATTATTTTACCTATTACGTTAAATAACGCACATCTCTAACTATAATGGAGACACTATAACGAATCCAACTACAACGGACCCCACTATAACGGACCTTACATATTGCTGTCAGCAAAAATAAAAAAAAATCTAAACCTTTTCCGATTGCGCTGAAATTGCAATGAAACCTTTCTTTAAGACAAAATATGTACTCTATATTTTCTATTAATCTCTTACAATATTCGTTATGAAAATATCGTATTTTAATTTTAATATACGAAAGTTTGAAGTTCGGATCCAACTATAATGGAGACACTATAATGAAGCCTCAATAACGGACCCCACTATAACGGACCCCACTATAACGGACCCAACTATAATGGAGACACTATAATGGAGCCACTATAACGGACCCAAATAATCGAGCTTCTATAACGGACCCCACTTTAACACGACACCAGGTACAGAGAGGGCTTTCTGCTAAGTAGAAAAGGGTACAGGATTACATGTAGGTAAAGGAACTTTCCCCCACTACTACCACATGATACCACCCTACTATTACTACCTAACCTACACCTACCTTAAAAATCTTTAGGGGCCGTTCCATACCCAGTGACAAATTTAATAGCTTTAACCAAGTCACTGTAACGTCAGTAATAGGTGACACAGTTGCAAACCCTATTATACGGTACCCTATTATACCTCTATAACGGAACCCCCTTTATAACGGACCCCCCTCTATAACGGACCCCAACTATATCGGACCGCCTCTATAACGGACCCCCTCTATAACTGACCCCCTCTATAACGGACCTCACTATAACGGATACACACTTAATTGACATATGAATGAAATATTAATACAATGTGGCGTTAATTATAATAAGGAATGATAAAATAAAGTAATAGAGTATAAGGTACCTATAAGTAACGGACAAGTCCCCCTCATGTAATTTTGTACCCTTTTCTACTTAGCAGAAAGCCCTCTCTCTACCTGGTTTTGTGTTATAGAGGGGTCCGTTATTGAAGCTCGATTATTTGGGTCCGTTATAGTTAGGTACGTTATAGTGGGGTCGATATAGTGACTCCATTATAGTTGGGTCCGTGATAGTGGGGTCCGTTATAGTGACTCCATTATAGTGTATCTGTTATAGAGACTTGTCCGGACATATTTCGTCGTTAGGAGGGGTCCGTTATAGAGGGGGTCTGTTAAAGAGGGGGTCCGTTATAGAGTAATTTCCGTAATAGAGGGGTGTCCGTTATAGAGGGTTGTCCGTTATAGAGGGTTGTCCGTTATAGAGGGTTGTCCTTTATAGAGGGTTGTCCGTTATAGAGGGTTGTCCGTTATAGAGGGGTGTCCGTTATAGAGGGGTGTCCGTTATAGAGGGGTGTCCGTTATAGAGAGGTGTCCGTTATAGAGGGGTGTCCGTTATAGAGGGGTGTCCGTTATAGAGGGGTGTCCGTTATAGAGGGTTGTCCTTTATAGAGGGTTGTCCGTTATAGAGAGGTGTCCGTTATAGAGGGGTGTCCGTTATAGAGGGGTGTCCGTTATAGAGGGGTGTCCGTTATAGAGGGTATACGTTATAGAGAGGTGTCCGTTATAAGATCCGTTATAAGGGGGCTACCTGGTTTCGTGTTATAGTTGGGTCAGATTTAGTGGGGTCCGTTATATTGGGAATGATAAAATAAAGTAATAGAGTATAAGGTACCTATAAGTAACGGACAAGTCCCCCTCATGTAATTTTGTACCCTTTTCTAATTTTCATAACGAATATTGTAAGAGATTAATAGAAATAGAAAATATAGAGGACATATTTTGTTGACATATGCATGTAATATTAACCAATTCAATGTGAAGAAGTGAATTATAGTGATTCGAGTGAATTATAATAAGGAATTATAAAATAAAGTAATAGAGTTGAGTACTAGAAGTACTAGAAGTAATAGAGTATAAGTACCTATAAGTAACGGACAAGTCGATTAGAGATAAGAGAAAATCAGCACGAGAAAATATTTATAAAGTTGGGCCGATGAGAGCCCGATATTTCAAGGTATAGCGTATTGGTTCAGGTGTTAAAAAAGTATTAAATCAAAGCAGGTATTAGTCTGGGTATTTGGACATTAATTTCGTTACTTTGTCACCTAATAATAAAATAATAGGTATTGGAACCTCAAGTTCTAGTATTCAAAACTTCATATTTAATATTTATTACATCTTATCCCTTGTCACTTGGAACGAAACCAGGTAGAGAGAGGGCTTTCTGCTAAGTAGAAAAGGGTAAAGGATTACATGTAGGAAAAGGAACCTTCCCCCACTACTACCACATGATACCACCCAACTATTACTACCTAACCTACACCTATGTACCTTAAAAATCTTTAGGGGCCGTTCCGTAACCAGTGACAAATTTAATAGCTTTAACCAAGTCACTGTAACGTCAGTAATAGGTGACACAGTTGGAACCCTATTATTTTACCTATTACGTTAAATAACGCACATCTCTAACTATAATGGAGACACTATAACGAATCCAACTACAACGGACCCCACTATAACGGACCTTACATATTGCTGTCAGCAAAAATAAAAAAAAATCTAAACCTTTTCCGATTGCGCTGAAATTGCAATGAAACCTTTCTTTAAGACAAAATATGTACTCTATATTTTCTATTAATCTCTTACAATATTCGTTATGAAAATATCGTATTTTAATTTTAATATACGAAAGTTTGAAGTTCGGATCCAACTATAATGGAGACACTATAATGAAGCCACTATAACGGACCCAAATAATCGAGCTTCTATAACGGACCCCACTTTAACACGACACCAGGTACAGAGAGGGCTTTCTGCTAAGTAGAAAAGGGTACAGGATTACATGTAGGTAAAGGAACTTTCCCCCACTACTACCACATGATACCACCCTACTATTACTACCTAACCTACACCTACCTTAAAAATCTTTAGGGGCCGTTCCATACCCAGTGACAAATTTAATAGCTTTAACCAAGTCACTGTAACGTCAGTAATAGGTGACACAGTTGCAAACCCTATTATACGGTACCCTATTATACCTCTATAACGGAACCCCCTTTATAACGGACCCCCCTCTATAACGGACCCCAACTATATCGGACCGCCTCTATAACGGACCCCCTCTATAACTGACCCCCTCTATAACGGACCTCACTATAACGGATACACACTTAATTGACATATGAATGAAATATTAATACAATGTGGCGTTAATTATAATAAGGAATGATAAAATAAAGTAATAGAGTATAAGGTACCTATAAGTAACGGACAAGTCCCCCTCATGTAATTTTGTACCCTTTTCTACTTAGCAGAAAGCCCTCTCTCTACCTGGTTTTGTGATATAGAGGGGTCCGTTATTGAAGCTCGATTATTTGGGTCCGTTATAGTTAGGTATGTTATAGTGGGGTCGATATAGTGACTCCATTATAGTTGGGTCCGTGATAGTGGGGACGTTATAGTGACTCCATTATAGTGTATCTGTTATAGAGACTTGTCCGGACATATTTCGTCGTTAGGAGGGGTCCGTTATAGAGGAGGTCTGTTAAAGAGGGGGTCCGTTATAGAGGGGTGTCCGTTATAGAGGGTTGTCCTTTATAGAGGGTTGTCCGTTATAGAGAGGTGTCCGTTATAGAGGGGTGTCCGTTATAGAGGGGTGTCCGTTATAGAGGGGTGTCCGTTATAGAGGGTATCCGTTATAGAGAGGTGTCCGTTATAGAGAGGTGTCCGTTATAAGATCCGTTATAAGGGGGCTACCTGGTTTCGTGTTATAGTTGGGTCAGATTTAGTGGGGTCCGTTATATTGGGAATGATAAAATAAAGTAATAGAGTATAAGGTACCTATAAGTAACGGACAAGTCCCCCTCATGTAATTTTGTACCCTTTTCTAATTTTCATAACGAATATTGTAAGAGATTAATAGAAATAGAAAATATAGAGGACATATTTTGTTGACATATGCATGTAATATTAACCAATTCAATGTGAAGAAGTGAATTATAGTGATTCGAGTGAATTATAATAAGGAATTATAAAATAAAGTAATAGAGTTGAGTACTATAAGTACTAGAAGTAATAGAGTATAAGTACCTATAAGTAACGGACAAGTCGATTAGAGATAAGAGTAAATCAGCACGAGAAAATATTTATAAAGTTGGGCCGATGAGAGCCCGATATTTCAAGGTATAGCGTATTGGTTCAGGTGTTAAAAAAGTATTAAATCAAAGCAGGTATTAGTCTGGGTATTTGGACATTAATTTCGTTACTTTGTCACCTAATAATAAAATAATAGGTATTGGAACCTCAAGTTCTAGTATTCAAAACTTCATATTTAATATTTATTACATCTTATCCCTTGTCACTTGGAACGAAACCAGGTAGAGAGAGGGCTTTCTGCTAAGTAGAAAAGGGTAAAGGATTACATGTAGGAAAAGGAACCTTCCCCCACTACTACCACATGATACCACCCAACTATTACTACCTAACCTACACCTATGTACCTTAAAAATCTTTAGGGGCCGTTCCGTAACCAGTGACAAATTTAATAGCTTTAACCAAGTCACTGTAACGTCAGTAATAGGTGACACAGTTGGAACCCTATTATTTTACCTATTACGTTAAATAACGCACATCTCTAACTATAATGGAGACACTATAACGAATCCAACTACAACGGACCCCACTATAACGGACCTTACATATTGCTGTCAGCAAAAATAAAAAAAAATCTAAACCTTTTCCGATTGCGCTGAAATTGCAATGAAACCTTTCTTTAAGACAAAATATGTACTCTATATTTTCTATTAATCTCTTACAATATTCGTTATGAAAATATCGTATTTTAATTTTAATATACGAAAGTTTGAAGTTCGGATCCAACTATAATGGAGACACTATAATGAAGCCTCAATAACGGACCCCACTATAACGGACCCCACTATAACGGACCCAACTATAATGGAGACACTATAATGGAGCCACTATAACGGACCCAAATAATCGAGCTTCTATAACGGACCCCACTTTAACACGACACCAGGTACAGAGAGGGCTTTCTGCTAAGTAGAAAAGGGTACAGGATTACATGTAGGTAAAGGAACTTTCCCCCACTACTACCACATGATACCACCCTACTATTACTACCTAACCTACACCTACCTTAAAAATCTTTAGGGGCCGTTCCATACCCAGTGACAAATTTAATAGCTTTAACCAAGTCACTGTAACGTCAGTAATAGGTGACACAGTTGCAAACCCTATTATACGGTACCCTATTATACCTCTATAACGGAACCCCCTTTATAACGGACCCCCCTCTATAACGGACCCCAACTATATCGGACCGCCTCTATAACGGACCCCCTCTATAACTGACCCCCTCTATAACGGACCTCACTATAACGGATACACACTTAATTGACATATGAATGAAATATTAATACAATGTGGCGTTAATTATAATAAGGAATGATAAAATAAAGTAATAGAGTATAAGGTACCTATAAGTAACGGACAAGTCCCCCTCATGTAATTTTGTACCCTTTTCTACTTAGCAGAAAGCCCTCTCTCTACCTGGTTTTGTGTTATAGAGGGGTCCGTTATTGAAGCTCGATTATTTGGGTCCGTTATAGTTAGGTACGTTATAGTGGGGTCGATATAGTGACTCCATTATAGTTGGGTCCGTGATAGTGGGGTCCGTTATAGTGACTCCATTATAGTGTATCTGTTATAGAGACTTGTCCGGACATATTTCGTCGTTAGGAGGGGTCCGTTATAGAGGGGGTCTGTTAAAGAGGGGGTCCGTTATAGAGTAATTTCCGTAATAGAGGGGTGTCCGTTATAGAGGGTTGTCCGTTATAGAGGGTTGTCCGTTATAGAGGGTTGTCCTTTATAGAGGGTTGTCCGTTATAGAGGGTTGTCCGTTATAGAGGGGTGTCCGTTATAGAGGGGTGTCCGTTATAGAGGGGTGTCCGTTATAGAGAGGTGTCCGTTATAGAGGGGTGTCCGTTATAGAGGGGTGTCCGTTATAGAGGGGTGTCCGTTATAGAGGGTTGTCCTTTATAGAGGGTTGTCCGTTATAGAGAGGTGTCCGTTATAGAGGGGTGTCCGTTATAGAGGGGTGTCCGTTATAGAGGGGTGTCCGTTATAGAGGGTATACGTTATAGAGAGGTGTCCGTTATAAGATCCGTTATAAGGGGGCTACCTGGTTTCGTGTTATAGTTGGGTCAGATTTAGTGGGGTCCGTTATATTGGGAATGATAAAATAAAGTAATAGAGTATAAGGTACCTATAAGTAACGGACAAGTCCCCCTCATGTAATTTTGTACCCTTTTCTAATTTTCATAACGAATATTGTAAGAGATTAATAGAAATAGAAAATATAGAGGACATATTTTGTTGACATATGCATGTAATATTAACCAATTCAATGTGAAGAAGTGAATTATAGTGATTCGAGTGAATTATAATAAGGAATTATAAAATAAAGTAATAGAGTTGAGTACTAGAAGTACTAGAAGTAATAGAGTATAAGTACCTATAAGTAACGGACAAGTCGATTAGAGATAAGAGAAAATCAGCACGAGAAAATATTTATAAAGTTGGGCCGATGAGAGCCCGATATTTCAAGGTATAGCGTATTGGTTCAGGTGTTAAAAAAGTATTAAATCAAAGCAGGTATTAGTCTGGGTATTTGGACATTAATTTCGTTACTTTGTCACCTAATAATAAAATAATAGGTATTGGAACCTCAAGTTCTAGTATTCAAAACTTCATATTTAATATTTATTACATCTTATCCCTTGTCACTTGGAACGAAACCAGGTAGAGAGAGGGCTTTCTGCTAAGTAGAAAAGGGTAAAGGATTACATGTAGGAAAAGGAACCTTCCCCCACTACTACCACATGATACCACCCAACTATTACTACCTAACCTACACCTATGTACCTTAAAAATCTTTAGGGGCCGTTCCGTAACCAGTGACAAATTTAATAGCTTTAACCAAGTCACTGTAACGTCAGTAATAGGTGACACAGTTGGAACCCTATTATTTTACCTATTACGTTAAATAACGCACATCTCTAACTATAATGGAGACACTATAACGAATCCAACTACAACGGACCCCACTATAACGGACCTTACATATTGCTGTCAGCAAAAATAAAAAAAAATCTAAACCTTTTCCGATTGCGCTGAAATTGCAATGAAACCTTTCTTTAAGACAAAATATGTACTCTATATTTTCTATTAATCTCTTACAATATTCGTTATGAAAATATCGTATTTTAATTTTAATATACGAAAGTTTGAAGTTCGGATCCAACTATAATGGAGACACTATAATGAAGCCACTATAACGGACCCAAATAATCGAGCTTCTATAACGGACCCCACTTTAACACGACACCAGGTACAGAGAGGGCTTTCTGCTAAGTAGAAAAGGGTACAGGATTACATGTAGGTAAAGGAACTTTCCCCCACTACTACCACATGATACCACCCTACTATTACTACCTAACCTACACCTACCTTAAAAATCTTTAGGGGCCGTTCCATACCCAGTGACAAATTTAATAGCTTTAACCAAGTCACTGTAACGTCAGTAATAGGTGACACAGTTGCAAACCCTATTATACGGTACCCTATTATACCTCTATAACGGAACCCCCTTTATAACGGACCCCCCTCTATAACGGACCCCAACTATATCGGACCGCCTCTATAACGGACCCCCTCTATAACTGACCCCCTCTATAACGGACCTCACTATAACGGATACACACTTAATTGACATATGAATGAAATATTAATACAATGTGGCGTTAATTATAATAAGGAATGATAAAATAAAGTAATAGAGTATAAGGTACCTATAAGTAACGGACAAGTCCCCCTCATGTAATTTTGTACCCTTTTCTACTTAGCAGAAAGCCCTCTCTCTACCTGGTTTTGTGATATAGAGGGGTCCGTTATTGAAGCTCGATTATTTGGGTCCGTTATAGTTAGGTACGTTATAGTGGGGTCGATATAGTGACTCCATTATAGTTGGGTCCGTGATAGTGGGGTCCGTTATAGTGACTCCATTATAGTGTATCTGTTATAGAGACTTGTCCGGACATATTTCGTCGTTAGGAGGGGTCCGTTAAAGAGGGGGTCCGTTATAGAGGGTTTTCCATAATAGAGGGGTGTCCGTTATAGAGGGTTGTCCGTTATAGAGGGTTGTCCTTTATAGAGGGTTGTCCGTTATAGAGGGTTGTCCGTTATAGAGGGTTGTCCGTTATAGAGGGTGTTCCGTTATAGAGGGGTGTCCGTTATAGAGTGGTGTCCGTTATAGAGAGTTGTCCGTTATAGAGGGGTGTCCGTTATAGAGGGGTGTCCGTTATAGGGGGGTGTCCGTTATAGAGGGTGTCCGTTATAGAGGGGTGTCCGTTATAGAGGGGTGTCCGTTATAGAGGGGTGTCCGTTATAGAGGGTGTCCGTTATAGAGGGGTGTCCGTTATAGAGGGGTGTCCGTTATAGAGGGTATCCGTTATAGAGAGGTGTCCGTTATAGAGAGGTGTCCGTTATAAGATCCGTTATAAGGGGGCTACCTGGTTTCGTGTTATAGTTGGGTCAGATTTAGTGGGGTCCGTTATATTGGGAATGATAAAATAAAGTAATAGAGTATAAGGTACCTATAAGTAACGGACAAGTCCCCCTCATGTAATTTTGTTCCCTTTTCTAATTTTCATAACGAATATTGTAAGAGATTAATAGAAATAGAAAATATAGAGGACATATTTTGTTGACATATGCATGTAATATTAACCAATTCAATGTGAAGAAGTGAATTATAGTGATTCGAGTGAATTATAATAAGGAATTATAAAATAAAGTAATAGAGTTGAGTACTATAAGTACTAGAAGTAATAGAGTATAAGTACCTATAAGTAACGGACATGTCGATTAGAGATAAGAGTAAATCAGCACGAGAAAATATTTATAAAGTTGGGCCGATGAGAGCCCGATATTTCAAGGTATAGCGTATTGGTTCAGGTGTTAAAAAAGTATTAAATCAAAGCAGGTATTAGTCTGGGTATTTGGACATTAATTTCGTTACTTTGTCACCTAATAATAAAATAATAGGTATTGGAACCTCAAGTTCTAGTATTCAAAACTTCATATTTAATATTTATTACATCTTATCCCTTGTCACTTGGAACGAAACCAGGTAGAGAGAGGGCTTTCTGCTAAGTAGAAAAGGGTAAAGGATTACATGTAGGAAAAGGAACCTTCCCCCACTACTACCACATGATACCACCCAACTATTACTACCTAACCTACACCTATGTACCTTAAAAATCTTTAGGGGCCGTTCCGTAACCAGTGACAAATTTAATAGCTTTAACCAAGTCACTGTAACGTCAGTAATAGGTGACACAGTTGGAACCCTATTATTTTACCTATTACGTTAAATAACGCACATCTCTAACTATAATGGAGACACTATAACGAATCCAACTACAACGGACCCCACTATAACGGACCTTACATATTGCTGTCAGCAAAAATAAAAAAAAATCTAAACCTTTTCCGATTGCGCTGAAATTGCAATGAAACCTTTCTTTAAGACAAAATATGTACTCTATATTTTCTATTAATCTCTTACAATATTCGTTATGAAAATATCGTATTTTAATTTTAATGTACGAAAGTTTGAAGTTCGGATCCAACTATAATGGAGACACTATAATGAAGCCTCAATAACGGACCCCACTATAACGGACCCCACTATAACGGACCCAACTATAATGGAGACACTATAATGGAGCCACTATAACGGACCCAAATAATCGAGAATTCTATAACGGACCCCACTTTAACACGACACCAGGTACAGAGAGGGCTTTCTGCTAAGTAGAAAAGGGTACAGGATTACATGTAGGTAAAGGAACTTTCCCCCACTACTACCACATGATACCACCCTACTATTACTACCTAACCTACACCTACCTTAAAAATCTTTAGGGGCCGTTCCATACCCAGTGACAAATTTAATAGCTTTAACCAAGTCACTGTAACGTCAGTAATAGGTGACACAGTTGCAAACCCTATTATACGGTACCCTATTATACCTCTACAACGGAACCCCCTTTATAACGGACCCCCCTCTATAACGGACCCCAACTATATCGGACCGCCTCTATAACGGACCCCCTCTATAACTGACCCCCTCTATAACGGACCTCACTATAACGGATACACACTTAATTGACATATGAATGAAATATTAATACAATGTGGCGTTAATTATAATAAGGAATGATAAAATAAAGTAATAGAGTATAAGGTATCTATAAGTAACGGACAAGTCCCCCTCATGTAATTTTGTACCCTTTTCTACTTAGCAGAAAGCCCTCTCTCTACCTGGTTTTGTGATATAGAGGGGTCCGTTATTGAAGCTCGATTATTTGGGTCCGTTATAGTTAGGTATGTTATAGTGGGGTCGATATAGTGACTCCATTATAGTTGGGTCCGTGATAGTGGGGACGTTATAGTGACTCCATTATAGTGTATCTGTTATAGAGACTTGTCCGGACATATTTCGTCGTTAGGAGGGGTCCGATATAGAGGGGGTCTGTTAAAGAGGGGTCTCCGTTATAGAGGGTTTTCCGTAATAGAGGGGTGTCCGTTATAGAGGGTTGTCCGTTATAGAGGGTTGTCCGTTATAGAGGGTTGTCCTTTATAGAGGGTTGTCCGTTATAGAGGGTTGTCCGTTATAGAGGGTTGTCCGTTATAGAGGGTTGTCCGTTATAGAGGGTTGTCCGTTATAGAGGGTTGTCCGTTATAGAGGGTTGTCCGTTATAGAGGGGTGTCCGTTATAGAGAGGTGCCCGTTATAGAGTTGTCCGTTATAGAGGGGTGTCCGTTATAGAGGGGTGTCCGTTATAGAGAGTTGTCCGTTATAGAGGGGTGTCCGTTATAGAGGGGTGTCCGTTATAGGGGGGTGTCCGTTATAGAGGGTGTCCGTTATAGAGGGGTGTCCGTTATAGAGGGGTGTCCGTTATAGAGGGGTGTCCGTTATAGAGGGTGTCCGTTATAGAGGGGTTTCCGTTATAGAGGGGTGTCCGTTATAGAGGGTATCCGTTATAGAGAGGTGTCCGTTATAGAGAGGTGTCCGTTATAAGATCCGTTATAAGGGGGCTACCTGGTTTCGTGTTATAGTTGGGTCAGATTTAGTGGGGTCCGTTATATTGGGAATGATAAAATAAAGTAATAGAGTATAAGGTACCTATAAGTAACGGACAAGTCCCCCTCATGTAATTTTGTTCCCTTTTCTAATTTTCATAACGAATATTGTAAGAGATTAATAGAAATAGAAAATATAGAGGACATATTTTGTTGACATATGCATGTAATATTAACCAATTCAATGTGAAGAAGTGAATTATAGTGATTCGAGTGAATTATAATAAGGAATTATAAAATAAAGTAATAGAGTTGAGTACTATAAGTACTAGAAGTAATAGAGTATAAGTACCTATAAGTAACGGACATGTCGATTAGAGATAAGAGTAAATCAGCACGAGAAAATATTTATAAAGTTGGGCCGATGAGAGCCCGATATTTCAAGGTATAGCGTATTGGTTCAGGTGTTAAAAAAGTATTAAATCAAAGCAGGTATTAGTCTGGGTATTTGGACATTAATTTCGTTACTTTGTCACCTAATAATAAAATAATAGGTATTGGAACCTCAAGTTCTAGTATTCAAAACTTCATATTTAATATTTATTACATCTTATCCCTTGTCACTTGGAACGAAACCAGGTAGAGAGAGGGCTTTCTGCTAAGTAGAAAAGGGTAAAGGATTACATGTAGGAAAAGGAACCTTCCCCCACTACTACCACATGATACCACCCAACTATTACTACCTAACCTACACCTATGTACCTTAAAAATCTTTAGGGGCCGTTCCGTAACCAGTGACAAATTTAATAGCTTTAACCAAGTCACTGTAACGTCAGTAATAGGTGACACAGTTGGAACCCTATTATTTTACCTATTACGTTAAATAACGCACATCTCTAACTATAATGGAGACACTATAACGAATCCAACTACAACGGACCCCACTATAACGGACCTTACATATTGCTGTCAGCAAAAATAAAAAAAAATCTAAACCTTTTCCGATTGCGCTGAAATTGCAATGAAACCTTTCTTTAAGACAAAATATGTACTCTATATTTTCTATTAATCTCTTACAATATTCGTTATGAAAATATCGTATTTTAATTTTAATGTACGAAAGTTTGAAGTTCGGATCCAACTATAATGGAGACACTATAATGAAGCCTCAATAACGGACCCCACTATAACGGACCCCACTATAACGGACCCAACTATAATGGAGACACTATAATGGAGCCACTATAACGGACCCAAATAATCGAGAATTCTATAACGGACCCCACTTTAACACGACACCAGGTACAGAGAGGGCTTTCTGCTAAGTAGAAAAGGGTACAGGATTACATGTAGGTAAAGGAACTTTCCCCCACTACTACCACATGATACCACCCTACTATTACTACCTAACCTACACCTACCTTAAAAATCTTTAGGGGCCGTTCCATACCCAGTGACAAATTTAATAGCTTTAACCAAGTCACTGTAACGTCAGTAATAGGTGACACAGTTGCAAACCCTATTATACGGTACCCTATTATACCTCTATAACGGAACCCCCTTTATAACGGACCCCCCTCTATAACGGACCCCAACTATATCGGACCGCCTCTATAACGGACCCCCTCTATAACTGACCCCCTCTATAACGGACCTCACTATAACGGATACACACTTAATTGACATATGAATGAAATATTAATACAATGTGGCGTTAATTATAATAAGGAATGATAAAATAAAGTAATAGAGTATAAGGTACCTATAAGTAACGGACAAGTCCCCCTCATGTAATTTTGTACCCTTTTCTACTTAGCAGAAAGCCCTCTCTCTACCTGGTTTTGTGTTATAGAGGGGTCCGTTATAGAAGCTCGATTATTTGGGTCCGTTATAGTTAGGTATGTTATAGTGGGGTCGATATAGTGACTCCATTATAGTTGGGTCCGTGATAGTGGGGACGTTATAGTGACTCCATTATAGTGTATCTGTTATAGAGACTTGTCCGGACATATTTCGTCGTTAGGAGGGGTCCGATAGAGAGGGGGTCTGTTAAAGAGGGGTCTCCGTTATAGAGGGTTTTCCGTAATAGAGGGGTGTCCGTTATAGAGGGTTGTCCGTTATAGAGGGTTGTCCGTTATAGAGGGTTGTCCTTTATAGAGGGTTGTCCGTTATAGAGGGTTGTCCGTTATAGAGGGTTGTCCGTTATAGAGGGTTGTCCGTTATAGAGGGTTGTCCGTTATAGAGGGTTGTCCGTTATAGAGGGTTGTCCGTTATAGAGGGGTGTCCGTTATAGAGAGGTGCCCGTTATAGAGTTGTCCGTTATAGAGGGGTGTCCGTTATAGAGGGGTGTCCGTTATAGAGGGGTGTCCGTTATAGAGGGGTGTCCGTTATAGAGGGGTGTCCGTTATAGAGGGGTGTCCGTTATAGAGGGGTGTCCGTTATAGAGAGGTGTCCGTTATAGAGGGGTGTCCGTTATAGAGGGGTGTCCGTTATAGAGGGGTGTCCGTTATAGAGGGGTGTCCGTTATAGAGGGTATCCGTTATAGAGAGGTGTCCGTTATAGAGAGGTGTCCGTTATAAGATCCGTTATAAGGGGGCTACCTGGTTTCGTGTTATAGTTGGGTCAGATTTAGTGGGGTCCGTTATATTGGGAATGATAAAATAAAGTAATAGAGTATAAGGTACCTATAAGTAACGGACAAGTCCCGTCATGTAATTTTGTACCCTTTTCTAATTTTCATAACGAATATTGTAAGAGATTAATAGAAATAGAAAATATAGAGGACATATTTTGTTGACATATGCATGTAATATTAACCAATTCAATGTGAAGAAGTGAATTATAGTGATTCGAGTGAATTATAATAAGGAATTATAAAATAAAGTAATAGAGTTGAGTACTATAAGTACTAGAAGTAATAGAGTATAAGTACCTATAAGTAACGGACAAGTCGATTAGAGATAAGAGTAAATCAGCACGAGAAAATATTTATAAAGTTGGGCCGATGAGAGCCCGATATTTCAAGGTATAGCGTATTGGTTCAGGTGTTAAAAAAGTATTAAATCAAAGCAGGTATTAGTCTGGGTATTTGGACATTAATTTCGTTACTTTGTCACCTAATAATAAAATAATAGGTATTGGAACCTCAAGTTCTAGTATTCAAAACTTCATATTTAATATTTATTACATTTTATCCCTTGTCACTTGGAACGAAACCAGGTAGAGAGAGGGCTTTCTGCTAAGTAGAAAAGGGTAAAGGATTACATGTAGGAAAAGGAACCTTCCCCCACTACTACCACATGATACCACCCAACTATTACTACCTAACCTACACCTATGTACCTTAAAAATCTTTAGGGGCCGTTCCGTAACCAGTGACAAATTTAATAGCTTTAACCAAGTCACTGTAACGTCAGTAATAGGTGACACAGTTGGAACCCTATTATTTTACCTATTACGTTAAATAACGCACATCTCTAACTATAATGGAGACACTATAACGAATCCAACTACAACGGACCCCACTATAACGGACCTTACATATTGCTGTCAGCAAAAATAAAAATAAATCTAAACCTTTTCCGATTGCGCTGAAATTGCAATGAAACCTTTCTTTAAGACAAAATATGTACTCTATATTTTCTATTAATCTCTTACAATATTCGTTATGAAAATATCGTATTTTAATTTGAATGTACGAAAGTTTGAAGTTCGGATCCAACTATAATGGAGACACTATAATGAAGCCTCAATAACGGACCCCACTATAACGGACCCCACTATAACGGACCCAACTATAATGGAGACACTATAATGGAGCCACTATAACGGACCCAAATAATCGAGCTTCTATAACGGACCCCACTTTAACACGACACCAGGTACAGAGAGGGCTTTCTGCTAAGTAGAAAAGGGTACAGGATTACATGTAGGTAAAGGAACTTTCCCCCACTACTACCACATGATACCACCCTACTATTACTACCTAACCTACACCTACCTTAAAAATCTTTAGGGGCCGTTCCATACCCAGTGACAAATTTAATAGCTTTAACCAAGTCACTGTAACGTCAGTAATAGGTGACACAGTTGCAAACCCTATTATACGGTACCCTATTATACCTCTATAACGGAACCCCCTTTATAACGGACCCCCCTCTATAACGGACCCCAACTATATCGGACCGCCTCTATAACGGACCCCCTCTATAACTGACCCCCTCTATAACGGACCTCACTATAACGGATACACACTTAATTGACATATGAATGAAATATTAATACAATGTGGCGTTAATTATAATAAGGAATGATAAAATAAAGTAATAGAGTATAAGGTACCTATAAGTAACGGACAAGTCCCCCTCATGTAATTTTGTACCCTTTTCTACTTAGCAGAAAGCCCTCTCTCTACCTGGTTTTGTGTTATAGAGGGGTCCGTTATAGAAGCTCGATTATTTGGGTCCGTTATAGTTAGGTACGCTATAGTGGGGTCGATTATAGTGACTCCATTATAGTTGGGTCCGTGATAGTGGGGTCCGTTATAGTGACTCCATTATAGTGTATCTGTTATAGAGACTTGTCCGGACATATTTTGTCGTTAGGAGGGGTCCGTTATAAAGGGGGTTTGTTAAAGAGGGGGTCCGTTATAGAGGGTTGTCCGTAATAGAGGGGTGTCCGTTATAGAGGGTTGTCCGTTATAGAGGGTTGTCCTTTATAGAGGGTTGTCCGTTATAGAGGGGTGTCCGTTATAGAGGGGTGTCCGTTATAGAGGGGTGTCCGTTATAGAGGGGTGTCCTATATAGAGGGGTGTCCGTTATAGAGGGGTGTCCGTTATAGAGAGGTGTCCGTTATAAAGAGGTGTCCGTTATAGAGGGGTGTCCGTTATAAGATCCGTTATAAGGGGGCTACCTGGTTTCGTGTTATAGTTGGGTCAGATTTAGTGGGGTCCGTTATATTGGGAATGATAAAATAAAGTAATAGAGTATAAGGTACCTATAAGTAACGGACAAGTCCCCCTCATGTAATTTTGTACCCTTTTCTAATTTTCATAACGAATATTGTAAGAGATTAATAGAAATAGAAAATATAGAGGACATATTTTGTTGACATATGCATGTAATATTAACCAATTCAATGTGAAGAAGTGAATTATAGTGATTCGAGTGAATTATAATAAGGAATTATAAAATAAAGTAATAGAGTTGAGTACTATAAGTACTAGAAGTAATAGAGTATAAGTACCTATAAGTAACGGACAAGTCGATTAGAGATAAGAGTAAATCAGCACGAGAAAATATTTATAAAGTTGGGCCGATGAGAGCCCGATATTTCAAGGTATAGCGTATTGGTTCAGGTGTTAAAAAAGTATTAAATCAAAGCAGGTATTAGTCTGGGTATTTGGACATTAATTTCGTTACTTTGTCACCTAATAATAAAATAATAGGTATTGGAACCTCAAGTTCTAGTATTCAAAACTTCATATTTAATATTTATTACATCTTATCCCTTGTCACTTGGAACGAAACCAGGTAGAGAGAGGGCTTTCTGCTAAGTAGAAAAGGGTAAAGGATTACATGTAGGAAAAGGAACCTTCCCCCACTACTACCACATGATACCACCCAACTATTACTACCTAACCTACACCTATGTACCTTAAAAATCTTTAGGGGCCGTTCCGTAACCAGTGACAAATTTAATAGCTTTAACCAAGTCACTGTAACGTCAGTAATAGGTGACACAGTTGGAACCCTATTATTTTACCTATTACGTTAAATAACGCACATCTCTAACTATAATGGAGACACTATAACGAATCCAACTACAACGGACCCCACTATAACGGACCTTACATATTGCTGTCAGCAAAAATAAAAAAAAATCTAAACCTTTTCCGATTGCGCTGAAATTGCAATGAAACCTTTCTTTAAGACAAAATATGTACTCTATATTTTCTATTAATCTCTTACAATATTCGTTATGAAAATATCGTATTTTAATTTTAATATACGAAAGTTTGAAGTTCGGATCCAACTATAATGGAGACACTATAATGAAGCCTCAATAACGGACCCCACTATAACGGACCCCACTATAACGGACCCAATTATAATGGAGACACTATAATGGAGCCACTATAACGGACCCAAATAATCGAGCTTCTATAACGGACCCCACTTTAACACGACACCAGGTACAGAGAGGGCTTTCTGCTAAGTAGAAAAGGGTACAGGATTACATGTAGGTAAAGGAACTTTCCCCCACTACTACCACATGATACCACCCTACTATTACTACCTAACCTACACCTACCTTAAAAATCTTTAGGGGCCGTTCCATACCCAGTGACAAATTTAATAGCTTTAACCAAGTCACTGTAACGTCAGTAATAGGTGACACAGTTGCAAACCCTATTATACGGTACCCTATTATACCTCTATAACGGAACCCCCTTTATAACGGACCCCCCTCTATAACGGACCCCAACTATATCGGACCGCCTCTATAACGGACCCCCTCTATAACTGACCCCCTCTATAACGGACCTCACTATAACGGATACACACTTAATTGACATATGAATGAAATATTAATACAATGTGGCGTTAATTATAATAAGGAATGATAAAATAAAGTAATAGAGTATAAGGTACCTATAAGTAACGGACAAGTCCCCCTCATGTAATTTTGTACCCTTTTCTACTTAGCAGAAAGCCCTCTCTCTACCTGGTTTTGTGTTATAGAGGGGTCCGTTATAGAAGCTCGATTATTTGGGTCCGTTATAGTTAGGTACGTTATAGTGGGGTCGATTATAGTGACTCCATTATAGTTGGGTCCGTGATAGTGGGGTCCGTTATAGTGACTCCATTATAGTGTATCTGTTATAGAGACTTGTCCGGACATATTTTGTCGTTAGGAGGGGTCCGTTATAGAGGGTTGTCCGTAATAGAGGGTTGTCAGTTATAGAGGGGTGTCCGTTATAGAGGGGTGTCCGTTATAGAGGGGTGTCCGTTATAGAGGGGTGTCCGTTATAGAGGGGTGTCCGTTAAAGAGGGGTGTCCGTTATAGAGGGGTGTCCGTTATAGAGGGGTGTCCGTTATAGAGGGGTGTCCGTTATAGAGGGGTGTCTGTTATAAGATCCGTTATAAGGGGGCTACCTGGTTTCGTGTTATAGTTGGGTCAGATTTAGTGGGGTCCGTTATATTGGGAATGATAAAATAAAGTAATAGAGTATAAGGTACCTATAAGTAACGGACAAGTCCCCCTCATGTAATTTTGTACCCTTTTCTAATTTTCATAACGAATATTGTAAGAGATTAATAGAAATAGAAAATATAGAGGACATATTTTGTTGACATATGCATGTAATATTAACCAATTCAATGTGAAGAAGTGAATTATAGTGATTCGAGTGAATTATAATAAGGAATTATAAAATAAAGTAATAGAGTTGAGTACTATAAGTACTAGAAGTAATAGAGTATAAGTACCTATAAGTAACGGACAAGTCGATTAGAGATAAGAGTAAATCAGCACGAGAAAATATTTATAAAGTTGGGCCGATGAGAGCCCGATATTTCAAGGTATAGCGTATTGGTTCAGGTTTTAAAAAAGTATTAAATCAAAGCAGGTATTAGTCTGGGTATTTGGACATTAATTTCGTTACTTTGTCACCTAATAATAAAATAATAGGTATTGGAACCTCAAGTTCTAGTATTCAAAACTTCATATTTAATATTTATTACATCTTATCCCTTGTCACTTGTCACTTGGAACGAAACCAGGTAGAGAGAGGGCTTTCTGCTAAGTAGAAAAGGGTAAAGGATTACATGTAGGAAAAGGAACCTTTCCCCACTACTACCACATGATACCACCCAACTATTACTACCTAACCTACACCTATGTACCTTAAAAATCTTTAGGGGCCGTTCCGTAACCAGTGACAAATTTAATAGCTTTAACCAAGTCACTTTAACGTCAGTAATAGGTGACACAGTTGGAACCCTATTATTTTACCTATTACGTTAAATAACGCACATCTCTAACTATAATGGAGACACTATAACGAATCCAACTACAACGGACCCCACTATAACGGACCTTACATATTGCTGTCAGCAAAAATAAAAAAAAATCTAAACCTTTTCCGATTGCGCTGAAATTGCAATGAAACCTTTCTTTAAGACAAAATATGTACTCTATATTTTCTATTAATCTCTTACAATATTCGTTATGAAAATATCGTATTTTAATTTTAATATACGAAAGTTTGAAGTTCGGATCCAACTATAATGGAGACACTATAATGAAGCCTCAATAACGGACCCCACTATAACGGACCCCACTATAACGGACCCAACTATAATGGAGACACTATAATGGAGCCACTATAACGGACCCAAATAATCGAGCTTCTATAACGGACCCCACTTTAACACGACACCAGGTACAGAGAGGGCTTTCTGCTAAGTAGAAAAGGGTACAGGATTACATGTAGGTAAAGGAACTTTCCCCCACTACTACCACATGATACCACCCTACTATTACTACCTAACCTACACCTACCTTAAAAATCTTTAGGGGCCGTTCCATACCCAGTGACAAATTTAATAGCTTTAACCAAGTCACTGTAACGTCAGTAATAGGTGACACAGTTGCAAACCCTATTATACGGTACCCTATTATACCTCTATAACGGAACCCCCTTTATAACGGACCCCCCTCTATAACGGACCCCAACTATATCGGACCGCCTCTATAACGGACCCCCTCTATAACTGACCCCCTCTATAACGGACCTCACTATAACGGATACACACTTAATTGACATATGAATGAAATATTAATACAATGTGGCGTTAATTATAATAAGGAATGATAAAATAAAGTAATAGAGTATAAGGTACCTATAAGTAACGGACAAGTCCCCCTCATGTAATTTTGTACCCTTTTCTACTTAGCAGAAAGCCCTCTCTCTACCTGGTTTTGTGATATAGAGGGGTCCGTTATTGAAGCTCGATTATTTGGGTCCGTTATAGTTAGGTACGTTATAGTGGGGTCGATATAGTGACTCCATTATAGTTGGGTCCGTGATAGTGGGGACGTTATAGTGACTCCATTATAGTGTATCTGTTATAGAGACTTGTCCGGACATATTTCGTCGTTAGGAGGGGTCCGATATAGAGGGGGTCTGTTAAAGAGGGGTCTCCGTTATAGAGGGTTTTCCGTAATAGAGGGGTGTCCGTTATAGAGGGTTGTCCGTTATAGAGGGTTGTCCGTTATAGAGGGTTGTCCTTTATAGAGGGTTGTCCGTTATAGAGGGTTGTCCGTTATAGAGGGTTGTCCGTTATAAAGGGTTGTCCGTTATAGAGGGGTGTCCGTTATAGAGGGGTGTCCGTTATAGAGGGGTGTCCGTTATAGAGGGGTGTCCGTTATAGAGGGGTGTCCGTTATAGAGGGGTGTCCGTTATAGAGGGGTGTCCGTTATAGAGGGGTGTCCGTTATAGAGGGGTGTCCGTTATAGAGAGGTGTCCGTTATAGAGGGGTGTCCGTTATAGAGGGGTGTCCGTTATAGAGGGGTGTCCGTTATAGAGGGGTGTCCGTTATAGAGGGTATCCGTTATAGAGAGGTGTCCGTTATAGAGAGGTGTCCGTTATAAGATCCGTTATAAGGGGGCTACCTGGTTTCGTGTTATAGTTGGGTCAGATTTAGTGGGGTCCGTTATATTGGGAATGATAAAATAAAGTAATAGAGTATAAGGTACCTATAAGTAACGGACAAGTCCCCCTCATGTAATTTTGTTCCCTTTTCTAATTTTCATAACGAATATTGTAAGAGATTAATAGAAATAGAAAATATAGAGGACATATTTTGTTGACATATGCATGTAATATTAACCAATTCAATGTGAAGAAGTGAATTATAGTGATTCGAGTGAATTATAATAAGGAATTATAAAATAAAGTAATAGAGTTGAGTACTATAAGTACTAGAAGTAATAGAGTATAAGTACCTATAAGTAACGGACAAGTCGATTAGAGATAAGAGTAAATCAGCACGAGAAAATATTTATAAAGTTGGGCCGATGAGAGCCCGATATTTCAAGGTATAGCGTATTGGTTCAGGTGTTAAAAAAGTATTAAATCAAAGCAGGTATTAGTCTGGGTATTTGGACATTAATTTCGTTACTTTGTCACCTAATAATAAAATAATAGGTATTGGAACCTCAAGTTCTAGTATTCAAAACTTCATATTTAATATTTATTACATTTTATCCCTTGTCACTTGGAACGAAACCAGGTAGAGAGAGGGCTTTCTGCTAAGTAGAAAAGGGTAAAGGATTACATGTAGGAAAAGGAACCTTCCCCCACTACTACCACATGATACCACCCAACTATTACTACCTAACCTACACCTATGTACCTTAAAAATCTTTAGGGGCCGTTCCGTAACCAGTGACAAATTTAATAGCTTTAACCAAGTCACTTTAACGTCAGTAATAGGTGACACAGTTGGAACCCTATTATTTTACCTATTACGTTAAATAACGCACATCTCTAACTATAATGGAGACACTATAACGAATCCAACTACAACGGACCCCACTATAACGGACCTTACATATTGCTGTCAGCAAAAATAAAAAAAAATCTAAACCTTTTCCGATTGCGCTGAAATTGCAATGAAACCTTTCTTTAAGACAAAATATGTACTCTATATTTTCTATTAATCTCTTACAATATTCGTTATGAAAATATCGTATTTTAATTTTAATATACGAAAGTTTGAAGTTCGGATCCAACTATAATGGAGACACTATAATGAAGCCTCAATAACGGACCCCACTATAACGGACCCCACTATAACGGACCCAACTATAATGGAGACACTATAATGGAGCCACTATAACGGACCCAAATAATCGAGCTTCTATAACGGACCCCACTTTAACACGACACCAGGTACAGAGAGGGCTTTCTGCTAAGTAGAAAAGGGTACAGGATTACATGTAGGTAAAGGAACTTTCCCCCACTACTACCACATGATACCACCCTATTATTACTACCTAACCTACACCTACCTTAAAAATCTTTAGGGGCCGTTCCATACCCAGTGACAAATTTAATAGCTTTAACCAAGTCACTGTAACGTCAGTAATAGGTGACACAGTTGCAAACCCTATTATACGGTACCCTATTATACCTCTATAACGGAACCCCCTTTATAACGGACCCCCCTCTATAACGGACCCCAACTATATCGGACCGCCTCTATAACGGACCCCCTCTATAACTGACCCCCTCTATAACGGACCTCACTATAACGGATACACACTTAATTGACATATGAATGAAATATTAATACAATGTGGCGTTAATTATAATAAGGAATGATAAAATAAAGTAATAGAGTATAAGGTACCTATAAGTAACGGACAAGTCCCCCTCATGTAATTTTGTACCCTTTTCTACTTAGCAGAAAGCCCTCTCTCTACCTGGTTTTGTGATATAGAGGGGTCCGTTATTGAAGCTCGATTATTTGGGTCCGTTATAGTTAGGTACGTTATAGTGGGGTCGATATAGTGACTCCATTATAGTTGGGTCCGTGATAGTGGGGTCCGTTATAGTGACTCCATTATAGTGTATCTGTTATAGAGACTTGTCCGGACATATTTCGTCGTTAGGAAGGGTCCGTTATAGAGGGGGTCTGTTAAAGAGGGGGTCCGTTATAGAGGGTTGTCCGTAATAGAGGGGTGTCCGTTATAGAGGGTTGTCCGTTATAGAGGGTTGTCCTTTATAGAGGGTTGTCCGTTATAGAGGGTTGTCCGTTATAGAGGGTTGTCCGTTATAGAGGGTTGTCCTTTATAGAGGGTTGTCCGTTATAGAGGGTTGTCCGTTATAGAGGGGTGTCTGTTATAGAGGGGTGTCCGTTATAGAGGGGTGTCCGTTATAGAGGGGTGTCCGTTATAGAGGGGTGTCCGTTATAGAGGGGTGTCCGTTATATGAATGAAATATTAATACAATGTGGCGTTAATTATAATAAGGAATGATAAAATAAAGTAATAGAGTATAAGGTACCTATAAGTAACGGACAAGTCCCCCTCATGTAATTTTGTACCCTTTTCTACTTAGCAGAAAGCCCTCTCTCTACCTGGTTTTGTGATATAGAGGGGTCCGTAATTGAAGCTCGATTATTTGGGTCCGTTATAGTTAGGTACGTTATAGTGGGGTCGATATAGTGACTCCATTATAGTTGGGTCCGTGATAGTGGGGTCCGTTATAGTGACTCCATTATAGTGTATCTGTTATAGAGACTTGTCCGGACATATTTCGTCGTTAGGAGGGGTCCGTTATAGAGGGGGTCTGTTAAAGAGGGGGTCCGTTATAGAGGGTTGTCCGTAATAGAGGGGTGTCCGTTATAGAGGGTTGTCCGTTATAGAGGGTTGTCCTTTATAGAGGGTTGTCCGTTATAGAGGGTTGTCCGTTATAGAGGGTTGTCCGTTATAGAGGGTTGTCCTTTATAGAGGGTTGTCCGTTATAGAGGGTTGTCCGTTATAGAGGGGTGTCTGTTATAGAGGGGTGTCCGTTATAGAGGGGTGTCCGTTATAGAGGGGTGTCCGTTATAGAGGGGTGTCCGTTATAGAGGGGTGTCCGTTATAGAGGGGTGTCCGTTATAGAGGGGTGTCCGTTATAGAGGGGTGTCCGTTATAGAGGGGTGTCCGTTATAGAGGGGTGTCCGTTATAGAGGGGTGTCCGTTATAGAGGGGTGTCCGTTATAGAGGGGTGTCCGTTATAGAGGGGTGTCCATTATTGAGGGGTGTCCGTTATAGAGGGGTGTCCGTTATAGAGGGGTGTCCGTTATAGAGGGGTGTCCGTTATAGAGAGGTGTCCGTTATAGAGGGGTATCCGTTATAGAGAGGTTTCCGTTATAGAGGGGTGTCCGTTATAAATTCCGTTATAAGGGGGCTACCTGGTTTCGTGTTATAGTTGGGTCAGATTTAGTGGGGTCCGTTATATTGGGAATGATAAAATAAAGTAATAGAGTATAAGGTACCTATAAGTAACGGACAAGTCCTCCTCATGTAATTTTGTACCCTTTTCTAATTTTCATAACGAATATTGTAAGAGATTAATTGAAATAGAAAATATAGAGAACATATTTTGTTGACATATGCATGTAATATTAACCAATTCAATGTGAAGAAGTGAATTATAGTGATTCGAGTGAATTATAATAAGGAATTATAAAATAAAGTAATAGAGTTGAGTACTATAAGTACTAGAAGTAATAGAGTATAAGTACCTATAAGTAACGGACAAGTCGATTAGAGATAAGAGTAAATCAGCACGAGAAAATATTTATAAAGTTGGGCCGATGAGAGCCCGATATTTCAAGGTATAGCGTATTGGTTCAGGTGTTAAAAAAGTATTAAATCAAAGCAGGTATTAGTCTGGGTATTTGGACATTAATTTCGTTACTTTGTCACCTAATAATAAAATAATAGGTATTGGAACCTCAAGTTCTAGTATTCAAAACTTCATATTTAATATTTATTACATCTTATCCCTTGTCACTTGTCACTTGGAACGAAACCAGGTAGAGAGAGGTCTTTCTGCTAAGTAGAAAAGGGTAAAGGATTACATGTAGGAAAAGGAACCTTCCCCCACTACTACCACATGATACCACCCAACTATTACTACCTAACCTACGCCTATGTACCTTAAAAATCTTTAGGGGCCGTTCCGTAACCAGTGACAAATTTAATAGCTTTAACCAAGTCACTGTAACGTCAGTAATAGGTGACACAGTTGGAACCCTATTATTTTACCTATTACGTTAAATAACGCACATCTCTAACTATAATGGAGACACTATAACGAATCCAACTACAACGGACCCCACTATAACGGACCTTACATATTGCTGTCAGCAAAAATCAAAAAAAATCTAAACCTTTTCCGATTGCGCTGGGAGACACTATAATGAAGCCTCAATAACGGACCCCACTATAACGGACCCCACTATAACGGACCCAACTATAATGGAGACACTATAATGGAGCCACTATAACGGACCCAAATAATCGAGCTTCTATAACGGACCCCACTTTAACACGAAACCAGGTACAGAGAGGGCTTTCTGCTAAGTAGAAAAGGGTACAGGATTACATGTAGGTAAAGGAACTTTCCCCCACTACTACCACATGATACCACCCTACTATTACTACCTAACCTACACCTACCTTAAAAATCTTTAGGGGCCGTTCCGTACCCAGTGACAAATTTAATAGCTTTAACCAAGTCACTGTAACGTCAGTAATAGGTGACACAGTTGCAAACCCTATTATACGGTACCCTAATATACCTCTATAACGGAACCCCCTTTATAACGGACCCCCCTCTATAACGGACCCCCTCTATATCGGACCCCCTCTATAACGGACCCCCTCTATAACTGACCCCCTCTATAACGGACCTCACTATAACGGATACACACTTAATTGACATATGAATGAAATATTAATACAATGTGGAGTTAATTATAATAAGGAATGATAAAATAAAGTAATAGAGTATAAGGTACCTATAAGTAACGGACAAGTCCCCCTCATGTAATTTTGTACCCTTTTCTACTTAGCAGAAAGCCCTCTCTCTACCTGGTTTTGTGTTATAGAGGGGTCCGTTATTCAAGCTCGATTATTTGGGTCCGTTATAGTTAGGTACGTTATAGTGGGGTCGATATAGTGACTCCATTATAGTGTATCTGTTATAGAGACTTGTCCGGACATATTTTGTCGTTAGGAGGGGTCCGATATAGAGGGGGTCCGTTAAAGAGGGAGTCCGTTATAGAGGGTTGTCCGTTATAGATGGGTGTCCGTTATAGAGGGTTGTCCGTTATAGAGGGTTGTCCGTTATAGAGGGTTGTCCGTTATAGAGGGTTGTCCGTTATAGAGGGTTGTCCGTTATAGAGGGTTGTCCGTTATAGAGGGTTGTCCGTTATAGAGGGTTGTCCGTTATAGAGGTGTGTCCGTTATAGAGGTGTGTCCGTTATAGAGGGGTGTCCGTTATAGAGGGGTGTCCGTTATAGAGGGGTGTCCGATATAGAGGGGTGTCCGTTATAGAGGGGTGTCCGTTATAGAGGGGTATCCGTTATAGAGAGGTGTCCGTTATAGAGGGGTGTCCGTTATAAGATCCGTTATAAGGGGGCTACCTGGTTTCGTGTTATAGTTGGGTCAGATTTAGTGGGGTCCGTTATATTGGGAATGATAAAATAAAGTAATAGAGTATAAGGTACCTATAAGTAACGGACAAGTCCCCCTCATGTAATTTTGTACCCTTTTCTAATTTTCATAACGAATATTGTAAGAGATTAATAGAAATAGAAAATATAGAGGACATATTTTGTTGACATATGCATGTAATATTAACCAATTCAATGTGAAGAAGTGAATTATAGTGATTCGAGTGAATTATAATAAGGAATTATAAAATAAAGTAATAGAGTTGAGTACTATAAGTACTAGAAGTAATAGAGTATAAGTACCTATAAGTAACGGACAAGTCGATTAGAGATAAGAGTAAATCAGCACGAGAAAATATTTATAAAGTTGGGCCGATGAGAGCCCGATATTTCATGGTATAGCGTATTGGTTCAGGTGTTAAAGAAGTATTAAATCAAAGCAGGTATTAGTCTGGGTATTTGGACATTAATTTCGTTACTTTGTCACCTATTAATAAAATAATAGGTATTGGAACCTCAAGTTCTAGTATTCAAAACTTCATATTTAATATTTATTACATCTTATCCCTTGTCACTTGTCACTTGGAACGAAACCAGGTAGAGAGAGGTCTTTCTGCTAAGTAGAAAAGGGTAAAGGATTACATGTAGGAAAAGGAACCTTCCCCCACTACTACCACATGATACCACCCAACTATTACTACCTAACCTACACCTATGTACCTTAAAAATCTTTAGGGGCCGTTCCGTAACCAGTGACAAATTTAATAGCTTTAACCAAGTCACTGTAACGTCAGTAATAGGTGACACAGTTGGAACCCTATTATTTTACCTATTACGTTAAATAACGCACATCTCTAACTATAATGGAGACACTATAACGAATCCAACTACAACGGACCCCACTATAACGGACCTTACATATTGCTGTCAGCAAAAATAAAAATAAATCTAAACCTTTTCCGATTGCGCTGAAATTGCAATGAAACCTTTCTTTAAGACAAAATATGTACTCTATATTTCTATTAATCTCTTACAATATTCGTTATGAAAATATCGTATTTTAATTTTAATATACGAAAGTTTGAAGTTCGGATCCAACTATAATGGAGACACTATAATGAAGCCTCAATAACGGACCCCACTATAACGGACCCCACTATAACGGACCCAACTATAATGGAGACACTATAATGGAGCCACTATAACGGACCCAAATAATCGAGCTTCTATAACGGACCCCACTTTAACACGACACCAGGTACAGAGAGGGCTTTCTGCTAAGTAGAAAAGGGTACAGGATGTACCCTTAGTGTATAGTGTATCTGTTATAGAGACTTGTCCGGACATATTTTGTCGTTAGGAGGGGTCCGTTATAGAGGGGTGTCCGTTATAGAGGGGTGTCCGTTATAGAGGGGTGTCCGTTATAGAGGGGTGTCCGTTATAGAGTGTGTACGTTATAGAGGGGTGTCCGTTATAGAGGGGTGTCCGTTATAGAGGGGTGTCCGTTATAGAGAGGTGTCCGTTATAGAGGGGTATCCGTTATAGAGAGGTGTCCGTTGTAGAGGGGTGTCCGTTATAAGATCCGTTATAAGGGGGCTACCTGGTTTCGTGTTATAGTTGGGTCAGATTTAGTGGGGTCCGTTATATTGGGAATGATAAAATAAAGTAATAGAGTATAAGGTACCTATAAGTAACGGACAAGTCCCCCTCATGTAATTTTGTACCCTTTTCTAATTTTCATAACGAATATTGTAAGAGATTAATAGAAATAGAAAATATAGAGGACATATTTTGTTGACATATGCATGTAATATTAACCAATTTAATGTGAAGAAGTGAATTATAGTGATTCGAGTGAATTATAATAAGGAATTATAAAATAAAGTAATAGAGTTGAGTACTATAAGTACTAGAAGTAATAGAGTATAAGTACCTATAAGTAACGGACAAGTCGATTAGAGATAAGAGTAAATCAGCACGAGAAAATATTTATAAAGTTGGGCCGATGAGAGCCCGATATTTCAAGGATTAGCGTATTGGTTCAGGTGTTAAAAAAGTGTCAAGAAAGGAGGACAAGTTGAAGTAAAGTTGTTTGTTTTTATTGAATTTACCTTATTGTCAATTACAGTTGTCTTTAAATCATTAAAAGGATTTGACATTGTGGCAGTGGCGTACCTAGAGGGGGGCGGTGGGTGCGGTCCGCACCGGGCGGCACATATTTTCGGGCGACATTTTTTAAATTTACTTATAGTTGTAAAAAACAACTTATTCACTTCATAAGTTTAATATTCGATTTCTACGAATTTTGAATTACTATATGATTTCAAATTTTTCGATATAGAGGCAAACCTTTAAAAACAGGGGGAGGGGGGGAAGGCCTTCGTAATCTACTAAAATTTATTCAAAAGTATAGATTGGAAAATTCTGTACCTAACATTGCTTGTTAGGTTGTTAACATTTTGCTAAGATTTTTTTTTAACAATTGCAATTAGTGTCGCTAGTTGCGAAAGGAGCTTCTCCTAATTGAAGTTCATAAAAAATTATCCTCGTTCCACAATGAGTGGTTTAAGACTACAAAATCTTGCAATATTGTCTGTGGAACCAGAAATTACAAATATTATAAATTTTGAGATCATTATATACAGTTTTTCTACTATGAAAGTTAGATGAGTAAATATATAAATATGTTTACACACACATATGTGCACAATTTTGTTGTTTATCCAAAAGAAATGGAATTATTTTTTAATAAATATAAAATAAGAATATTTAATGGTTTTTTTTTATAAATATTTTTTTTTCTTCTGGCCTTTAAAAAAGTATCTTGTATTTTTATTAAAGTTGCATTTATCTTATGCGCTCTTTTATTACTGCTAATTTTATTACGGCCTCATTTAAATATGGCAACCAATGGTAAAAAAAATTTCCCACCTATAGGTTTTCTTAATTACAATTATTTATTTATGTTTATTAATTTATAAAAATCGGTCCGAGACTACCCAGACAAACTTTTTCACCTACTAGTGCATAATTGCTGAGCCCAGTGTTTTCCATTTATTAGTTTTCTTAGGTACATTTAATTATTATTGAAAATTTTATCAAAATATATCATTTTGTATCGCGTTTAAAGCTATTTTCTCAGGAACTAGATTTTTCCCGGGAAAACTACTTAAATCGTTAGGTTTTTATTTTGTCTGTTTCCCGTAGTTAATAATAATTATAATTTGATTTAAATTAAAATTTAACTTTCCGGTAGTATGAAAACTACCAAAAACTTAAAAATAGGTTTTTATTTAAATGGACTACATTTTATAATGGTTTAATCAAAATGGTCGGAACCGTTTTCAAGAATTTTTTTTTCACGTTTTTCTAGAGTTCTTAGGGGGTAGCGCCCCCAAATTTGGAGGTAAAATTCATTTCTCAATATCATCTCGGGGTATGATTTTTCCGAACCTGTAGGCCAATTTCGTCAAATTCGGTCCAGTAGTTTAAGCCCCAGACATCTGCAAAGACAGACGACAGACAGACATTTTTTAAAAACCACTTTTTTGGACTCAAGGGGACCTCAAAACGTGTAAATCCATCAAAATCTCAAAAATAGAATTTTTGGGCTATAGCGATACTTTCTCTTTATATGAAAAAGTAAAAACTATGAGTACGTAAAAGTAAAAAAGTAAAGAACTGAGACCGCCCCGGGCGGCAAAAGTTGTAGGTACGCTACTGCATTGTGGCGACCGTGACATTTTCGTAAAGAAAAATTTTGAAGAAATTTTTCAAGAATTAATTCGTGTCAATATTGGACGGCGAATATTAAGAAGTTAAAGATGGAACTTCAGAAGAAATCAAGAAAGGCAAATCGGGCCATTCTAACGAGAACAATGACGAAGATGGAGCAAGTAGCGGCCATCGTTCCTCCAGACGTCACAGCAATAAGGTGCTTGTCAACTGCATTGAATGAAAGGTACTTAGTGATTAAGGCGTTAGATTTAGCGATATTTGAGGGAATGTTGACTCAGGATGCTTCCGAAAATGACTTGGAAACAGAATTAAGTTCTGCGGAGGAGTACCTACTCAAGTATCTAAAGGTTAAAAGCTATTTAGAAAACATCATTCCACCAGCTCAAAATCCACAGTCAGAGGGACCGTCGGGATTAGAAACTGCTCGTTGGGGGGTATTTCCTGGGGGGCAAAGTAAGAGGTTGAAACTAACCAAAATTGAATTCATCCGATTTAATGGGGATGTTAAGGAATGGCTAATATTTTGGGGTCAATTTAAAAAAATTGATGACGAACATGATATGAGTGATGATGATAAGTTTCAGTATTTATTGTTAGCTACTGTCCCCAACTCTAGAGCTAGGGAGGTAGTTGAAAGTTTCCCACCTGGGGGAGGACATTATAAAAGCGCCATTTCGAGTCTGAAGGATAGATTTGGGGGAGAGGATTTATTGAAATCCTCAAAAGATTATAGTAAAACGGAGGAAAAATATGAAAATAAGTCAATCGAATTGTATGTAAAAAAGTATCTGGGAGAGCAAAGCGCAGAATATCCAGATAGGGTTGTTGAAGTAAAGTTGTTTGTTTTTATTGAATTTACCTTATTGTCAATTACAGTTGTCTTTAAATCATTAAAAGGATTTGACAAAGTATTAAATCAAAGCAGGTATTAGTCTGGGTATTAGGACATTAATTTCGTTACTTTGTCACCTAAGAATAAAATAATAGGTATTGGAACCTCAAGTTCTAGTATTCAAAACTTCATATTTAATATTTATTACATCTTATCCCTTGTCACTTGTCACTTGGAACGAAACCAGGTAGAGAGAGGGCTTTCTGCTAAGTAGAAAAGGGTAAAGGATTACATGTAGGAAAAGGAACCTTCCCCCACTACTACCACATGATACCACCCAACTATTACTACCTAACCTACACCTATGTACCTTAAAAATCTTTAGGGGCCGTTCCGTAACCAGTGACAAATTTAATAGCTATAACCAAGTCACTGTAACGTCAGTAATAGGTGACACAGTTGGAACCCTATTATTTTACCTATTACGTTAAATAACGCACATCTCTAACTATAATGGAGACACTGTAACGGACTCCACTATAACGAATCCAACTACAACGGACCCCACTATAACGGACCTTATATATTGCTGTCAGCAAAAATCAAAAAAAAATCTAAACCTTTTCCGATTGCGCTGAAATTGCAATGAAACCTTTCTTTAAGACAAAATATGTCCTCTATATTTTCTATTAATCTCTTACAATATTCGTTATGAAAATATCGTATTTTAATTTTAATATACGAAAGTTTGAAGTTCGGATCCAACTATAATGGAGACACTATAATGAAGCCTCAATAACGGACCCCACTATAACGGACCCCACTATAACGGACCCAACTATAACGGACCAGACCCAACTATAATGGAATCATTATAATGGAGCCACTATAACGGACCCAACTACAATGGAGACACTATAGCGGACCCCACTATAACGGACCCAACTATAATGGGGACACTATAATGGAGCCACTATAACGGTCACAAATAATCGAGCTTCTATAACGGACCCCAATTTAACACGAAACCAGGTACAGAGAGGGCTTTCTGCTAAGTAGAAAAGGGTACAGGATTACATGTAGGTAAAGGAACCTTCCCCCACTACTACCACATGATACCACCCTACTATTACTACCTACCTTAAAAATCATTAGGGGCCGTTCCGTAACCAGTGACAAATTTAATAGCTTTAACCAAGTCACTGTAACGTCAGTAATAGGTGACACAGTTGCAAACCCTATTATACGGTACCCTATTATACCTCTATAACGGACCCCCCTTTATAACGGACCCCCCATTATAACGGACCCCTTCTATAACGGACCCCCTCTATATCGGACCCCCTCTATAACGAACCCCTCTATAACGGACCTCACTATAACGGATACACACTTAATTGACATATGGATGAAATATTAATACAATGTGGAGTTAATTATAATAAGGAATGATAAAATAAAGTAATAGAGTATAAGGTACCTATAAGTAACGGACAAGTCCCCCTCATGTAATTTTGTACCCTTCTCTACTTAGCAGAAAGCCCTCTCTCTACCTGATTTTGTGTTATAGAGAAATCAGTTATAGAAGCTCGATTATTTGGGTCCGTTATAGTTAGGTACGTTATAGTGGGGTCCGTTATAGTGACTCCATTATAGTGGGGTCGAGCTTCTATAACGGACCCCACTTTAACACGAAACCAGGTACAGAAGGGGCTTTCTGCTAAGTAGAAAAGGGTACAGGATTACGTGTAGGTAAAGGAACCTTCACCCACTACTACCACATGATACCACCCTACTATTACTACCTAACCTACACCTACCTTAAAAATCTTTAGGGGCCGTTCCGTAACCAGTGACAAATTTAATAGCTTCAACCAAGTCACTGTAACGTCAGTAATAGGTGACACAGTTGGAACCCTATTATTTTACCTATTACGTTAAATAACGCACATCTCTAACTATAATGGAGACACTGTAACGGACTCCACTATAACGAATCCAACTACAACGGACCCCACTATAACGGACCTTACATATTGCTGTCAGCAAAAATCAAAAAAAAATCTAAACCTTTTCCGATTGCGCTGAAATTGCAATGAAACCTTTCTTTAAGACAAAATATGTCCTCTATATTTTCTATTAATCTCTTACAATATTCGTTATGAAAATATCGTATTTTAATTTTAATATACGAAAGTTTGAAGTTCGGATCCAACTATAATGGAGACACTATAATGAAGCCTCAATAACGGACCCCACTATAACGGACCCAACTATAACGGACCAGACCCAACTATAATGGAATCATTATAATGGAGCCACTATAACGGACCCAACTATAATGGAGACACTATAGCGGACCCCACTATAACGGACCCAACTATAATGGAGACACTATAATGGAGCCACTATAACGGACCCAAATAATCGAGCTTCTATAACGGACCCCACTTTAACACGAAACCAGGTACAGAGAGGGCTTTCTGCTAAGTAGAAAAGGGTACAGGATTACATGTAGGTAAAGGAACCTTCCCCCACTACCTACCTTACGGACCCCACTATAACGGACCCAACTATAACGGACCCCACTATAACGGACCCAACTATAACGGACCCCACTATAACGGACCCAACTATAACGGACCAGACCCAACTATAATGGAGACATTATAATGGAGCCACTTTAACGGACCCAACTATAATGGAGACACTATAACGGACCCCACTATAATGGGGCACTATAATGGAGCCACTATAACGGAACCAAATAATCGAGCTTCTATAACGGACCCCACTTTAACACGAAACCAGGTAGAGAGAGGGCTTTCTGCTAAGTAGAAAAGGGTACAGGATTACATGTAGGAAAAGGAACCTTCCCCCACTACTACCACATGATACCACCCAACTATTACTACCTAACCTACACCTACCTTAAAAATCTTTAGGGGCCGTTCCGTAACCAGTCACAAATTTAATAGCTTTAACCAAGTCACTGTAACGTCAGTAATAGGTGACACAGTTGGAACCCTATTATTATTAATAACGCACATCTCTAACTATAATGGAGACACTATAACGGACCCCACTATAACGGACCCCACTATAACGGACCCAACTATAATGGAGACACTATAATGGAGCCACTATAACGGACCCCACTATAATAAAGCCTCTATAACGGACCCCCTCTATAACGGACCCCCTCTATAACGGACCTCACATTAACGGATACACACTTAATTGACATATGGATGAAATATTAATACAATGTGGAGTTAATTATAATGAGGAATGATAAAATAAAGTAATAGAGTATAAGGTACCTATAAGTAACGGACAAGTCGAGTAGAGATAAGAGTTAAATCAGCACGAGAAAATATTTAAAAAAGGTGGGCCCATGAGAGCCCGATATTTTAAGGTATAGAGTATTGGTTCAGGTGGTAAAAAAGTATTAAATCAAAGCAGGTATTAGTCTGGGTATTAGGACATTAATTTCGTTACTTTGTCACCTAATAATAAAATAATAGGTATTGAAACCTCAAAAGATTTTTAAGGTAGGTGTAGGTTAGGTAGTAATAGTAGGGTGGTATCATGAGGTAGTAGTGGGGGAAGGTTCCATTTTCTACATGTAATCTTGTACCCTTTTCTACTTAGCAGAAAGCCCTCTCTCTACCTGGTTTCGTGTTATAGAGGGGTCCGTTATAGAAGCTCGATTATTTAGGTCCGTTATAGTTGGGTCCATTATAGTGGGATCCGTTATAGTGACTCCATTATAGTTGGGTGCGTTATAGAGACTTGTCCGGACATATTTTGTCGTTAGGAGGGGTTCGTTATAGAGGGGGTCCGTTATAGAGGGGGTCCGTTATAGAGGGGGTCCGTTATAGAGGGGGGTCCATTATATAGGGTTTCCCCTAAAGATTTTTAAGGTAGGTGTAGGTTAGGTAGTAATAGTAGGGTGGTATCATGTAGTAGTAGTGGGTGAAGGTTCCATTTTCTACATGTAATCTTGTACCCTTTTCTACTTAGCAGAAAGCCCTCTCTCTACCTGGTTTCGTGTTATAGTGGGGTCCGTTATAGAGGGGTCCATTATAGAGGGGTGTCCGTTATAAAGGGGGTCCGTTATAGAGGCGGTCCGTTATAGAGGTGGTCTGTAATAGAGGTTGTCCGATATAGAGGTGGTCCGTTATAGAGGGTGTCCGTAATAGAGGGGTGTCCGTGATAGAGGAGGGTCCGTTATAGAGGGGGTCCGTTTTAGAGGGGGTACGTTATAGTGGGGTCCGTTATAGTGTCTCCATTATAGTTGGGTCCGTTATAGTGGGGTCCGTTATAGTGTCTCCATTATAGTTGGGTCCGTTATAGTGGGGTCCGTTATAGTGGCTCCATTATTGTTGGGACCGTTATAGAGGCTTGATTATAGTGGTGTCCGTTATAGTGGGGTCCGGTATAGTGGCTCCATTATAGTGTTTCCATTAGGGTTGGGTCCGTTATAGTGGGGTCCGTTATTGTATCTTCATTATAGTTGGATCCGTTATAGTGGGGTCCGTTAAAGAGGGGGTCCTTTAAAGAGGGGGTCCATTATAGTGGGGTCCGTTATAGTGGCTCCATTATAGTTGGGTCCGTTATAGTGGGGTCAGTTATAGAGGCTCCATTATAGTGGGCAGTGGCGCACCCAGGATTTATTTTTGGGAGGGGCACAGATTTAAAAAAAATAAGGGGGGGGGGGGGTGTAATGTGGGCTTAGCATAACCACAGACAAGTAACCTGACTGGTTTTCTTTGTCCTTAAATTACTTCATATCAAGGGCGGATCCAGCCAATTTTAAAGAGGGGCTGGGCTCTCTTTTAGGGGGGTGCGGGGGTCCTCCCCCGGGAAAATTTTTATAGTTTACGTTACTTGAAAACGTCTTTTTAGCCTATTCTAAGAGCATCTAAAATGTTATTATATAGAAATAAATTTAAGTTTTTTATGAGCTGGACATGAAGACCGGGGTATTTTATTTAAACAAAATTATATACATACTAATAATATTTTATTATTAAAAGTTGTACATTATATAATAGATTAATGTTTTATTTTAGTAGCCAAGTAGCCAGAAAAATAAATTGGTACATTTTAAAAATATTTTAGTTATTATAAATCAAATTATAATTATTATTAACTACGGGAAACAGACAGTGAAAAATACACTCCTGTGCCGGGATTTGAACCACGGGCCTCTATATACTGGAAATATAGAGGCCCGTGGTTTATTAAAATTTAACTTTCCGTAGTATGAAAACTACCAAAAACTTAAAAAATTGTATTTTAGTTATGTGAATTAACAAAAAAATAATAAAAATAACAAAATAAAAAAAAAATACGTACGCCAAATGTTTTGAGTTTAACAGAAATTGGCTGATAGTATTAGGTTAAAAATAAACATAGTAGGGTATATAATAGTCCAGTCAATAAGTACAACTAATAGTCTTCCTTGCGAAAGGTATCTACAAGTTTTAAAATCTTATTCTACAATTGAACCCGTTTCCAAATTAATTAATATTAATTATTCGATAATTAAAAACTATTCTAATGACTGCTACTAACTATTTTAATTAAATTTAATTAATATATTAAAGTAAAACTTTAGAATGAAATAAAAACCCATAAAACAAGAAAAATGTAATTAAAAACTTAATATAAAAATGTTATATTGTAACCTTTCATTCAAAATAAACAATGGATAATAGCCGGAAAGAAATTTGTCCCACTAAAAAGTTCTGACCAAGCGCAGTCGTAATTTTATGCAGATTTTTCCAAGTTCAATAGACAATAGACGACACTTTTTTACCCAGGAGTACCAGCACGTCTTTTTAAACGCCAAAAAAATATGTCGGGCTAAACTAGGTATATAATTCCTTATTTTTTTTTTTTTTCACTATTACACTTCAATATGTGCTGCGAAATTGTATACTTAAATTTTACGTCTTTGGCTTTGGGGAGGGGGGGGGGGCACGTCTTTTTAAACGCCAAAAAAAAAAAAAAATGTCGGGCTTATCTAGGTATATATAATTACTTTTTTATTTATTTATTTTTTTACTATCACACCACTATTACTTTAACACGTGCTGCGGAATTGCATACTTAAATTTTAGGTCTGGCTTTGGGGGGGGCACGTGCCCCCCGTGCCCCCCCCTTGGTGCGCCACTGATAGTGGGGTCCGTTATTGTAGGGTCAGGTATTTTGGCTCCATTATAGTGTCTCCATTATAGTTAGGTCCGTTATAGTTGGGTCCGTTATAGTGGGGTCCGTTATAGTGGGGTCCGTTATTGAGGCTTCATTATAGTGTCTTCATTATAGTTGGATCCGAACTTCAAACTTTCGTATATTAAAATTAAAATACGATATTTTCATAACGAATATAGTAAGATATTAATAGAAAATATCGAGGACGTAATTTGTCTTAATGAAAGGTTTCATTGCAATTTCAGCGCAATCGGAAAATGTTTAGATTTTTTATTAATTTTTGCTGACAGCAATATGTGAGGTCCGTTATAGTGGGGTCCGTTGTAGTGTCTCCATTATAGTTGTGTCCCGTTATAGTGGGGTCCGTTATAGAGGCTCGATAATAGTGGGGTCCGTTATAGAGGCTCGATTATAGTGGGGTCCGTTATAGAGGCTTCATTATAGTGGGGTCCGTTATAGTGGCTCCATTATAGTGTCTCCATTATAGTTGGGTCCGTTATAGTGGGGTCCGTTATAGTGGGGTCCGTTATAGAGGCTCGATTATAGAGGGGTCCGTTATAGTGCCTCCATTATAGTTGAATCCGAACTTCAAACTTCCATATATTAAAATAAAAATACGATATTTTCCTAACGAATATAGTAAGATATTAATAGAAAATATTGAGGACATATTTTGTCTTAAAGAAAGGTTTCATTGCAATTTCAGCGCAAGCGGAAAATGTTTAGATTTTTTCAATTTTTGCTGACAGCAATATGTGGGGGTCCGTTATAGTGGGGTCCGTTGTAGTTGGATTCGTTAAAGTGGTCCCGTTATAATGTCTCCATTATAGTAAGGTCCGTTACAGTGGGGTCCGTTATAGAGACTCGATATAGTGGGGTCCGTTTAGTGGGGTCGGTTATAGTGGGGTTCGTTATAGTGGCTCCATTATAGTTGGGTCCGTTATAGTGGGGTCCGTTATAGAGGCTCCATTATAGTATCTCCATTATAGTTGGATCAGAACTTCAAACTTTCGTATATTAAAATTAAAATACGATATTTTCATAACGAATATAGTAAGATATTAATAGAAAATATTGAGGACATATTTTGTCTTAAAGAAAGGTTTCATTGCAATTTCAGCGCAAGCGGAAAATGTTTAGATTTTTTCAATTTTTGCTGACAGCAATATGTGGGGGTCCGTTATAGAGGGGTCCGTTGTAGTTGGATTCGTTATAGTGGGGTCCGTTATAGAGGCTCGATTATAGTGGGGTCCGTTATAGATGCTCGATTATAGTGGGGTCCGTTATAGAAGCTCGATTATAGTGAGGTCCGTTATAGTGGCTCCATTATAGTTGGGTCCGTTATATTGGGGTCCGTTATAGTGTCTCCATTATTGTTTGATCCGTTATAGTGGGGTCCGTTATAGTGGCTCCATTATAGTGGCTCCATTATAGTGGGGTCCGTTATAGAGGCTCGATTATAGTGGGGACCCCACTATAACGAATCTAACTACAACGGACCCCACTATAACGGACCTCACATATTGCTATCAGCAAAAATTAAAAAAAAATCTAAACTTTTTCGATTGCGCTGAAATTGCAATGAAACCTTTCTTTAAGACAAAATATGTCTTCCATATTTTCTATCATACTATATTCGTTATGAAAATATCGTATTTTGATTTTTATATACGAAAGTTTGAAGTTCGGATTCAACTATAATGGAGACACTATAATGGGGCCTCTATAACGGACCCAACTATAATGGAGACACTATAACGGACCCCACTATAACGGACCCAACTGTAATGGAACAATTCTTTTTTAATATTGTTATTTATTTAATATGGAAGACACAATTAAAATATTTGAAGGATTATGTAGATATGAATATAAGTAACATAAGTACAGCATGGTTGTGCAGAGTCTTTAGGTTTTATTAAGTTTACATTTAAGCCATGTTTAAATATTGTGTTTGTAGGTTGGAGTAGAAGTGGGTTGCCTTTGTATAAATGACGAGAGTAGCTGTATAGGCACTTTTTATATTTGACAATTTTTTCATATGAAAAAAGGAATTTTTTAGCTAAGGAAATAGGTAAGATTGTTATTTTTCCAAAAGGGTTTCATTAGAATAACAGTAATAACCCTAAATAATAATGGTAAAGACTATTATAGAGATAATATTATGTTGATTTTGTTTGAAATTAATGTTGTAGATGCTTGATAATGACTTAAGTTTTGAAGTCGAAATATAGCAGCACAATGAGATAGGAGAGTTTTATTAATACCTACATCCCTTATGACTAGAGTTCGGATTTTGCATATCTTTTTTTTATTGCCCCAATTGATTTTTCTTTACGAATTATGACGTTTGGAAGGCACTAGGCCACTTTAAATTAAAATTTAAAAATGCATATTTTGCATATTTCGGGCATTATTGCATATAATTGCATATTTCCGGCATAAGTGCATATTTTCGCATAAATATTTTCCTTTTTGAGAGAAATTTCCACTAAAGTGCATATTTTATATGATTTTTCTATTCAAACATATATTATCTAGGTACCAAAACCTTTTAAGGATTAGAAGACATTCACTGTCTAACGGTGCACGTAAACCCCCTGTCTTATATAAGCTTCTGCTAGGCCAGGGGGTTTACCAGTCCCTACTGGTTGGTACCCAAAGAGGGCTTGTTTTCTTGTTTTTCGACTTAATCCCAGACAAAGCTACCGCTGACGATTCATAGAGTGCTGCCCTTATTATCGGATTAAAATGGCTTCGTTACCCAAATGAATGCACAACACGTGCATTAGAGTCCTTCCTTCTAGGGCCTCCTTCTAGAGCCTTCTTCGAGGGCTTCGAAAAGTCGGCAAATTTGGCCATCCCAAAAGCAAAGAGTGCCCTTAACAACCGCCAAGTCAGTTTGAGATTGGCATTTATTAAAGCTCATTTCGGGGTCTTTCCAACATAATTGAAAAACTGGAGACTCCCGGTTTAGAGCTGACGACAGCTGTAGCTCTCCTCGAGGAACGTAAGGAAAGGAGTAAGGGTTGCCGGGTCCGATTGGGGAAAGACTTCGACAAAAAATTGACGCTGTTATCCACCGTAATCCGGGTTGGACCACTGTGGAGAATGTCACCTGAATCCTGGAAGGGGCGGTGCAGTGTAGAGACGAAATAGAAAATCTGACCCCAGCTGACGTCGCTGCCCTAAAATATGTTCCAGTAGTGTCGTGCGACGTTGAGAACGTTTTCACATTTCAAAATGGTTCTTTCCGACCGCAGACGAAATTTTAAGATTACAAATTTAGAGAAAGTCTTAGTTGTTCAGACAAATTTTCGTTATTTTTCGTAAATTTAAATAATTTATAAAAAATTAATTGTAAATTTTAATTACTTTAAAAATATAGTCAATAACTCTATTGTTGCTGGTTATTCTTGTGTATTTCCCAGCCTAATCTTCAAATACCAGGTTTTTGGGTATTTAAACCCTCGAAATGCACCTTACATAGCACTATTCAATTTATTATATAGCTGCCTATTGGACTTTATATATTAGGAATAAGTGCATATTTGAGTGCATATATTTGGGATAAGCACATATTTGAGAGCATATATTTGGGATAAGTGCATATTTGAGTGCATATTTTTGGGAAAAGTTGCATATTTTATGTGCATATTTTGCAATTTTCAAATGCATATATTAAGGTTTTTAAGTGCATATAGATCCGAACTCTACTTATGACCCACAACTAACTACAAAATAGACCCCTTTCGTCCTCAGAAAAGATGTTATTCTTGATATTTTCAAAAAAATATTGCATCTTTGAAGCTCTATATTTAGGAAAGTATAGGGTTTAGGAAAAAATGTGATATATAAAAATTGTTGCAAATTTAGTGCTCTACAAGAAAGATACGATCACTTTTTTTCAGGACATATAGGTAAAGGGTTATAAAGAAACAAACTAAAAGAAACACTAAAATTTCGCGTATTTTGGCCCCCCTCTGGGTTAGCACAGGGTCTAGGAGGTCGAAAACTTGGGTTTTTAACTAATGTCTAGGTACATACAATAAAAAAAAAGAAAAAAAATTTTATGACCTTTTGCAAGGTAAAATGTACTTGTCGACTGGACTAAAAAGCAAATAAAGAAAGTAAAGAGAGAGAAAAAAATATATTATCACAATTTATAAATATACAGTTTAATAATTTTAAAAAAATTATTTTACATTTGCTGACTTATTGTTATTATTATTTTATTTTTTACAGCATGAAAATAGTGAAACGCAACTTTGTTGAATTCTACAAATGATATTGGAAATAGAAGTTAACATCTTTAGCTTTTATACATCTGAGATTAATTTACATTTTTAAACATTACAATGATTAGATACCTGTAAAATGTTAACAGATTGAATTTAATTTCTTACTAGGTAGCAAATCTGTACATATAAAGTTAAGTAAATTAGTTAAAGAATAAAATATCATCTTACATTGACAGAAAATCTCAATTATGGATTAAAATTCTCAACTATAATAAATCCTGTTTATAAGTTAAAAATAAAAAAAATAAAAAGTATCACTACTCAAATGATTTTGACCAGTTCTTTTCCATTAGTTAGGTTGTTAAAGCTTTTTTGTGTTTAAATTTCATTGTTATTGAACACTATCAAAATTTTCAGTAAACAAATCATTCTCAGAGTAACCCTCCTAAAATAATAATAAAATTAAGTGGATTTTTCTTGAATTTAACAAGTCTGAAAAACCTTAATATACATTTTAATTAGAAATTAGACTTGAATATATTTCATTAATTAGGGAGCCAGCGTGAAATTCACTTAATTCCATGTCTTGTGGGTTCGATCCTGGGACATAATACTCTGATTTAAATGGCTCAATAATGATCACACTATACTTGCTTCGGCAGTATATTGTACAGAGGTATGATGATGATGTGTGGTATCTCAAGTGGTATCTTTTTTTAAAAAAAAACCACTGAAAGAATATACAAAAAGTTGACAACAAGCTGACACTAAATGTCAATTAATTGAATGAGATTCATTCAATTAGTATTTATCAGTCCTAGATATTAGTTCAATAATCATTCATAGTCCCTTGACTGACAGATAGACATAATTCAATAATTATTCAGTAACTTGAATGACAGACAGACATAGTTCAACTAAAGAGGGGTTCAGAGTAGCCGTGCCACCATCCTTTCCCAGAACTTTCCTTGTAAATTAATTTAAAATATTAGGATACAAAATAATAATAAAATATAACATTATAATGTAATACTGTTCTCCTTAATCAATTAATCTAATGGCCATGTTTAATAACATCGTTTTAATTGTACTGAATTTTATTAAAGAATTAAAATTAATTTCAAATTCTAAAAAAAAAAAAATTAAATCACTGACCCCGGCACAGATTGAGACACATGGCAGGGCAGCAAAGTTATTTTCAACTGCAGAAATATACGAGCATGATTTGAGAAACAGATCAGGGCAGGACAGTAGTACCACACGTAGCCTACCTGACACTTGTGGATCTGGAGTCTCAATTCATATCATCTATATATATAAAATTAAAGTATTGTCTGTACATTGGTCAGAATTGAACATTTTTTTGGATACTTTTTCATTTTATACATTCCAAAGACCGAAAATCCGGCCTTAACTTTTTTCGTGTATGTATGTGTGTATGTGTGTTTGTCGCCCCAGTCAGACTTTATAGGCGCAAAACTGGCTAAATTAAATCGATGCATTTTTTCTCAGAGGTGAGCGTAAACATGTTGCGCAATTTGTGGGCTTGGTTTCATCTAAAAATATTGAGTAGAACCAAAGTTATTAACAAATTTATAAAAAAAAAGTATATAAAACATAACCCAAAAAGATTGGGTTGACCCACCGTAACCAAACCCCAAAGACTCGCTATTATATTATTACTTTACTACTATTATTATATACTTCTAGACCACCTAGAGACTTGCGGTGTTTTTGCGTTTGATCGGAAATTGGCCTAAGCCCATTAAAAAAATCCTAAAAGTTAAAAAAAATATATCCCCCCCTCCCTAAAAAATTAAAGATGGCGGACACACTATAAAGTTTTTTTAGAGGCTTATTGTGGCTAAACGATAAGTTGTATCGACAAGCTGATTGCGCCAGCGGTAACTAATTTTAAAAGATCCACTAATTTGGTCCTATTACTTTTTGTCGTAATTTCATCGGTTCTACCTTAAATTCTATTTTAATAAGAAATTTCACTTTGAGCGCTTATGGTGTCCGCAATTGTTGACCGATTTAATTTCTGATTGGAGTGCTTAAACCTCACACTAATGCTCTTTAAGTCGAGTATTTATTATTTTATTAATTGTTCTAGAACTAGAGATATTAAATATTTGCTGGTGCAACTGCCGTATTGAATGAAGAGGCTGGTAATTAAATAATGCACCATCATTGTTGATGATTGTTCAATGACTTCCCAGTCTAATTGGTTTGATTTGAGTATAGAAAACTATATATAATTATATATTTTCTTTGGGTCGTTTAGGGTTAGATAAAATGAGCTAATTCCTCCTTTTCTTTTCTCTAAGAACAACAGCTATATTTCGCCCTAACTAAGAGCTTCTTCAGGCTATAACATAAAAAATCAAACAAAATTTTCGTATACATTTTTTTGTTTATATAAATGCAATGGTGAATAAATTGATTAAAAAAAACAACAAAATAACAGTTTTAACATAGCAACAATCAAATTAAAAATTAATACCTGGTAATATTTCCTATGGCATTGTCTTATTTTGTATTATTTAAATGTGTTTATTTCATTTTTTTTTTTTTTTTTTTTTTTTTTAATTTCTTCTAATCAACTCAAGTTTAGATTTTTAAATGAATAAATGTTAGTCTCTCCCTGTGAGTCATACAGGGAGGATTCGTTTTTTGGTTTTAAATTATCTCAATCCATAGTATGGAATTCATGTTTTTATGTGCTGTTTATTGACGAGGTTTTTTAACTGATGAAAATTGTGATTTTTTTTTTATTCTAAATAAGACAATGCCATAGGAAATATTACCAGGTATTAATTTTTAATTTGATTGTTGCTATGTTAAAACTGTTATTTTATTTTTTTTTTTTAGTCTTATTTAGAAGAAAAAAAAAATCACAATTTTCATCAGTTAAAAAACCTCGTCAATAAACACCTTTATTGACCTACACTTGTTTTATTTTAATTAATTATTTTTCTTCTCTTTCTTTTAATTATTCTATTCTTAAACAAACTTAAAAAAATACATTAACACCAGGCTTGTTAAATTAACTCTGGTATTTGTAATGAGGTAAATGTAAAAAGAAACTACCATATTATTTTATAAAAACTAATTTCTTTAAGAACAAATTTATAGGTACTTAAATGTTAAGAGCACACAAGAGAGATCCTGAATTTTATGAATTTTTTGGACTTTTTTTTTAAAAAAAATAATATTGGAGATTTACAACATATGTACCACATATGAATAATATTCTTCCTTTTTATTTTTAACTGAAGTATCTTAACTTTTTTTTAACTCGCTTTGAAAAGTGTCAAAGCAATGATTAACTTGTTTTATGTATAAAATGTTTGTACGATGATGGTTCTTTTCCTAAAAAGAAATACATTCTTTTAAAAATTATTTTTATATAAATCATGTTAGTGAGGGGACTTAGTTTAAAATTATTACAGCCACCATCTTGAATCAAAATGGCTATTTGGAGAACCCTTTCACTAAAGTTGTTTGTGTCATAAAAGGAAACACAATTCAAGGTTCTATTAGAATTGGTTCCGGAGATTTCACCTTATCAAATGTTTTGTTTCATCCATCATCTTAATTTAGGATGGAGGATCGTAAAAATAACCTACATACAAAATGTCATGTGTCATCAGTGATTTCAGAGATGTTGTGAAGAGTTGTCGGAGGTATTTGGATTTTGTATACGAAGTATATAGATTAACATCATAGAGGGTTAACTATTACGCTCATTAGACAGATAATATTACCTAATCATACATATATGTTTATTTACCTTCCCATAAATCAGTCAACACTGTGGAGAATTTGCTGAATATATAATGTGGTCTACAAAGTGACTACATCATATATTCAGTAAATTCCATATACTAAAACTTTGCTATTACTTGCATAAATATAAAAGTGATATTTGAAATAAACAACAGGTCATTTATAGTTGAGAAATTTTATTTAAATAAAAATATATAATATAAATTTCTCACACTAAATGTTTTAATAAGATTACATATAATAATTTAAAAAACAAAATAACAATTAGCATTATGGAAAAAAAAAAAAAAAAAAAAATACATTCAATAGAATTTTTCGACAAAAATGTTGTAAATTCTGGATAAGCGACACCTGAACATTACATATAATTTAATTCGAAGTAAAGAATATTTAATTTTTTATGTTGAAATATCAAAAAATATTTAAATATTTATTTCTAAAAAGCAAAAATAAATAAATAAAATAAAATAATCAACAAGTTTCATTTTTTATATATATATATTTATCACAGAAATAAGTGTTAAATGAAGATTTTTTTTTTAATGCAAATATGGTTGAGAGAACAAACAATTTGTAAAATTTTACTATTAAGTACCTATTATATTATTCTTCATTGAATCAAAAGTAAAATTAAACAATAATTTAGTTCAAATAAATAAATAAGAAGAAATAATATTTAAATGGATAGCCATCTGCTCTGCATTTTAATGTCGATTAGACCTAGATATAAACAGGAGTGCCAACCTGACATCATGAGTTAGTCATTGTTAAGGCCGATTTACACGAATTAAGTTGTTAAGTGATTAACTAAATTTTAAAGTTGTTTAGTTCACTAATAATGGACGCCGAACAACGTGTTCAAGTCATAGATACTGTCTTAAAAATTATTTTAAATGAGATTTTGGACGAAATAGTATGTCTTTGTAAATAATATATAATTTTTGTCGAATAAAACATTTTTAAATAATATATAAACAAAGATCTGCAAATCTATAAGCGAGGTTCCGACAAACTTGTGCATTTAACTAAATTGCACATGTCCAGCGATTAGCCACGGCCATCTACTAAACAGAAAAAATTCTATTCTACTTGTTTTGTTGTTGCACGCTAAATTTTAACTTGCAACTTATTACTAAATTCACTGTTTACATGCATTAAGTCACTTAAAATTTAATTAATCACAACAACTTAATACGTGTAAATCGGCCTATATTCTGTATATATGTTATGTCTAGATTTTAAGTGAAATAAAGAAATATAAGTAAATTCCTAGTATGGAAATATTTCACCTCTTCTTGAGGCACCTCTTCTTCAGGCCTAAAAGACAATTATTTTATCTCCAGAATGGGAAAAAGAGTGAACTTTTTTCCCTAGTTCACAGGAAGGAAAGTTACTCATTGCACCCTGTCCGGATGAATAAAATAAGGGAATCATGAACTATCTTGATTCACTCCAGTGTTGCCCTAGATAAAGCACCAGTAAGTAAGGTTGGTGCTAAATGCACAATTTCATTTATTAACTTTTGTTTAATGTCTAAATCTATTAAGTGATCTTCACATATGTCATGTAACCTCCACAATGGTTGTCATGGTGATTCATCAGTAAAACAAACAAACAAGTAAAAAGTGAAATAATAATTTCTAAATGTAGATAAACTAATCCATATGTCTGTACATCAGTTGACAATACTATTCAATAAACGAATCAGCTACCAGCTGATTCTCCCATCTAATTTTAGTATTGAAATTCAAATAATTAATATCTATAATTTAATTTTAACGTTATTAAACTTATTTAGTGAATATTAATATTATATCTAACTATTTAAAAAATAAAAATTAAAAATAAATAAAAATGTTTACTTCTGGTTTAATAAAATGCTTTAAAATTAAAATCTTATTCAATCATTTTTTTCTCCCTTCTGTAGATAAAATCTTGTACGTATCTCGGGAGTAAAAATAACTCTGTTAACTGAGTTAATATTGTGGTTCCCTCAGCTTCGCCCCAGGAACTAACTTCATCGCCCAGGGTAAAATCACTTACTTTACTCCCTTGGTGCGTAAATAACCAACCATTTCAATACTTCAAACTAACATGACTTAGATAAAAATAACTTAAATAAATAAAACAACTTCTTTTTTTAACAGTTAAAAATATATTCATACCTGCATGAAAAAGAAAAAAAATAATAGAAAAGTAAGCAAAATGTTAGGGGAAAAGTAAATAATTTAAGAAAAGTCTTAGAAAAGTAAGTAAACAGAAGGGAAAACAGTTGCACAGTAAGTAAACGTAAGGGAAAACAGTTGCACAGTAAGTAAACATAAGGGAAAACACTTGCACAGTAAGTAAACGTAAGGGAAAACAGTTGCACAGTAAGTAAACAAAAGGGAAAACAGTTGCATAGTAAGTAAACGTAAAGGAAAACAGTTGCACAGTAAGTAAACGTAAGGGAAAACAAAAAATTAATTTATTCTTTTTTTTATTGGGCTATAGGGATGATCATTAAAAAAACATTTTTATGTTTTATATTATTAAATAAAATAAAAAAAGATTAAAAATTATAAAATAAAAAAAATAAAGATAATAAACTATGACGGTTCATCAAGTAAATTACAAATTAAGATTATAAAATAAATATAACATTTTTTAAAAAAATTAGACCCTTTTAAACAAATTAGATGTTTTTAAATTGTTTTTGTTTTTAATTAAATGACCTTAAAACACTGACCTTATCTCTGTATATTTTAAAATTATTAATATTATCAATTGTTATGATAGATAAAGATTAAACAATGTTTAGTAAAAGTGATATACTATCAGATAAGTTAGTAACAGTTCAATGCGTGTTAGAGAATGTTATTATTTTAGGCCTAATGATGCCCAGGTATAGGAAAAATTTTGCACCAGTTAAATTGTTTTTTAAAAAATAGAAATGTTTATTTAATGATCACCCGTAGAGCCCAATAAGAAAAAGAATATTCGAAAATTAAGGGATTAACTGAAGAATAATTTTAAAAAATCATTTTTCTAGAGTTAATTTAATTTATGTGTTATCTTATACAAGTCATGTTAGTTTGAAACATTAATAATCTTCTATTAGGCCTGAAGATTCTTTAAGAGGAGGAGAAATATTGCCAAATGAGGAGAAGGTAAGTTATATTTCTTTATATTCTTTAAGACCTAGATATAAAATATATATTAGTAAAGTATTCTACTAATAGTTATTAATTATAAATAAGATTTTCATGTCATTTTTTTAAACAAAATATAAATTTGTTCTCTATCAATCAATATAACAGATTAAATATTTAAGAAAAAAAAACTTATATTACAACCGCAAATACACTTTTTTGTGTTAATTTAACATATGGAACATATAATAATAAAAAGAAAAACACTTTGTTACATAATTTGATTATAAGTTCAATTGTTTTTATTATTATAAATATTTACATAATACAGATTTGGATTGTTTTTTGTTTTTATTTAATTAAAATAATACATATTATTATTAATAATAATGAAGGATTACAATTTTCTTACACATTAATAAATAGTCAATGCCTTTTAATTTCGTAGGTGCTAAATAGGAATTATAAAAAATAATAAATAAGTGAATAATAAGAAGTGAAATTGTTATTTTTTTTAAATTTATACAATATAAATCTTTTTAAACTTTCATTTTTGTAAAACAAAATTGATTAAAATAACAGATTGTAAATAAATAAATTATGGAAAAAGAAACAAGTCTTTCTACTAAAAACAATTTTATCATACAACACCGGTTTTCAACTGTGATTATAGTAGACAATGTAGTGCATAGTGCATCTCTACACTGTAGGAAAAAAGTTTAAGAATGGTTTTTCCAGAGCAAACAGAAATGCACAGAAGACAAAAAAATAAAGGATGTCTCTCATAATGATAAGAGAGTAGGGATGTTACTGTTATCAAGCTCCCATGGTCTTATGTTAGATTTAAACCTCTGTCTTAACTCCTACACTGACTCCTTCGATGTCACTAGTATGTTATTGTATTCCTCCTGATTTTAAATTTAGTTTGTAGGTTGAAGTAACCTTGATGGTACCGCAGCATTGTCTCTGATACTATTGATATCCCAAAATTCTCGGTAAGTTGAAGTGATTTCAATTTCCCTTGCTAATTTGAGATCACTAATGATAATGATCCAACCTTGATAACTCAAACAGTAAATAACTCGAAGTAAAAGCATATTCTCCTGAATTTCTAGATATTTGAGGTTTCCACTTCAGTGGTTAGACTAATAAATATTGTCACTTTTATTATAGAGATTATATTCCTTTGTCTAAATAACTGTTAGATAAAGGGACATCATCCCTACTGTTTAAAAGTGTTAATATCCCTTTGTCTTAAATGTTTATTTAAAAAGCCCTGAGACTGAAATTGTATATCTAATACTAGGTGCAAAATTGCAAAAGTTACTTCAACCAGTTTGTATTATTTAACTTGTTTTAAGTATAAAATGTTTGTATGACGTCTATGTTTTTAGCTTATTTAACTAAATTGTTAAAAACTTAATATTTTGACACATTCAATGTATTTTTATGATAATAATGGTACATACTAGTGTGTTATACGACTGTCAATCACAAAAATAGAGAGCCTTACCTTTTTAATAAATAAAAAAAGTGGAGCCCCAAGGAAAATCAGCCCTTCTCTAAATAAAAGTGTAACTAGTCTTTCATCTTAGCATGGGATTATTACTTCTATACTCAGGGGAGACGATATTCCTGTCTTAACAACTGTTAAGACATATCATCCTTTCAATAAATAAAAGTGTTAATAATCCCTTTGGCTTAAAAGTTTTTTAAGAAACAAATATTACTACTACCTCTGTATGTAGTACTAATTACTATTTACAGATGTAGTGCTATCATTATTTATAAACAACACAGAAAAAAAAAAAAAAAAATGACAGAAAGAAAGTCCTTTAAGGAGTGGCCATCATATAAGGCACAAGACACTAGTACACTTTTTAAATTTTACACTTTTTTTATTTTAAATTCATTGTTATACTTTCAACTTTCTTTATAATAGAATATTTTATTACTTTAGAAATGTTTACTTGCTTTTTAACTTCCCCTCTTATTTAACTTACCTGCATTTTTTAAGCACCCTTTGATGAAACTTGGTTTAACACTTGGGTAAAATAGGATCAGTGTAGCCAAGTAGTTAGCATAATCGCCAAACTCTAGACTGAAACCAAGGTCAGTATCAATATTCCTGGTGATGATTAGAATCCCAGGCAGGTAAGACATGTTTCATGATGATCATATGTGTAAAGTGGCTGATTCCCTCCTGTCCTTTATTAAAACCAGGACAAAAGCCTGGTTATCTCAATGGACCCATTAGTCTAACCTGAGGGCCTTCAAAAATAATATAGGTGCAGCCTCTTCGATAAATAAAAAGTAGTTGAAAGCCGGCTTTGTACAATAAGTTAATTTTAGTGGAGAGCTGTCTTTCTTTATCCCTAATCAAGAGACTCTATAGGTTGTCTAAACTAAAAAAAATAATAAATAATAAACAGTAAGTATGTATATTGAATAAAACTTCAAGAACAAAATTGGTCAGTTAATTGTACAAAAACAATATCTAACACAGACCAGTTTGAACCACTGTGGTTGGCCATCATCCAACTATACAATAAAATGGGGTCTAAAAAGAAAACCAAATTCTTCTACTTCTTTTTTTCCCTCTATTTTTATATTTGCTTAAAAAAATACTAGTCTTTGAAATATTAAGAGAACAAACTGAGTAAAAATCAGTCACATAACTCTGTAGACAAGATTAAATTAAATAATAAATAAATTAAAGTAAGAAGGTAATCTTTTGGGACAAACCGTCATGAACATTTGACCTAAATCAGGTCTTGTACTTTGAAATAAACTTGAACGAACCAAACTGATCTTTGCACTGAATGAACTCATATGAACTAAATAAGTTTTGTCGATTGGAGCTTTGTGCCTGAAAACACACTACCGTCAATAAGGTTTTAAAACAAATCAAATTACAATATCATAGAATAATGCAGTAGGAATTGTAATTAATGGATGATCTATACTTCAGGTTCTCATTATTAATAAAAAACACCTTTACAATATCCAAAATTATAGAGTTCTCACAAGAAAACTGACTAATAACAATTATTGTGTACATTGGAGTTCTAACAAAACTATTGAGTACATTGGAGTTCTTACAAAACCATTGTGTGAATTGGGGTTCCAAGGAAACCATTGTGTATGTAGCTTTACTAAAAATTGTTAACCTTTCAGTGCCAGCACAGGGTAATTTTGTATCCCAACCTTCACAAAAATTAGCAAGGGCAGAGCCATTCACTTTCTCTGCGTTGTTATCAGTTAATTATTATGTATACTTGGGATACATTTTTTCAAACCCTTAAGTTTTAAGTTAAATATTTTAATCATTTTTAAGTTTTATTTCCCTCCTTGACCTTTTTCCCTTTCCTTAAGAGTTACATTTTCCTTCCTAAAATTTGAGTTTTAACATATTTTGATTTTTTGTATATAATTATAATTTTTTTTTTTTTTTTTTAAGTATTATTTATTAATAAAACTAAGAGTTTTCCAATTTCGTTGAATTTCACCAATAGGGATAATTTAGGCTGGGGTAGTTTTACCTAACTTGTAAGAAAACGAAGTGCGAGCACTGAAGGGAATAAAGAAGAATGAAAGAGTTGAAGTAGGATATAAAAAGTGTACTTTTTTGGAATTTCAGAAATTTAAATGTAATAATTTTGAATAAATAAAAGTACAATTGATAATTACTAAAAAAGAAAAGAAAAAAAAAATGAACTCAAATACATAAAATTAAACACTATTTAACCAACGAAAAAATTCACTATAAATTCGATAGACAAATATCAAGGATCACATTTAAAAGAAAATAAAAAAAATGTATGGTAGAAGAATAAAAATAAATAGTTACTTTGTTTATATAAAAACTAATAATAGTACTTAGCTGGCCATAATAAAATAATATTTTTTACATATATAATATATATATATATTTTCTTTGTAAGACACTAAGAGCTATTACAGTGAGCTCGTAAAAATATAAAATAAAAATAATTTCGTCATTTAAACTGAGAGCGTACACGCATAAATTTCTCAGGGCCATTTTCATGAGATAAAAATGTGCGATGAACTAATTCACGTTTTTAACTATATCGAACTAATTCGCACGTGTTTTCGCCATGCAGGCTATTAGATCGAGCTACACGAGTGTTTTGAAAATAGCTCGGAACGTTAAGACAGATCCATTCTGACCTTTTGGAACGAGATGAGGCTTGGCTATTACCTCTAAGAGGGTAAATGTTAGTCGTCCTCAATGATTTCTTCACAGTCTTGCTTTCCATTAGCCAACGTTATATTAGTTATTTCTTTGACTATCATCTCAGCTACTCGCCACGCCATTTCCTCATGGTCCTAAGAAAAAAATAATAAAATAATGCTACCTGTTTTTAGTTGTAACAAAAAAAAAAAAAAAAATTGGGCTAACAAACTGGAACAAAACTTTCTTTTATATATGTGTAAAAGAACACAGTAGTGATACTGTATATAAAGCCCATGATATCTCATTTAATTAATTCACTATTAAAAGTGTGTTAAAATTAAGGTGTTTTTAAAAGTGTTAAAATTAGTTTAAACTAAGTTTAATAGTTTTAAATTAAATTAGATTTATTTCCATTCAATTTCTCAGAAAATAGATATTTCCTGGAAAAACTACTTACATAATTAGATTTGTATTTTAATCATTAACAGTGATTATATTAATGCTAAAATAGTAGTAATCGATAATAAAAGCAAACTGAGATCGCATACGAACCTTATCATCTTCTTTGTTGACTAATTTCTTAAACATTTTGCCCAAACTTGAAACTAGAAATAAAAGAAATAAATTTATAAATAAATAGAGGGTTTATTAAGGTTTTCATAAATTATTCATGAATAAATAGTTTTTATAAGATAAAATCAATATGTTTTTATAAATAATAAAATTGGAGAAAGGTGTAAGAGAGTGTTTAAAATACTCTCAACTTATATCAAATCAAAATTCTATGATTGGTACATTTAGCTTTTAAATGGTATGAATCCTAGTGAGGTGAGACATGTTCCCCTCCACACTCTCGTGAAGTTGCCACAAGTCGGACGATCGGTGATCCTTGCCTCACATCGCCTGACTTCGCTTCAGAGGTGTTTTTTGGCCCTGAGTCAAAGGGGATACGAGGAACATGGAGTCATGGCACTGAGGTACTTGCCACAAAGGGCGAGAGTGAGGATACAAGTGCTTTGTCCTGGGATCCTCACCGAGAATACTCCACGAGAGTGTGGAGGGGCCTTGAAGTACATATTTTTTTAAAAAAAACATGTTAAACAAGGTGTTATTATAATTCATACATTTCAACTCCAAATTTATCAGTATGAAACACCTTTATCTTAAATATAGGAATAGTATATATAATCATTGCATATATAAAGCTACTGTGGATAAGGACATTGCAATAGTAGAACTAAGACATAATCCAAGACTGAAACGTCACATTATTATTATTTATAATTACCTTTTTTGTCTGGTTCAGGCTCAAAGTCTGCAATATATCGCCCAAGTTTATCTATTCTACCGAAACTAAGACCACTGAAAAAGAACATAAAATATTTTTATTTTTATTACTAATAAATGGTGTCGATTCAAAAAGTAAATAAAATTTAAATAACAATAACAAAAACACATTTAAACCCTTTTAAAATTTAGGAATAAAAAAGAAGTATGCAAACCTAGGTGTAAGGAAAATCACAGTGCTTTTACCACTAAACAGAATAAAATGTTTTTCCAACGGAAGAATGAAGAATTATTTTGTCACATTTCAGGTCTACTCCTTAACACTATTTGTACATGGGTTATAAAGGTGTTCATAGTACTAACCCACTAAAATCCCAATCTCTTTATCTCTCCTATAGCTTCAAAAAGTGTTGAGGTTAATCATCATCAATCATGGTATCTGAGTGGTCAGATACCTAACCACTCTTAAGTTTTTGAACCATACAAAACACTGAGTGCAGCTCAAAGAGTTCTTCTTCATCAACAATGTTAAACCAAATCATGAGTGACAGTGACTTGATGACATACTTGCCAAATTTCACAGCATCTTATTCCCAACTCGTACTTATAACCCTCAACCTGTTCCAGAAACTCTTCACACAGAGTAAATTACTTTGCTTTGTTACTTATCACTACGGTTGGGACATCGATGTCAATGTATCAAAAACATCTATGTTGTTCTTTCGATGTATCGGACAACATCGATGTTTAACTCCTGAAACATCGACGATCGAGGACTTTTTTTTGCTCCTCGAGTTAAAGACGGCTGACCTATTTTTTTTTTTTTTTTTTTTTTTTTGGTAACAACATTTTTTCGACCACGTGCAAAAAAAGGTCGACCTACCTTTTTTATGCTTATAGCATTGGGGGTTGAACCCTTCGTTTGGGCCAGTTTGGAGGTCGTACTCATCGTCGTGGCCCCCTACTCCCCCTTCTAAAGGCGAAGCCACGCTAGACACTACCGCCTACGCATTCCCTTTTCGCATTCCAGTCATTCCAGTTCCCTTCGCATCTCACTATACACACTCGAATACTCGTATCTCGAAAAGTGAAAGTTTACTCTTCTTGCTCTTCTTTCTTGTTTACTGTTACTTGTTGTTGTTGTTATTTAATATAGTAGTTTATTTAGTGTTAATTGTTAATTTAGTTTTAATGTAGTTTACCTTTGGGCCGGGGTATCTCGTTCTCGTCATTTACATTTACGGGTTACGTTTTACTTATTTATTTATTTGTTTATAATGATGACAGACAATTAGTCCAAAAATATCACAGTCAATACATATATAAAACTATACAAAAGTAAATAAAAACTTAACATATTTAAATAGCATAATGTAACAAAGAAAACAGTCACTAAAGTAAAACAATAATACTAAAAATAAAAAATCAATTAAATATTCTATTAATGTCTTGTAAATTTAGTCGTAACTTCAGGTTCAGGTTCCGAGGAGAGATACAGAAGGGGTCAACCTCATGACAGTATTCATTGAATAGCCGCATAGCCTGTGTCATGGTACTTGTCCTGCCATAGTCTGTCCTGTGGTAATCAGGAGTGAAAAGGTCTATACACCGAGACGTCCTCGCTGCTACCCTAAAGTTGCAACGCTGAAGCAGTTCAGGGGAGTCGTAGTGACCGCCAACAACTTTGATTAGAAAAGCTTTCAAGGCAACAGCTCTTCTTTCCACGAGAGATTTAAGCTCCAGCGCTTCAAGCCTTTTCAAATAAGGCATCGACGAAAAACCATTATTAGGAAGACTCAGGAGAAAGTTTGTAAACCTCCGCTGCATTCTTTCAATAGAAAGGATATGGGTTTTGGACTGAGGAGACCAAACCACAGAGCAGTATTCCAGGATGCTCCTTACTAGAGTATTATAGAGTATTATTTACGTTCGACACTTCAGTTCAGGCTCTAGTTCCGTTTTCCTTTTGCTTTTCTTTTTCTTCTAAAGCCTTTATTTTTATTATTTTTTTTTTTTTAATTGTTAATTTAATTCATATTTTGTATTACAGTGAAGACTCTGAAGACTTTAAAATAATTTATAGGTGAAAGTGACTTTAATTTAAAGTTATTTGTGAAGGACTATGTACAATTTTTACTATCTTAAACAACTTTATCCAAACAATCTTTATTCTTGAATAACTAAGCATCGTTAAAAATGCTTCCTAAAAGCAAAGTGTGGACTTTTTTAAAAAAAATTGACAGCAAATCAGCCAAATTTAATTTGTGCTCTTCGGTCCTTAAAACTGCTGGCAATACTAAAAATTTATCCGGGCATTTAAAAGCCAAGCATAAAGAAATGTATGCTAAATCATCTGGCCCTTCACCTAGGCCTCACCTAGGGTTAGGGCCTCTGCATCACCAAAATCCAATTCCATCGACATCAACTGCCGAACTATTAAGTCTCCCTTCACCTTCAACATCTGGATCTCTACCGTCTCCATCGTCATCTCTCCCTACTGGACCCATAGAAAAATCCTTCAGGACCATTTCCTTGTTTGTACAAGGTGGGGAAAAATTTATATATATCACTACCTGCTTATTATACATGATTTGTGTTGACAATGAGCCTCTCAGGCTGGTTGAGAAGGCAGGCTTCGTAAATCTGGTAAAAACATTGGCCCCTATTTGGGTCAATAAAATATTTGGAAAGCTATTAAATAAAAAGTATGAAGCCATAAAAGCTATTTTTATCGACGAGATAAAACGAGTGGACTTTTTGACAATTACAGCGGATATATGGACTGAGCCTTATCAAACTAGGAGTTTTTTGGGTATGACAATTCACTATATTCCAACAAATGGAGTTGTCATACAATCCTGTTGATTTGACTGAAAGGCACGAGGGAACTTACCTGAGGTTATTAATGAAGTTTGTGCTGATTGGAGTATAGCAAGCAACAAGGTGATGGCCATAGTAACGGATGGTGGAGGAGCGAAAATCGTGCGTGCAGCAGAGATTTGTTTTGGCCCGTACAGGCACCTTTTTTGTTTTGCCCACATGATCAGCCTGATTTGCGAAAAGGCAATAAAAACTGTTGCCAAACCAGGTGATTGTGTGGACAATGTAAAACGCATCACAACATGGTTTAAGAAAAGCGTGGTTGCCGCAGATGCGTTGAGGGCTACATTAATTAATAAAACTAAAACCAAGTTAATCAGTTCTGTTCCAACGAGGTGGAACTCAACGTTTTATATGATTGAGAGATTTCTGGAGTTAAGGACACCAATGCCCCTAGTATGATAGATGCTAGGGAAAGAGATCAGCTGGAAGATGTTATGAGGTGTCTCCAGCCATTTGAGCTCTAGGGAGATGTCTGGAGAGAAGTATGTCACTGGGAGCATGATCATACCCATCGCTAAGAATTTAAGGGAGAAGTTGTTGGAGGTGAGGCCAAATTCAGATGTAGGGAAACACCTCAAGGAAATCCTCCTTAGCGAGTGGGTGAAGAGATTAGGCAACATAGAGTGTGGGAAGCCTATGTTGGCAATGTGCACCTTATTAGACCCACGCTTCAAGGAGCTGCTGTACTTTGAGGATCCACTAGTGACAGCCCGCACTATCAGCGACCTCAATAAGATGATTAAGGAGTTGCAATCGGAGGCCATGCAACAGATGTCTTCGTCCTCAGATACTCCTGATTCAGACAGCCAGGCTGGACCTTCCTCTGGTAATTATTTATATATAATTCAACTTATTATTATAGGCTAAACTGAGTCATATTGTTCAATATTCCATGCTATTTATTTTCATTGAAAGTATATTATTAGTATTGAATAAAATATTACACCATTTACAGTTAATGCAATATTATATTGATCATAGTAATGGGTCATATATCATATATTTTACAACTATTATTAATTTTTGAAAAAAAAAAAAACCTATCATCTTAATAATATTAAAGAACCATTATGTACTTGTATTTGTTTACCGATTTTAAAAGTATTTTTTTTTTTATTATTGGTTTGAGTCTTAAAAGGGGAAGAATATTATTACATTTTAAATGCTGGATTTTTTCTCTCCACGTTAAAGGATATCCATGCAAATAAAATTTTTATTTTAACCATATTTTTTTTGGTAGTCTTAGTCTTGCTATATTAGTTTATTTAATAATTAGCCTCAAGAATATAATCATTCCTGTTGTGTGTAAGGACAAGGACTATCACACACATTAAATTACTATTATTTTTTCTAATTTAGAATAAATGAACCTGAAGACTGACGTTTAAAACTGAACTTTTTAATAAACAAAAAGTTGTTGCCTACAGTTATACCAAGAGACTTAGTAAATCTGAGAGCTCAGATTGACCAATCTATGTGAGGGAAAAAATAAATCCACTAGGCAGTTATCCTAAGGTTATTCAGTGACATTTTTGTTTGCCTGGTTAGCCCGACAAAAATGTTGAGCTCTCATTGGCCCCCCTACTCATTTTTTTTTTTTTCCTGCGCTGTCAGAAAAACAAAGTCTCTTGGTATAACTATAGGGATCCTAAATCCTTGGCATATCAGTTTGGAACTGTCGATCAAGAAAAAAGCTCTCTTCAAACACCATAAACAATTATCAGGCACTCCTTTACTTGGTTAAGTTTGTCAATTAATTTTTTTTAAATATTCTAACACAATAATATAAACAAACAGTTTACCCACTGTTTGTTTGCATTGTCACCAAGTAAACTTTTGCCACATCCGACCTAATCTACTTGGTCACCCACCTTAGAGTGGGTTACCAAGTAAACAAGTACCTGATAAATTACAATTTTTATAGTGTAATATACAAAGTACTTAGTACTTATTCTTATTAATGATAGCCACTGTCTATCATTTTTTGACAAATTAATTGTGTTAACTGTTTTGACCAATTTTAATAATTTGATTTTACATAAAACTTGTCACTTTGGGCAAAGCACAGGAAGAGAGTCAGCGATTCGTGGAAAGCCAAGCAGTGGAGACGTCAAGGCAACCCCCTGGACGAGTTGTCTAAGAGTGACCCTGAGGTCTCTCAGTATATCAACTCGCCTTGTGGTCGACTAGGTGACAACCCTTTATTAATCTGGAAAGACTCCTACAGAGTAGATTCACCACTCCACCTCATTGCGAGAAAATATCTGACTGTGCTGGGAACTTCTGTTCCTTCAGAAAGGTTAGTTTCTAAAGCTGGAGATGTAATTAGATCTGAGAGAAACCGACTTACTGGCAAGAATGCCAGTAAATTGATATTCCTTGGGTCCATAGACAAAGCATACTGGGGGCTATAACTTTAATTCTTTTAATTTTTAAGCTAATGATATATTAATAATACATATTAATCTTTTATTTATTTTTTTTATTTTTTTTAATAAATGCAACAGATATAAAATAACTGCTTGCATACGAGTCTGCAAGACAGTGAGACATTTTTATGTAACGCTTTTTGGTGTCGTTTTTCGAGTTTATGTGTGTAAGTAAAGTAAATTACCTACTTACAGCTGTTTCTACGATGTTGCAATATAAGCAGTAGTGTAACAACACTTCATCTAATGTAAATAGTAGTTGTAAAAATAAGGGGTTGTTTTTAGAGGATACCCACAGTTAATTACACAAAAAGGGGTACGTGGGTTGAGAACTGCTGCTGCTCCCGACTAGACTTTACTAAGTGTAGTAGAGTAGAAGAGAGCTGGCAGGGCCGGATTTTCAATTTTTGGGCCCCCCCGCGAAAAACTCCAATGGGCCCCCAAACTACCCAGGCCAGGTCCTATTCGGAAGGGGAGGGGGGAGGGAGTTAACTGGTTAGTGCACCGTTGGGTGGGAGTCCTAGTCCTACACTATCGGCGAGCCTCGTGATGGCCAAAGAAAAGAAAGTAAGAAAACTACCCACCACAACCTAATTACACGCACCGCATTCATTCTTCATCTCAAATTCCCTTTTGAACTACCTCGCCGAAATAAGAAAGAGGTAATTGTCTTCAACAAATGCTTATTCCTAATTATTAGGTTTCAGGGTATTAATAATTCCAAAGTCAACCTATTTATGGCTATATTTCACCTCCTTTGAGGCATCTTCAGGACTAAAAGAAGATTTTTAAATTTCTATTTTTTATATCTAGATTAACTAAACATACATTACACATTACATTATCTTTATACAACATATTGACATAACTTTTAACAATTTCCCCTTAAACATTACTTGATTTATTTTCTTTCCTGACTATTCTCCTGCAGTGAAAGAAAATAACTAAGAAAATAAATTAAGTTATGTTTTAGGAGATTTTGTTAAAGGTTAGTCTACTGTCATATGTTAATTTTTCATATTTATTAGAACTAAGTTCCTTATGGCACGTTAAAGCACCTGGAGCCCGGGAGTGAATCCGATAAAAAACATCGTCACAAAACTGAAATCGACCCATGACGATAACTTGAGCCAAAGTTGACCGATGTGGAAGACATGTTTATTTTAGCAACGCTCGCGTATACGTTCAAATGTAAAATTGAAATTTTTGGACGGGAAAAATTCTAACTTATTCTATTCAATGAGATTTACAACTTTTTTAAATCAATTTTTTTTTTTTTTTTAGTTAAATCAACACCGATACTGCTATGAAGTATTAGATCGCTAAATTTATTAAAGCGGACCTAAACTTTTAAAATAGAGAAAACTAAGTTTTAACCGATATCTTACGTTCTAACGTAACGATTTTTATTAAACGTCATACACAAAGCAAAGTAAAGTAAAATTGAAACAGGCATGTAAAATTTCAACCTGATACAAGCAGACGTTTTTGAGTAGGGAAGATATATTTTATAATATTTTAAATTAGTAGGCCGGGTAGGGGAAAACAGTCCTGTTTCCCACCTACTAACACCATCCTCTTTAACTATATCAACTCATCATGATTAATTTTTTTCTCAATATTCAATACATAAGTATTTATTGCAAGGCACTCGCTTCAATGATATAAAAAATGTTTTTCTTTTAATTTTGCCTTAACTCCGCTAGGTACAAACAGTTTACTTTTAATTCTGTCTCTTTTCTAACTCCGCCATGTATAAGTAGTTAGCATCGTATACTTAGTAGTGTGATTTTATTATTTGTATATTTAATGAAAAGCGTAAGGAGCTTCGTCCCTAACGGGTGTCCTGCGACGCTACACGATTTTTTAATAAAAGTGTTACGTTTTGTTTAAAAGTTGTGTCAACATGTTATATAAAGATGTAAGTTAAAAGTTAATGTAGATACAAGAAATAAAATTTTAAAAATCTTTTAGGCCTGAAGATGCCTCAAAGGAAGTGAATTATAGCCAAAAACGGATTGACATTGGAGTTATTAATGCCCTAAAGACCTAAATAAGAATAATAAGCATAGTATGGAAATGAAGGGTAATATACTTCGAATATCTCTCAAATAAATAAAAATGCAATTTACCTCCTTACAACAACAACAATATTATGCCGGGGGTCCTATAACTACGCACCCCTTCCATATTAACTTCTGTAATATTTCAAATAAAAAAATTTTCAAGCTTAACCGAAAATGGGGTCTTAAATTTTTTCGTTAGTCCTTTTCGAAGATACCTATTTTATCGTTTAGGTAAAATAAAAACTGAGCTGATTTAGTTATTATGTATAATGGCCAGATATATTATATATCAGGGCCGCTGAAAGGATTTCCGGGCCCCAGGGCAAGTTAGCATCTAGAATCTAGACCCCTTTGAACAAACAACGGCTGAGGGTCCGGTGGAGGATTTTTTTCAATTTAAGTGAAAAAGATGAGTTTTAAGGATTTCTGAGGGCAAGTTTGTCCTTACAGGAAAAGAGGTTTGGCGCGGGGACGAATTTTGAAGTTTAACTAAGGTGGGATAAAAAACACAAATAATTAAGTTTTTTGTAGCTGGCAAGCTTAAAAATTGCATTACAAGTAAAAAATGTAAAATGTATTAATATCTGTTAATATGATTTGTCAGTCAGTTTCTCTCCTTTAAATTAGCATTGACCATATTGAATAAGGTAAAAAAATCACAAAAATCTAAGTAACTAAATTAAACAAAAAAATTAAAACTTCCGTACTCATGACACGTTGGGAAGAATTTTAAGTTTATCACAATCAGTGGCGTACCTAGGTCAGTGGGCCCCTCGCCAAAAAAAATTGAATAAGCAAAAAGCTGAGATGATAAGCAAAAAAAAGAGAAACATTTGCGTTCAGCACTCAATGGGGCCCCCTGACAAAGGTATATGAGTATAATTCCAGTTAAGATTTAATTATACTCTATCAACATTGCGGTACAAAGATTGTAGTTCCATGTTTTTTTATTTGTGGGCCCCCTGGAACCGGGGACGTGCCCACAATTCGGGCCCATAGCTACGCCACTGATCACAATATCCTTCTTACCTTTTTGCTGTAAAAAAAAACCTTTTTCAACATCTCTGACTGGGCCCCCCCAGACCGTGGGCCCCCCCGCACCGCGGGGGCTGGCGGTAGCTATATCCGGCCCTGAGAGCTGGGCTACAGGCTATAGAGTGGGGGAGAACCGAAGGCAGCCGAACCTACATGTCCCGTCCTCGGTTACATTCAAGTCCGCGGTAGGGGAAGGTCCTACAGCTGTGGACTGGATTGCAAACCTCCTATAGGTTTCTGAATCCCTGTCACACTTTTCTGAGATTTTTGGTAACATAACGCTTTTTGAGGTATGTTCCATAGTCTAAACATAAAAATGTCAAAAAAATGTAGCGCCCCCCTCAATAATAATCTCTCCCCCCCCCCCCCTAAAGAAATCGACGGAAAGCAAAACACAAGCTTTTTTAAATGCAGGGACCTTTTTTTTTCTTGCCAGGTTTGGAACAGGTCTATGTATCGAAAACATCGATGTTTTCTTTTGATGGTTTGGCCAACATCGATGTTTGTTCTTTCAATGTTGATGTATCAAAAACATGGATGTTTAGCTATCGATGTCCCAACCCTACTTATCACTAACATTTCTTAGGTCATTAAACAACTATTAGAGCTCAAAACAAGTGTGAGCTCTGACTACTAACTTACTTTGTCATTTCATTGCTCCTGTACCTAAAAAGAGTCGAAGTTATAGAACAACTAGTTCTTTCCTGATCTCTGCTTTTAGCTGACTTTCCAGAAATTCCCTTAGTTTGCAGAGCCTCTTTCAAGTTTCCTTCCCATTTCATCCTTGGTCACATAAAAGTGGATTTTGTTTTCCACATCATTATAGAAAATCAGTTGTCAGACATTCTACTTAAATGAAAAGTCACCTTAGTTGGGTTTTCTTTGAGCAACTCCTGTAGTTTAGGAATTAGAATGTTGATGGATACCAACAAAGTTTTACATTGCTCTCCATCAATTTAACATTAGTTCTGCCATAATCAGTACTGATGATGGCCTCATAAAGGCCAAAAGATGCATTCATAAATATACACATACTATTCTAGGTGAAGAGACAGTTACTTTCAATTCATCTCTTTTTCAAATACTTTAATTTCACACACAATGTTCTTCTTGGATTCAGCACCACCTGTCTGAAATGGATATCTGGCAGATGGTTTTATGTTTTATGGTCAATCTTCACGATTCTACCCTGAATGCCAGGATGGGCAAATAAACTGACATTTAGATGGTCCTTTATTCTTATAACCATCCACTCATCACATGATAAAATCAGATCATGTTGAAATTAGTAAATTGGTCCATGTAGTTTTCAATTCTTAAGTAGTGTTCCATGTAGCATTAATAATCTACATAACACATGTACACATCAATAAATTGTTACACTTGACATTTTTGGGGAAAATTATGAGAAATGGCATAGTTAAAATATAAGAATTTTTAAAAACCACAGTATTTTATTTTCTAGTCAGTCACTTTAGTAAGGATTTAACATTCTATATATTAAATAATAAATACTTTTAACATGAAAATTGATTGTTACTGTCTGTATGGTAATTATATTGTTCCTTTACCATTTTATTACTAAAATAAATTATTATTTTAGCTTGAGAATGACCCACAGAGCCTTTTTAATTCCTTAATGGAACCAACTAATCAATTATACGTGGTAATTTTTTTAGTTTCTGAACATAATCTTAATAATATTAGACAGTATGTCATCCTTTGGGAAACAATTTTTAAATTAAATTAGCATAATAGAGGGAGGCAGAACAGACTCCATTGCTGGTATCGGAGTATATTTTTCTCTGTTCTACCTTCTATAATTTTAATAAGACGACTTAAATCTAGAGATAAGGAGAAATTAAAAAAATACCTTCGGGATTGTTTTCTATGTGAGAGTGGATCAGGAAGTAAAGATTCATGACTCGATACAGAGGCAGGTGGACTGGGAGTGGACGAGGAACCCATTACAACATCTGACAGAAGACTGAGGTAGTGATGAGATCCAAGGTACTGTGAGAGTAGAGGATCTGACATCAATCTCTCCACTGAGAGTAACGCTGAACTGAAGCAACAGAGAAGCCTCGATGAATCTAAACAACATATAGACTCCTCGGTCTGCCTTCGAACTGAGTCACTCACTCCTACTCGCTGCTTACCTTCCAAGCCTATATACCTGACAAACAGTCAATCAACAATTATACATTTATACAGTCTAGATCTTTTGTAGAAGGCATCATCAAAGACAATTCATTATTCTTATTGTAACTCCAAGACTCTAAAGTGACAGACTCAGTGAGATCTTCTATCTTCAAGTTTGGTTTTAAAGCTATTGTAGTCAAAATGTTCGTAAGATCGATGGAACTTACATCAGAAGATACCTATAACACCTGGAGTCAGCTTTATAAAAGCAGGAAGGATTAAAGGCCCGGCCAAACAGAAAGCAACGCAATGCAAGCTAGCTATGCTATGTCAGCGAGCTATGATAGCTACGCTAGCTAAATTTAGGTGGGGTGGCCACAGAGAAAGCGATGTTTTTAAGCTTTATTTTTTTAGTTTCGTTCGTCATGTTAATTAGGAAGAACCACAGTAGCTCTAATGAAGGGCTATATTGCTTTTATTTACTTTAAAAAAGTAAGAATCTATTAGATAATATTTTAAAATGCACAACACTTGTCTAAAAAATCGTCAAGAAATTAAACAGAAAAATCTGTAGAAAAGATCAGCTTTCAATTTCAACCTAACATCCAGAATAAAAAAACTCAAGTTTGATATTTAATTTAAACAAAATAAAAATAATAATAATAATAAAATACCTAAATGTTAACTTTTTTAGCTCAGTGAAAAATTATCTTTCACAAACTGCTCTTAATAAATGATATCATTCTTTTAACTGAAATATTTCCCTTAAAAATGTTGACAGTGCTCTTCTAATTTATTTAGCCTAGATATGCGATTTTTTTGTCATTTTTTCAATCCCTTCAAAAAATAATCCAATGACCTTTAATTAGGTGAGCAGTCAAGCTAATCACGAGGTATCTTCTATAAGAAGATATTACATTTCTACATGTATTATTCATTATACAATCCTCCCAATCTAATAAACATAACAGTTTTGTTTTTATCATTAATTTGTTTTGGTTGGAGCACCAGATGAAATGCAGTTATACTTGTTATCCACCTCAATTAGATGGAAAATGATAAATTTCCATAACAATGTTTCTTACTCTTTAATTTGACACATTATCTGCTATTTATCACTTTTTTATATTTTTTTATTACAGCAATTTATCATTTTATTTTTATTCCTTCAATAGTTTTATATATATTATTGAAATTATTACAGTAGAACCTTGATAAGAAGTGCCTCAAGGGGATTAGGGAAACAGTCTTGTTATCGAGGTGCTCTTTTTGTTGAGGGTCGTGTTATTAAGGTTATATTGGCTATCAGTCTTGTTATTGAGGTTAATAGAAGTTTTTTCAAGTCTAGACTTGTTCAAAGTCGACCCATTCCTGTATAGAATCCCGTTATAGAGGTTGACTTATCAAAACGACTTGTTATAGAGGTTCTGAGTTACGTTATGAATTGGAAAAAAATCCGTGTTATTGAGGTTGTTTGGATAATAATAGTCGCGTTGTAGAGGTTAATTTAACATTATGTGTTATGACAATCTCAAGGGGATTTGAAAATTGCACTTGTAATTGAGGTTGTCGTGTTATTGAGGGTCGTGTAAGCGAGGTTCTACTGTATTTATTTGTTTCTTCTATACTACCCTTATTGTTGCTGATGTAAAAAGTCAAGAAAAGTATCAATATGTACTAATTGGGATATTTTTTTTTTTTTATCTGTTTAGGATATTCTGAAATACTAATATGGAAATAAACTACCTACTATGATTTAAAAAAAAGTGCTTACAGCACACACAAATGGGGTACTTCTTTAGATTGTTACTCCCCAACGTTGTTTTAGAATAAAAATGACTTTGACTAAATTATAACTATTCAGAAAAAGTGATATTTAGTCTAATGTACATTGGGACAAAGGAATATCACACTTCTGTTTTGATAAGGGGAGTAACAGTCTAAAGAAGAACATTCCATACATCTTCTTTAGATTGTTACTCCCCTCTGTTTTTTTTATAAGGGGAATAACAATCTAAAGAAGTGCCCAAATGGGTAGGCAATTTAACAAATCAACCAGCCTGATCGACCCAACCATTTTTAAATGGTGGTTATTTAAAAGTTTGATTTCGCTATAACTTTTAAACTGTTATTATAATGAGGTAAAATAAAATTGTCATTAAATGCAAATTTGCTATTAAGTTTCTAGCTTAAACTGTTCCTCAACAATAACAAAATCACGTACAAAATTAGTTGTTTCTACCAAGATTTTGTGGAACTTACCAAGAGTAAAAAAAAACCAAATTTAAAATAAATCCTATTTATGGTTTGCTAACAAAAACCGCAATAGCTAATGTTTAGTACAGACTGGTTTTAAATATTTTATTGTTGTCATTATTAGCTGACTGATAAGGAAAAGTATCAATTTTAAAACATTGGCTTTTAAGCTAACGTTTTGAACCCAATTCTTTATTTTATTTCATAAAACATTCCCTTTATCGTTATTCCAATTTCCCGTTACAAAAGTGGAAAAGAAGTTACAGTAATGCCATCTAGAAAGGAGTGCAATTTATTCCAAAGGTGAGAACTAGAAAGGTAGAACACATTGTCTCGCAATCTCTTAGGCCTGGTGCAAATTCAGGCACATGTGGCCCGACATGACCCGTGTGACATGACCCAGTAGTAACAAGGGTATTTGTAACTAATGTAATGTAAGTATGTACTATGTACTAGGTATGGCACTGCAGGTTGGGACATATGCGACAAGTCCCACGAGACGGGCACCATGAGACTCGCTAGGTGCAGTAGCAAAGCCGCAGTTTCTCGTGCCACACACGCCACTCGTCTCTGCCCAGTGTTTTTGTTCTTATCATCGGAAAACTCGAATGTCATACTGAATTTTCATGACTTTGTCTTTTACGTAAGTAATAGTTTTTGTGCTTTTTAAGTTTTTTATATGTCGGGGAAAACATCATTTCTTCTTCATCACAATTATCAGAATATAAAAAAATATCAATTATAAGGTTTTCAGGCGAAATATTCATTCGGTAAGGGTTTCAACCATTTTTATCTCGCCCTCTACTTTCCTCTCTCTATGGTGAAGCTATTCTTATATTTATACTTAGTATTTTTAAATAGTTTGCATATTAGTGCGGCACATATTTTCCTCGCTTCCTATTTCCTATACTTTAATAATTGTATGGTTTTACAACTTATTGTAACTCTTTAAAAATTATTTTGATTTTTTACATGAATTAAAGTATTAATTTTGCAAAATTTAATGAGCAACTGCAGGCTACATTTGACAAACCATACAAATTTCATAAAAATCAGATGAGAACTTTTGAAGATATAGGTGTAAATAAATGTATGTTTGTGTGCATGTTGAAGAAAAACAAATGGACGCAGAAGGTTGAAATCAAGTAGTTTTTAAGATATGTTGGTTCACAAAAATTAAGTGACAGACAGACATGGAAGCAAAAATTTTCCCTGATGTCTGAAAAAGATTTCTGCCTTGGCATTTTTGAAATCGAAGACAGAAAAAAATGTTTGTTCTCTGGCTTCTGTTACCTTCGGTAAGCTCACAAATGCAAGAAAACATTTTCCAAATAAAAGTTTATAGTCAGTAGTTGGATGGGTGATTAACTTTTTAAGGTAAATTTTCCGAATTCGACGCTTTTACTAAATGTTCATAAACAGAATAATTGGACCTATTTTCTAAAATGGTGGTGTACTCTCGTCTCAGGAATTTCCGGACCATTGATATATTCATTTACAAACATCAATGAAAAACTTATGCCAAATATCCAAACTTTCCGATTTAGTTCCACAATATGTCCAAATCATAGCTTCGCATTCTGGACTGTTTTATTTGTCGTCTCAGGAAGCCCGGAGAGAAAAAATATTTGATAAATACATATTTTTTTATAAACAAAATATTTGTGCGTTATTATTTCTTAAAATTACTACAAAGGAGGGGTCCCCCTCAGTTTCCGACCCCCGTTAGATTGACCTCCCAATATTTGGTCAAAGCAAAAAGCAGGGGGAGGGGGGTCAGCACCACATCATCTGCCTAGGGGCCCACATACTCTTAACCTGGCCCTGAGCGGACCACTACTAATAAATAAAGAAATTTGTGGTTGTTCAATTTTTATAGAGACAAAAATAAGTATTTTTCCACGTTTAGCTACATCAAATTATGCAAGTTTTCACAGAGCTCCACAAATAATCATATTTTAGATTATTTTTCTCTTTATGGTTCTCATTAGTGAAATTGTTTTTGTTTTTTATTATAAACCAGCAAATGTTTGCTCTTTGCATTTTAAACACTATTATAGAAGGAAAAATAATAATAAGTAGGAAATGAATTGCTACGTTTCCATGATGATTAAATACGGGTTGAATAAAGTTTTAAGATCCAAAGTGTCCATGGAAACCTAAATTCAAAACGGATTGAATACGATTAAGGTTCAAATACGATACACTTAATTCTCGGATCGTATCTGGATCAAGTTGCATGGAAACACCTAAACTCAATCCTGCCATGGGCAGAGAGAGTGTGCGTGTGAGAGCCCCCTAGCATATTTCTTTAAAAACTGTAGTCAAATCTAAATCTATCAAAACACCACCCTCCACTCAACCAAAAAACATAACCTTCAATTGTAATTTTCAATTTTGTTTTATAAAACATGTAAAGACAAACATAACAAACCTTATAAAGGTGAAGGTTACAAAATTATTTATAACCATTACCAAAAAACTGGAAAAAGTTTATTAGTGAATTGAAAATGTATTGAATACGGATTTCTAGCTTGTTAAATCCCAAATCAGGATTCAATCTGTATTTAAACATCATGGACTCTTATTAAATATCAAGACAGAAAAACTGTACATTTTTTCATTTACATAATTATTAGCCTTGAATTCTAACACACTCTGACAGATCAACAGGTGATCGAAAACTAACTAAGATAATTATATTTTTACTGAGTGCATAAACATTAAACTAATAATAAGTAAAATTAATTAGTAATTATATTTACCCAATCAATACCTCACAATCCAATAAAACAACAACACAAAAACACTCACAAAATAATATGATAAATTATATTTTTTCTAATTTGTAACTGTTTCACATTTTTTATTTTCAAGTTGAAAGGAAAAATTAAATAAAAAATATCTATCACGTTAGGCAACAAATAAAAAAATAAAAAAATGTTGCACTTAGGAATGTAATAATTATTATTACTTCTTTTATTTCCACTTTTCCCCTCTTTATCAGGTTAATTTTTTGTAATAAACAATAAAGAATGCTAAAAACAAAACCAATAAACCCAATTTACACCTATTTCACCATTTATTTTTAAACTAAGATCTTCTAATCTATTAAGATAACTACACACAAGAACACTTACAAATAATTATAAAGATTTTATTTTTTCAATTTGTAACAATTCCCTTTAATTATTATTTTTTTAAATAAACACAACAGTAAGAAATAAAATTAAGACAATAATTGATTAAAAATAGATAATAATAATAAAAAAAAGTCTAAACAAGAATAAATAATATCTATCATGTTCAAATAATTTCTTAAGTTAATGTTGTATGTAGTTCAGGAGTATTTAATATTCTTCTTTTCAATAAGTTGCATACTAATAGAAGCTATTGCTCTTATTTTCTACTTTTTTTTTCACTTTTATATTTAATGTATGATTTAATGTATTACAAATAAGATAAGATAATATAAGCATATTGGTTTGCTATTTATAAGTAAATAAGATTGAATATGCATCCTACAAGATAGTATTATGGCCATCAATATACAAAATAATAATAAATATTATTAAAATATATATATTTCATAAAGGACAAATTTATTTGCAATAATCAATACAAATTACGTGATATTTTTGTTGTATCTTAAATTATTGTTGTTTTTTTAAAAAAAAAAACGTTTTTAAATGTAACAATCATATATTTTATTAATATCTTAATTATACTGAAAAATAAATAATATAATCACTTTTAAAAAAAAATGTATACCTAATAATATATTAATAAAATAAACAAATAAGTAGGCAATTTAATAACAGTACTGTATAAGTGAACATAAAATAATGAAAAAAAAGTTTATTTTAATATTAAAAAAGATAACAGGAGGAAAAAAAAATCTCTAAAAAAAGATTAAGTGATAAAAATTATAATAAAATATAGGTCACTTTGGATAAACTTTATTTACTGTAAAATGGTGTTTTGTGTTATTTTTAAAATAATAATGGTAATAAAATGTTTAATTCTAAGCCAGTATAATGAATAAAAAATACATTTTAAAATTGCACTAAAATTGATATTAACAATAAAGAGGAAACAACCTTGACAAGGAAGGTTATTAATAGTGTAATAGAACAGACTGAGTGGATTCACTACAGGTAGATTCAGGGTGGGGCCTTATCTGCTTGTGGGAAAAAAACATGGCATTTTTATTTAAAAATGCTAACTTAATATTGAGTTTTTAGTCTATTATCAGGTATCAAGGCCTTTCAACTACATTCCCGGGCCGTAACAATTAATATAAATAAAAACTACCCGAAGTTATAAATATAAATAGGTATCTATTATTATCACAGTAATTATAAATAAAAAGAATAAATAATACATGTTGACCTAGTATACATATTATTATGAGTTGTATGTAAGTAATATTTAAATTATCTATTTATGATTTTATATATTCAGTTTTATTATAATATATTAATTATTATTTTTAGTTCTTACATATAATTATTTAATAAATATTTGCTCTAGAAAGACACATTTTATTTTGTCTTTAGTGTGTTTCTCATCTTTGACTATTAAGCAACAGTAAGATAAATCATATTATACTGAAGAACCCTTGACTTACATATTTAGATTATTCTACAACGTATTCATCAGATTTATACCTCTACCTTCACATTTTATTTTGTAAAAAGCAAAAAATAGTCTGCCAATTAGTGGGACACAAAGCCAGTGCGTAATTATGGGCCCGCATCGCGGGCGGGTAACCGGTGCCAGAGGGGCCCCCAAATCCAATGTACCAATATAGATGGGGGCCCCCTTTAGAGCATAATAAAATCAAACTACCTTGGAATCATAGTTTATACCATTGTCAGGGGGCCCCATTCAGTTCTGAGTGTAAACTTTTTTTGTTTATCAATTTTCTTTGGCGAGGGGCCCCCCAAAAGTTCTTGCGGGGGGGGGGGGGGGATATTATATACCTTATAATGATGTAATATATACAAATGTTGTTTTCATTAAAGTGTAGAATGAGGGTTGTGAAGGGTAATAAACCAATGTGTGTTTAAAACTTAAGAATGGCTATATTTCGCCCCCTCCGAGGCATAGACGTGCCTGAAACATCATTTTAACTTCATATAAAATACATTTCTGACTAGGTAAAAACAACCAGTTAGTTTAGAGTTTAGTAGGAGAGTCACGTCAAAAGACAATTCTAATTTTTATATAGATGAATTTTGACTAATTTTTAAACATGTAACCAAACCTTCGTTTACCGGTAGATTCTATTTAATAATATTTCTATATTTGATCTCATTTCTAAAATATTTTTTTTCTTATGTATAGTTTTTTTACCTAGTCAGAACTGTATTTTATATGAAGTTAAAATGATGTTTCAGGCACGTCTATGCCCCGGAGTGGGGCGAAATATAGCCATTCTTAAGTTTTAAACACACATCGTTTTATTACCCTTCACAACCCACATTCTACACTTTTAGTTAATATAAAAGGGACAAAAAGGAAAAACTACGTTTTCATGTTTTTTCTTCATTATTTGCTATAATTCTATGAAAATATTTTATTTTTTAATTAAATACCACATAACTATTTCTTAATCCTGAAATAGTAAAATCGTCAACAAATGCAAAGAGAGCAATGCACAAAATCAACTGTTTCTAATTCGTTAGAGTCTCACACATTTTTTTTTTTTTTTTTTTTTTTTTTGAATCTTCAGTTGTTTTGTTTTTTTCTACATGAAAAGAAGTATCAATTAAGTAATATTTAATGTGAGCAGATGGTTAAAGTTAATATGGGACCATCTGTGGGCAACTTTCAACAAGCTATAAAAATTTCTTAAAAATCGGATAAGTATTTTTAAAGATATAGGTGTTAATAAAAAAAAAGTGTGCGCATGTGGAAGAAAAATCAAAAGAAGGTTGAAAATTATATAAGACCAACAATGAGCTAATTATGGGAAACTCTAAATTTAGTGTATTGAAACTGAGTTTATATTGGTATAGTATGTTTTTAGTATCATATGAGTTAGTGAATTACTTGTTAGTTCATTATAATATCCTTGACAAACTTGTATTATTTTTTACAGTGCTACTCTGTATGTACTATTAGTGTATTACCTTAGACTTTACTTCAAACTTTATGATTTATAATTTAGCTATTATTAATTTAAAATGTTGTCATTAGATTGATAAGTACGCTGTGTGTGAAAGCAAACCTTAATATAAGGCCAGCCTCACTTGTTTATATTTTGTAAATAAAGTGTTTATATATATATATATGGGATTGTAGCTTGGACTTGTAAGACAGCTGCTAACCTAGTGTAACCACATAGGACAGTACTTGTACGGGTAGCAAGGATAGGAACGATGAATAGCCACCCAGGTTATTCACTTACCACATGCAAAGCCAATAATCTCTTTTTTTTATATTATGCTTATCTACTTAAAATTATCACTACTGAGCAATTTCTTTGGCAATACATTTAAATAGATTTTTAATATATTTCTAATATAATTTCCCCTTTAAATGAGTAAAAAAATAAAATCACAAAAAAATGAAATAAAAGTATGGAACTTACTTTTCATAAATGATAATTGCATCTCTCTGTATCTGTTCCAAATTTGAAGGGTCTTCGAGGGAGTTGAACTGCTTCTCAAAACTAGATGCAGCCAACCAAAACTCTATTATTGTAATCAATCCTTCTTGCTCTAAGAACTGAAAATATAAGCAAAAAACCAATCAATATTATAAATAACATTTGTGTAAATGCATATTATTTGAAATAATGATTCCATAATAATATATATACTTGTGTGTGTGTTACCGGCAAAACCTAAAATCAGTCAAAACTAGAATTTCCTAGTCAGACCTAGTTTAGGCAAAGCACTTTAGTAAAAACTAGTTTTGACTAGAGGATAATAAAAAGAAGATGTGCAAGAAATCTTTTGGTTAGGAAATTACTCCAAACAGACTCGCTATTCCGAAATGACCGTGGAGACTTACAATAAGCTGTAGAATGAAGTGAAAGAGGCAAAAAAAAAAAACCGATATAGATTATTGAAACGATTCAATGTTATGGAGATCTGTGGAATAAAGAAATCAGTTTCAGTGAGTGAACCTGTGAAGTATTTAATTGCCAAAATTTCCTAGGGACTTAAAATCAGTCAAAACGTGTTTTTACTCTTCGAAACTTGCATTATTTTAATAAACCACTTTATTGAATCCCAATTATTGTAATGTATTTACTCAAATTTTTCTGATAAACAAAAAATTTCGTAGGTGGATGAAATTAAACATACACAAAATTCTAGCTTGATGTTAGTAAGTCCCGCTTAAACATGACAGCTCTTGTACTATTATGTTTAAATAAGATAAAACAATAAAACTAGAAATTACCTCAATAAAATTAGAGAGGCAGGTATCGCTAAAGAGAACATCACTAAGAGTCATGGTTCCACTGGTCATTACATCTACAATATATCTAGCATGCCAATCGCTAATTAAAAAATCACCCCAAGATCTGAAAGAAATAATAATTTATTAAACACACTATCATCAAGAATAATGATAATATCAATGAACTCACTTCACAACAAGCAAAGTGCTCTCTAATAAAAAATTTTTAGATTTATTTAGTTAATCATAATGTTATCCATCTTTTACTTAACTGCATACTTGAATCTTTAAACTTCAACTATGTGAATGAAAAATGATCCCATTTCTCAATAGATACTAAAAAAAAATCTACAATTGCCTTCTTTAATAAACACTAATATTTTCAACGTCAAATTTTATTTTTTACACATAATAGGTATGTTATTATATATGTTATTATCCAACACACTGTATTAGTTTCACTAACAATGTTCTCATTTCAACAATAAAACAAATGAAAAAAAAAATTAATCAACGAATAATTTTGAATTTATAGCTGTTTATATACGTCTCAATTTTTATGCCTCTGTACTTGTAAAAAATGTTTTCATTTAAAATAGAACAAAAACACAAAATTCACCCATTTTGATTCACAATTTACCAACTTTGACTTTCCAAGTAAGAAAAAAAATCTGTTTCTACGAGATAGGACTGATTCACAGAGCTAAACATTGTTGTCATAAAGGGAAGTTGTTTAGATAAAAAATTATGGTCTAGTCCCACTGGCTCCTGGTTCTCCCTTCGGTATCGGTACTTCTAAGTCAAGTTAAAGCACTCTCGCCTGGGTGTCTTAATTTAATCTCAGACCCCACTACATTTTCGCAAGGTGCATGCATTGTGTACGTTCCGAGAAATGAAATCATTTTGTGTTAAAAGAAAAAAAAAATGAAAATACCTAGTATTTTGTCGGAAAACAATTATTTTGATTTAAATTAAAATTTAAATGTTCCATAGTATGAATACTACCAAAAACTTATATAATTACATAATTATTTTGTGTTATCTGATTTTTCATGTTAAGCGTTTACGTGTTAAGACAGTTTTGACTGAACATACATTCAATCCTCAACTTTTGAGAGAATTTATTTACAACTTAATTTTAACTCGTCTAATGAGATATATTCAGAAAGTAGGGTGGTAACCTTAAATTCGAGGAATATTTGATACAAACAAAGAAGCCTGTTGTTTTTGTTTAAGTTCCACTGCGTGAATCAACTATGACTCCCAAACAAAGTGAAAAGGAATGTAGTAAGGAAGTACAAAAGAAGGAAAGGAAGTAAGAAGAAGACTAAACGTCTAAATGATCAAAAAAGTAATGAAATTTAGAAAGAAAATAAAGATCATAGATAAACTAGGAGGAGGTATATCAGTTATATCAGGGGCACAGGAAATGTCGTTGTATGTAGTTTACAATACCTCATACTCGTGACCCCCACCCCCATTGTCCCAATCATTTAATGACAACAAGCTCAGCGATTATTTGGGACCGTACTATCATGTAATTTAAAAATTGACTGTATATCTAATCTAACATAATAATATCAATGAAAACGCTTCACACCGAGCAGGGTATTCTATCAAAAAATTAAGTATAAAGTACTTACTCTTTACACATTGTATGAAAGACATAATCTTTAAGAATGTCAAGGCAATATCTCGCCTTGCTAGCTGTGTCGTAAGACAGTTCTGCTCTCAGATCATCTGGAATTCTCACTTTCGAATGTGAATCTTCACTTAGATATAACTTGACAATCTTAGACATTAGGTTGATCTCACTGTCGGTGATGTCACTCATGGACTCTGTAGACTGGCTCATGAGGGAACTTCTACTCTGCGCCCGCAGAGGTAGAGGTATCTGCTCTAAGTCCAGCCACATCAGCAGTATGTTCAAATTGCTTCGAGCTTCCATAAACTGACAAAAATTAGAGAGTGCCGACCTATTCTGAAGTACATCTTGTAATTCTAAACTTAATCTCGACTTGGGTTCACATCTTTTGTATCCTGAAAGGACATACCAAGATTTTAAATTAACAACACGTAAAGACAAATAATTTATGTTAACTAAGGATCGAAGATTAAATTAACTTACCTGTAGCGTCGGAACATATAATAGACAAGGAACTGAAGCCAGATAAATTGAATTGTTCGGGCGATATTTGTGCGTTGCCATTGGGCAATTTGTTCGGAGACGAATTAGGCGACTTCTGTTTATCCTTTTTCCAAAACTGAAGCATCATAAGCTAAATAATAATTGTTTTAATAGTTCTCATCATGGCAGCACTTGAATTAATCATTTAATTTCCATTGTAATTAATTTAAAATAAAAGAAGTCGTAAATTTTATAACAGTTCACTACTATTTGCAACCTCTCGTCAATTACAGTGTTGTTTAGGCACGAAACAACACATAAAAATAAAAACAGACCTTAAAATGGCGCAATAAGGGCTACAGGTTTTATGCAAGTTCAAATAGAAATTTAATCAAGGTATTATATTTTTCATAGAAAATAAGTTTCATTTCTGACTTAAACATATAAAGAGGTGAAAAAAGAAATTATGAAAAGAACGATATTCAATTATAGATGTCAGATAACAGTTAAATGTAATTGTCGTATAGTTTCTTAATAAACATAAAATGTATTTAACGTCGTTGTATTTGAAGGTTGGCCAATGATACATAACACTTTTTAAATGGGGAGTTGCTACTGGCCAATTCATTTAACTGCACATTACTCGGTTAAATCCTTTAAAAATACCTAGATGCTGCCAATATATGAATATCTAAAAATAAATGTGTTGTATATTGTACTTACACCTTCTCCTAACAATTAATTATTAAAGAATGTATGGGTAAATACACTATTTACCCTACTCTAGCTGTTGTTATCAGGAACAATAGAGGAATTATTTAAAATATAAAATTTCTTATTATTATAGGCATCGCGTGGCTCTATCATTGAAGTGAGTGTATAGTAATAAATATATATTGAATATTGAAGAAAATAGATAATTATGATGTGCTGATAGTTAATGAGTATAACTGCAGTAGAGAATCTAGTAGAGAGGGAGCCACCCTGCATTCTTACTATTCCACTAACCACACGGGTTATGTAAATTGCACCATTTTTTTAGCAGAAATAAAAAAGAAGGTTTTACGAAGTAAGAAAAACAGTGTAAATTGCACCACTACTTCTCAAAACGAGGTAGGTCAAACTATGTAAATTGCACGTTTCATTCAACCTCTTTTTGATGGTTCCATCGTAAGTACAAATATTTTGTATAATGTTCATTATGGGACAAAGGAATATCACACTTCTGTAATCAAAAGTGACAATATCTGTTAGCCTAACAATCAAATTAGACAAAGGAGCATTTAGTCCAATGTATTTTTGGGACAAAGGAACATCACTCTAATGTAACAAAATCCATTAGTCCAATCATCAAGTTAGACATATAGGGATAATTTAGTGGTGCAATTTACACTATTTTAATTACTTCCTTTTAAGAGGTAGTGGTACAATTTACATGGTTTGACTTACTTCATTTTAAATTGGAGTGGTGCAATTTACAGTTCCCCCACACATCTACTTTTCAACTATTATAGAATGTATCACTTCACTACACAAAAAATTCTGCTTGTATCAAGTTTAAATTTTACATGCCTGTTACAATTGTACTTTAGATGATGTGTATGAAGTTTTATAGTTTTAACGATCTTTATCACTTCATAGCGATGTCGCTGTTGATTAAATTAATTTATTTGTAAAAAATGTTTGTCTCATTGAATAGGTAATGATAAAATCTTTTCCCGTTCTGAAATTCCAATTTTACATTTGAAGCTCATGTTTACGCGAGCGTTGCATACAAACTCTTAGACGGATAACTCTGTCCATCGAACTTAGCCTAACCAAAAGTAAAAGGATGGTGTATACAAATCGGTTAACTTTCACTTAAGTTATCATTGGACACAAAAACGTTACTGACAGACAGACAGGGTGCATATTTTATTGAATGTAAGAAGCTCACTTCAATAATGTATGACAATTAACACAAAAATATATATTTTTATAATATACTAAAGATTTTATGTAGAATGTCCCACCAATTAATTGAATTATAGATTTATTCATTTCAGTTAACAAAAAAATATACAGTATGTCCCCAGTTCGAGTTGCCTATAAGGTGTAAATGAAAAAAAATATATTTTTCAAGAAAAAGTTACTCTTTATAATAATTTTTGCTTGTTTTGAAATTAAGAATAATCATATTAAAAATGTCTTAATATGTAAACTGCACCCAAAAATTACTATTTTCAAAAATAGTACCAAGAGTAATCCACCAAGAGCGGGGTTATTTTTGATTTCTCAAAAAAAATTTACTCTTCATAAAATTGTTTATTTAATATCCTAAGGTAATTTATGTCATAAAAAAGTGAAACATTATGTCAGATTTACCCCCTCCCTACTGTCTCCAGTTCGGGTTGCTTATACGTGTAAATTCCAAAAAATTTCATTTTTCGAAAAAAAAGTTACTCTTTATAAAAATGTTTGCTTGTTCTAAAACGAAGATTAATGTACAAAAAATTTTGTACTATGCAATCTGTACCCAAAAAGTCCAAATCTCTAAATTTATTATTTATCCAAGTGTGAAATTATTTTTTAACTTTTTAAGAAAAAATATCTTCTCTATAATTTTATCTGTCTTGTCTTAAATGAAGATTTATCTTGTTAAAATAATTGCACCATGTACTCTGTACCAAAAAAAGTACCTAAAGTAAATGATTTTTTTTGGCATTCACACGAATAGGCAACCCAAACTGGGGACAGTAAGGAAGGGGTAAATCTGACATAATTTTTTCACTTTTTTATGTCAAATTACCTTAGGATATTAAATAAACAACCCTTCTTTACTCTTGGTACTATTTTTGAAAATTGTAATTTTTGGAGGCAGTTTACATAGTAAGAAATTTTGAATATGATAATTCTTATTCCAAAACAAGCAAAAAATTATTAAACTTTTTCTCAAAAAATGAAATTTTTAGTCATTTACACCTATAGGCAACTCGAACTGGGGACATCATACTGTAAATATAAATTTATTATTTTATCCAAATCACATTTTTTTGCTTCTCCTTAGAACCTGAGTTCATATTTGAGGTCTCCTCTAGTAACTCTCGTCTAGTCTGTGCTTGACTAAAAAACTCATTTCAGAAAACTGACTTATCTCTCATCACTCTGACCCCTTTGTAAGTATGTAGGAATTCATTTCTCTAAGTTTTCCCCCGGGGTATTACCATTAATTGCTTCCGAATTTTTACATCTTCCAACCTGATCTAGTTGTGCAGAAAAAAATTAAATACTTAAAAACATAGGTTATGAGTTATGACTCTTACAGACTTGTCAATAGATTTTCCTCTAACATAGAAACTAATTTAAAAATTAGTACGAACTTAGTAAAAATTATTATTTCTGCAATTGCTGTCTGAGCATGAAAAACAAAGTACACTACGCAGCCTACCTTTCTCTCCATTCTCATCCATTCATTAGGATTCCACCATTCATGAATCAGTGACAATTTGTAATGCTGTCACTGTCAGTCAATAATTGACAGTGTAGATTTTATTTTATTGTTTAGTTTAGTTTTTCTTTTCAAAGTTAATCAAACTATATTTAAATTTTTACGGACAATTATTTAGAAAGAAGGGAAAAGGATAGAAGGAAAAATTGCAGAAAGAAACATTATTAGAAAGAAAGAAACAGATAAAGAAAAAACACCTTTGATACTATTTTTGACTTGTGACAATTCCAAATTCCAAATTAACTGTATTATACTATTTTCCCTACTAAATATATTTCCTGTAAAAAAAATATAACGTTCTTGCCGTTACAGTAAAAATTTAAATTAATTTGGTAAAGTAAAAATTTAAATTAAATTTTGGACTTTACCTTTGGAACACGTGATTACAAAATTGAAACTAAGAAACCAGAAATGCCGCGGGGAAAGAAAGTGTGTAAGGAGCAGGACGAAGAAGACTTGGACAAACTTACAGTCGTTACAAATTCAATCAAGTCGGTGTCCGCTACTATACGGCGTAAGCAAAAGGAAGTGTCACGCTTAGTTAAAGATTTCGAATGCAATCCAGAGCACATGAGTATTCTATCAGCAGCACTCAGTGGTCTTGTACGACTAAAGAGAGACCTGCAAGTGCTGGTTGATAGACTTCCAGAACTCGTGGCTCCTGATGCACCATATCTGGCTAAGTGTGATCAAGACTTACTAGACCTTGAAGTGTTTATCAGCCATGTAGAAGAGGTCTTGAACACGGCACAACCGATGTCCAGGCCAGGATCAGTCGCTTCAACATCTGCATCTAGAAAATCCGCGGCATCGATGCGTCTTGCGGCCAAATTAGCTCTCGCATCAGAAAAGAGAAGGTTGGAGAGTGAAAAGGAGGAGTGTGGGACCAGGATTAACCAGCTTCAACAGAAGCTTGAAGCAGCCAAATGTAAGATGTCATCGATCGGAGAAAGAGTGAATAGAAATTCAGATCTTCAAGACAGCTTACATGAGGCTACGCAAGCAGAGGAGGTTGAGGCGGTTTACGAAGCTCTGGAGGTAGGAGACAAGGCTTCACTTCTCCCTGAAATAAGTTATAAAGTAGAATCTAAATTTGCACCTAATACCTCTTTTATTTCGGCTAATATTCCATCCTTAGAAAAAAATATACCACCCACCCAAAATGCACCTTTAAATCCTATATTAGTGATGACCAAGGTTCAAGTGTTGAACTCCTTGGTACCTCTCCAATATGATGGTGATAGCTTAAATTATCCTATCTTTCGGGATCAAGTTAGAATGCATCTAGAGGATAATATCCTCCCAGACAATGAAAAGAAGATCTTCTTGACTAGATTCCTCAAGGGAGAGGCACTAGAAGTCATTCAGTCAAATCTTTCCCTGTCCTATTTAGACTCTATTTCTCTTCTCGAACGAAGGTTTGGAAATCCTCTCAAAATAACAGAAGCTTGGGTGGAAAAGTTGACAGAAGGGCCGACTTTTAAAATTACCGATTCAAAAGGCTTACAGAAGTTTTCTGAGAGTATTTCCACAGCATGTAGAGTTCTGCCGGAAGATGCTATCAGGGAGGTAAGCTCGAAAATGTGTCTTAAGAAAATAGCTTCTCGTCTTCCTATCCAGTTTCTTCATGGCTGGATATCAGAAGTGTTACCCTTGAAAGGAAAAGAGACCATTCTGGAACTTGCAGGGTATGTAGAAAGGAAAGTAGGACTACTAACTCACCCAGTTTATTCTATAAATTCCGAAAAAATTAACCTTGTTCAAAATTCAAAAGGAAAACCAACTGTTGCTAAAGGACTAAGAAATAAATCAAAACCCGAAAAGTTTTCTGGAAAATCAATAACAAATTTACCGGCCTTTAAAACCCAGGACCAATTTCCTTTAAAATTTGAAAAACCTGAAGTGGTGCAGCCTAACCCTTTACTCAATTTTTGTCATTTTTGTCAAGACGGCACGCACATTACTGAGTTCTGCTCCAAGCTTCCAAATACTTCAGAAGACATAAGAAGGGAATTCATTAAAAGAAGCGGTCTTTGCTGGTCTTGTTTAGAACAAGGCCACCTGTCAAAATACTGCAAGAAGAGACTGAAATGTCAAGTTAAAGGGTGTGAAAAGCTTCATCCAACAAGCCTTCATCAAGAAACAAAGAACCAGTCTTCAGCGAAAATGCGCTCGGCGACTATAGAGAACTTTGTAGGCACGACATCCTTCATAATACCTGTCTACCTTCATCAGAAAGACAAGCCAGAAGACCAACACCTGGTTTATGCCCTACTAGATGATGGCAGTGACGCTTGTTTCATTTCAGAAAATCTGAGAGTAAACATGGGATTAGAAGGTATTCCAACCAGACTTGAGCTTTCCACCCTCCTTAAAAGGTCTTCGGTCTCCAGCTTAAGAATTCCAGACCTGGTAGTGTCCAGTTTTGATAGAAAAACAGTTATCAACCTTCCGAATAACACATATACTCGAGAACACATTCCTGGCTCTCCGGACGAAATTCCTACACCGAAATCAGCAAATCACTTTCCCCATTTGAAAGAGCTAGTACACCTTCTACATCCATTACAAGAAAATACGGAAATTGGAATTCTTATCGGAAGCAATTGCCCAAGAGCATTATGCCCGCTGGAGGTGATCCGTGGAAAAGATAACGATCCTTATGGAATTAGGACAGAATTAGGTTGGGGGATAATAGGACCCAGACCAAATGCAAGTAAATCATATTGCTCCCGAAGAGTCTCATTTAGAGAGATCATAAATATTTTTAACCTTGACTCAACACACGAAGAAAAGAATTTTGGCCTAGGTCAATCAGTAAATGACAAGAGGTTTATAGATAAAATCTCATCAGGTCTTGTCCACCGAGCAGACAAACATTATGAGATGCCTCTCCCACTCAAAAATGATAATTTGGAGATGCCTTCTAATCGTATTCTAGCTTTTAAACGTCTAAATTCAATCAAGAAAAAATGTCAAAATTTTACCTTCAAAGAAAATTACATTCAGTTCATGAAGGACCAAATTGATAAAGGATATGCCGAAGCAGCAGACAAAACTCAAATAGAACCAGGTAGATTATGGTATTTACCACACCATGGAGTGTACCATCCAAGAAAACCTGGCAAGATACGAGTGGTTTTTGACTGTTCTGCGGTTTATCAAGGTGTTTCACTAAACAGTATGCTTCTATCTAGTCCAGATTTAACAAATTCAGTGGTGGGCGTGCTTTTAAGATTCCGCCAGGGAAAAATAGCATTTGTTGGCGATTTAGAAGGAATGTTCTTACAAGTAATCGTTCCAGAGAGGGACAGAAACCTTCTGAGTTTTTTGTGGTGGGAGGATGGTGATGTCCTAAAAGAACCAAAAGAGTATCGAATTACAGTGCACCTATTTGGAGCTTCGTCGTCACCAGGTTGTGCTAATTTCGCATTAAGAAAAAAGGCTGAAGAACTAAGAGAAGCAGCAAGAATTATCTTGAAGATAGTTCAAGATGAGGAATTAGAAGAAAATTCAATAAATCAACTGAGATCACTGCACCCAGTCAAGGACAGTTATGGTCTAATCGTAGTAGGAGGGCGTATTAAACACTCTCTGCTCTCAGCCCAAGAAAAACACCCTGTTATTCTGCCACGAAAATGTCATGTGACGACCCTTTTAATTCGTGACGCCCATGAAAAGGTACATCATCAAGGTAGAGGTCATACAATGAATAGACTGCGAGCTCAAGGTTATTGGATTGTAAGAGCCTCTACGGAAGTCTCCAGATATTTACACAACTGTATTAGGTGTCGTCGACTAAGAGGGACTTTTCAAAGACCTATTATGGCAGATTTGCCCAAGGAACGGGTAACCCCTACCCCACCATTCACCTATAGTGCAGCGGATGTTTTTGGCCCCTTCTACGTTAAGCAGGGCAGAAGTCAAGTTAAACGATGGGGTATAAATTTTACGTGCTTATCTTGTCGAGCAGTTGACATCGACATATTAGACCATTTAGACACCCACTCTTTTATAAACGCCTTGCGAAAATTTCTCTGCAATAAAGGATCTATTCATTCACTTAGGACGGACATGGGCACTAATTTTGTAGGAGCCAAAGAGGAACTCAGAAAGGCTCTTGAAGAAATAGACATCAACGCTATAGGTACATTTTTAAGCCAACAATGCAATGCAGTGGACTTTCAGTTTTCTCCTCCATACGCCAGTCATATGAATGGTGCGGTTGAGAGACAAATAGGTAGTGTTCGTAGAATCCTAGATTACTTGTTTCAAACGCACAAAGGGCTATTGAATGAAGATTGCTTCAGGACACTGCTGAAAGAATGCGAAGCCACTATTAACAGTCGCCCTCTAACAGTAGAAAATCTAACAGATCCCGATATTTCCCCTCTGACACCGAACCACTTACTCACAATGAAACCACCTTTACTACCCCCTCCAGAAAAATTTGAAGGTGATCTCAATTATCCTCGAAGAAGGTGGCGTCAGGTGCAACATCTTGCAGAAGAGTTCTGGACCAGGTGGCACAAGGAGTACCTTCAGTCCTTCTTACATCACAGAACCAAGTGGACTTCTGAAAAAAGAAATCTCCAAGAAGGTGACATAGTGATGATCCGAGACCCAGCGACTCCTCGTAACACCTGTCCCCTCGCCCGCATAACAGCTACCCATCCATCTAAAGATGGAGTAGTGCGGACTGTTACAATTCGGAGGAACCAAGCATCACTGAAAAGAGCGGCGCAAAGCATCGTGCTTCTTCTAGAAGTCGAGAATCAGGACCAGCCTGTACCGCCGGGGAGTGTCACTGTCAGTCAATAATTGACAGTGTAGATTTTATTTTATTGTTTAGTTTAGTTTTTCTTTTCAAAGTTAATCAAACTATATTTAAATTTTTACGGACAATTATTTAGAAAGAAGGGAAAAGGATAGAAGGAAAAATTGCAGAAAGAAACATTATTAGAAAGAAAGAAACAGATAAAGAAAAAACACCTTTGATACTATTTTTGACTTGTGACAATTCCAAATTCCAAATTAACTGTATTATACTATTTTCCCTACTAAATATATTTCCTGTAAAAAAAATATAACGTTCTTGCCGTTACAAATGCTTTGATTTCATCTTTAAATAGTAGATATTTGCAGCTTGTTGTCAGCATGTTCAATAGTGGTAACTAAAAATACATGTATACATATTACAAAAAAGAAATAGGTTCAGGGACAAAAAACACAAGATTAATTTGAAACAGCCATTTATTATAATATATATTTTAATATTACTACATTAAAAAAAATATATATATATATGTATTAAAAAGTATGATTTCATAATTAAGAGGTATCGATAACTGAACAACCATTTTAAGGGTAACATAAACGACAGATAATCTCCCTTATTGAGGAGAAGAGTCAACATTTATAAAATATTACAATTGTTTTATTTTTTTTTTAATTGTTGACAGAAAACAAATAATAAGAAGAATAGCAATGATAGATAAGAATACACTACAAGAAAATATATTTTTACTTTACTACCCCTATATACCAATTATATGTATAAAGAAAATAGTTCTTATAGTAAATAGTCTCACCAAGGTTATTCATGGTGTTTTATTAGAAATACTATAGTCCAAGCAAAAGGAAAGTTAATTCTAACAGCTCAGGCAGGCAACAACCTAGGTGAGGGGAAAAAATAGCCACGCTCATCCACCAGTGACAATTTTGTTTGTCTAGTGAGCCATACCTTCTAGATACCAAAATCTTTTTTTACCCATTTTTTTCCATTGCTTATGCTGTCAGAATTAATTCATCAATTGGACAGATTGTGTAAGTATGAGACTGTATAAGTTGACTTTGAAAAAGGATTCTTATATAATAAACAGCTCTATAAGCAATCTAATAGGGTATCAAGTTAGTAAACTGTACTTATAATATATATATTATCATATAAGCTTAAAAAATATATTAAAGTATGGAAATATTAAACATTTTTGTTTCAATATTCTGAAAGTCGAATCCCTAATAATTCACTAAGGAAATAACAGATTTTACTACAACTACCAGTAATCATATAAGTCACATTTAGTCCAAAGATATAGTGTTTTATACAGAAGGTGTCATTGCAGTATAGATAGATGTATTTATTGTATTATTAAAGGTGGGTCCACAGCTAGCAGATACGTAATTGCGGAGGGCTATATAGATAATATATCTTTGGGAAGCCGCCAACACAGAGTCGCTGTTTTCCTCCCCGAGTTTCAGTTGGCCATGTTATAAACAAAGCCAATTATAACATCATGTTTTTCAACTTGAATTTAGTTCTCTTACTTAAAAAAAACTTATATAATAAGATTACATATTAAGATTTTATTATATATAAATAAGAAATAGGTATATAACAAAAATAATGTAGGAACAGATATAATAAGCACAGATATAAAAAAACACAGATAAAAAAGTAGATAAACACAGATAAAACAAAAATAATGTAGGAACAGATGAACAGATACAAATATATTATAATAAAATAATTTAAATGTAAAAACACAGAAGGGAAATAAGAAGAGGACGAAGTGAAGGTTTCATACAGGTTATAAAGCGGCGCGACAAAAATATGGTTTGGAACCAACTTTCTGCGGCGCGCGATGCGTAATCGCTCCTTTGGGCCTCTGCAATTACTAGCTGTGAACCCACCCACCTTAAGACAACCTAATCACATAAGTATCCTTCAAAAATCATACTTATTTATGTATTTATAAGGTGTTCATATAACCTCCGTGAAAAATTGTTACACATCAACTAAAGGAGAAAAAAAATTAGTTAAATTAAAAAATATTTGATAAAAGTCAAAATTTAAAAGAAAAATGAATAATGTATCTTTCTTTTTACAAGAACCGGGGAAAAAACTTAGAACTAATTTAAAAGCATGTGTTTTATGAGCAGTAAGTATTAAATAAAACAGCTTCATCATTTCCTTTATTTCGTATAGTTAAATAATATTTTCTTAAGTCTGTAAACATCCATCGGGGCTCATCTTTATCTAGGTTTTTTTTTTTTTTTTTGTTTTAAATTAAATTCCTTAAAGGACAATTCTCTACTAAAATTAAAAAAAAAAAAATCAAATTAGTATTGTTTCCTTCTAAATAATCTTTATTTGTATCAGTCTAATAATTGCTAAACAACCATTGAGAATGACGAAGACCACTCTTGCAACTGATTTAATCTGATACCAAGTTATTAATTATCAAAATATAGGTCTCTTTTGAAACCGGATTATATTGACATTACACACACACACACATATATTATAATGTCAACAGAAGATATAAATAATAGGTCACCTTTATGTCAGCTATGGGTAAGTCAAAACCAACATTTAGTAAGAGGGGTTTTAATTGAAAATGAATTCTGTCACATACAATCGTCGCTTAATTTGCTTATATCTTAATTAGATTATATCTTAACTATCTAGACATTAAAAAGAAAAAAATGGGACTATCAAAAAAATAAAATTGTTAAATTAAATTCTAAAATTAAACTTATTATTTAAAATCGACACAATCTTAAAGCCAATGTTTACAATCTAAAATTGCCAACTTATATTTTAAGTTTTTACTCACTTAAATTTCTGCTTCTTTCATAATTATTTACATTGTTACCCAACCATTAAAATTATAATCAGCTTTAGGGTATTTGTAATAAATTTTATCTTTTCCTTTATAGAGAGAATGCTATTTTAATATTTAGAATTGTATTAAAATTCTAGTATGTAAGACTATAGTATTACTATTGAAAATGTAATTAATATTGAGAATGTAAAGTAAATTAAGTGGCAATGTGAGTAATTCACACAGCTGAACAAACCTCATAAAAATTAAAATTTGGATGTAAACCAAGGAATCAATATTAAGGCCTGATAATGTCTCTAAAGGCTGTAAAATGTTTGTGCAAAAATGTTGAACGTTTATGGGGCTGATTGACTGTTTCCACAACTTTTGAAGCAAGTAACAATAAAGAATTTTATAGTTAGCTGTGCAAACATCAAACAGTTATTTGATTCCAACTAGAATTTTTGATTTTATAAGACAAACACACCATGCACACACACGAATATATATAAAATATATATATATATATATATATATATATATATATATATATATATATATATATATATATATATATATATATGCTTAATTTGGTGTGAAGAAATTGGCCTGAACTGAAGATGATATGGCTGAGAATCGCTTGGCGGCACAACTTTGCTTAATCTTAATACACTTGACTGATGATATCCCTTTGTCAAACAGCACATTTTCATGATTTAAAGATTTGAGAAATAATATATACATGATTTGTTGATAGGAGAGTTGATATCCCTTTGTCAAAAAAATATGTTGGAGTGAGGCCCCGCCATCTTTTCTACAAACAGCCTCATATTCTTCAGTTTTACCAGGAAATTGTTTAGACACACAGTATTCAGCAAATTCTAATAGCAAATTCTTTGCTAGTAAATTCCATTACATTTATTCCTTGATTACGGTTTATTCCTAGATTACGGTTTGTTGCATTCTCTCTTTGTATATGGTTTCTAAGCTAAAGCTCTCACTATAAGCTCTAGTTAAGTGCTTTTATCTAGCAGTTAAATTGTGAAGAAGTTGGTAACCCTTGAAGCAGCCATTATGTAAGTAGAATCATAAAATATTTATGGTAAATATTGGCTTTTAAATTTGTTAATGGTGGAAAGTATGTTGATTTTCCATTGACAGGCACCTATTTACTTTTTTTCATTTAGTTCCCTGTGGCGCTTGTTCTCTTCAAGCCTGTGTTTTTTCCTTTCAGCAGGTTGGGCACCATGGGCATGCAGAAGTACAGGCTTGGTCTTGGCTCTTTCTTGTACCATTTCTAATACTGAGCGCTCTGTCACCTCCTGAAAGCATAGTATATAACTTGTGAAAAAAACATTTTAACATATAAATAGGGCATTTAGCCTTTTTAGAAGTGCAATACTGTGTGTCTTACTTCTGCTAGATATAATTAAGTCTAATATAGTTGGTATATGTCACTAATCATCAATTCGGTCAACAATAGAATAATTAACTAAAATAATAATAATATCAGCAGTAATAATTAAAATCAGTTCTTTGATGGTAGTAACAATAGTAATGATAATAGAGTAGTATACTCTCTGCAATAAGGTATTACAAAATATGTATACATGTTTTAAATAAATATTTATAGACAAGAGTACCAATATCCTCAATAATAAAAATATATAGATTAAAAAAAAGGCAGCAGAACTTTTAACTCGTTAATGAAAAAAGTTTTGTTAAATTTTCTTGACCCAAATTTTTAAAAAATAATGTTTGAATTTACAAAATGCAATTTTTTATAATAATTAAGTATTTTTTTAGAAGTAGCTTAAGAATCTGTGATAGGTAATTAGTATGTTGTAGGATGGGGAGGCAGAGCCAACTAATCAGTAGGGCCCTTTAATGCTAGCACCATAAAGATCTGGTTGGTTAAGTCAAATACCAGTGGAAATTTGAATAATTGGCTTCAATTTAAGGCACACATTTACTCACATCATCCCAATCTTCTTCACACTCAGGAACGATTATTGCTTTTGAATGAATTGGAGCGGCCTCAAGAATTCGCTCTTCCATTGTGAGTAAATCGTCAACTACTCTTCTGTCTGGGCAATCAAGCTCGTGTACCTGTAAATACAATAAACACAACCAAGTTAATAAGTTAATTCTTAGTTAATTTGGTAGATCCTTTAAGGGTAAGCGAAGGAAGAAGAAAAACTACTTCATTTTTAAATTTGGCGACGTTTCGGCTTTCCCAGCCATCATCAAGCCTAAAAAACAATAATTTATTGTAAGCATGACATTGTGTTACAAAGTGCCTCATTTTAGAAATTGAGTGTGAATTACGTATAATTTAAATATTACCTATAAACATCTGATTAGCCCTTAAGCTAAAGAGTAAAAAACGAGTCAGTCGAGAATACAAAAGGATCAGGGAACTAGTTGTTCACCTACGTCAGAATCCTGAACAACTAGTTAACTGGTGAACAACTAGTTCCCTGATCCTTTTGTATTCTCGACTGACTCGTTTTTTACTCTTTAGCTTAAGGGCTAATCAGATGTTTATAGGTAATATTTAAATTATACGTAATTCACACTCAATTTCTAAAATGAGGCAATTTGTAACACTATGTCATGCTTACAATAAATTATTGTTTTTTAGGCTTGATGATGGCTGGGAAAGCCGAAACGTCGCCAAATTTAAAAATGAAGTAGTTTTTCTTCTTCCTTCGCTTACCCTTAAAGGATCTACCAAATTAACTAAGAATTACATCAGGGTACACTCTTTCTCTACAATTAATAAGTTAAGTTAGTAAGTTAATATTATATTATATTACTAGGCTGTGAAGTGAGTTTTTTCTTTACCGCGGCAATTAAAATTCTCGCTTCGCTCAACAGTAAATATAATTGCCAAGGTCCTCTTTCTGAGTAGTGAGACGATTAAGAGTAATAAGTATGGCAAGGTGCAAAACCACTGCTTGTAAATTGATGTAAATACTTTCAATTCCATTTCAGTAAGGCGTTTTGATTTGTGGATTAGACCTACTTATGGGGATACCACGTAAAAAAAAAAAGTGCCTGGTACTCGACCTCATGGGCGGTGTGGAAGAGAGTATACATTTGAATACCACAGAATATGGCTCGTCGACGAGATATTTGAGGAAAATTGAGCACCGTATATGAAAAGCTCTGAACGCTGGGGTCCTTATCCCCGTGCGATTACCTGGAAACCATTACCTGTAAAGAAGAAGTGTGTAGAACCTTTTTTGTAGAGAATTTAATTTTCTTCATTTTAGTTCTGAACTATTTTTGACTTATTCTGAGATATTTCGGAAAAACTGTTTTTCTGTAGCTTTTGGCCGCCATTTTACCCAATCGACCTAGACTTTTGAGCGGATATTTCTGCTTCAAAAGATGCCAAAACGAGGCTGTATACCAACATGTAGCTTGGTGGGATTTATTTGGAAGTGAAAACCTAAAGTGACTGGGCTATGTCCCCTTCACATGAGTCTGCTTTTTAAATCAAATTATGTCAACTACTGTGAGAAATCGGGAAACCAACACAATTATACGTATGCAAATATATAACTCCACATACATTGATTTGAATCCACCCTGTTTAAATGCCAGGGAGAGACTGATTGATCTCAATAATTTAAATTTTACTTGTTAAGTTGATTAATGCTTAGCACATAAAATATACAGTAGAACCTCGCTAACACGACAACCTCAATTACAAGTGCAATTTTCAAATCCCCTTGAGATTGCCATAACAAATAATGTAAAATTAACCTCTATAACGTGTGACTATTATTATCCAAACAACCCCAATAACACAGATTTTTTTCCAATTCACTACGTAACTCAGAACCTCTATAACAAGTCGTTTCGAGATTTCAAGGTTGATTACGCGAATCTATACAGGAATGGGTCAACCTTGCACAAGTCTAGACTTGAAAAACCCGCCCTTAACTAACCTCAATAACACGACTGGTAGTCAAAATAGCCTTGATAACTCAACCCTCAACAAAAAGAGCACCTCAATAACAAGACTGTTTACCTAATCCCCTTGAGACACTTCTTATAGAGTTACTTATACGTTCTACTGTAGTTAGATTTTATTTAGTAATTTACCATAATTCTCATAACATTAATTTGCAATAAAAATTTCACAGCGTGAAGATCTCCCAATCTCTATTTCTTGCTTTTGTCCACTTTGATTTCCTTTTATTGCTATTGTAGTTTGTTTTTTTGTTGTTACAGTTATTGATGTTGTTTGGGTTTTTTTTTGGTTATTTTGGTCATTGGTTTCTTGTTTTGTTGGTTGATAGATTTTTTTTTTTTCTTGTTGTTGGTTGTTGGTTTTTTGTTTCTTTGTTGAATGAAGAAATCAATTTTAAAAACTCGTAAAATTTGTAAACTCACATCTATTTCAACAACAGGCATAATATGCGTGCTGTTAAAGCTGCAGGCAGAATATTCAATTTTGCTCTTAGCGTCCAATTCATACTGCCTACGGCATTTCATCAGATGAGTCTGATTACGGCCTCTCAGCATCACATGGGCAGGGTTATAAGGGCAGATTTGAGACCTGTCAAAGTCATTCTCCGACTAAAATCAATGACAAGTAATAACAAATTAAAGCGAAAATATCATTTTGATTAAATTCATAAGTTTTCTAGATGTCCCTATTTTATCAATGTTAATACTTAGTTGGGTCATATAGGGTGTAAAATTATGAAGATCACTGCATAAACAGGCTATATTTCGCCCCCCTCCGGGGCATAATCATGCCTAATCATAATCAGTAATAGTTTCACATAATGTTAAAAAATCAAATCAAAGTATCCTAATGTGAAACTATTACTGATTATGATTAGGCATGATTATGCCCAGGAGGGGGGCGAAATATAGCCTGTTTATGCAGTGATCTTCATAATTTTACACCCTTGTACAACTAAGTATTAACATTTCAATTAAAGTTTAATAATATCTAAATAGTAATTAATATAAAACTCAATAAAATGATTAATTTACCTTCTTAATGTGCATATTCATCTTGTTGATTCAAGATATTTCACGTTCCACAGCAATCAAATAATACTTCAGATTCCTAAAATGATTAGAAACAAAATTAAAAATCACAGATATAAAAATAAAAAATTGATTTTATTTATAATTTTGTAGGAGATTAATTTCAATTATAATTGTTATATATAGAAGGTGCACATTTTCACTTGATTTATACACTTAAGAGATTATATGAGGAGCCTAGTATCAAAGACGGACACTTGACATTTTTTCCGAATTTCAGTTATTGATTGAATAACTCAACAATTCAGTTATTGAAAAAACGACCAGAATAGGGGTAAAAATGTAATAATATTTGTAGTTTTGTTTCAAATGTGGACAAGCAACACGCGTTTTGCTTCAAAAGTGGACATAACCTAAACAGCCAATCAGGAGGCTGCATTTTACTAACTCGTTCCCATGATGCACTGCGGCCTTTAACATCTGAATACCTACTCCTACCATATTTGCCATACATGTTTAGAAAAATGATACCCCGAGGAGAAATCGAGAAATTAATTTTAGCTCTAAATTTGGGGGCACTACCCCCCAAAAACTCTGAAAAAAAAATTATTTCTCCATTATTATATTTCTAACAATAATTTTCCACGTCATTTTACTTCAAAAACGGACAAAACCTCGTTTTAGTTTCAAAAGTGGACAACTCCACTTTTTAACTCCATTTTGCAGCTAAAATATCAAAGAAATTCACGTTTTCAGGACTTCTAACTAGTTTTGAGTCTATTAAGAATGTACAGAAAAAAAATCATATCTCTAGCACCTGTAGAATTTGAGCTACAGTTTTTCGGCTCTCCTGTAAAATTTTTAAATGTGCTCTTGCCCGTCTTTGATACTAAGCTCCTCATATTCCTTTGTCAAAACAGTTCATTTTTAAGATTAATACATTTGAAAGATTATATCTATATAGATAGAGGTGATATCCCTTTATCTGAACTCTAAGCAGTACATTCGAGTGAGGCCCCCCAATTTTCTAACCTCTTTTCAGAGGTGGCTGGATAATTGCTGTTTCACATAATGCTTAGATATGTAAAATTATTATAGGTTTTAGGGTCTGTAGGCAAAACCAAGGACCCTTATATTTTCCTATGTGTGTCTGTCTGTCGCCTGTTCTCACAGCTACACCTTTCATCCGATCAATTTGAAATTTGGCGTATATGGGTATAGTACCTACCCACACATTTTAAAAACATAGCGACTTCAAAAAAAATTGTTTTCAAAAGAATTAAGGTAAAAAAACTTAAGGGTTAAAAAATAATTCTTTTTTTTGGAAACCATGTGGGGTATCATATGAAAGGGTACATTGAGCTGATTACAAAAATATATAATTTTTGGTTATAAGATTTGACAGGACGAGCGTAGGCGAGTTTGAAGTGGGTATGAAAAGTGTCCCCTCCCTTCTATCTTGCTTATGTTAAGTGCAAAAAATCTAAAGAAAATTCCTGAACATTCTTTGACCAAAAGTAAAGATACCACCTTTTGGAAATTTTGAAAAAAAAAAATTATTTTAATATAATAAATGGTTTGTATCACTTGTTAAAAGAAATATTAACACTGTACTATTATAAAATATAAGTTTATTTGTCTTGACCACAATATTTAAATTTAATTATAAATCAGACCGGTATCAGCCTCTAAAATACTAAGATATAACAGGTATATAGAGTATGATGGCTATCTTCAGTACCTTATATTTATAGACTGACGAGAAGGTAAGGTGGCAAGTGTTTAGGACATAAGGTCGGGAGGGGTGTGGGATTCATGGAAAAGCGGGTGTGAGGGGTTTCCAATAGGATTAAGAGCTAGGGCCAAGCTCTAGGTCTAGGAGTGTAAAGGAAGTATAAATATGTACAGAGAAATTAGACATGAAAATTACAGGTTTGAATAATAATGACTAAACTTAAGTTATACAATGTTTACTAGAATCTAAGAAAGGGGAGGTTCGAAACATATCTCAAAATAACAAATAATAAGAAAAGAGTAAGTAATATTTAACATAATTAAACTTATTTAACCTAATTGTACAGATAGAAATGTGTTAAAGGAGAGAGTGAGTGAAGTGTCTATTATTATAAAGGTTTGACTAGTATGGAGTTATTCAGGTTGGTTCTTTCATTAAAGCAATCAATGTCGGGAATACTTAAGGCTCTGTGGATTTCAAGGTTTTCTAATAAATCCATTTTTTTTTGCCTTTTTCACAAATGTGAATGAGTTTGTAGCTTTGTTTTGTGAATGTGTGATTTGTTTCGATTAAATGGTTAGCAAAGCTGGATTTATCCGACTTGTTGGTCCATGCTGCGTGATGTTCTTTGACACGTTTCGATACTTTCCTTCCGGTTTGGCCTAGGTAGACCCCCACCTTTGCATGTGTCACATGTTAGTTTGTAGATGCTGGATTTATCTGCTACGACTGTTTTCTGTTTTATCGATCCTAAACATTTCCTGAGTGTTGTGAATGGTTTATAAGTTATTCTAGTGTTATTTTTCTGAATGATTTTGTCTATTTTTGTGGAGATTTCTCCCAGGTATGGTAAACTCACCCAGGTTGGGGATTTATCTGTGGTATTAGTGAGTTTTGTTGCTATTTTAATGGCTGATTTGTCTAATTTGTCATTACTACACATCACTTATCATACTACACTACTTATCATTTTCTAAAGAACTAAACACCATCCTTAAGAACATATGCCCGAAATTCCAATACACTGTAAAAAAACTCGTACGAACTGGTGAACAATATAAAACACACTAACATTCCAAAAAATGCAAAACTTGTTTCATTCGACATAGTCAACCTTTTCACCAACGTACCAACCCAAGAATGTCTCGAAATTATTAGAAAAATAATCACACAATCGAACTTAGATATTTTTGAAAAAACAGACCTAGAAAAACTGGTAGAAACCACACTTAAACAAAACTACATGGTTATTAACAACAAGTACTACACCTCAGAGAGCTTAGCTATGGGATCCCCCCTAAGCCCTTTACTTGCAGATATGTTCATGAACCATATTGAAAGTAATATCTTCAACTCCAATAACAACCTTCTCAAAAACAATATTTATTGGTACAGATACGTTGATGACATTATTTGTCTCTGGATAGGGACTGATAGATTACTACAACAATTTTTGACATTCATAAACTCCATTCACCCAAACATCAATTTCACCCTAGAAACAGAGAAAGATAGGTCCATTAACTTTTTAGATTTAACCATTACTAGAGTAGAAAATAAACATAAATTTAAAATTTACAGAAAACCTACATACAGAGATATAATTATAAATAATAGCTCAAACACGTACTATAAACATAAACAAAAGGCAAAATCATTCAGAATAATAACACTAGAATAACTTATAAACCATTCACAACACTCAGGAAAGGTTTAGGATCGATAAAACAGAAAACAGTCGTAGCAGATAAATCCAGCATCTACAAACTAACATGTGACACATGCAAAGGTGGGGGTCTACCTAGGCGAACCGGAAGGAAAGTATCGAAACGTGTCAAAGAACATCACGCAGCATGGACCAACAAGTCGGATAAATCCAGCTTTGCTAGCCATTTAATCAAAACAAATCACACATTCACAAAACAAAGCTACAAACTCATTCACATTTGTGAAAAAGGCAAAAAAATGGATTTATTAGAAAACCTTGAAATCCACAGAGCCTTAAGTAATCCCGAATGCAATTGCTTTAATGGAAGAACCAACCTGAATAACTCCATACTAGTCAAACCTTTATAATAATAGACACTTCACTCACTCTCCTTTAACACAACACAGTTCCTTATCACTATTAATAACAGTTGTCAGCTTCATCAACTCATAGCATTTATTACACTTACTCTTATAAGGCTTTCTATCCGTACAATTAGGTTAAATAAGTTTAATTATGTTAAATGTTACTTACTCTTTTCTTATTATTTGTCATTTTGAGATATGTTTCGAACCTCCCCTTTCTTAGATTCTAGTAAACATTGTATAACTTAAGTTTAGTCATTATTATTCAAACCTGTAATTTTCATGTCTAATTTCTCTGTACATATTTATACTTCCTTTACACTCCTAGACCTAGAGCTTGGCCCTAGCTCTTAATCCTATTGGAAACCCCTCACACCCGCTTTTCCATGAATCCCACACCCCTCCCGACCTTATGTCCTAAACACTTGCCACCTTACCTTCTCGTCAGTCTATAAATATAAGGCACTGAAGATAGCCGTCATACTCTATATACCTGTTCATAGTATTTTAGAGGCTGGTCTGATTTATAATTAAATTTAAATATTGTGGTCAAGACAAATAAACTTATATTTTATAATAGTACAGTGTTAATATTTCTTTTAACAAGTGATACAAACCATTTATTATGTTTGATTTCCACAAAATCTCAGTCAAAACAACAAACTTTTTATTTTAATAGGCAAAATAGGTTTTTTTTTTTTTATAATTTTGCTCTCAAACAGACAACAGAAATTGTCAAACAGACAACTAGAAATTGGTGAAATAGGTGGGTACAATAATGCAAATTAACCCGGAAGGTACATACACATTAATTACCATATCAAAGACATAACTGAACAACTTTCTCCTACTAAGAGAAAAAACGTTCACCCCACGAACTATAATCAGATCATTGGACGAAAGAAACACACGTTTTCACTTTAACAAGAAATTCATAATTCTTAAGTCTTTTTTAGGTACAAAAAAAATGGATGAAGAAAAATTTGGAAACATATGCGATGCTAAATTTTATTTAGGAATAAAAAATATGTATACATAGACTGTTGGGATTTAGGCAATTCAGAAGTAAAAAAGTATCTAAGTTCCTTGGAAAACAAATGGTTTTTAGAAAATTCAAATATAGAGATATTATAGTAATATTACCACGAGGAAGTAAAAGTAGGAAGATGAGGAAACTTCGACAAGAAATAGCAAACTAAAACAAATATATCTGGAACTGAAGGTCGGGAGTGGAGAGATGCCACAAAATTTAGAAATTCTATTCCAAAGGTCAATATTTGTATTCACAGAATTTAAAACAACATGATTTATAGTATATAGTATACAATTAACTTATAAATTTGGGAAGATTTGGGAATGTTAATTGTTTTGATTTTAGAGTATGGAGTTTGGAGCGCTACTTTTACCTGCTACCTGTGTGAACAAGTTGAGCTCAGTCAGGGAAAAGGGGGGGGGGGGTGCCTATAAAATATTATAACTTATTACTATCTCTGGGGATGTTCTGGCTCAAAACCAAAAATATTTGCGTTTTAAAATTAAAGTTTAAAATTCAAAGTCTTTTCTCTAGGCTCTCAATACTGAGTGTTGGATGTATATAATAATATATAGTAAATAAACTTAGCTCTTCTAGAAAGCTGTGGCAAGATGAGCAAACTACTCGTGTTTGTAAATAAACCATTATGATTCATTTTTGAAAATGACGTTAGAAACTTCCGCTACGCGGTCGCGATAAAAACAAATTGACTTCACGAGTTCACGTTCACGTGCATTTTGTATATGTATAATAAATCTGTTTAAAGTTGTATTCGTAATAAATTATTTATTTATATAAATATTTTATTTTCTTGATTATTAAAAAAAGATAGTGTGTCATTTAAAGAAGTTAGTACTAAAATGCGATAAGTTGTTTTGATGTTATTATTCGTAGTGTGATTAACAAGTGATTAATATGGAATTGTTATCTGATCAAGGTTTAAGAATCGACGGCAGGAGGCCCAACGAATTGAGAAAAATAAAATGCGAAATGGGAATAGACGACGATTGCGATGGAAGTGCGTTTTTACAGCACGGCTGTACTAAAGTCCTGGCCAGAGTTTACGGACCACAAGAAGTCAGTAGCCATTTAAGAAGTAAGACTCTGACTAGCTCCGCTTTTATCAATTGTCATTTTGTAAATACGACTGTAGGAACTGACGAACGGATGTCGTGGAGCAACACGGATAAGAAAAACATAGAGATGAGGTTAAATTTGCAGCAGACGTTGAACTCTACCATAAAAGTAGACCTGTATCCTAAATCGCAGATAGACATTTGTGTAGAGATATTAGAAGAAGACGGTGGACATTTTTGTACGAGTTTGAACGCTTGCGTATTGGCTCTTATCGATGCAGGTATCCCCATATCTGAGTATGCCGTAGGTTGTACTGCTTCCTTAGTCAAAGAAATCCCTATGGTCGACATCAACAATCTCGAAGAAACACAAGGAGGTCCTGTTTTAAGTCTAGTTATCTTTCCAATTTCCGGGAAAATAGTCCACATGGAAATGTCGCAGAGATTCCACGTTGACCATCTTGGTGATGTTTTAAAGATAGCGAAGAAAGGATGTAAGGATATTTATAATATTTTAGATAATTCTGTTCGAAGTTATCTTAACCATGTTGGTGCTGCATATCAGTGGGGCAGAGAAGGAGCTACTCATACGGTGGGTGCTTGACAACGACAAAATTCAAATCCTCTTAATAAAAAATAAAATGTAAAGCCGAAGAAAGATCTGCTACAGATCACCCTCTTACTCCCATCCTCTTGTCTGAATATTTTATATTCATCTTCTAAATGTAACATGCGTGGTCAGTAAATCTAGATCATCTGGAGGGGACCACAGAGATTTTGTGAATTCCTTGGTTTCGATTTCATTACAGATATCATTCTCATGGAAATGAACAGCAACTTGTATTACTTTGAATTGAAACATGTTCAGCGTGATATGATGCGTGTTTGCTCATAGAGAGTCTGTTCAACTGATGTATTTATTAAAATATATATACTCATCTTTTGACTATAGTTAGTGATATTTTGTGTAAATTATTCTGTATAGAGATATAGGTTATCTCTTGCAACTACCAGAGTCAAGAGTTTAACTAAATGAAAATAAAATTAAACAGAATTGGAAGACAAAGTGGGTTTGGCAGCAGATATACTCTAAACCTTTTTCTCAGTAAATATCATATGATTTACTCCAGTTTGTGACCTAATAAAGGTATGAACTTAAATGATACTTTTATATTGAAATTGTGTTAAAAGAAATTATGTTATGTTAAAGGAAAGAAATTATGTTAATTTCTTAATGTAAATAAATGATTTTTTACTAGAAATATGTTTTCTTTTATTCTATTTTCACCAATTATCACTACTGAATTACAACAAATAGTAAATCTGACGTATCGTTTTGTGTGCAAATAAAACTAAACACACATGCAAGGTGTAAATGAATATATTTACTATGCCCCACAATCATCATAAACATTTTCTAAGTTATCAAATCAGAGTTACAGTTAATGCCGAATGACATTTGAGTAGGGAGCCAATGAATGCTCAGGATTTTAAAACCCTACTATACTTTCTCGCACTAAATCTCATTTGGTCCAAACTTAATAACTCTTTATCTGATAGATAATTGGCTCAAACACACAGATAAATAAGTAAGCTATAATACATGGGATTATAAATAAGTTCCACTAATTCAATAGGGAAGCAACCTAGTTTGTGTTTATAGAGGAGGGGTAGAAGGAGTGAGTTAAAGGAAAGGGAAGCAGTGTATGTTGTTGAGTTCTAAAGCCCCCCTAGCATTTTAAGATAGTTTTCTAGTTGACTCTTGCATAGCCACATAAGTGTAAAATTAGAAAATCAGTCTGATGAAACTCGTATTTACTTCGCCAGTGTTTTTCATTTGTTAGTTTTGTGGATAAATATTATTGATCATTTTGTCAAAGTTTACCTGAAAAATAATTCCTTCCCAGAGGGTAATCAAAACCCAACCTCTCATCCTTTGCAGTAATAGCTATTTTTCAGGAAGTATATTTTTCCTGGGAAAACAACTTATTTAATTTAAGTGGATTACATTGTAGAATTTTTAATTAAAATTGTCAAAACTTTTTTCAAGAAGTAGTTTTACATAATATAGTTAAAAAAATAAGTTCTTGGGGAATCGCCTACAAATTTATAGGTTGAATTAATTTCTCGATGTCGCATCTGGTATTTCATTTTGCCATTCATGCCATATTATATAACACCTTATGCTGCCTTCAATCAAAGAAGAAATCCAAGTATCAAAATAATTAACTGAGAGAAATGTGTTACGATAAACTGTCTCGTTGACTGCACCGAGTGAGAAAAGTCTGTCACTCATGTCCCAACCTGTGGTGTCCTATCTATTTGCATAGGTCACAAAAACAAGTGTCGCACTCAATTTGCGCCTTGCCCGCTAAAAACAAATTATCTGTAGGATTATAAAAACTTCCTGGGAACAAATAATATATCTAGACACCCCCCCCCCCCCCCCAAAAAAAATGGCATGACAATTGTGTCGCATAAAATGTATGAATACCAATTATAATCACTTGGCTTAGAATAGGCATGTTTATACTTAGGTAATCTATCCATTATGACAATCTTGTCATAATTTAAAAAAAAAACATGACTTTGGCCTCTTAATGAATACAGGCTGCAATAATCATAATCATAATGCTACTAGAAATAAATCTAAAAAATCGGTCCGAGACAACTCAGACAAATTTTCTCATATACGAGTTTATAATTACTTAGCCCAGTGTTTCCATTTATTAGTTTTCAAATGTACATTTAAATATTATTGAACATTTCATCAAAATTTATCATAAAAATAACTTCTCCTGGGCGGGGAATCTAACCCGGGCTCTCTCCGTCCGCGTTTTAAGCTAATTTCTCAGGAACTAGATTTTTCCTGGGAAAACAGCTTATATCGTTGGATTCGTATTCAAATGGACTACATTTTAGAATTTTTTAATCAAAATCGTCAGAACGGTTTTCGAGAATTTTTTTTTTCAGAGTTTTTGGGGGGTAGCGCCCCCAAATTTAGAGCTAAAATTTATTTCTCGATTTCGCCTCGGGGTATGCTTTTTCTGAACATGTATGCCAAATTTCGTCAAAATCGGCCGAGTAGTTTAGGCTCCAGGCGTCTGCACAGACGACGGACAGACATTTTTTAAAAACCACTTTTTTGGACTACTCAGGGGACCTCAAAACGTGTAAATCCATCAAAATCGAATTTTCACGCCATCACAATACTTTCTCTTTATATGAGAAAGTAAAAAAAACGGTCTACATTTGTTGAACCAATATTATGGTTCAACAAATGTAGACCAAGGTTTAAAAGAAAAAAGAGAGAGACTTGAAATGTTTTTTTGCAAGGAAAAGGATATAGATGTTTTATGTTTAACCGAACATTGGTTAAAAGAAGACCAACTAAAAGGAAATCCTATCAAAGGATATAATCTTGTCTCTTATTACACTAGTCCAGATCCACTTATGGAATCGCTTATTTATGCCTTGTCCACCAATGAATTGGGTATATGGCAACTGGGTGCTGGGCCATTTCTTTTTTGTTGACATGCCAAACTTGCCCTTCTGCGGGAACATTGAAAAGAGATAGATAAAGTTTTGATTTTCACAGGATCGTTTAATTAAATTATTTCAAAAACAGTGGTAAAGGTGGCCACCCTTACAAGTGGGCCGTTATCTTTTCAACGTCCCCGCAGAGCGATATGTTTGGGGCGGTGGCCACCCTAAACTGCCCGCTTGTATCGGTGGCCACCTTTACCACTGTTTTTGAAATAATTTAATTAAACGATCCTGTGAAAATCAAAACTTTATCTATCTCTTTTCAATGTTCCCGCAGAAGGGCAAGTTTGGCATGTCAACAAAAAAGAAATGGCCCAGCACCCAGTTGCCATATACCCAATTCATTGGTGGACAAGGCATAAATAAGCGATTCCATAAGGTAAGAAAACTTTATCAATCAGCGACTCACTTCTTATGGGGGCCTGTGGACTACACCAGAACCAACAGAAGACGAGGTGCAACTGGCATCTGGGTAAAAAATAATTTGGCTGGCATTAAAATAAAAAAGAGGGAGGACTTTGAAGCTTTTAGTTTGGAATTTTCAATGGAATGTAGTGTCGTATAATTAAGTTTTTAAAGAAAAAGCAAAATGAATAAGTACATAATTTTATCGGTTTATAGGTCTGAAAATGGCAGCTATAATGATTTTATTAAACAAATAGAAAGTCTTCTCCTAAAAGCCAGGTTCAAGAGTAAAGCTAAATATAGAACTAAAGTACTGTTAACTAGATATTTAAACGTAGATTTATTAACTGAAAGTAATAGGAAAAAAGATCTTGAGGCTGTTTTCAAAAGATGTGGAGTAAAAATAATTAGCAAAGAAGCAACGAGAATAACATCGACTTGTTCTACAGCTATAGATTATGTTGTTAGTAATCTTCATCGCAATCAGGCTAATGTTCAAGTTATTGAATCTGGTCTCTCTGATCACTGTGGTCAAATAATTAATGTTTGTTCAATACATGCAATAAATAATAATAAGAGTATTAAAGTGAATACAAGAGCTATTTATCAGGAAAACAGTGATTCTCTAAATGCTGTTATTATTAATACTAACTGGGATAGTTTTTTGTGTAATTCGGGGAATTTGAATGAAGATTTTAATAAATTCCATAATTATTTTATGGAAGTCATAAATAGTATAATGCCAGAGAAAACTAAAAATATTCGTTTGAAAGGAAATGATAAAATTCTGACCAATGGGATCAGAATATCTAGCATAACTTTAAGAGAACTGCATTCAGAAAAAAAACGTAATCCTGATATTTTAGAGTATTATAAAAAATATAAAAAAAGTTGTTAAGTAAGCTTAAAAATTAAATATACAAAATAAAATAATTGATAAAACAGAAAAGTATGGCAATCAAAATAAAGCTTTGTGGAATATTGTAAAGGAACAAGAAAGTGGGGGTAATGTGATAACATCTAATAATATCAAGTTTATTAAACTAAATGATATAATAATAAATGATAAACAGAAAATTGCTGAAAACTTCAATGACTACTACACTAGGGTGACCAAGTGTCCCATAAAAACACGATTGTCCCATTTTTTCACGAACATTCCTGGTGTCCCGAAAAAGTTTCCCGGGGCGCCTAAATGTTGCATATTTACGTTGCGTACTAAAAACCCTTTCTGTTTGAGCATCATTTAAGATTTTTTAAAGATGCGGCAATATGTGTTTGCAATCCCCGCCCATAATGGCAATACTGAAAGAAAATATTTTCACTCATGAACATTCAGTGGACTGACGAATGAAACATGATGGGAGTGGAGACCCTTTCTGCAATTCTTTAAGTGGTATACAATTTCAAAATGGACTGTTGTAACTTTTACTAGTTTGTATACGAAAAGAAGTAAGTTTTAAAGATGGCTGGGGCAACAGCTAAGCACACTAGAACCTCACCATAAGAGGTTACTATGAAATTCCGCCCTACCCAGGACCCTGCATCCGGTTCTGTTTTGGAAGAAATTCTCAAAAATCGCTTATTACACCTATCTTCATGCTATCTTTTATTTTATGTATAAATAAACACTTTTAATAGCTAACTAATGTACTTTTTATAGACGTACGCCCTTTTGCATTATTATTTAAAATAATTATTTCTAATATAACGGACTTTTAAAATAGCGGACAACCCTCAGGTTGTATTAGCCTGTCGTCGTCCCCCCCCCCCCCCCCCCCCTTTACCCTAGGGGTATTCCATACACACCGGATTGTTTCCCGAACGTGAGGTGTCCTGTTTTTTCCAGTTGACGATTTGGCCACCATATACTACACTGACTTCACAGACGTCACTTTAAATCATTTTAACAATAATAGTTTAGATAAATATTTAAATGATTTGCCAAATTCTGATAAAACTATATTTTTGAGACCATGTAAGGAATATGAAATTTTAGACATAAAAAATAAATCTAGTTATGACGTTTATTTTTGCAATAAGCTTATAAAATCTATAGGGATTAGTATAATGAAACTACTCTGTTACTTTGTTAATCAAATGTTAAGTCAGGGTATCTTTCCTGATATTTTAAAAATAGCTAAACTTTGTCCTCTCTTTAAAAAAGGGGATCCATAATAGAAATGAATAATTATCGTCCTGTCTCTAACCTCCCTATCTTTTCTAAAATTTTTGAAAGAGTGCTCCATAATAGAATATATGCATTTTTAATACGATTTAATTTATTATCAGATAGTCAACATGGTTATAGAAAGAATGTTTTATTTAAAGAAGAAGCAGTAAATAAATTAACTAATGTTATCTATAAAAATTTAGACCATAATCAGCAAACAGTATGTGTAATGATAGATTTAACTAAGGCTTTTGATTTATTGAACCTTTTTATATTAGAAAAAAGTTAGCTAAATTGGGTTTAAGAGGAAAAGCATTAGACTTGATTTTTTCTTACCTAAATAAGAGGTGAAATGCTCTCTGCACTCTAATCAATGTCCAAACACATACTCTATACTCATACCATTATACTTTTAACTGTAAACATTATACTGTCATTAGAGATGAGGGAGGTGATGTTTATAATTCTAAATTAAGAGTTACAAATCGTGGAGTACCACAAGGGTCTATATTGGGGCCATTATTGTTTTCCAGTTTTATAAAAGATTTAGCAGAGCATGTTTCAGCTGATAATATTTATCTTTACGCTGATGATGCCACAATGGTGTTTAAGGCAAATTCGGATATAGAAATGGGAACTAAAGTTAATATTGCAATGAATCAATTAGAGACTTGGATTTATAATAATAAATTAAAACTAAATGAAAAAAAGACTGAATATTTAATACTTCATAAAAAAAAGAAAAATTTAGATTGTAACTATACATTTTATTATGGGGGTTGTAAATTAAATGAAAGTAAAAATGCTAAACTGTTATGGGACTTTGCCTTGAGAAAAATTTAAAATGGGACCATCAAGTTGATAATATTAAACAGTATAATTATTACCTAATTAAATATTTATCTAATTACTTGAATGAAGCTCAATTGAAAAATATATTTAATACAGTAGTAGCATTCAATCTAGGTTGTATGGTTTAATTTTATGGGGAAATTCTCCTCAAGCTAAAAAGACTCTGTTAGTCCCTTATATACAATTAGTGATTTTATAAAATAATTATTTATTTATAAACTTGTTTAATTTTTAATTTGTTTCGTCCTGTCTGTTACCAAATTATAAAACTGTGATATGTCTGTTAAATGATTTAAATGTCAATTATTATCGTTTCGTATTGTCTCATTAGCATGTAGTTAAGTAAATTAAAGGATAAATATTTTAAAATGACTTACCTGTAAGCAGTAATCTATGATGTATTGTTTTAAAACTGTGAACATTTATGTTTCATCAATATACAATAATTGACGATTTACTATTGTACATAATGAAAAATTGTACTTAATGTAAATAAATTATCTCCATCTTTTTATCTTTATCTTTTATCCATATTGCTTATCTATTTATCCAAATATCTGTTTAAACTGAAGATAGAAGTTAACGTATGAAGCTAGTGGAGGTCATCATTAAGTGGTGAAATATAAAAGTCGTCTACCGGTCGCTAGGCTGGTATGACTCACGACTCACTGAACACCCATCTTCCTGTTTTAATTAACGCTTTTTAATCTTCGGCACTGATGTTGGCCCTATAGTGGCTGAAAGCTGCTCTGAATTTATTAAATATTTTTTTACGTGGAGAGACTTTTTTATTTCACCGCTTGAAGATAGAAGCGTTTTTAGGTCAAGAATAATTGTTAAGCAAAGGATACCTCAATTTTCTAATTTGACGTAAAAGTAGAGGGGATGCTGGGGCATCACCTGTTTACCTGTTGTAGATTTTTTGTAAACAAATTAACCGTGGTCAACAAATTGTATGGCTTGCCAAGCAATGGTCTATTTGTTTCCAGTAAATTATTTCTAAATTGAAATTTTTAGAATAATAATAAATCATTATTATTTTTTTTTATACTGCTAATGTTTTATAATTAAGCTGGAAGAAAGGCTGTAGCATTCATGTAGAAAGTACTGTACAATGTATAATTAAATATTTCTTAACTATAGTAAACACATTATACTTTTTAACTGTGACAGCTTGGGAAAATCGAGAAAAAAAATGGGAGGAGAGTGAATGAGAGCTTGAGATTTTGGCGGGCAATGACCTATTACCCGCCAAAATCTCAAGCTCTCATACACTCTCCTCCCATTTTTTTTCTCGATTTTCCTAAGCTGTCAGAGTTAAAAAGTATAATTTGTTTACTATAAATATCTATTTCTATTTAATTCCATAGTTTATTTACTTATAATTTCTCCAAAATTTTACATTTATTTAAATTAAATAATTAATAAAATATAACATAGTTTTTAACTTCATATTAAATTTTTAAAAAATATAAAAACGCTTTCATAAAAACAATGCACTATAAAAACTACAAGCAATTACAGTACATGAGTAAGTCACTAAAGATAAAAGTTTGGGTCGCTATCAACAAAAACAAAAACTGTTGATAGTGCCCCACGCATACTGTGATCGCTCGTACTTCTGTGCCTATTAAAAAAATTCTACTCTATTTTTTGAGTGCCTATTTTTATTTATTTATTTCTTTTTTAGTACATTGTTTTATAAGGGCATGTGTTTTTTTTTTAATTATGTTTAATTGACTAATACAAACGATCTTGTAAAACTAATGACTGACTACCGACACATTTTATCGTCTTCAAAAATACATAATCTGAGCAAGTTGCAGGTTTCTAGGTAGTCAGGAAGGGGGTTAAATCTAAATTACAATATTTATCCTGGGCAAACTTGTGAAGTTGATTAAAAGCATGTAAAGCATATACACTGGTGACGTAAAGGTTTTCTTAAACTACGCCCACTTGTCAAAATTTAGGTATACTATTCATCAAAACTCTTGGTTATCAGGAATAAGAGGCAGAGATTGGTTATAATGATGATTTACCACCCTAAATTATTTTAATGTATATATTCCCTTGTCTTCATAGTTATTTAGACAAAGGAATTCCGTAGAAGTGGTGAACAAATGTACGTGGGAAACCAATTAAACTTTTGCCACATGGCATCTAATTTGTTTGGCTAGTACCTATTGGTTATTTATTAAATAAATTAGGTGAAACAAGAAAATGAGTACTGAATAAAAAATGCTGTCTATAGTAAAAAAAAAAAAGTATATTTATAACACAACAATAATACAAAAACTGACTTTTAAAATTAAAAATTTAAAAGTAATAAATAAAACGAAACAAATTTTATAAACAATATCTTCTTTTTGTGATAGCTATTCCATAACAATTAAACTCCAATTAGCTAAATCTGATAATGGAAGTGATGTAATTCATTGTAAAAATCACAGACATCTTTTAAATATGTACTACAAATTAGCGTTGGGAACCAATTGATTGAAAACAGTCGACTAAACGGTTGTTTTAAAATATTCATTCATTCGGTTGTGGATATCTAGTTTTCATTCAACTGGCATCAGTCAATAGTTTGGAGTTGTATTAGTTGTAATTCGGACGTGTATATGTGGACGTGTGTATAACGAGATAACGAGTGTCATGCGCCTTCTTACCCCTCCTCCGCTCTGAGCCCTTCACCGTCGTTCCTTTCCCCTACCCAAAACCAAAAAACATCCGAATGAAACATTCGAATGAAAAATTTGATTGGAATCAGTCAGTCTATATTTTTTTATTCGAATGAAAACGATGTCGTAGCAGGCTGTAGTTTGGGACGAGATAACGAGTGTCAAGCGCCTTCTCACTCTCACCCCCCCCCCCCCCCAGCTGTGAGGCCTTTACGGCCTCCACCGTACTACTCCTATATAAAAAAAAACCATTCGATTGAAACATTCGACAAGCGGGTTCAGTCTCGGTCTATATCTTTATTCGTATACCCTATACCCGCTATGAGACTGTTTTCAGTCGATTGAATTCAATTGACTGTTTTTTCCCGAATCGGCTAATTCATTCGGTTTTCTTTCTAGTCGGTTGTCCCAACGCTATTACAAATCTGGTATATTTACACTGTATATATTTAATATATAATGATTTGTATTTTTATGTTCATAAATTTTAACAACTTGTTTAATAAAAACAATACTTTGTTCCTTCAATACCTGATTTAATTTGGAAATTTGATAATCTCAATATTTGATTATAAGGACTGACCAATTACTCCAAAATAAACAGATTTATTTACAAAATATTGAAATTTTATTCATGTTCATAATGTTTCTATTAAAAAATAAAACTGTATTAGGAAATTTATTCTGTGTTCATTTTAGTACAAAAAAATATCCCAACTTGGTACTAAAGTTGTATGAAACTACTATACTTTCTTAACACAGTAAAAAAAACAAACAAAAAAACCAGTTTACTGGGTTAAAATAATTAATAAATTCTTTATTAAAATCTTAATCAAGGTTTCTTTAGTAATTTTATATTATTTTTTTTCATTTATTAATTTTTATTTATTATTTTTCATTTATTAATTTTTATTTATTATTTTTCATCTTGGAAATAAGAAAAAATTGCATTATATGCTACACTTAATATGCTAACAGTATATGGCACTCTGAAAATGTAAAATACTTTTAATACAGAAAAATAAATTAAGAACGCACTTGATTGGAACCAGCGAGGAATGAGACAGCAGAGCAGATTCAGGAAAAGGAAAGTTGGATAAGAAATTTAATAAGTGGGAAAATAAGAAACAACTTGGAACAGAACAAACTAAGAGTAGCCACCAACCAATGGCCTCTATCTAAATAAAAACTACCTGAACAAAATAACTCATTTAGAGCCTCACAGTACAGGGGTGTTTATAGAAGACAGTTTCGAGGGAGGGGGCAGAGGAACTACCAGGGTGTATGTAATAAAAGCTAGAGAAAATGCATGCAACCTCCTACATAGAATATTATATAAAATTATGGTAAATAAATGTAGTTAAGTGACTAGTAACTTGATAGAGCTAATAAAAATATTTTTTTAAAAATCAAAATGGATATAATCAGTGTTATGTCTATTTAATGTACACTAAATTACTAAATCATTAGTAAATAAAAAAAAATATATGTGTGAGGCTCTCACCCATTAGAAGTGAAACTTAAGTTCTAGAATGCATTGCTCGCTTTCATTTTTTGACGAATTTGTTATTTCAGGATTAAGAAATGGTTATGGGAAATTTAATTGAAAAAAAAATTTAAAAAAATATTGCTACACTAAGGCTACCACATTTATTTCCAATAAAAATAAATGTTTGTTTTGATTTGCTGGTCTTTAAATAGATATAATACAATTAATCTGTAAAAATGTTACACTTGGAGGAGTATCGAATCACAAACTTCGTTACAAAAAATTCACTCTACCGCCGCCAAAGAAGTTTCACTTCAAAAATCCTTTGCCATGAAAAAAAGAAAAGGTTGGTTCAAAGTATGAGCAAAAAATTTTCAAAATTTGAGGGAATTAGGTTGGTTTCTCAACATCAAGAATGCCGTATGCTATAAAAAAGAACTATTATTCTCAAAGGACGTTGAAAAAACAACATACCTATTGTGTTAACAAATTTCATATTTAATTTAAAAAAACATAGTTTCATTTAAACTACATAAGTAATATGAACAAAATATGGTAAGTTGTGAAAATATAGTGTTTATAATAATTATAAAATGAAAAAAAAAAAGGAAAAAAAGAACAGCCTTTAAAAAGGATTTAGCAATATGAACAAAACTATTGTAGAAATAAGTCAAGTTTTCTTGGAATAGTTGCAAACTTCTTCAACACTACGATATCATCTATGTTCATGTCTGTGAGTTGATAAAAGAGCGAACTAATTTTTATAAGCTCTGGTTCAAACAATCTAGTTAATTACGTTTTTTCTGCTTTTTAAAGAATAACTGATCAGCTGATATTAATAGAGACCAATATAATGCAAATTTAATTAATTCTCCATCTTTATTAATTTTGCTTTACTCTTTAAAAACTTACCATCTACGAATGTCTAGAAAAAATTATTTCAGTATTTGTGATATGATGTGGAGGTTTTTGCTTTTATTAAACTAATGATATAAAATATTACGCTGGCTTTGCAGTTGGTCTCAATATTAGTATAGACTGAAACCCTACGTGACAATGTCACCATCGGAAGACCTACAGCTTCATATTAATGTCAACTCACAACTTAACTTACAAACCGAATCTTCCAAACTGTGATGTCTTTAAATTAAATCTCCAATTGGAAACAAAACATTTCTCAATAAAAATAATAATAATTCAAAAATTTGACTAATGATAACATTAATGCATACTGTATTATAATGTTAAGTTGATAATGAATGATCTTTTTTATTATTAATAATAATTAAAACTTCATAATGATGCAATAAAAAAAGAAGTTTAATAAATAAAAGAATTGACTTAACAGACAACACAACAATTATAAAGACATATTTTATCATGTTTGAATTGAAATAAATGTGGTGTCCCTATCAAGTTAAATCATTTATTTATAGAACTAAAGTGATGCATAATTTTTTTTTCTCATTATCAATGTGTTAATATTATTTTAACTGTCCCAACTTCTTTTCTTGTTTGATTTTTTTTTTTTAATTTTTCCTTTGTCCAAAAGGTATTTAGACAAAGGAATATTATCTCTTTGGAGCATAGAAGTGGTAATATCCTTCCTTTAATCTAATTTGTTCAAAAGTAATGTGAAAATGGTAATAAGGAACAATGAAAAAAAAAAAAAAAAAAAAAAACTAAGGGGGAAAAAGTAGTTCAAATAGGGCAGATGTACCTAAAGCTGTTTACAACTTTATTTTAGTCTTAGTAGGTTTGAATCGCTTGGCATTCTGCGGACCCAACTGCCAGACAAGAGTTTTTGTACTGTCTCCTATTTTTGAGGGCCCTTGATCGGAACAGACAAATTGTGATGTTTGTAGGGGATCGGGTTTCTTAATACCGGTGTGACTCTGACATGCTTTGACAGCTGTTTCGTAAATGCTATTGACATCCCTATTAAAAGCCCAAAGTGTATCCTCTACTGCATTTTTGGCGGTTTTTTCCATGTTTTTCTCACATTCTGCTGCAAATTCCTCATCGTCGAACCTTTTAGTTTCCATGTAAGTTCTGAATAATTTTGCACCCTCTAACCGATATTCAGATATCTCGTCGTCCTTTTCCTTAAGGAGACTTTTAAGTTTCTCCTGCCTCTGACTCAATTCTCTGATAATAACAAGCAAAGGTACTGTGATGTCTTTTTTGAAATCTTCAGAGGAAATTTCGGTCATATTAAAGTGACAAGATATATTATTATCGAGACGATTAAGTAGCAAATAACAGCTAGTCCCTTTTATATTGAGCGTAGTTGAAACTTCTTCGAAATCGGGCTTCAACCCGGATCTAAGTAAATTAAAAACTCTGTCGTTATCTAGCGGTTCTGGGGTTTTGTTGGATGTTCTATACCTTTCATTAAGATCTGCACCGACAATCACTTCTCTCCACGATTTTACCAAATCGGTCAATCGTACAGTAAGAGTGTCATTTTCAAAAGTAATGTTAAAGTAATAATACCTATCACCATTGATGAATGGACTCCACATCTTCCCACTTTCCACATAAACTTTAAAATTCGGTAACAAATTTAAAAATACGAACTAAACAATTTTAGACTCAAACCTAAATATAAATACAATCATCCTTCGAGCGAATACATTAGTTTACAAAACAGCTATTATTATTATGCTACAAAATTCATAATCCCCTCGCTACCATTCAAGTTTATCACAATAAAAAACAAACAAAAAACTACAACACTTAACTAAAATTTACTACGTTCTAAATTGCGAAAATGAATATGTAGGTCTTTATCTAGATTTAGTCTAGACATATTAAAACAACAGGGGGGCCTATAGGATTGAATTTCTCTGGGGGATTATAAATAAATGTTCTAAACATTCGGATATTGTTAATCTTTACTAGTAAAATAACTTTTAATTTAATGTAGGTTTAGATTTAAAGGTTTTTAAAATATAAGAAAAAAACAACAAGAACGCACTCGTAAGACTGATAAGTGATTCTTAAGCCCCCCTCCCCCTCATTTAAAAAAAAAAAAAAATATCAATCTAACCTTCTTAAAATAATGAAAGTGCATGTGCATTATAGGGTACATCGGATTATATATTAATTTTGAATGTTTAAAAATAAAAGTGTATTGTTAAAATAAATGTATGATTTCAGGGGGGATTTGTTATATTTTTTTTTTTTTACCTGTAGAACAAACTGAAAAGCCAAACAAAAGATGACGTCAACATTCCATAGATAAGTTTAGTGATAAAAAGTGAGTCATTTATCCCAACCCAAACTCCAAACCCTTACAACTTTCAACAGATTTCTCGTTGCAGTTATGGTAAGTACTTCTATTTTTCTATTATTTATATGTTAATTTTTACTATTAAACTATTTGATTATTAATTTATTGTTGGGATATTTTTTCAGGCTTCATATTCGGAAGACCAGTTGGCCGGTAAGTAATTTTTAAAAAAATTTAGTTTGAGGTCATTACATTGTCGGTTACAACACCCTTGTGATTCCCTTATTTGGTTATGTTTCGGACTTGTCTCGAATGTTTTCCTTACTTGGAAGTAAAGTTTCGCCCTTCGGGCTCTTAATCCCGTCACCGTGTTTTAATCTGACGACCTCTTTCAACCAGACAACATGGTCATGTATAGTTTCGAAGTCGTCAACAAAGTCATTTCATCTATTGAAGGTCTGGTTGTCGTTTTTGGACTATATTTTATTCGACGATATCTAATTCATGACATATTGATAACAACTGTGTTTTACTTTTATATTTTGACTACTTTTGTCTTTGCAGAATTCCAGGAGGCGTTCCAGTTGTTCGATAGCCGAGGAGACAATAAGATCCATGTATCTCAGATAGGAGACGCTCTCAGAGCATTAGGACAGAACCCTACCGAATCAGATGTGAAAAAATTCACTCACCAACATAAACCAGGTAATGATTTATGGGTACTCTTATAGAAAAGGGCCCCCCTTTTTGTTTTTTATACAGAAGAGTTTATATCCCTTAGTCTAACTACCTATTAAGACAAAGGGATATTCAGTCCAATATGCTTTGGGACAAAGGAATGTCACAATTTTGCATAAAAAAAGTGTGTATTCGTTTGTCAGAAGGTATATTAGATTAAAAAAAAGTGGGAGGCCCTTTTCTATAAAAGTGCCGATTTATGTACCTACATAAGTAATCTCTAATATGATAGCTTATCATTAACTTTGCTTATCTTATACTCTGACTTTTCTGTTTGTTTTTTAACTTTAACACTTAGGTAAAAAGCTATTGCACTTTCAAGGTTTCTTTTATCCATCTTTGAACTAATTTTACTGTCAAATATTAACTAAATATATAAAATTAACTTAAATTTATAATTAGGAGTGTCTAATGTGTAGTTTCAAATGTTGGATGGGAGCCTTAGGTGGTTAAATCTCGCCCCTAAACTTTACCCACTACTAGAAAGGGATAAATATGTATTGCAATGGTAGTAGTCATTATGTAGTCTATACAGGGGTCAGCAACCTATTTGCTTACAAAGGTGCAATACTAAATCGGAAAGAGGGCTCACATGCCAGCAGTTGACGAGCAAAAATAAAGAAAATGTTGACACTTTCAAAAACTTTATTCATACCTTATTATAATTAGCATATGTTAACCTTGTGGGCTAGTTTTTGATGCTGATGAATTTAAAGAGAGCTAAAATAAAAGTAAAAAGGAATTTGGGTCATATTGGCAGGCGCATTAGAAATACATTGAGGGCACATAGTTGCTGATCCCTGGGTCTGTAGCATAGGCAACCTGACTTATTCACATTATTGCTCCTCTGTCCCTGAGCAAAATGCCATCGGGACTGACCTTGGTCCCAATCAGTCCGGATAATCGGAGTTTTACTGTACCTTCTATTTCTATGCTCTGTACATTATATACAGAGGCCATAACATTAAAGGTTTGCTATGATTTGAATTGTTTTCTCCTTCAGTTCAATTATAGATGGTTATATTATCTACACATGTATATAACATTATAAATTTCTCAGATTGGGCTATATTATGTATTTTCTTGTTGGAAGTCGTTTTAAGCTAAAAACAAAAAAATACCTGTCTGTCCTGTCGTTAGGTGGTGCATCAATTTGCAATTGGAGAACAACTTACATGGTTAAATTTGTCTTAAAAAGGACAACAAAATAGAATTTTTTCATAAAAATTGTTTTCAAGAAATATCTATTATCATCTTATAGGGATATGATTTTTCGACCATTTAAACCAAATTTCATCAAAATCGGTCCAGTAGTTAAGGCTCCACCTGTCAGCATAGACAACATGTAGATATTTTTGAAATACCACTTTTTGGACTCCACTAGAATTTTCAAACCATTGCAATACATTCTCTATAATTATACTACCTATATGAGAATGTAAGAAGAAGAATAATAAAATGGAAAAGTTGTGTAAAAATGATAACTGTGGTATGTACCTTGTGTACCTACCCCAACCACGGTTTACATCCGCTTTGGAGCAATATTATTTATGGTATTGGCATAATTTATTACTATTTGTTATTTTTATTCATTTATTTACTGTGGTCCAATAAATGGTTTATTATTATATTAGGTTATTTTATTATGTAGTTATTAGGTTTAATTATATAACTGAATCCAAAAGCAGTAAGTAGGGTGTTAAAGGTTTTTCTGTTGAAGGCTAAGCCCAACATATTGATTAAACTGTCAGAAACATCTTAGAGGATATTAAAACATCAAAGTGATTACTCTAAATAACGTAAGTAAGCCAAATAGACTATAGAAACGATAAAGTGCATTTTTAAAATAATTTCTGGGTCAAATCCTTTACCAGGAATTCTGGAGTGTGGCATCTACCTGATGCATTTAATTTGACAGTATTAGGTTTTTTCTTTTGGCACATATTATCGCTAAAAAATACTCTATGTGTTCTTACTCAAAGTTTATTAGATGGGGAGGAGGGATTTATCTTTTCCTTAAGGGATTTATTTTTTTTACTTTAACCACTGAAAAACTATTAAGTAGTAAACAAGAAGTGAAAGGCAGAATGTGAAAAATCTATGTAATGAGTCTGATTATATGTATAAAGTACACATAGGGTGTTTTGTAAACGCAGTGATATCTGTTCCTTTCAGAGGTAATTTATTGTAAATACATTTTTTTTATATTACTTTTTGTACTATGTAGTGTATTACGCTGGCAGATAATTGTGGTAGAAAGTATTGTACCTCTGTTGGTAGTAAATAAAGAATTAATCAATGTTAAAATGTATATTTTGAAGAAATAATTAATTTTGAGCAAATAGAAAATAGCTCTTCTGTAATTAATAAAATTCTAATTAATCTCTGAGTACAGTTACATATATCCACTGTGTCTCTTTCCTTTAATCTAAAGCCTATTTACTTCATATTGGTATTTACTGTGAAGATAGAGGGGATACTTAATCTTTCCTTAGTGTAAAAGTGATAGTTTCTTATAATAATGTTCCTTTGTCTTGAGAGTTAATTACACCAAGGTTTATTATCACCTCTTTACATTTGTCTTATTGTTTACATTGTTTTTTGGTATGTATAAAAATGATAGAATCACTATTTATAATACATTAAAAGATTGAAACCCATTATTTGTATAAATTATTTTTTTTTTTATTTTATTAAAAAAAAAATAATATAAAAAAAAAAAATATTGTAGAGAAGAGTTCTGCAGTACTATTATCACTCAATTTGTTGGCATTCAAACTTAATATTCACATCATTCATTAATACTGTTTAATAATTATTATCAACTTTCTTATTACTGTTTCATTGAATTGTTTTAATCTAGTGTAAATCACAAGGGTTTAGGCCACAAGCCCTTGGCCCTTGGTTCCTGGCAACAGGCCCTCTGTTCTGGGCCTGTCTTGCTCGCTCAGATTTTACAGGGTTGGATATCCCAAAAGCATATTCTATGCTAATAATAAATTACACTTGTTCATGAAAAAACTAAATTGTGTCTAGTTCAATGTGTTAGTGTTCCTGCACAACACTAGCACAATCCTCAGATTGCTATGAGTTCTTGATTGGGGCTTAGTGTATTATATACCTATACTACATATCTATACTTTGTACCTGTTGTGGCAAGGTCATTCATGAATGGAGTTTATCATTACAGGTGGTTTAGTAGGAGAGTACCTGCTCCCAATTGTTGTTAGTTTTGAGACAAGTTACTTCCAAAATAAAAATATTTTATTAAGGTACATTATACATAATGTATAACTGCACTTTTAATATGTTAGCTTTTACATATATATATGTTTATGAGGGTGTATTTGTTTATTTATTTTTTAGATGAAAGGATTAGTTTTGAGGTATTTCTGCCAATCTACCAGGCCATATCTAAAACAAAGTCTACCGATACTGCTGATGATTTCATCGAAGGTTTGAGGCACTTTGATAAGGATGGAAATGGCTTCATATCCTCAGCCGAACTTCGACACCTACTTACCACTTTAGGTAAAAATTATACTCAAAATATCATTTTTTATTACAAATGGGGATTCTCGCAACTAGATCTAAACACTGACATATTATGTGGTGAGTTAAAATTCCAGAGTGGTGAGACACGTTTCACACTGATCTGATGATCATATAGATAATGTGGCCAATACCCTATATATGTGTATGAGAGTTAAAATGGTGAGTCTATCAGAATGTAAAATAAGTAAATAGTCGATTGGCATGTAAATAAAAAATAATTAGAGGACACTTATTTATGATTTAAAAATTAGTCTCTTAAAAGAATTAGTCTCTATCTTTATACTAGGTTTTAGAATAGGTCAAATTTGACAAGAGAAGGAAAATCCAAAAATCTGTCAATAAGAGTTTGAGTTTTTTTGGTTGTCAATTGGTTTACCCTTTGAGGCCTGTTAGCAGAGATTTCCGCAAAAAAAAAAGCAGTGTCTCCTTTTAGTGGAGATCTCCTTTTTATTGTCTATTCAAAGCCCGGATCTTTTAGTTTTATTATTATTTGGTTGTAATTCTTTCATTCTTATGGTTTTTACATAAACTATGGAATTCATTTTTTAATAAAAAAAAAAAATGATTTTATAGAAAAAAAGGTATCATTTTAGAAAAAAAAAAATTGTTTGGTAAAAATATACTCTTTTATAGTCACAATTATAAAGAGCAAAATACAAAATCTTTTTGTTATTATGAGGAAAAGTGTGGTAGAAATTTCCATGCATAAAATAGTTGTTATGCATGGATGAAAATGAGCCAGACCCTGGGTTTCATCACTGAAAAATAGACTTCGTAAATGACCCCAGGGCACATTTTCAAAAACAACAGAGTTAATAATAAATATCTCATTATGGCTCTAATTCTGCAATTAACTCCTCTCACAAGTCAGCTATAACATTTTTACTTTTTAATATTAGTAGTATTGTAATGTAAAAATTTGATTTTGAGATTTTGATGAATTTAAACGTTTTAAAGTCCCCAAACACTGGGTTTAAAAAAATGTCTGTCAGTCGTCTGTGCAGATGTGTGGAACCTAAACTATTAGACAGATTTCCATGAAATATGGCATATATGTTCACAAAAATCATACCCCGAGGCGAAATCAAAAAATGAATTTTAGTTTTAAATTTGGGAGAGTTCCTTCAATAACTTTTATTTGAATATTGGGAAAAGGGTTCTTGGTGCTATTTAGATACTTAACCCATTGAATGCGTAATCTAATTCATGAACCTACCTTAGTGACTGAATAGAAACTTTAACAGTTAATTAAAAAAAAAAAAAAAAAAAAAAAAAATGTTCGGATCCCCTGTGGATACAAATGTCAGCGGGCCTGACGGAGCCTTGCAAGATGGTTCTACTCGAGGCACGGAGAATAGAGCTACAGAGGGCTGAAAGGGAGGGCTTGGATCCACTGTGGATCCACTGTGGATCCACCCGCCAGGCACGTTAGCACGGCATGGATCCACAGTGGATCCACCCGCATTGAATGGGTTAAGCACTTTCACTGGGCTGAAAGTGCCATCTTGAATAATTTCTCGAAACTCTTTTATTTCTGTTAAGAAGCCAGTGATATCTTTGGTGATATCTCCCCTGTCCAAAACCAGGTCCCAAGAGCTTTCCACCAAATTTTTATAAATATGTTTAATAATAAATGAATTAAATGATATATTATGGGATTTAAATTCCAGTATCGCTATTTATTTAAGAAAGTTCTCTTTTTAGTTTGTCAGACTGATTTTTTTTTATTTGGGAAAAATCACAGTTTTATAATGTTTTGTTTGTTTATTTATTAGGTGAGAAGCTGACTGACGAGGAAGTGGAACAGCTGTTAGCCAATCATGAAGATTCCCAAGGCAATGTTAACTATGAGGAATTCGTCAGGCTAATCATGGCCGGTTAGTTTTACATCATGCCAAAAAAACATTAAATTCTATAACATATAATACTTAAAATCACAAACAACATTAAGTACTATTCAATCTATACCAATTTAAAAAATATATATAATATAACTTTTTGTATTTATAACCCCTTAGTGTATTTTATTATACAACTGAATATTTATTTGTATTATTTATGTTTTCCTATTAGTATATTTATTTAATTTTTCAATTTTTTGTGTGATCTAAATGGTGCCTTTATTATTAACATTTCATCTAAAAAAACAAAAAAAACAAAAATAATAATTTTTAAATAACTAAACCAAATATCTTAAAATAATTTGAGTTGACTGTTTTGGTACAATTAACTTGTGTACAATTTTTAAATTAAAATTTTGTTAATTAGATGTTGGCAAATTAACTATTTGAAGATATCATGTTGATATTTTTTTTGTTTTTGTTTTTAAACATTATTTTGAATAAGGTATTAACATTTTTTTTTTTTTTTTTTTTTTTTTTTTTTTTTAATTTATACCTATTGCTAACTTTCAACTGTTAAATATTTTTAATTAACATTAATTATTTATAATATATTAATAATATTGCATGTTTTATCATATGTGCAATCATGTTAATTTATCAATGTGATTGCATGTAATTAAAAACTTTTACAGTTCTTTTATTTGAAAGAGATCTAGTTGGAACATGTGGAAAATTTATTGTATCAACTGTGATTTACTTTATTATATAATTTTGACCAATATTTATGCAAAAAGGTTAATTTGATCGGCTGTCAAACCTCAGTAATGAAAATTTAATACTGATCAAGTTTAACTTCACAAGGGATGATGATTCTGATGTTACATTCTGTCTTCGGCAAAGGGCCTTAAGGCTCTACCGCTCTTTGAGGTTAGAAAAATCATTAAATTGAAAATTTTATTGGTTCTAAGCAAGATATCAAAAATCTAATCACAGGCTTCATTCCTAATTTTAATTCTGCACAATTTGAGCCCTATTTCAACTTCCTATGATAAATAGTACAGGCGCCATTTCAATACAACGATAAAACTCGTATTAAAATGGTGCCTGTACTATTTTTCATAGGAAGTTGAAATAGGGCTCAAATTGTGCAGAATTAAAATTAGGAATGAAGCCTGTGATTCGATGTTTGATATCTTGCTTACAACCAATAACATTTTAATTTTACTGTTTTTCCTAACCTCAAAGGGCGGTAGAGTCTTAACGCTCGCTGCTTACCTAGCACCGTGATATAAATGTCTAGCTACTTAAGTGAAGTTCATCCAGGTACAAATGTTAATTATACGGTTTATACAGTTTATGGAGTGACATCCCAACGCCATATAACTTGATAAATAAATAGTTGTGTTAGCCCTTTGGTTTGCCCAAACTCTCTATTTTTTGAGGAATTGAACCTTTGGAGATTACTCATTTCATCATAAATTCACTCCTGGTGACTAATTATATTGGTAAAAAAAACAAAAAAACATTAAATTTAAAAAATTAAATATTTGTTATTCTGGTTTGACAATTTTAACCGAATATTCCTCTAATTTAAATGTATTCTTATTTTAATTTTAAACATTCCAAAGTATGTGTCAAGTTTGTTCATTCCAAAGTGTCTTGTTTTTTTTTTTTTTTTTTTTATAAAAAATAAAAAAGAGAATACTGTACAAAATAGTTTTTAATTTAAATTTTGCTTTTTTTGTGTAATTTTGATGCTAAATAAATTAAACAATTAAACAAAATTTGTATAGTAGAATATTAGCATGATTTTTTGATAATTTAACTTTTATAAAGAACATTAATTCATGTTGTTGTTTTTTTATTTTTTTTATTTTTTTTGCTTAACAAATTAAATATAATTTTTTAAAGATATTTTTATTTGATTTAATGTTTTGATCTTATTACCTTTGAATAGAGGAAGAGGTGGATGAAAGTAAGGGTTCATGTGTCATTAGTTTCAAATTTAGATAGTAAATGCAGTCAGCGATATAAGGGAACCATCAATGTTACTATTCAACTAAATTCAAGATTCAACTGTTCAGTATTCAAGATTAAAATGTTCTATATTCAATATTCAATATTTGGGTTCAATATTTAAGATTCATCTATTCAAGATTTAGCTATTTCCTTGATGGAGTAACAATTATTTGTATTCTCCTGATATTTTTCCAGAACCTAATTAAGGTGATTGAATCTTAAAGTGCAACATTTTTATCAGTTTTTAGTCTAAAAAGAGAAAACTCAATTAATAAATTTAATAATAAAGGGTTTTGAACACTTAGTTGATCCTTGGGTATTATTTATGTTTAAAAAAATCGACATTAGCTATTGTATTTTATTTATTAATATGCTGATAAATTTTGATCAAAACCAAAATCTCACATAAGGAACTTTAAGGATTGAATGAATTTTGCATGAACCCCTCTCACTCACTTTTTAAGTTTATATTTAAAAAAAAATCCATTTGACATAAAATCATTTAAATTAGAAATAAAATAACATTTTATTCATTATGAATCAGTTCTGTAAAATCACAGTAGAAACAAAAATGAACTGTCAAGATATTCTATAAAAAAAAATATATATATATATATATTGAACAAACATTTTTGGAAGAGTACAAAGTGGTTTGCTTAAATTTTTATCTTTAGAGTGTAAAACAGCTTATTTACTTGGGTGGAAAATTAGATATTGCCTCTTTATTTTAAAATCAGCAACATTTTGGTGAAGGGTAAAATATTAAAAATTAACTTAATAAATAACTAGTCTACTGTATACAAAAATATTATTATCAAATAAAGATTTGTGTTAAAGTACTGCCTATTTACTGCACTACTATTTATTTGCAAAGTTAATTTTTAATATCAATACTAGTTAACTTGGTGCTTTGGCAAAGGGCAATGTGGCCAAATAATTGGATTTTCAGTTGGTATATCTTACTTTCTTTTGCTTCCGAGCTTATATAAGTTAATGGAAGCATTCTGATCATTTTGAAGAACAATTTGTTTAGTCACTTAAATTTTATTAACCAAAATGCATTCATCAGGGATCATTGCTTTGTCTCCTGACAATCTATCTGTAAACATTTCTGAGTCCGTATTTTGAAAATTGCTGGATTAATTTTGATGAAATTCGGATGGTGTGTGAAAGTTATTATGTAGATGGTCCCTTGTTAATTCAAGACTTCTGTAAATTGCTCAGAACTCAGAATACAACTTTCTGTACATTGCTTCATCTCACACATTTGTTTTTTAATAACACTTATGTTTTGTATTCTCAAGAGGAGCTACTGCTTGGTGGTTTTCTTTTAGCGATACAAATTCCAAACTTCAGTACCTGTTTGAGTGGTTTTTTCTAGTTAAGAAACTAAATCCCAGTAAATACTAAACTAGAGCCCCCACAGTAAATAAAGGAACTTATTGATAGTGACACAGTGAAAACTTATGTCATAAATTTTTTGTTTTTAAAATATTATAGTCAAAATACACAGAACAAACATTATACTCTATTAACTTGGCTCCCATGTATTTAAAAAAAATCCTAAATTTGTTAATGAAATATAAAGGTACACTAGCATAAAAGAGTTTTTTTTCTTTTCTGTACTTTTTGAATTTAACATCTCAAAAACATCAAATTTAATTATACATATTACTGTGTCCCCCATTGATATTGAAACTAAGTAAGAATAATAACACCATAATAATTTGTTTTAGATACTCTCTCCAGCTTTTATAATTGTTATAGCTTTTTTGTATAATTGGGATACATTATTCATTTTGAATTTGATGATATCTTAATGATATCATGTACTGAAATATACACTTAGTGGTTGAATGTAAGATTTATCTGGTGTCTTAAAATGTTTTAATCTTGAACAGCTATCTTATTGCTTTAAAATAGTTTCTCTTATTGGTCATAATTTGGTAGAAGGGAAAACTAATTTTAAAATATCTGCTTTAATTAAAGAATATTGTAATTAATGGTGATCCATTCCTAATTAAATTATGTAATAAGATTATCATCAATGAAAGGAAGTTTACTGACAGATAAAAATGTATCCTGCTGCCATGATTTGAACACGGACTACTTGTATTGTAGACCCAGCGCTGTTATCACTCGAGGCACGGCAGAGGAATTATTTTATTGTTCTTTTAATTAGTTAGAGCGCTGGGACAGGAACACTTTAGAGTTCATAGTTCGATTTCTGCCTTCTACTTATTAATAATAATTTGATGATCAGCATTAATTATTTTTATTCGATAAATTATAAATATCACTGTGCCTTATTGAACCTTCTTAAACTCTGCACTACTTTTTTTTATATACTTTATTTATTCCCCTTTGTAAAAAATGTAACATTTGAAGGCTTTAAAGATATTGGAGATGGGTAAAATAAAGAATTGTTTTTAGCAAAGGATACCTCAATTTGACATTAGGCATGAACGTTGTGGGGGAAAGCTGTGACATCACCCATGTAGGCTTTTTGTTAAAATTCAAGAAGCTGAGCAATAACTTTTTCATTTTCGAGTGAGAATAAATTTAGATGTAAATTGCAATTGTAAAAAGAATAATAAATTATAATTATTATTATTTATGTCACTATACATTTTTTTTATAATTAAGCTTGAAGAAGTACAATAACAGCATTCAGGTGAATTTCAATTACTGTAAAACTTATAAATAAATATTTCTAAACTAAACATCTATTGCTATTTAGTTCTTTTATTCTTTTACTTATAATTTCTCCTATACTTTTCATTTATTAAAACTAAATAATTGAGATAAAAGAAAACAGCTTTAAACTTTATATTCAATTTTAAAAAGTGGGTAAATCTTCTCCCGGGTGACGCCAAGATTTCCTTAAACCCGGCCCAATCGTCAAAATTGAGGTATCCTTTGCTTAAACACTTTTTGGGATAAAATAAACAATTTATTAAAGGTTATTTTAACGTTTGCCTGGTGTTTACTTTTTAAAAAGCACTGACCTCCCTATGTATTCCTATTACCTCCTTTGTTTACTTAACAATAATTATTTTTACTTTATTTTTTTGTTTTTAGTTAAAAGCATTTACTTTTAGTCCCGATGTTTGGCTAGAAAGACGTTGAAAGAGAACACAAGATCGTTGGAATATGGCATGCTGATTAAAAATAAAATGAAGACAACATTTCATTTTGTTGTTGGATTGTAACTTTCAATCATTTTCCGTTTTTTCCTAGCCAACTTCATAAAAGCTCTTATTTTTTTCTGTTTGCTTAACTCTTTAATAATAATTATGATTTTTTATTTATAAAAATAATTTCTGGATATCATTTTTTTAATTCATTTATATAATAGTTTAATTTTATTTATTTAAATTCAGACAAAGTATAATTATTAGCTTATAAGTCCAGTTAAAAAAAGAAAGGAAATTAATTAAAATGTAAACCAAATCAAAGTTTTGTTTTTGTATTTTTCTTATTAAATATTTCTCAGAATGAAAAAAATAACCATTAATTTTATCTATTTATTTAGTGATAACAAAAATTGAAATTTTCTTTATTTTAGACCTTTGTACTTATTGGAAAGTATTATTATTTTTTTAAGAATAAGGAATTATATGAAGAGATTCGTATTACAATATAAAATATTCACAGTTTGATTGGTTTTTATTGTTTAAATGGTAATTTAGAAAGATATCATGACAAGTTGAAGAATCTGAAAGCTCTAAGATTGTTGAAAATTGATCCAAGTTATGATTTAGAAGAAAATTGCTTTCAGTTTTATTTAAATTAAGAAATGGTCCTTTGGGCCGGATTCGAAACTGTAACCTATAGGTTGGAGAGTTTTTCTCGATTGTTACAACATAAATTATTTTAAGAATAGTATATTTTGGACTTTTCATTCTAATATCCTGAAGTTTATCAATTTACTAATCAAATTCCAAGTTTGTAGAATTCAAATATTTTAAAACATCGATGGAAATTATCTCTCAAGGAATTTTATTGGATGTTTATTTGTTCTTTGTCTACTCCAAGTACTTTATTATTTGTTGTTACTTTTTTTATTAATGTATTTAAAAGAGATAAGTTTAAATAAATTTTTATAAAAAGCAATATAATTGAACTCATTCCAACTTATGTATTTTGTATTTTATAAATTGTCTTTTATATATATGAAATAAAAATAATTATTTCTGTTATTTATTAAAATAAAAATATATTACAATATCCATAATTTTTTTTATTTATTTATATTAAAATGTTTTATTTCATTTTTTTTCTTAAAAAATATATATCATAAAAATTGATTTATCCCAATAAAATAAATCATGTTTCACCACTTTTCATTTAAAAAGTAAAAGGAAAAGTCCCTCCACGTAAAATATTTATTTAAAAATCAAAGCAGCTTTTGGCCTCCATAAGGCCATCTTCAGTGCCAAAAGAGGTGGAAATGTAAATAAACTAAAAGAGGTCATAGGGTGGGATGAGTCATGCAAAGGCAGATACTGGCACAAAGCTCTTCATTTGTTGGGCATTTCATCTATTTTTGGCAATTTTCATAGGCTATTCCCATGGTTTTCCAAAAATTAAAAGAGGTAAAATATGGCTTATTTTGGCTGGCTTGAAGAGTTGATTATGAATAAAAATTCCTGCATATTTTTGCTCTTGGCCCCGGTAGGCCTGTAATGATAAAATAAAGAATTTGAATAGCCCTATAATAAGATGTGTTGGAGCTGGAGTAAGTAGCAGTAGTAGTAAGGGGCGGGGAGGCCAAGCCTACCAAACAGACCGCCTTTGGATCCTTTTTGCCAACCCCAGGCGTTCCCACACCCATCAAACCTCCACAACCTCACTCTCAAACCTCTTTGTTTGGATTATGAAGGAGAGGATATCTTGCCACTTCAGCGAAACAAGTTCCTCTGCCCCAAGTTCTCCCTTCCCTAATATATGAAAGCGCAATCTCCCATATCCTTCACACACTCCCAGGTAATGGTAAGCTGTTTCCTCCTCTCCACATACTGGACATATGGAGTCCTCTTCTACTTTTAGTAATGCCAGATGTCTACTGAGCCTGCAGTGTCCAGTTAGCACTCCAACCAGGTTTCTCAGATTAGTCCTGCTCAGTCCTACCAGCCATCTGGTTTTCCTTTTGCTTATCTACGGCAGTAGCATCTTAGACTGCCTGCATCCCTCTGTTTCTAACCATTCCTTATCTGCTTCATCCCATACCCACTTCTTAATGGCTGATTTAACCTGACCTTTCGACCAGTCAACTGCAGGTTCTGGTCCACAGAAAGGCGTGGAGGCTCCTATATTTGCTACCTCGTTTGCTTTCTCATTCCCTGGGATCCCTTGATGTCCCGGGACCCAGAGCAGTGTTACATCCTTGCTCTCTGCCAGCAGCTCTAGTGTCTCCCGACACTCCCTCACCAGTGCAGAGGTTGCACTAGGGGCATCGAGAGCGTGTAGAGCCGCTTGGCTATCCGAGCATATAGCTATGGACTTGGCTGTTGCTTCCACCACCTCTGGCTACCTTGCCACCTCTAGGATGGCATAGACTTCCGCCTGAAAGACGGTGGTAAGTGTAACTAGAGGGAAAGTCTCTTGGGTGCCGGACTTTTCTAGATACAGCCCCGCTCCCGACATTCTGGTTTCATTCTTTGAACCATCCGTATATGCCACTAGAGTATCCATACCAAATTTCATATTTCCTTGTTCCCATCTGGCTCGAGATGGTATTTCTTCCTTATAGTTCCTCTTCAGTTTTAACTGATGTTCCCTTCCTGACACTCTAATCGCAGTTAGGGGAATCTCTGACTCAGCTACCCTTTCGATTTCCAAGTGTCCGATAAGGGATCCTTTCCCTAGCCATTGTCCATTGTCTCTGAGTCTGACAAATGATGAAATGGCCTCTCCTTTGATCCATATCTTAAGAGGAGGAATGCCTAACAGAGCTTCTAAGGCTGCTGTAGGTTTCGTCCTCATTGCTCCTGTTATGCTTCTACAAGCCATCCTCTGTATCTTGTTTAGACCCTTAGCTGAACTAGCTACTCTTATCCTCGGCCACCAGATCAAGGCCCCAGATTGGATCTTAGGTCTGATTGCCTCTGTATATAGCCATTTGAGGACCCTGGGGGATAATCCCCAAGTGTTCCCCACAGCTCGTCTCAGTTGCCTCTCCTATTACCTTTTCTATGTGTAGTTTCCAAGTCAGTTTTGGGTCAAAGATAATACCTAGGTATTTAACCTCTTTAGCCAAACTGAGCTCCTGGCCGTTTTCGGCCCAAGGTTTTTCTTGGGAGCCTTGAAACCCACAATATTCCTCTTTTTGGTGAAGACCATCAGCTCTGTCTTCGATGGGTTGACTGAGAGCCCAACGTCTTTACACCATCCTTCAATAATCCTACAAGCGAATTGCATTCTTTCACAGCAGGTGTCCAGGAACTTGCCTCTTACCAATACTAGTCTGTCATCTGCATAGTCCTGAACATAAAGGTCTTCCTTTGTCAGCCTCCTCAGAAGTCCATCCATCACTAGACACCACAGGTGTGGTGAAAGGCAGCTGCCCTGAGGACAGCCTCTTGTGACCTTAGTGTCATTTAGTGATGAGTTTACTTTCCTCCCTTTCAGAGAGGACAATATCCACTCAATGATGGCTCGAGGAGTGTTCCTCATCTGAAGTTCCTCTTCTATATTCCTCATCTTTGCTTTATCAAAGGCTCCTTCCACATCAAAGAAGAGAGCCATGCAATAATCTCCTTTTTGCATCGCCTTTTCTATCCTAGATGTTGCCGCATGAAGGGCTGTTTCTGTCGACTTCCCTTTCAGGTACGCATGCTGATTGGCATGCAGCGGTTTACCAGGTAGAATATCCTCCATTAGATATCTATCTATTATCCTTTCCAAAGCTTTTAGCATAAAGGACATGAGACTAATAGGTCGGAAGGATTTGGCCAGTGTATAGTCTGTCTTCCCTGGTTTAGGGATGAAGACTACCCTAGCCGCCTTCCATACCTCCGGCACCACGCCCAAGGCCACGCTGCCTCTAAATAGTACTTTAATTATGTAGTAAAAATTTGTAATTCTTGGAGCTGGAGTAAAGTAAGAAAGTATTTTTAAGGTACTTCTCAAGATATGGCAATTGTAAAAAATGACCGCCTTTTTAGCCGAATTATAATCCATCAAAATTTCATTAACGCTATTTTAGCGAATAATGAATAATCATTTTTTAATTTTTAGGTACTAAAAAGGTGTAGTAAATAAATATTTACATGTATAATGATTTATATATATATTTATACGGAAGAGGGGGGGGGGGGGGGAGGCAGCCGAGGGCTAGTCGCACGCAGGCGGCTATAAAGCTAGGACCGTATGCATATTCCTATTAACGTAGCTAAGGGATATTAGTCCCCTCCCCCTACAAAATTATTGGTAGAGGGACTACTGCTCCTCCTCGAATATTTGCCATACTATGCAAAGGAAATCTCCCTTTCCTTCTACTTAAAATCAACTCACCCATATTAAAAATGGAAAAGGAGAATTCAACTGTTTATTGTTAACTATCAATGTAAACATGGAAAAGCATTTCGATACCTCAATGTAATCTTTGTATGACTTAAGGATATAAACTATTTGACACCTAAAAACCCAATCCGGTGTGCCCCCCCCCCCCCCCCCGCAATTTTGAGTGGGGTATCAAGTGAAAGATATTGAAGAGTAGATTACAAAAATATATAACACTTGTGGAAATAGTTTAATTCGTTATGCCATTTTGTCAAAAAAGTAAACATTTTGCGTCCCCCACCTCGATTAAGTGGGAATCAAAAATGGTCGATAATTCCTGTTATGGGGGAAAATAATTTTTTTAAATATTCATCTTTGTGGTCCAATGATATTTCCGGGAGTTAATATGAAAAAGTAAAATTTTAGGTGGCCGTAACAATGGAAACCCAAAATTTTTATTTTTAAATTGGAAGTTGGGTTTTATTTTAAAGGTATTGAAATTTGGTTCACAAATATATATCGCATTTTCAAAATGGCGGCCATTTTACCCCTAAAAGAACCAAATAAGTGCATACCTAAGGTAGGTAGGTACTAAAGGATAATAATATATTATTATGCAAACCTTGCTTCTCAAAAGTGCAACTTTTTATACATATTTTAGTTTTAAAAAAAAATAATGTTCTATCAATGAATTTTTATGACCGAAGAAACCCTTTTAAAAATTCAAATTTTTAAATCAAATTATAATTATCATTCACTACGGGAGACATACAGAGAAAAATAGACCCCAGCACCGGGACTTGAACCACGGGCCTCCTATATATCCGTTACAGGCGCTCTTTCCAACTGAGCTATACTGGAGAATGAATTTCTCTGTCGTTACCGATGCCAAGTCCCGAATCCAAGCTTTCAATCTTTTCTACATATCTAGCAAGCCAATATTCACGGCAAAAGAACTAGACCGAGAATTAACGCTTATAATTATAAAGTACTCAATTAGTACCGGGTACCTATTAGAATCAATTAGAAATTCAAATTTTTAAGTTTTTGGTAGTATTCATACTACGGAAAGATTAAATTTAAATCAAATTATAATTATCATTAACTACGGGAGACATACAGAGAAAAATAGACCCCAGCACCGGGTCTTAAACCACAGGCCTCCTATATATCCGTTACAGGCGCTCTTACCGTTAAGAGCGCCTGTAACGGATATGTAAGAGGCCTGTGGTTCAAGTACCGGTGCTGGGGTCTATTTTTCTCTGTATGTCTCCCGTAGTTAATGATCATTATAATTTGATTGAAACTCTTTTAATAACTTGCTGGTATGTAGGTACTTGACGGGCGACGGGATTTTTCTCTATCATATTAAATCGTATTTGTGTTTACTGATTTATTTTATTATTATGTATGTATGTTTTAGGTATTTTTACTTATGAATAACTGCATAGAATAAATTTCAGTAATTGAAACAATTGTAGTAACAATTCTTCACTCCCGTTCCCTTGAATATCAAATGAGTTAACGACGTTACAGGTGGTGAGTTGTACAAAAAAAATGTAGTTTACGTCTTTTACACCTTCTTTTAAAATTGTCAATTCGTCCTATAGATGCACCTAATACATCTTTTTCACACACATCTTGCCTTCAACATTTGATACTTGACACTTGCTGATTTTTATAATAACATTATGCAAACTGTAGCTGTATCTGTTCTTGCTCAGTAGTAAAGAATCAAACTTCACTTAACTAAATTTTAAAATTCAGAAGAAACATCAACAATTTGAATATTTTTACCTACCACACTGAACTGGAAGTGCGATTTTTAGGGCCTCAAAACACGTTTTTCATAGCCTAAAATCTCCAAAATTTAAAACTAAAAAAACAGGGGCGGCCAAAGAATCTAGCCCCCCCCCCCCTCCCGGTGGAAAAAAATTCAGTCCGATTTGTTTGGAACAGAAAACCTAAAATAACAGGACTATTATTGATAAAAATAAATCTTATTTTGTTGAAAATCGAAAACAAAAAGTTTTAAGGATGTGGGACCGAGATTATATGACAAAATTAGTTTGAGTTGTCTTGAACCTATTTTTTCGTTGGAGATGGTAAAAGAAAGTACAGAGCCAGCGTGAAAGACTTGATGAGGTAGTGTTGAATTTGGATTACAGGAACAACGTGGGATTGAAAATATCTGACTTCGAGATTTTACTGACTATGATCGGACCGAAACTCTCTCTAAAAAAAAAATAAATAAAAATGTGTACCTCCTCCTTCAGAAAAGCTATTAATGACAAGTGAATACCTTGCCGCACAGCGTTTTATTGCGACTGGAGATTCGTACCTATCATTAATGTTCACCATTCACTATGATGATATCAAAGCAAGCTATTTCTGGTTAAGTTTGTGCGGCACTTCTTTAGATTGTTACTCCCCTTATAAAGAAAACAGAGGGGAGTAACAATCTAAAGAAGGTGGACTGAATGTTCTTCTTTAGACTGTGTGTGCTCTCCTTATAAAAACAGAAATGTGATATTCCTTTGTCCCAAAGTACATTGGACTAAACATCCCTCTGTCTTAATAGCTATTTAGTAGTCAGTCATTTAAAGTCTAAATTCTAAATAAACATAGGGGAGTAACAATCTAAAGCAGTACCAAGTTTGTTCGTCAGTCCACGCCATAGTTTACTTAACGCAAAAAAGAAATAATTATTGTCACCAACCCAAAACTTTCATAAAATAACAAAGAAAATGGTCTGCGGAAATCACTATACAAACACTATCTGGCGACTAAGGCCGATCGGCACTCCTAAACTCCTAATACACTGCGAAATTCGGTTCTGTTCGGTTAGGCTATCTTTTTCTTTGATCGGGACCGAGCATATTCGGGTTAGATTAGCATGACTCGTGTCGGCCTTCGGCACGTTGGCAAAGCCGATCGGCACGTACCATACTAATTCAGTTTTGCCGATCGGCTCAAGCCGAATGATGCCGGTTGGCATAGTGAGGACTGAGGACGCTGATCAAAATGTATACAGGACCTCATTAAACCTTTTAGAAGGACGACAAATACCTCAATACATAAAGTATACAAATGAGGGTCGGCATAGCCAACAAGTTGTTAGCGCCCAAGTGGTTAGCGCACTCGACTTTGAAACCATGGTCTAAATCCCGGGTGTGGGTGAAACACATCTCACCAGAGAGGTGAGACATGTTTCACACTGATCTTATCGACTAGATGAGTAATGTGGGCAGATAACCCCCGTCCTGTAATTGTTGTCCCAACGGGATTAAAACAAAAAAAAAAAGAAACTACTAATATAAAAAATAATCTTTGCTTAGGAGGCTCGAGTTGACTAAATAAAACATCGACCAGTGTACAGCTAAGCCCTGATTTTAGTTCGTCGATATCGGCGGTAATATCGCTTTAATTTTCCCCGTGTGCAGACGGCCTGCATTGAATTAATACTAATACATATTTACTAATTAAAAACAAAATTACTAAAAGCATTTAATTCTATAAGTAAAATAGGTTCAGGGTCTAAGTAATTATGGATCCATTTTAACGCCTCTGTTGAAATTAAGTTTTTTTAACACAAAAAAACAACAACGAATTTTGGTTGTTTTATAGTCCGATGTAATGGATCAATCCATCAGCAAAGTAATGGAGTGCCGACGAGTGTTTCAACACATCCTTGACACGTCCTTATAAAAACAAGGACTTTGTTAGCTGTCTATTATACGCATGAATTACAAAAAAGACCATTTATTTCTTTTTTTTAACTTAAACGGATGTCTACCATCAAATAAAAATACACCTTTGACCTTTACGGTCTTCTTTTGAATTTTAGAAGAGCATGGAAACCATGCCACTTAAAAAAATATAGAATTATAATAATTTATTTAATTATTTTGTTTTAGTAGAATAATACTGTGTGTGGACATTTGGACAATGCAGATTAAGGGCAATTGGTTAAGGAGTCTAACAAAATAAAAATACTTATTAAAAACAAATTTTGACTAAAATATTATAATATAGAGCAGAGAGAGTTGCTAGTATGTGCGACGATCTCTAACTAATGGTTGTCTGTGGTATTTTTTTATGGCTTATAAGTCAAGCCAGAAGTCTAGCAGTCACCTCGCATTTAACGATGGTTTTATGTTTATGTTACCGGCTAAACGTGAAGTCAGTCAAAAGCGATATTACCTTACCTATTCAGAAGTAGAATTGCCTGTTAACATCTAGTCAAAACAAGTTTTAAGTGAATTGGAGCAGCAATTTGTATTAATTTGTTACTTTTATCTTTCTACGAAGGTAAATAGGAAAAGTATTGTTTTCACCCAAAAAATCTGAAACCGAGATTTCATCGGAATTATCCGTTTTGAGTATTTTTTAAGATCATTTGAGTTATTTTAGCGGGATTTCTTCAGTCTTTGTGTGCATCTGTCTGCGTTGCGCAACCAAATGGCACAGCTTATGTGGATTATATTTGAGAAATAATCATTTATATTATCGAGTGCTGTCCCGACGATGGCGACTACTCAACTCGAAATGGTTTGTTAATGCTAAGTTATGGCAACCATATTTATTCCAATAAAAATAAATGTTCTAACTTAATTTACTTAATTTTACTTTTTTTCTAAATATAAAATTAAGCCCGTTGCCACGGGCTTAACAGCTAGTATTTTATAAGGGAAATATATTTAAATGGGTATCATAGTAGTAGAATAATATCTGGATTACTAATGGTCTAAATATAAAATACTCTGCCAATTAATGTGGCACATAGCTTCCTCGCGTTCTATTTTGTATACCTACTATGATTTTAAAACCTATTATTGTCAAATTTATTAAATTTTCCCCCGTTTTTAAAATTTTTTAATTGTTAAAATTGTTTTGACTTTTTACATTAATTCAAGTATCAGTTTAACAAAATTTAAGGAGCGCAGACGGTTGAAATTAATCTGGGGCCATCTGCAGGCTACTTTCAATAATCCATTCAAATTTCATATAAATCAGATAAGTGCTTTTGATGATATAGGTGTAAATAAATGTAGAGATTTCTTTAATTTATTCGTTTGTTCAGAATGATCATAATGTTTGCGTTATCAGTAAGCTCGGAAACAAAACAAATTGATATTAAAAAAAATCAACCGGATAAATTCTCTTTATGACTAAAGTTTCACAATAATTGAAGCGAGCGTAGCGAGCTTCCTACATTCAACGAAATATGCTCCGTGTCTGTCTGTCTGTCTGTCTGTCTGTCAGTAACGTTCACGCGTGTGACGATAACTTGAGTAAAAGTTGACCGATTTAGTTGAAATTTGGTATACATGATCCTTTTACTAATACTCAGGCTAAGTTCGTTGGACAGCGTGATCCGTCCAAGAGTTCGCGCGCAACGCTCGCGTAAACGAGAGGTTCAAAAGTTAAATTGGAATTTCAGGACGGGAAAAGATTCTATCATCATCTATTCGATGAGACGAACATTTTTTTCAAATAACATTTTTTAGTAAAACCAACAGCGACACCGCTATGAATTAATAAAGATCGCTAAAACTATTAAAGCGGGCCTAAAGGTTTATAATAGAGAAAACAACCTTTTTACCGATATCTTACGTTCTAACGTAACGATGTTAATAAAACTTCATAGACACCATCTGATGTACAATTGAAACAGGCATGCAAAATTTCAATTTGATACATGCAGTAGTTTGTTTGTAGCAAAGAGATACAAATTATAAATATTGAAATAGAGATGTGTGGTTAGAGGGATAGTAAGAATGCGGGGTGGTTCCCTTACTACTAGCCGCTGCACTACTACCAGACCCATTATCTATCAACTCATCATGATTCACAATAATCTTTTTTTTCAATATTCAATACATATTTATTACTATACGCTCGCTTCAATGATAGAGCCACGCGATGCCTAGTATATTTATTTCATCTTCAATAAGAACTTCATAATTATGAATTGAGTATAAAATAGTAGCCTTGATCTAAATACTCATAAGCAGCTAAACTAACAATCTTATATAACTCATTATAACTTGGATGCACTTTAGATTTAATCATTTGTTACAGTTACTGTTTTTTTTTTTAAATTTGGAGCATTAATTAGGCCCACTAGTTATTTTAAATTATTATTCATTTAATAATTGGGTAAAAGTTCTCCTTCGTATAACTTACTATTTAAGGAAATTAGTACAGTTTTAAAAATAAAAAAAACAAAAAAAAACAAAAAAACGGTCCGACAAACTCAAACAAACCATTCTCGTAAATACACAGTAATAATAAGTTTATAATAACGATTAATTAATGAATTATTAAGGCCGGGCGCACATTGATACGCAGGATGGGGCTGCAAAGTTTTTTCGACCGAAGAAATATACGAGATCACGCAAATTGAGACGCTGATCCACTAGCGTCGGGTAGGAGACGTGTGGGAGTATTACTGCCCTGCCCTCGTCTGCGTCTCAATTAGTGGGGTTTTGTATATCTCTGTGGTTAGAAAAGACGACGCTGCCGAGCTCGGCGTTTGAATTCTTGCGGTTTCTGTATATTTCTGTGGTTGAAAAAAAAAAACTACTCTGCTCTGCTCTGCGTCTCAATTCGTGCGCGGTTGTGTATATTTCTGTGGTTGAAAAACGACGCTGCCCTGCTCTCGTTGAATATGGTTGATGTAGATATTTTTTTACCGTCTTCGACTTCCAAATAGACTTACAACGTAACCTAGTTATAAAAGTCGAGAATCATCTGTAAATTAAGTATTGGAACTAGGGTTCAGTTTATTTTTAATAATGTTTTCTTTTTTTTAAAGAAAAGTAAATTATTGATACCAAAAATATTTATTCAAAAAATAAATGTTATGAACATATTAATCTTCTTTTTTACATTTTTAAATACTTATTTATTTTTTAAACTTATAAAATTGTTATCATTTTTATTTCTTAATTTATATTAAATTACAATTACTTTGCAAAAAAAAAAAATATAAATAGTTATACATTAGTTAATAGAGAAAGATGAAATTTGAATTCAATCTTTGAAGATTGATGAAGAGAAATGATGACAAGATTTGAATTAAATGAAAATAATTATCATTTTAAAACAAAAGAAATTCATTTGTCTGACTTCAGACACATTTTTGATGAATTATATAAACATTTATTTAAGGGGGAAAAATATAAAAAAAACTATAATTTGTAAAACGAAAGAATATATACTTATAAAGTTGACGCCATAATAGCAGTTTAGCCTTATGACGTTAAATATGATTTACTAATTTAACTTAAGTTTTGATCCATATCTTAACCACAAGATGATATTTATAATGTATTTGAAGTTATAAAATGAAAGAACGTACCTAAGAGTAGACGTCATTGTGGAAAATGGACCAATGGCAGTAAGATTTTTACATAAAAAAATGAGAAGGGTGAGTAACTGTCGAAACTGAAAATCAAATTTTTGGACTTACCGACACTTCCGAATATACGAGTATAAACAAAAAAAAAAAAAAAAAAAAAAAAAAAAAAAATGTATAGAAGTATAGACCATTTTTGTTTATAGCTTAAAGAATTACATCAAAATACATTTACTCAAATGAAACCGCACCACTCGGGATCTTATAGGCAATTTTACGCATAACAAAGAGTTCGGCATGAATATGGGTCAGAACAAAGCGAAGCTGCTGAACAATAAAGTAGACGTTTATAGACGTTAATTATCTTATTCTCAAAAACTACGCTTCTTACCATATAACACTTGTATTGCATATCGCATTCGAATTCTGCGTTGTGTGACACCAGTCCCAGGTCTGTTTAACAAAAACCACTATTTTCAGCAACATTTTAAAGTTCTACGTCCCTGTTACTTCGTTTAGTTAATCTATTAAGCAGTGGCGTAGTTATGACATTGTCCCCCCGCAAGAACTTTTCGGGGGTCCCCCGCCAAAATATAATTGACGAGCAAAAAAAAAAAAATACTTGCCTTCAGAACTGAATGGGGGCCCCTTGAAAATGTTATAGAAGTATAATATTCCAAGCTAGTATGATGAAGGGGGCCCCTTCATCATTGGTTTGGGGGCCCCCCTGGCACCGGGGGCCCGTCCGCAATGCGAGCACGTGCAGGCCCATAGTTACGCCACTGCGCTATTAAGATGGCTTCCATAAAAGCTTTAATTCCTGAAGAATTTCAAATTGAGCTTGAAATCATAATCAGGATTTGGTCGTACAGAGCTGGGATTGGTCTCATTCTCCGCAGAATTCTATTCTTTACATTACAAGGTTTACTTCAAATTTTACAGTAAGAGGCGTAGTTGTTGAGAATTTTAAGGAGATGATTATTAATGTTTTAGCTCCGTGTTTATAAAAACTAAGATTTTTTATCGACAAATTTTCTATAAGTCTTATAGGAACTTCTGGGTCAGAAGTGGTGAAATTACGTTGGGGCACCCTTATATAGGCCAATTGTTTCTTTTGTGGACGAAATTAGTAGTTGTTTTTAATTTGAACGTGTTAAAATTAATAATTAATTAAATGAAACTAATTTTACTATCAGTATCTCAAGAAGGAAACAAAACACTTACAAGTATACAATTTTCTTTTGTTTGTTATTTTTTTAATACATGTAATTTTTTGTGTAAGACTTTGATAGATAAAATGTCTTGCCGAATATTTTATATTAATATATTTTGGATTTCCACTAAAGATTGCTTCTTAATTGGCAAGTTACTGTTTTTATAATAATTCATATTATTTTGTAAATTATTATTATTATTTCTTATTGATTATATTTTTCTTTTATTTTTTATTAGATAATAAAAAATAAAAAAAAATCTTATTATATACTTATTAGTATTTTCTAAATAACATTATAGGTACAAAACAAGTTACTTGATATAACATGGCTTATTGAACGAAAAATAATTTAACATTTTTCCCAGCGTCAGGTTAACCAGTTTTTTTTCCCAGCGTCAGGTTAACCAGTTTTTTTTCCCAGCGTCAGGTTAACCAGTTTTTTTTCTCATTTGCCACATAAACTTTAACTTCTTGAATTTAAATAATTACAAGATAAAAAGAACTTTTTATATACTACGTTTTTAAATTTTCTATTGACTAAATAAAAAATCAATATGAAACTTGTCAAAATGAAGACTGTATATATGGGACATGTCAAAACAAATAAAAAAACTTTCCATACAGCAAAATTTGCTGAAACTGAAAACGAATTAAATTCTGCTGAAATATGACCAAAAATATTAAAATAATGCATTGTCATCGTGTTCTGAGTTATTCTGAAAGTTTCAAATGTCTAGCTACTCGGGATGTCAGTTAAAATTCGTTTGCAAGATTTGTACTGGACAAATAAGAAAGCAAGCTAATAAAAACGTAGTAAAAGAACTTATTAGAAAATGATAAATTTTAAAAAGTTTTTTTATTTTGAAAAGTTTGAAATCATTAATTTATGTGTGAAGATAGTAATAAAACGTATAGTTGAAAAACTAAAGAAAAATTGCAGTTCGACTCTTAAAATAAAAAAATAGAGTTTTTTTAAATTTAGAAAAACAGCTTGTCAAGAATAGTTCAAAAGAAACATATTTAATTAATAATTAAAAAGGTCAATTAAAACAATTTTTAGAAGTTATAATCTTTTAATTATCCGTCTCTTATATCATCAGTGCATCATCATTTTCTCTTCGGATTTCATCTCATTTACTTAATTACGAAGAATAGTTAGCGAGGAAGGCCTCAGATGCGGCTATGATTTCCTGAAGACGTTCCTTAGTGGCAGATGAAACTCCCGGGGCGCTAAGTTTCTCTTTAGCGGACAGTATGGCGGCTCTTCTTCCAGTGACGTTATGGAATACCCTGATATGTTTGTCTCCGGCCGTCAGGAGGTAGTCGCCGGCGGAATCGAAGCAAACTTTAGTTACGTGACCTGTCAACACAAAAAGGAGACGAACATGAGACGTTTGGTACTTAAGAAAAGGCGTGATATTTAATTTAACGTATTAAGAAACACAAACATATAATAATGGTTATGAGTAAAAAGAGGCTCAAACCCTAAAAACACTATTCCACATTAGAAAGTAGTTTGCGATCGCATTAAAATTGATGTGCAAGTAGTTTGAAATTAGGTAATTCAGTTTATCGTAACGCGGCACAAAAGGGATGCCTACTATTTATATGAGTTGAACGACTTCAAAGGAAATTACTGATCCTCCTCCAGTCTCATGGCTGAGAAGGAAGGGCGGACCCAGCCGCACCGAACTGATCACTGATCCTCTTCTAGCCTCTTTGGTTCTTTTATGTTTACCTAGGAGAAATTGAAAAATAATTTCATTTTTCTCTCACTTCTCGCTTTTACCACTTGTCATCTCTAAAGTTTAAGCCACTTCTAAGTTCGGTAAGCACCGAACTTAAAAGGTGGTCTTTATATTCACTCCGCTCTCCCTGCCCCAGTATAAGTTCTATGGAGTCATGTCAATTTCCATTGTCTTAAACAAGAAACTATAGAAAGAGTTCTGTTTTCTCCAGCAACCACAATACACTTTTCTTGCCTCCTTATCCTCTCCGTAATATTATGTCTCTTTGTTATTCTCATATGTATAGTATATTACTTCTCTGGGCTCGAGATCGCCCATCAGGTTTCGCAGCCGTAAAGTATAGAGACATGATGAGAAAGTTTATTTTATCATGACAAATACTAAGCTATTTTTATTTTTAAATTATAGACATCCTAAACTCCCATCTATTATATATTATAATAAAAACCTTGGTCTAGATATACATTATATTAATATCAACCATCAAAATAATATCAATTTTTTGTTTAAAATATAGCAAAAAATGAATAAATTATAACATTTTCGAATGATTTAAAGCTGTTAATGATCTTAATAATTCAAATATGAATGATTTCCACCCGCATACCCACTCAAAATGAAAAATAGATTTAATTGAAATCAATCTACCGCTGAACAAGTTAAGACGATAATGGTGCATTGATTTGTATTTGAAACTTTATATATAATTCAAATAAATTTAATTCATAATTTGAATATGATGTAACCGGATATTATATAAGTATAATAAAGATCATTTAGATCCAATTTAACTTCAATTTATATTTTAGTCAGTTTTGTAAGAGGAAAAAAAAAAAATTAAAATAAAAAAATTAAAGCTTTATGGGTTCTCCAATTACCGATACCACTTTAAGAAGTAATAAATCTGAGAATTCTGGATAAGTTCGGACTAAAAGCCTCACTTGTGTGATATTTTGCATACTTAATATGTGAAATAATTTATTTTTTAAATTTTAAACTCTTAATTCTTTCTTTTATTTTGGAAAATTCTCTTAAATTAGCACTCAACAAGTATGAATAAATATAATAAATAAAAAAAAAATAAAATAAAAATGGGTGTCTGACGTGTGTGCAGACGCGTGTGTAGCCTAAACTACTGGGCTGATTTTAACGAAATTTAGCATATATGTTCAGAAAGCTCTAAAAAAATAATTTTCGAAAACGGTTCCGACGATTTTTATTAAACAAATTTTAAAATGTAGTCCATTTAATTTGCCGAAATAATTAATTCGGCAAAAAATACAACTCAAGAATTAATGCCATATTTATCAAGAGAGAGATACGAACTTCCATACAGCAAGTTTATTTTTTTCTGTATTTATTATTAAATCTAACAATCGTAGATAAAGTACGGTACGCAACTCGAGCGAAAACGGCATTTTGCATTGCTCGTGTGGTTTTACAACCCTCGCTGTCGCTCGGGTGCAAACTCCACACTCGCATGCAAAATGCTACTTTCCGCACTCGACGCGTAATGTACTATTTTAGTTTTGAATGTTAAATTCTATACCTAAATCAACTCGAGATCCAGTTGAAAGCAAGGCAAGAAAGCAGTTTGGCAACAGCTACAATCTTTCAGTTGCTTTACTACTTCTGGTTAGACTTTCAAAAACCAGTTCAGACGATTTCTAGTACGGGCCCGCGCACAACCTGCTGAGCAGGAAACGAGTTCCACAACTCGAAGAGTTTATGTTTTAAATTCTTATATATAATTAATACACATAATTAACAACTCCAACTACCTGGTTCTATTAAAATATCAGATTGACAATCAATTTTTGCTTCCCAACTTACCGAAGGTAAAAAGAAAGGAATGTCAGAGTGGATTTTCGGTGCCGTGTCAGTCTATCAGCCGGTTCCAATATATTTTACGAATGTCAATATTATTACTATTACTTATCCGATTTGAATGAAATGGTGCGTTTACTCTTTATGCGTAGCATAAAACTGTGGAGCATGATAGCCAACTACCCTAAAGTTATTGATACTAAATTAAATTACTATAAATAAGAGATTAAAAAACTATCAGTGAACCTTAAAGCTTGTACTGTTGTAAACTGTACACATTGTAAACAAAAACAGTCAGCACGAAACCGTTTTATAACATCTTTTGTAAGATTTTGTTTAGTTTAATTTAAATAATAATTTAACTTTTAATTGTAGATTAAACGTTGGATATCAGCATAAGCAACTTCCAAACTACTGTTACTAAGGACCTGCTAATTAACTACTTTAGATTTTCCTAAAAAGGTGATTTTAAGACAGAAATTAATTAAATAAACCTAGGCCTGAAACCGACAAACAAGTTAATTGAATTAAAATTTAAGTCCTTGATTTTCAATTAATAAGTTACCAAACAGATAATCCTTGTAACTGTTACATACTTTACACTGTCGTAAACATTGATTTTTCATTAATCGATATCTTCAATCAAATGAGCTAATTAAGTATTGCATTGTCAACCTTTTATTTTATCCCATGAATAGAAATCATTAGGTCAAATGTAGCTACATTAGGTAAATAACATTTTTTTAAATCATTTATTTAGCTTTAGACCGTAACCGGCACGGGCTAGGCAAAGGGCTTATATCTCGAAAACAAAGTTGTTCCGAATCCATGTTTATGGGTTAGAGGGACTTATTTGTTTAGCGTCAAATTTTCTAAAAGAACCCGAAGTGCTATGGTTTCGTTCAAGGAAATCTTTTTTGATTTGTACAAGAATTGGTTGTGATCCTGACCGAAACATTTCAGGTCTGGTAACATTCAATCCACCATAATTCAAAAACTGGTCAGTTGATCTTAAACTTTAACTATACCATTTGGAAGCTTATATGAAAAGCAGAAGTATTTCCTGAAATCGCCACACTTCTAACATTCCTTAATTAAGAAATAGAAAGCTCAGGAATTTCGTAGTCGAATTTTAAAAAATTCATATTTTTGAAATGTAACAGGACTTGAATAATCATTTGGAAATAAATGAGTGATTCTGAAAGGTTTTTTTATGCTCATTAAAATTGTTCCCTAGCCCAATTTCGCTATCATTTAGTTTTTGAGATATTAGGCATTTTTTGTTGCAGTTGACCCATAGAATCCGTCAGTTTTGTTATGACATTTTATCGCGGGTCACCCAGTATATATGAAAGTATCTCTTCATATCAGAACTTACTAACTAGCGGAAATAATCATCAATTATAAATATTTCATGTTTATTTTTTACTTTTAACTCATCCGAGGAAGTATTAATTTTTTTTGCCACAGGCTGAGGTACGGTATACCCTAGTGACAGCCCTGTTTACCAACATAAGGAGCGTTGACAATAGGTTTGTTCCAACCACCAGTTTCGGATTAGTCCGAGATCGACGTAATGCGCATGCGCGATCATTGCTCAGTTGGGAAGTGATTGGAGATTTTGTTTTGTTGGAACGCTCCTGAACTCGAACAACTGTTTGATGTGGTAAGTTTTAGCACTGTTATCAGAAAAACTTGTTGAGTTGATCGTGTATGTGATATTGCGTTCTTGTGCTATCAAAAATTCCTGAACTTATTAAATATTAAAGATATGGAGGAGTCAATAGTTGATGAAGACAAGTACCAGTACCAGTCACCTAAATCAGGGCCTGATTAAGGCCCTAGGGCTCGTACAACAAGGGGGGGGGGGCACATTAAAAAATTTCATTTTCTAATGCTAATTAACTTTGAAAGTTGGAAGTAAAACCTACATACTCATAGAGGATATGACGAAAACACATGCACACATTTTAGAAATGTTTATTTAATTCATGATTTCTCGATTTCATTTCGATTTACGCAATTTACAATTTTCGGGCTTACTGTGGTGAGCCAGTTTTAGTAGACTCACGGCACACACGTATTTTTATTGATATAATCCTAAATGCTCTTTTGTTTTAAAAAAACAAATAGTAATCTTAGTCCAGTTAACGAAAGAAACATTGCGGAAATAAATCGGATTGTTCGATTGTTTGAAAATGGAATAAGTATCAAAAGTCCATCTTGGAAAATAGGTAAATTTTTATTTTTTTCAGAAATATCTAGAAAATGTCATTATATGCACAAAAAGTCATAATTGCATTTTAGTAAGCAAGAAGAGTTGAATCGTTTAGGCATATATGTTAAGAGAAAGGTGAATAATAGGCGAGCAAAACCAAAACAATGAAGCGGAAGGTTACGTTTCTGTTCGCACGCAAGCTCCCAACTCCAATCCAAATTACTAGTCCCTGCCACCGATCGCTGACTGCTCTGACTGGTTCCAAACCAATCCGTGATTCAATCACAGCCTAGTTGGAACAACCAATCCGTGATTCACAGACGCTCTAACTAACAGTCAGAGTTTGAGTTTGGGCTTCGTTGGAACGCCCTGTTCCTAATGAGCATGCGTCGGACAGTTTCAAACTAGTTTGAAGTGTGGTTGGAACAAACCTAACATATGTAGATATGGTGGATGCCAAGCTCATCCATGAACAGTAAATTCCACATTATTGAGGACAAACAGTCCAACACGACGTTACCTAGTTAGTAGACACAATTAAAAACCTTCCAACACGAATAACACGACTGCATTGGGACACTAAAAAAACAAACTCAAATACAACTAAAACCCAATGGCATTTCAATCACATTTCAACATCAAGTCTCACTTCTTCTTATATAAAGCAATGTAAGTAGTAAAAGGACATTATAATTAGTGTAAATGGAGAAAAAATTAAGTAATTCAAAACACGCTAAAGAAAATAATTATAGACAATTATCATTTAAAAAAAAAAAAACGAGTTAAATTAAGAATTTAAATTGGACGGAATGTTGAAGATAAAAATGTAAACAAAAGCTAATTACAGTGAATTTAAATGTAAGAATAAAGTTGGATGCAATAGCGGATATGAAGAGATCGTAAGGAATGTTCAGAGAGGTTAAAGGTGCTAAAGAATAATTATTACAATGGTTAATTAAGTAAGAACTTTATTCTTAATTTAAAGATCTGCACTTTAAGTGTTTAATTGCTTATAGACTTAAAACCATTAACGTGTTGGACGGATTCACGTAGAAGCCCCCCAACATAGAGCGTGGTAGTTTAAGAAGGTGAAGGTCGTTCATCGAGACGGGGCAGAGCGAAGCTAGGTCTGTCCTCTCCGTCATAACTTAACCCCTCTACTTCTAGAGTTACTTTCACTGCAGGTTTGGACAGCGTCGCCTCTAACCACCACAATGGGAAGGACCCAGACTTTAGAATAGTGAGAGCCGTCGTTCAGACAACAACTCCGCTCAGACATTTCCGGGTTATTTCCGAACTTTTACAACCCAAAACAACACATCGGACTTTCTTTAAAAAAATGCATTAAAAAAACAACAACTTTAATTCAGTGGTAGTTTTACGATTTTAAATCCAATAGATTTAACAACATAAATATCTATAAGTTCAACATTAATTATTCATTTATTCAGTTTGTTTTTGTTTTTTTCACCGGTGCAAAAAATAATAAGAGTCTTTAAAATTTAAAAAGAGACACAGTGTGAAAAGAAAATTTAAATTATCACCTTATGTTGGATATTTCAAGAGATCGTAGAAGACAAGGAGACATCCATGTTGTTGTTAACGTGGACCACTTTAGCGGTATTTTGTGGTGAGTTTTAAAAAAATTAATTTTCACTTCACTTACAATTTGTTAGAAGTTTATGTTAAAATGAGCATCATTTTCGTACGTAAGCGAAAAATGCTCATCGACCCGTATAAAATTTGTTTATATTTCTGAACATGTTCAGATGAACAGATATTAATGTTCCTTGTCTACCGTAGTAACAATAGGTTTGAGAGCAACTCTCTCTTGAATATTTTTTTCTTCTTCTATTGTTTAGTGAATAATCACTAATATGAATAAACCCTCATCTGAATAAAATTGTATTATTTCGAAAAATATAATAACATAAGCATAATTATTATTACGGCATATATTATTATTATAACATATTTAATTATTATAACGGCTGAATTTGAGTTGATTTCGCGGATTAACGTCATGTATTAGTTCATTCCTGATTTTTAATTTTTAGGTATAAATTAATTCCTATACCTGATAAGTTAATCCTGTAAATAAATGATTTTTAGTATATAAAATAAAAAAATATAAAAAATCATACGTATTTATAATAGACACATATTATGATAAGTCGTTTATTAAAAGGTAAATTTTTGTTAGTCTGTAACTAGGAGTCGACTTGTTTAATAGTGAAATCATTCTTTTAAGACATATTTTATTATTATAAATCATGGAATTCATTGAAAGAGAAAAGTTAAACCCATAACATTTGTAACACTAGGATTGGATGCAACTATTATTTAATAAATATTCACTATTATTGTAATTTAATTATAATTGTTTTATTTTAAATAAACCTCTGTAATAATTAGAATATTGAAATTCGAAGTCTTTAGGTGAATACCAAGTACAGAAGAGTGTACAGTAAGGATGAGTCAAAAAACACATATTGACCCCATGAGAAAAAACATAAAGTGCAAAATTTGCTACGCAATTGAAATACATGTGCATCAATGTTCACTGTGTATTTCACAATTATGAATCTACAAAATATAATTTTTTCATTAACTGCATCGAGTGCATTCATACATAATAAATCTAATAACGCAGTAGGCAACAATAACTTGTTTAAACTCCTAGCTTATTTTTGGACCTTGTTAGCGGGTAAATTAATTTTAAATAGAAAATAGACATTCTGCATTTATAATTTACAACAATATTAAACTACACAAACACATGTTAAATTTCAAATGTTATGGAGGTGGTTGCACCTACTTATTCCCCACCTCCCTTTCCACTTACCCCCTTCCATATTTAGAATAGAAAGACATGTAGTTTACTAATTTACTAATTTAAATCATACAATTACTGAATTGTTATTTAAAATATTTACAAATTTTATGGACCCAATTGTCCCGGGTCCAAAATAAATGGTAATAACTTAATCTACTAGGCCGAAAATGCTAAAATCATATACATATGTACATATAATATACGGTCATCTTATCCCCTTCTCTTTGGGCAAAAGTGCACAAGGACCAAGGAACAACCCCTAGTAAACAAATAATATGTTTAAGAATAAATTTCGAATTTAAATTGAACACGGATACTTTATTGTTCACAATTGTGGGTGACATTAAAGTGCTACTTAAATAGTTCACTTATGACTGATGAAGCGGATCCAGACCACAATTCTGGAAGAGGAATTATTCCAATAATTCCAAAGATTATATCACTTGATCAAGTGATGAAATTAGGCTGCCCGACGGACACATTTAGCATAGTGATGACAAAAGGAACACGTGTGCCAAATTTCCGTGGAATCGTCTAACTTTAACTTATACTAACGTACCAAGACAAGCAAAGTAAAGCCCAAGTATTCTGCAACAACTTTTTCGGCATTCGCATACTAAAGTTGCCATATATTCACATCACGAGTCAAAAAAACACTTTTTATGTAACGAATATGAGAAAAGGTATATGTGGACCGAATCAGTCAACTTTGAAACACCTACATTATTACAAACACAGATACACAGCAAAAGAAAAATCTTTCCAATACAACTAAGAACATAAATTATAACTTACTCATATGAGTACACATAATTTTGTCGACCATTTGTTAATTACTTCAGGTTTTCACGGTTACATATATTTAATAGTCAACATTTACTATAAAACAAAAACCTACATAGCGGGGAATTAAACCCGACGGTTAAATTTGCACTATTTGGCCCACCAATTTCTAACTGTCCGATTTACTTGCAATTTTTTTTAAACTGTCCCTTTTAATATATTATAAACGATCCCGGTTGTATCATTTCGGTAAATTCATTAGTTTTTTGTTTTTTTTTTGTTTTTTTTTAAATACGTAAAAGTGTCATTTTCTTAGGGACATGATGAATGGTTATGTTAAAAATACAAATCTTAACTTAAACTAACCATAACCTTCCCTTATTTTGATAATTAAGCGAATTTTGTACTTCGAATTGGACATCTACCTGGTCTAAATGCAGCAGGGCTGTTTTTCTTCAGAAAATGAGCGGTGCAGAGCGGCCGTTAAAAATACTTCGTTTTTGTAGACAGCACTACACTTCACTTTTACGTATTTTTTTAAAAAAACATACTATTGAATTTACCGAGATGGTACAACCGGAATCGTTTTTAATATGTAAAAAGGAACAGTTTAAAAAGTAAATCAACAATTTTACTAAAGTAGAAAGTAAATCGGACAATTGGAAATTGGTGGGCCAAATATAGTGCAGATTTACCAACCCGACTTCTCATCCTCTGCAGTTAGATTTATTTTTATCAATATCCGAGTAAACCAGATTTCACTAGGAAAAACGACTTAAATAGTTAAATACGCATTTCAATGCGGATAACATGTTAGAATGTTTAGTCAAAATAGTCGAAATGGTATTCAAGGAATAATTTTGTTTTCACGTATTGTCGACATTTTGAGCGGCAGCGCCCTTAAAATATTTAGAGCTAAATTTCATTTCTCATCCCTTAGGGTATAATTGTTTCAAACAAGTATGGCAAATTTAATCAAAATCGGCCCAGTACTTAAGACTTCACGCGTCTGCACAGAAGGTAGACTTCAGTGAGACATTCTTTGAAATTAAATCCACTTTTTGGACTCATCAAAATCTCATTTTTGCGGCATCACAATTCCTCTTTTATACATTTAGACAGTGTACCAGAAAATAAAAAAATCAAGCAATGGAATTATTCTTTGAATGAATACATTATTTTGTTAATAATTTATCCAATGGCATTGCTAAATAATAGCTCAAAATAAAATAATATAACAGAAAAATTGTCATAATATTCCAAGCATTATATATATATATATATATATATATATATATATATATATATATATATATATATATATATATATATATATATAAAATTGGATATAGCCTAAATAAAACAATGCAATAGATTGTTAAAAAAAGAACATTTTGACAAGGTAATATTTTTATATAGATAGACATTCTATTAAATCGAATTAAGGATAAATCGCCTCGAGAGATTTTAATATTTCAAAAGAAAAAAGTTGGAAATTTAGACAACAAAAACTTTCAATTAACAGATAACGATCTTAATAATATACAGGCTACATAAAAAACAATTCAAATTATAAACAAAATAAACGACTATAGATAATGTAAATGGCGATAGATAAAATGATGTAATAAATAAGGCAATAGACGAGCTCTGAAAGCATTGCTTGTTTTAAATGGAGATAGTTGATTACTGTTTTTTTTTGCGAATTGTCCTGGAATCTACTGGCGATATAATTTTTTTAGTTACTGGTTTGAGATTGAGAATTAATAACGAATTTTTAAAAATGATGTCAAGATACTATTATGTATTTTTTCTCTGTGTAATTTTGAAATGTTAAATTAAAAACAAAAAAAAAAGTTTTATCAAATAAATTATACACCTTTAAACTTCATTGAATAATCAATAAGACTATGATAACTTACGGCAAACTATTGTTTCTTCTACTTATTGAAAGCTTGTTTCTATATTTGTTTCACATTTAATCAATCAAGGTATATCAGAGAGACGCGTGCGTAGTGCCTCACTGCTAATAATTACAATGGAATTGTGTAAAGAAAAATCATACGCCGAGGGCACATCGATAAATGAATTTTAGCCCCAAATTTGTGGCACTACCAACCAAAAACTCTAAAAAAACGTGAAACAAATTATTTCTCGAAAACGGTTCCGACGAATTTGATTAAAAAATTCTAAAATGTAGTCCATTTAAATACGAATCTACCGATGTAAGCCGTTTTCCTCAGAAAATAGCTTTAAACAAGGACGGAGAGAGGCCGGGTTCGATTCCCCGCCGGGGAGAAGTTATTTTTATGATAAATTTTGATGAAATGTTCAATAATAATTAAATGTACCAACGAATACACGAAAATCATCATCAGATAGATATCCATCTTGAGTTGGTCATCAGTTCAGTATGACATACTAACGTAGCCAAAACCACACTATAACATAAATTACAATTATTATACGCCATTGTCACGCAGGAGATCCGGGTTTCCGTTCCACAAAATCTCAATACCCAACAATTTAACAAATAAAATCCCGTCAAGTACTTACTAGCAAGTTACTAAAAGGGTTTCTTCGGTCATAAGAATTCATAAGTACATTATTATTATTTATTTTTATTTTTTTAAACAAAAATATGTAACATGTCGCTTTTCTTACACCTAAATTATCCTTCATCGAAACATTCATCAAAAATATGTCTAAAAATTCACTTTTAAGAAACGAGGAGTGCATTTTATCCATTACCTTAGGTAGTATGCACTAATTTAGTTATTTTAGGGGTAAAATGGCCGCCATTTTGAAAAACGATATATTTTTGTGAACGAAATTTCAATACCTTTGCTATGATACCCAACTTCGAATTTTTAAATGACAAAACTTTTGGGGCTCCAGAGTTACGGCCCCCTAAAATTTTTAAAATTTGACTTTTTTATATCATCTCCCGGAAATATCATTGGACTACAGAGGTGCATATTTTTGTATTTTTGCCTTATTTTTAGCTCCTGTCCAAATAGGGTAGTGGGGGGGGGGGATATTTTTTTTGCGTTTTGTTTTAATTTTTTGGGGGGTAAAATAGCTGCCATTTTGAAAACACGATATATTTTTGTGAACGAAATTTCAATACCTTTAAAATGATACTCAACTTCGAATTTTCAAATGACAAAAATTTTGGGGTTCCCGAGTTACGGCCCCCTAAAATTTCTAAAATTTCACTTCTTTTAGACCAACTCCCGGAAATTTTATTGGACCACAGAGATAAATATTTATATGTTTTTGCCCTTTTTTAGGACCTATCCTAATGGGGTAGAGCAGGGGGGGGGGGGGGGGGTACATTTTGGGTTTGTCTTAATTTTTTGGGGGGTAAAATGGCCGCCATTTTGGAAACGCGATATATATTTGTAATCTACATTTCAATACCTTTGAAATGATACCCAACTTAAAAATTACAAAAAATATAAAATATTGCGATCTATTCGCAATTGATCGCAGATCGCAGAAATTTGGAGTGTTTAAGTCCGCAATAGGTTTTCTGTTTTTGGGCAAAAAAGTTTAACTTGTATACCAAATTTCAAGTCTATAGCTTCAGTAGGTCGGGAGATATACTCCAAGATGCGACGGACGGACGAACTACCAAAAGCATAAGGGTTTCTAGGACGACCTCGAAACCCTAAAAAAGAATAGAGCTATTTAAACGCTTGGAACTTTAATTCGAGAAAGTGACTAAGAAAATAGAGTGATAATTGGGTGGTGAGATGACAATAGAAAGTTGAACAACTTGAAAGTATGCTAAACGGCATCCGGTCCATCATATTAAATACCGCCTCAATGTGAATTATCAGCTAATGTTTTGAATAATTCCGTAAAACTCTAAAATTACCTAATTTTTGACATTTAACTTATACAGGGTGATTGGCGATATATGTACAAAAAAAAAACATAGGGTGATTCTAAACCTCATTGGCTACAAAAAAGTCATATAAATCATGGATCTATTCTCAACCGTTTTCCCACAAGGCCACAATTTATGATTTTTTTTAAGATCGCATACCTGTGCTCATAAAAACACTTATTGCCCCAAAAGTATAAAAGCTAAAACAAAATGTTTAGATTCGTTGTAAAGCTGACAAAATTTCATACAAGAAAAGTATAATATTAATTTTCATACCCTCAAATTACATGACAAAAAAAATTATACAAATTTTATTATTTTTTTAAATAATTATATATATATTTTTTTTGTATTTCCATAACTTGGTAGAGAAAGAGCTTAAACTTGGCATATCGACTCTCTACCAATACAAAAACATTCTAACAAATTAATTAATTCATTAAATTTTACTAATTAATTAATTTTTAATTAATTATTTAAAATTAAAATGAATTAATACTAATATTTACCCTCACAACCAAAAAGCAAAAATATAAAGGATTTATAATAAAAACTTGGTTTTTATGGGCTAGTATTATTAGGTTTGTTCCAACCGAGCATTGTACCGTCCGCGGGATCGTCACCGGCATGCGCAGTAGATAGAAGCCGTTCCAAGCTGACTTGGGACAGTGTTTCGTACCGTACACGAAATCAACTGTTCCAACCCCGGCAGGGATCGTTTGCGAACCGTTCACTGTACGGTCCCAACGATCCTCTGACAATACCACTAAACGATTCCCGAACGATCCGTGGGACGATACAAAGGACGGTACAAATAGCGGGAACAAACCTAATATAAACCTTGAAAGGCGCTGATGATGTCCCGCGTTAGTTCTTGTTAGCGGGTTTTGCCACAATAAAGATATTTTATACAGACAGTATCAAACTTTTTTTTTTAGGAATACTTAAAGCAACTTTATCATAGTAAAATAAAAAACTTGTTTAACTGACCCATGTCTTTTAACGAAACAATAGTTATTTATGCACCTAGGGAGTAAAGTAAGCCATTATTCCCTGAGCGAAAAAGTTGGTTCTTGAGGCGAAGCCGAAGGAACCATGGTCCCTAAATCCCGAGGCGCAGCCGAGGGAATAACTCTAATTAGCTCCCGAGGCGCAGCCGAGGGAGATAATTATCGCGAGGGGAATAATATGGCACTTTACTCACGAGGTACATACAATATTTTATCTCCAGTAGGAAGAAAATACACATTTTCGTCCATTGCACAGTTTTTATTTATTATTTTAATAAATAACAATAATTATTAGCACTTTTAATAGCAGATAATATAAGAGATTCAATATTAAAATCAAATAAAAATTGGAATTAAACTCAAATAGAAGGTTATTTAGATGCAGGTTATAAACAATGAATCAATGATAAATATGGTCAAAAAAGCGCAGTGCCGCCAACCTGATTTCAACAACTTCATTACATTTGCCATTCATTTTCTACTAATAATAAAATAATTAAGTTGCAATCTTTACTTTTTTGCCCTACTTTACTTTTTCGCCCTACTTTTTGAGTTAGGGATGAAAAGACCTGTTTTAGTCCCTCTAAACTAATTCAAAATCATAACTTTTTTTCCCTACTGGAGATAAACATGATTTTCTTTTTCTTTTTGTGTACAAAATGTTTCTTAACCTCAAAGGCAACAAAACACAACTAATGTGGGAAAACAACAATTAAATAAAGTAATGAGATACTAGAAAAGATTTTTTTTTTCTTTTTACTAATTTCATTATAATGTTAAAGTAAAAGAAAATAGATACTTAAAAAAGCAAAAAACCCGGGTCTTCCTTGTTCTACAAGTGTTACGTATACATCTCAATGAGAAAACTAATTCCACGAAATACGTGCGAAAGGATGTATTGGGAAATTCTAAAAGTCAAGAACATTTTAATTCAAAAAAGGAAAGATATTTTCTAAAGTTAATGATGACAATTATCATCAACAAAAAATGCATCAGGAATTCCGATTTTCATTCGATGGAATGTCGATGAGATGATTTACACGGGTGGTTAGTTATGGCATAACAGCCTAGGTGGAGGAGAATTACAGGTTTGGTAGGAGTCAAGAGTCCAGCAGAGGAAGGGGTCATTATGTCAGCTGTTATTACTTTCCATTTCAGCATCTTACTTTCTTCTCTATATTTAGCTAAATTAGTCCTTTCGCCTTTACAGTATAACACATAATCAGCTGGGAAATGATGCAGCTGATTTTTTACACATCAAATATGTATTACGACAAAGATTTTAAAAGAGGTAGAGGAAGCACAGTGAATAAAAAAACATTTTTGGAATGTCCTCACATGTTGGGGGACAAGGCAAATTGTATGATCCTCAGTAAATAAATAGTTTTTTGACCAAAAAATCAAATTGATTTTAGTTTGTGACTTAATATAGGGGGCCACTTTAATTTGGAGAATCTTTTTACAAACTAACCTTTTTTGGGAGAGACCAAAAAATAACTCATACACAAAATTTTAACTTGATGTACTTAAACTGTAATTAATTGACGTTTATGCGCGATATTTCCTAGACTTTGGCTCCACCCTGGCCACAACCTGCATTCCTCACAACACGTATCTGTTTACGGAATCTCAATCCGAATCGGAATCATGACGTGCACCCTGGCCGGCCGGCCGTATCTTTAAAGATTTTACAAGACTAGCGGAGCAAATAATAAATAGACAATTTTTGAAGTTATAAACCAACAAAGCGTTGCCAACGCTTGTTAACGACGGGACTAAAAAGTATTCATACATAATATATATTATAACATATTCCTCACTTAAAAAAACGAGGCTTAGTGCAATAGGATACAATGAATAGAAATAGAATGCACTAAAAAGAGTACTAGAACGCATAATCGTCACGGCCTTTTCTATTTTCGTTACACACTAATGAACTCGTACTTTATGAAGCGTTTATTATCTTTTAATCACAGTTTTAAACCCGTAATTCATAAAATAAGGAAGAAACTATCTCCCATTACGTGAGTTGTATAAGTGAAAAAAATATGAAGATTATTTTTTATCGATAAATATTCATTTTTATTTGTTTTATTTTTTTTTCTTATTGATAAAAATTCAATCTGGTATTAGAAATTAACACAGGAGTTCTATTAATTTTAATTAAAGTTATATAATTAATATGATATTATTTATTATGCTAAAGCTTTCCCCCTTTTAACACATAATAAAATTATCATTTTATTTTTAAATAATAATAATATAGTATGAATAAATTGTTTTTATTTTAAATGATTAAAGTACAGAACTTTTTGTAATATACATTCAAATAGTTCATACATCGAGATTTCTTTTAACATGTTACCCTAAATTTTATCAATGTTAGTCCTACATTTTCTGCGGTTGCCCAAAAATTGTTGTTTTAAAAAATATTGTACTTAAAAATTTATTATTAATTATTTTTGAACTGTTACATTCTAATGATAACATTTTATATGATCAATAATATCGAGAGAATGAAACATGATAATAATTCTAAAGAATGGTGAAACATTTATCTTTGGCAAATGACGCACGAGAATGAGGAGAATTGTAAACAAATATGTCTACATTTTAGCTCCAAATTAGGGGCTTTACTCCTAAAAATTCGAGAAACATTTTCTCAAAAAAAAAACTTTAATTTTAAGTCCAATTAAATAAGAATTTAAGTAAGTAGTTTGGTTTATTTCCATGTATATGATTCTTATTGATAATAGGGTCTAACGGAAAAATTAAGAGTTTAAGCTTATAAGTCGTTTTCCTGGGAAAAAATATAGTTTCCGAAGTATTAATAAAAAAAAAAATTTTTTTTCGCTGAAATCGAAACCGATAAGAAAACAATCAGCTTTTAAACGCTATATAAATACGTATAATAATTAAATCAGTATATGTATGAGATGTAGAAAATTTTGTTTGAGTTTGTCGGACCGATTTATTACTTTCTCATAAAAGTAGTATATATAGGTATAGCGAGGAAATATTTGGATAGTTAAATGAATGTAATATTAGATTTAAATTTAATCCAAGAGAATATTTGGAACTTAAATTCAAGCGTTATATTAGATTCTCATCATTACTAAGTATGTGAGACAGTTTTGTTCGATTTAGTAGGACTGAACAAACCTAAAGCTGCGAGCTGCGACAAACCTTGACACATAGTAATAATAATAGTATATAATATAATAATAGTAATTAATAGAATAAATATAGCAATAGTTTAACTGACCAACAAAATAGATATGTGAATAACCGATCCAGATAGATATAATAGTGAATAAATGATCAACAAATCATTAACCTATTTTTCTTATTTTTTCGTGCTTTGAGCAATTGAAACTTTTTAATGTGCGGTCTTCATATGACATTATCATCATGACCTGGTTATGATGTAAATGCGTATTTTCGTACTTCATTAATATGTACTATGTACATTGTAAACAACTTGAGCTACATTAAAAATAACGTTATAACTTAACCTCATGCGGGACAAGGAATAACAATCTTTTATTCTACATTGAAATCAAACTTTATACATTGAATTCGACGTGAGTTAAAATAATTATTTGTTTAGCTTTATGATTGATTATGTTTTGACGTTTGAGATGCTTAATACGTTGTAAATTCTAAAGCTTATTCGAAGCCATTTTCTTTTAAAAATTATTATATTAATTAATAATAATTTGTGAATACGAAAGTGCCTATACATTAAACTCATTTAACAAATCAAAAGGGGTGTTGTTTAACTTGTTTATTGTAACGTATACTATACGAGTATAGTTTCACTTTTTTCAGTGTACAACCATTGTCAGGATCGGACTTTATTACATCATAAATAGTAATGATGATAGGTTAGGTTGGAAATGTATTTCACTAAACTAACGACTTAGAAATATTACGCAAACTTCTTCTTTCTATAATCTCTACAGTCTACAATTGATCCTCTGGGCCGGATATAGTTATTTTTTTAATTTTACTTTTGTTTAATCTCGAGTTTTTACCGTCCTTTGTAAGGCATGTTTGTTGGCCTTGGGACAGATTGGTTCCTTTCGCGCCTTGTTCCCCCACCTTGGACTCTCTTCTCCCCTCTTATGTACTCTGTATCTAGTCTTAAGTAAGCCTCAGTCGGGCTATGTCTCTTGTATTGTATGCCACGTTTTCTATAAGTACACGACAATATTTACAATTTACACTATCTCGTTTTTATTTATTACTCGACCCCACGAACAGTACAGTCCACTTACTCGTCTTAACATTTTGGTCCTATGGCCCTGATAAAATCAGTGAAATCGTATTGAAAATATAGTGTAAATTAAGAATTAATCGGACATTTTCGAAGTGATAATAGTGCGTAGAGCTGTGGATGCGGTTCCTTAGGAGAGCTCGTCAAGGCCAACCCCAGCTCGCTGCTGCCCCCTCTACCCGACTTCGTACCTCGACTCGAACCGTGCTTCTGACGTCACGCCACGTACCCTTTCTCAGGAATCTCTTCTACTCGGCAAGCGGCCTGTCTTCAATCGTCCCCGTTCAGATAAGCCCGTTCATTCATTAAAAACCTATATACTCCATTCCTTATCTCCTATTCTCCCGTTCTTTTAGGCACCTCATATCATATCATATCATTTCTTATTATTTTTTCTTTTAATGCTTAACTTTTGAATACCAACTACATATGATTTCTAATTTCTTTGTTTTTATACTTGTTTTATTTATGAAAGATCAAACGCATTTATTTTGAAACCTTATCTTTTTAATTCTTATTATACTGAGATTATAATTTATATGTTTCTCATTTATTTTGATTATTCTTTATATTTTATTTTAGAACTATTATTATTTTTGCGTATTTAAATGTTACGATTAGTAATAACTTAGAACTTTTTCTTTTAGGTATTTTAATGTTTTAATTACCTATCTAAGTTGATTTCCGTTAATATTATTTTCACGTTAGTTGGGTACCGATTTTCGCCATGGTCAATTCTCGTAACAAAAAGGAGGCAAGTAAGAAATCGGAGATGGTGTTTGACTTTTCACCTCGGCAACAAATAGAAGCCAGAGTTTCTCGTATTAAGGATTACGTTGATAACTTCGATTTGACAACTAACACGATTGCTTCTCTAAAACCTCGATTATCCGCATTACAAGAGTGCTGGAAAAAATATGACCAAATACTCGATCTGTCTAACGAAGACCAAGACGCTCGGCAAGCTTTCGAAGAGACATATTTCGATCTCGTTTCAAGAATAGAAACTTGGTTAGAAAATATTACGCCTTCAATTTCAAATGAACCTCTTAGACCACCAAACCCTATAAATAATCATTCCACGGTGAAATTACCTACAATAAACCTTGGCTCGTTCCACGGAGACTATACACAATGGCTATCCTTTCGTGATATGTTTCAATCTTTAATTCACGTTAACGCCGCCATTAGTAAAATAGAAAAATTTTACTACTTAAAATCATGTCTTAAGGGAGATGCCGCTAATGTGATTGTTAACTTAGAGGTGTCATCGGAATCCTACGAAACGGCGTGGGATCTTTTGCGGAAAAGATATGACAACAATAGATTGATTGTTAGCCAACACGTTCGATCTCTTTTTAATCTACCTAAAATTGACAAACCGAACAGCTCGTCTCTTAGATCATTACTTGAATGCTGCTCTACTAATATAAGAGCTCTGGAATCATTAAATCAGCCCGTCGAATATTGGGACACTGTAATAATACATCTAGTCACTTCGAAATTAGATTTTGTAACGTTGCGTGAATGGGAAAACTCATTGAAAACTGATGAGTGTCCCACATGGCAGTCACTTCACGATTTCCTAAAACATCGATGTCAAGTGATTGAATCAGTGGAAACTACTCGTACGTCTACGTCATTATCGTCCGATAAAGCCTCCAAGAATCATGCCCCGTCTCACGGATATAGAAAACACGACTCTCCAAAGATCAACCGCGAAAATAGAGAAACTGTTTGCTTCTCCGCTCGTCAACATAATAGCCCCAACAATCGGTGCGAAGTTTGTAAAAAAGATGAAGATCATCCTATATATGTATGTCCCGAGTTTAAAAATTTAAGTATTGAAGCTCGATTAGATAAAGCAAAGGCTCTAGGTGTTTGCATTAATTGCCTTCGAAAAGGTCATTACCAGAACCAATGCCGCTCTTCCGGATGCAAAAAATGTGGGAAAAGACACAACTCAGCTCTCCACAGAGAATCAAACCCGCTGGTAAATCTCAATCAAAATAAAAATTCCGAAGCTTCCAACGATCAATCTTCATCCTCAAATCAGACTCTTAGTCATGTCTCTAGCTTCACAGGGAACTCGAATATCATTTTACTTTCCACCGTCGTTCTTTATATCCGTAGCAATAACGGAAAGCTAATTCAAGCGAGAGCATTGTTAGACTCTTGCTCCCAGAGTAATTTTATTACGGAACATCTAGCCGACATGCTGCAACTCAAACGAAATAAAATCAACACGGACATATCAGGCATAGGCGTGAATGGTACTAAAGCCACGTCTGCCATTCACGCCCAAGTTTCTGCACGACACGGGAGTTTTTCAGCTAGGTTGGATTTTCTTGTACTTCGCCGGATTACGCAAAATTATCCTCATAAACCGATCCAACTACCACCAAATAAAATACCCGATTGTATTCAACTCGCCGACGAAGAATTCCACTGCCCTGGTAAAATTGATCTGCTCTTAGGAGCTGAGATATTTTTTGAGGTTCTCGAAACTGGTAAGATTCGTCTTGATAATAGTGCAATTGTCCTTCAGAACACTAAGTTCGGCTGGATCGTTACTGGAAAGTTAAACAATCAAAATATTAAATCACCCTCTTCAATTTGCAATCTCTCTATCACAGAAAATTCATCAATAACTATCAATCGTCTAATCGAACGTTTTTGGACTGTTGAAGAGCGCACCGTTCCTTCTTCTTTAACTCGTGAGGAGAGGGAATGTGAGGATCACTTTAATAAAACTGTTTATCGGAACAATGAAGGTCGCTTTGTTGTCACGTTACCTATCAAGGAAGATCTCAGTCGCATAGGATCTACCCAGAAAATTGCATCTAAACGCTTATATCAAGTTTCGAAAAGACTTGACTCGAACCCTTTAATCAAAACACGTTATCACGATTTTATGAATGAATATGTCTCACTCGGCCATATGATACCAGTTCCCGATGATTACGTACCAAATAATATAGTTTATCACATTCCACACCATGCAGTTCACAAAGAAGATAGCTCTTCTACCAAACTTAGAGTTGTTTTCAATGCTTCAACGAAAGGAACCAACGGGCTTGCACTCAACGATTGTTTGATGGCTGGTCCCGTTGTGCAAGACGATATTTTTTCTATTACTGTTAGGTTTAGGCAACACCAGTTCGTTCTCATAGCTGACATCACAAAGATGTACCGCCAAGTACTGATCAATCCTAATCAATACGATTTGCAACGAATCGTATGGTGGGATGACTCGTTGAAAAAAGAAAAGGATTTTTGGCTCGTTACCTTGACATATGGCACAACTCCAGCATCGTTTCTCGCAACTAGATGCATCACCAAGCTCGCTGAAGAAGAAAAAGGTGATTTACCAATCGCTTCACGCATTCTTAAACGCGATTTCTATGTAGACGATATGATCACAGGGTGTGACTCTATAACTGAAGGCTTAGAGTTACAGTCACAGGTTATCACGATGCTCGACCGGGCTGGAATGCAGCTGGGGTTCTAATACTCCTGAATTACTATCAAATATTCCCGATGAGAAAAGAGAAACCGCTTCTCTAATAACGTTTGAGCAAGATGAAATCATAAAAACTTTAGGGTCTTATTGGAATCCTGACAAAGACCATTTTCTGTTCCGTGTTTTAGATGTTAATTCTACTGGAAACATTACTAAGCGGACAGTCCTATCTGACATCGCTCGTTTGTTTGATCCTTTAGGGATCGTGGCACCAGTTATCGTTAACGCCAAAATTTTAATGCAAAAAATTTGGCAAATAGGCTCGTCATGGGATGATTTATTACCTGAAGAATTTCTAGTTACCTGGAAAAGGTATAAACTCGAATTACATCAACTGACATCACTTAGTGTGCCTCGTTGTATTATACCAATTGCTAATCCTCGTAGTTTGCAGTTACACGGATTTTGTGACTCGTCGGAGGTAGCATACGGTGCGTGCCTGTATTTACGCTCTATTTACGATAATGGAACCATCACGTCTCGTTTAATAGCCTCGAAATCAAGGGTTGCACCTTTAAAAAGTACAACCATTCCACGTCTAGAACTGTGCGGAGCTCTTTTGCTTGCTGAACTAGCCGACAAGGTCAGCAAGGCATTAGATCTCACATTTACTAGTCATTTCTGGACTGACTCAACTATTGTCTTAGGGTGGTTGAATACGCAACTTCGTCTCAAAACTTACGTAGCTAATAGGATATCTCAAATACTCGAACTGACTGAAAATCATCAATGGAATCACGTACGATCTGAATGCAATCCTGCTGATATCTTATCGCGAGGTGCAACACCTAATGAATTAATTTCTTCCAATCTCTGGTGGTATGGACCAAGCTGGCTGACAATTCCTGATGCTCAGTGGCAGTCCATTTCATTTCAAACACCTACTGATCTACCTGAAACCAAAACGAAACCAACCGTTCTACTTTCAATTATTCCAGACACAGAATTCATAAGTCGATTTTCAACAATTCTTAAACTCCAACGTCATACTGCTTGGTGGTTAAGATTTATCAAATGCTGTAAAGATCCACAATTTAAAAGGCCTCGACCGCTACTTATAGAACCCGACGAACTTCAATCTTCTCTCGAACATATCATTCGTCTAGTTCAAGCTGAGTGTTTTCAGCAAGAAATTCATGATCTTACTCGTGGTCGCTTCGTTCATCATCGTAGTAAACTTCGCAGTCTCGTACCCTTCATCGATGCCAGTGGTCTGCTCAGGGTGGGCGGTCGCTTGCAAAAGGCTGAATTAATAGAATATGACCAGAAACATCCTTTACTGCTTCCTTCAAAGCATCAACTTACAAAATTAATTATTCGCGCAGAACATCTTAAACTTCATCATGCCGGACCTCAAGCTACGATGGCATCGATCAGATTAAAATACTGGCCTCTAAATGGCAAAGCCATTACCAGGAAACTTTGTCATGAATGCATTATATGTTTTCGATCAAAAAGGCATTCTGACGTAACCCAGCTTATGGGAAATTTACCGATGGAGCGTGTAGCACCACTGTCTCCATTTGTAAACACCGGAGTTGATTATTGTGGTCCTATAAACGTTAAAACTGGTTTAAGGAAAAACTCGAAACTCATAAAGACATATGTGGCTGTCTTCGTGTGCCTCTCCACAAAGGCAGTACACCTTGAACTTGTTCACGATCTAACTTCTGAATCATTTATTGGAGCCCTGAAACGGTTCATAGGTCGCCGCGGAAAATGTGAAAAAATATATTCTGACAACGCTACAACATTTACCGGAGCTAACAAGCAGCTTCAAGAACTTCACGATTTTCTTCTCGCCGAATCTAATAAATTTAAAATCTATAATTTTCTTTCTGAAAACGGTATTAAATGGGTTTTCTCTCCTCCGCGTGCTCCTCATCATAACGGTCTCATGGAGGCCGCTGTTAAGTCTATGAAGACACACTTAAAACGGGTTGTGGGTAATAGTCACTTAAATTCAGAAGAACTTATTACTTTACTTATTTCTATAGAATCTATCTTAAATTCCCGACCTTTATACACACTCCCATCCGATCCTAACGATTTTAATCCCTTAACACCTGCACATTTCCTTATTGGTCGCCCGCTAACTGCTACGTTGGAACCTGATTTGAAACCTGTTAACATAAATACCTTATCACGATGGCAGAGAATCCAACAACTCACTCAATCTTTTTGGTCACGCTGGAAGGCTGAATACTTGTGTCATCTTCAGAACCGCTACAAATGGTCTTCATCCTCTCCAAACCTTAAACTCGGAACTGTCGTTCTTATTAAAGAAGATAATGTTCCACCATTATGTTGGCCATTAGGTCGCATCGAAGCTCTTCATCCAGGTGACGATGGTCTAGTGAGGGTCGTAACTGTAAGGTCTTCCAATGGTTTAAAGAAGAGATCTATCACTAAGATATCTCCCCTGCCGATGGAAGAAGACTGATTTTAATTTAATTTCTTTAAATTTTTGTTTCGCAATTTTAATTTTTGTATAATATTTCTTATTAGATTTTTATTTATATTTCTCAATTTAAATTTTGAATAATCCTAATCTTTGTCACTTTAATTTGCTTGATATTTGCTCAATTTGATTGTAATTCACTTTGACTTACCTGTTTAAATGTAACTTGAATAACCTTAAAGTTAATTTCTAATCATAAATGTTTATTTGAATGTATCACTATAATATTTAATTTTTGTATTATTTTTAATTTTGAAAGTCCCTCTTTCAAGGTGGGCGGTATGTTTAATCTCGAGTTTTTACCGTCCTTTGTAAGGCATGTTTGTTGGCCTTGGGACAGATTGGTTCCTTTCGCGCCTTGTTCCCCCACCTTGGACTCTCTTCTCCCCTCTTATGTACTCTGTATCTAGTCTTAAGTAAGCCTCAGTCGGGCTATGTCTCTTGTATTGTATGCCACGTTTTCTATAAGTACACGACAATATTTACAATTTACACTATCTCGTTTTTATTTATTACTCGACCCCACGAACAGTACAGTCCACTTACTCGTCTTAACAACTTTTGCTTTCCAGCTTTTTATAGAAGATAACGGAAGCGTTGAGATTATTCTAAAAAACTAATTTTAAAATTAAATTAAAAAAAAAATCATGTCAGAAATCCGTCTCAGCTGTCAGGGCACATTTTTGGTCTCGTGTTTGTCTGTGGGTCTGTCCTTTCAACTGTCTCAAAATTGAATATTACTTAAACATATGTGTTTTCCCACAGATCCAAATCTCATATGACCATTCGTACAATATTAAGACATGGGGAAGCTTTATGCCACACAAATTGGCAGAATATTTTTTTTTTATGCTATAAAATTCTTTTAAAGATATAACTTAATTTCATATACATTTTTGTTTCGGGCCGAAACGAAAAAATAACGATTAATGCACAATAGCCTAACAATTTCATTTGTCCTTTCCTATACTCAGTAGCGTATCCTTCCTATGTATATACGCGCATCATTATGTAAATGTGTCATTCTGTTTCTTATACGTCCTTTTTAACTTACAAGTAGAAATCAAAGCAATTGCCGTTAAAGGATGCGTGTAATAACTTCCTTTCAGCTTACTTAGCTTTCTCAAGGTGTCTATTTAAAGCCAAAATAACAACACACAAAATTATCGTTGAAATAAGCCGACATAAAAATAAAAATCTTCATTGATTTGCCTACGTATAATTTAAAGATAATAGTAAAATGATATAATATCCTCTCTCTCTCTCTCCAATGGTTTGTCTCGCTGTATTGATTGTGTAAATCTAAAAATAGTATTGTAAAGGCAAACAAAGTAGGTTATAGAAATACTATGTAGAAAGGAAGGTTATCTTGTGATAAAATGTCCATGGCTTGTTTATTTCATATATGAAGTCATGTCAGGTTTTAATTCTACTTGGAGCAAGTGCAATTCATTTGAGAAACTAGACCTTCGGAGTTTTATTTTAATTAAAAAGATTATTTCAAGAAGAAAATTTGATTTTTTTTTTTTTTTTTTTTTTTTTGCTGCTTCTTTTACCTATCCGATTAACACATCATTAGGATATTACTGGACAGGGGATAATTATTCAGGGGCCACTTTATTCATCTACTCGATAACATCGTCAGTTGAAATAAAATGACTTAAGAAGTTATATCTTATACTAAACTTTCTCAAATATGAGCACATAACAACTTCGTCCAGTGTTTTCCATTAGCTTTGTAAGTTGCTTTATAGTTTAAATTTAATATTATTAAACATATTATCAAAATTAAAAATAAATAATTCTTCCCCGGCGGAGAATCGAACCCGAACTCTGTTTTTAACAACTATCGCAAATTTCTTATCAACTGGATTTTTTCTAGGAAAACAACTTATAAAGGGATTTAAATTCGAATTCAAATAGACTACAAAATAAAATAATCGAAATAATATTATTATTAATTTTTGGGAGCATTTTGTCTCGGGAAATGATTTTTCTGAACATGTCAAATTTAATCTAAATCGGTTCAGTAGTTCAGTCCACGCGTCTGCGCAAACGACCACCTGACATTTTTTTAAAACCACTTTTTTGTACTCACAAAAACCTTAAATTTTAAATCCATCAAAATCGATCTTAATACTTCCTCTTTATATACCATACTACGTATTGTGAGAAAGTAAAAAACAAATATTTTAAAGTGAACCTAATATAATGCTTAACATTATGAGATGTAACTTGATCAATATAATGTCAAATGTAAATAACACATATATACATGTCATGCTTATCATGTTTAACTTTAGAGTTGACAAGCAGTGGCATAACTATGGGCCCACCCGGGCCCGTACTGCAAGGGGGCCTCCAAATCAACGACGAGGGGGGCCCCAGTTCTAAATGCAGGAGGTTATTTTTGCTCATCAATTTTGTTTGGCGATGGGGCCCCCAACATTTTCTTGCGGGGGGCCCCCAATGCCATAGCTACGCCACTGTTGACAAGTTGATCAGTTTAGAATAAAATTAATGATTATTATGGCCAATTAGCGAGCTCAATACAAACATGTAAAGATTTAGAAAACATTTACGATTGTTTTATATGAAATGTTTTAATTTCGTTTTAATAAAAAACTTCTTAAATGTTTGGTATTTTAAAGATGAACACAGTTGCTTTTATAATAACTCATGTAGTATTAAAGAACAAAAGAATCCGCAGATAATCTTTAAAGAATAATCAAATACTAAAGATAATTTATTTTCTTCTCTATTATCCGACCCTTTGTAACGGTAATATTATAGTTTTATAAACTTTGTACAAACCAATATTGCGGTTAACCGTCTTTTGTCATCTTCAACTTAAAACCGAGTTGCAAAACCGTGACATTATGGCTGTTGAAGCGTAAAAATATAAAATATCCGAATTGCACGCGAAGGAAAGAAGTTAAGAAAGGAGATAAGTACTTGACAATTTCAATCACGCTGAAAAGGTTCGAGTCGTGACAGAAACTAGGAGTATCATATAATTACATTACCGTGGTTTTATGCACTTTTCATTTATTTAATCTGAACGAATTTATCCTGTCCACTTTAATTATTATTATTATAATTACATAACTTTTTTTTACTATAGAATGAGATAGGTTGAATATAGCAGCATACATATCATAAATGTGTTCCCGAAAAAAATTAGTTTATATTTTGTTAATGCAAGTACTCCTAATTCATAAATCATGAGATATTCAGTTACTTGTAAGTGTTACAAACCCAGCCAAGCAAAGCTGTCATATAATATCATCCCGCCAGCAACATTGATGTTACAAAAGGAAAAAAATCGTCAGAACTTAGATTTATGATTTAAACACTTAAGTCTACGACTATTTAGTAAAATATTTTCTATAATGGGAGGGAACATAGAAATAAGGAGGTCTGATTTAGAAACTCTGTGCGGCATCTAGATATTCTTTTTTAGTTAAATAACGTTAATGTTTCTTGACGTTAGTTAATGAACCCATCAAATTAAAAAAAAAATGCATTAAACATAACACACTACGTAGCACGGAGATCCAGCTTGCAAATTAATCAAATTATAAGTCAATAATTTTATATTAATTTTTTTTTAATAAGTAAAAAGGGTCAATTATTTTTATTTTATTTTAATATTGGATTAAATAACGTGATTGTTATATTAAATGTAAAATACTAATTACAAAAAATGTGGGCTGGAAAGCAATTACAAAAAGACTACAAGACAAAAAAAAACTAAGTCAAGGAGTTAGTTAATTATTGGACTTTCTCTCTGATCATGGAACAATTAACTACCAGTGAATAAGTAAAGCTCAGAAACAGTAGATTACAACATTCCATTCAAAGACTCCCTCCAACTTGATCAAATTAAAGCAGTCTGATCCTTAAACTTTTTTTTCACAGTAGTTCACCCATCTAAATTAATACGTGTTCAATACCTAGACAGGAGAGACATTTTTCACACTAAGCCAGTGTTTCCCAAAGTGTGGTACGCGTACCCCTGGGGGTACGGGAAGAGTTTGGTGGGGGTACGCGCTGCAATGGGCTTTGACTGCGTAGTCAATTTTACTGAGAAGGATAAAATTGTTTATGCTGAGGCAACAGAGTTCATCATAATTTGGTTCCCTGTTAATTTATTTCTTAAATTGGATTTTTGTTTTCGTTTATGTACTAATTTCTTTTTTTTTTTGTTATTGAAGTATACGCATATTTTATTATTATTTTTTTTATTTATCATCCTATTTCTTGTTATATTTGTTACATGACGACTAGAGTCGTGGGACAAATCCCAATGAGTGAAGTGACTCACATTATTAGACCTAACTCCTTGGTTTTAGTTGTTTTAGTTTTGGAAAAATTACTTTTTAAGAGTAATAATTTGTAAATATTTGACAAATAGAAAGTTTTTAATTTTTCATTTTTAAAAAGGATTAAACCTAAAGGGTTGAAAATGTTCCAACATAAGTAGGAACGAATTATAACTGTTTTATAGAAAGAAAGTGGTTTATATTTATATGATTTCATTTTTTTAAGAACAATCCCGATTGACACTATTAGAAAAAAACTAATTAAATAATAAAAGACAACCAAAATATAAATGGATTTTTTTTTTTTTTTTTAAACGAGGGGTACTTAGTGTTACGAAAATTATAGAAAGGGTACACAGATGATAAAAGTTTGGGAAACACTGCATTAAGCGATCGGAATCACTAACCAGGTAGAACGAGAAGTAACCGTTACGACCTCATCGATCAAGTCCAGAATTTTGTTCGCTAAGTTTAAAAGTTGAAAACATTATAACGATAACAATAATGAAGATTATAATCTCATTACCGCATTTGGCTTAAAATAATTATTATTTGAAGTCTTACGACGAAATAAATAATAACAATTTATTCAAGCAAGTGTTTCGCGCATGTTTAGTACCAGCAGGACTATGTTTTGCCTGTATTTTTACCATTTGTAAACCTATTACCGTTATCAGCAAATATAATTGCTACACTTGCTGTTAAATTATATACTTTAGTTTTCCATCTTTACTAATATACAAAGAAGTATGACTAATTTACTAATCAGCGGAGCAGCGACGATAAAATAAAGGAAAGAGGTGATTGCTTTTTACTGTATAAGTCACTTTTTCCAGGGATGTAGGAAATATGCATAGACATTCTTTGGCTAACAAAGAATCAAAGAAAGAATATGGTTTATCCAGAGATACTAATTAATTATAATATAAAAATTGGCTCCAACGGTACAAACACCTTCATTAAATAGCCAATAGATTGTCCCACATTAATTTCACATTAAATATTGTATAAAAATAAATGTGACCCTACTGGGAAGCGAAACAAGTTCAAATCACTCTTTGATTTCCCTTTGGGATCACATATTTTATACTCATGTGACCATTCGTCTCATGTGCCACACAAACTGACAGACTATTTTTAAAAATTTATGTATTTCAGTACGTAATATCGGGATGAGCAGTAAGTACATTTTTAAAGAGTGTTTTAAAAAGCCCTTCTATGTTTAATTACTTATAAATCTTTCTGTAAGAATACAGGGTTATGCGCTTCAGACTATATATTTACTAAAGTAACATCAAATTGCTCCATCACTAAAACAGTCCATTAATCAAGCTATTTGTTAGTACATTTTTAAGTAAAAAGATTACCTAAAAAAATCTTATTTATGAAGAAATCCTAAAATACATACATGGAGATTTGAAGCTGCCACTTAAATTACTTTACTATATAAGGTTATCTAACATATCACAAATTTATGAGCTCTTTCGTTGCACTAATCTTTAAACCTGCTAAACCGATTTGTATGAAACTTTTAATTAACACATCACACAGAAATTTTCGAGCTCAAACTCTGGGTTTTAACCAAAAATCTTAGAAGTGGTTGAGAATGCACAGCGCAAACAACTCGCTTTAACTTGCTCAAACATAAGAGACAGCAGAATGGGCTTCCGAGCGGCAAACAGAGTTTTTATAAAGAATGACTTTTTCTCGAAAACCAAAAGTAAACAAATTTTACCATTTCAGTGCTCTTAGTATCAGTATCTTGGGACACACTGTGAATGCAGAGAGAATTGAATTTGTATTTAAACGAGAGATTTAAATCAATATTACTACGTATGTATATTAGAGTGTTTTTGCTTTTTCTTTTCGGGTAGTTTGAAGCCGAAGCTATTCTAAGCCCAAAAACAGAGACCATGTAGGCGGGTCCATTGAGCAATCCCTGCACTCGTCCTGTTTAATGCAGGATGAGTGGGGATCGGCCACTTCACACATCTACTTGATATGATCATCAGTGTGAAACATGAAACATGTCTTACCTCCCTCGGATTCCAACCATCACTAGGTTATAGGTAAATGACCTTTGTTTAAGACGAGTTTACAAAACTACTCGGGTACACCGATCTCCTTTAAGTCTACTTAGTAAGGAACATAATGGCACAAAGAAAGTTTTTTTTTAACTCCTACACAATGACTGTAATCATTATAAAAGGCGACGAGTGAATAAAGAAGAAATGAACAACTATTTCAACAACCGAACTTACAAGAGGATCAAATAGAAATCCTTTTCAAGGTAGTTTGAAAACGAAAACAAAAGAAGAATACAAACTAGTTTGAGACAACCTGATGAAACACTGCAAAGAACAATTCACACCGGTGAAATAAAACAAAGCTTGATTCCTATCACATACTCACCCTATTTATTAAAATTACCTTTACATTTAATTATACCTGAAATTATTTGCTGAATGTTTTAAGTGTAATAAGAAAAACACAAAACTGTTATCAAGAAGCTAATTATCACAGTGAATAAAAAGGGGATGTGGAACAGTTGTGAAATAATGACAAAAATAAAATATTGCAGTACGTTTGCGCTACCAGCATAATAAGAAGATAATGAAGAGCTCATTTCATTCAATGTCAAGCAACTCAATGAGCTTATTTTCAATATAATAGACGTCCCCCAGGCCCCAGGCTGGTGATATGGTACGGGCGTCGGGCGTCAACCACGTCGTACCCTTGGTTGATACGAGCACCAAATATTGGAAGGGAAACATAGTGAGGGTTTACAGTGTACATCTAACATTGAGGGAATACCTCCCACCATATAATTTTGAGATAATGTTGTCCCCCTTTTAAAATTTTATAAAAACATACATTATTTAATTAATGTACGTGTGTACGAGTATGAATTAAACTTTATACAACAATAATGCGATCCTGCTGGCAATTGAAAGGCGTTTATTTATAAGGATCTTTTTCAATTTCTAGCGTGTAACTGTTACTGTTTGAAATCTATTGTATTAAATTTTTATTTTATATAATGAAGACATCAACTTTGCTTTTCGAGTTTAAATCACTAGAGGTACAAAGTTAGAGTCGTAAAACCAGTGCTATTTGGCTATTTGGATGCTAAGCTTGCAAAGTAACTAAGTTCTTAAAAAAATTCTAGAAATCGATTTTTCAGCCGTTGCCTCAGAAAAATCCTCAATGTATACTAGAGACAGAAGATTAGCCACGAAGAATTTTGTTCGAATTAAGGATACAATTTATCAAGGGAACCCGTATAAATTAAGGAAGGATTAGATGGATCGGACACACCCTGAAAAGGAGGAAAGCTACATTACTTTTGAATCCACAGGAAAGGAAATTTGACAGGTCTAGAACAACAAGTAGAACGGCGGCTAAAGAAATTAAAGTAGGAAGCAACATGGGGGGAGAATTAAAAAGCATTGGCACAAATCGAGTCAAGTGGAAAGAATTTGGTTGCAGCTATATATCTCCTTATTAAGGAATTCAATTTTTAAGTTTTTGATTGTATTCATACTACGGAACGTTTAAATTTTAATTTAAATAAAATTATAATTACTAATTACAACGGGAGATATATAGAGAAAAATAGACTTCAGCACCGGGATTCGAATCACGGGCCTCCTTTATTTCCAGTAAAGACGCTTTAGCCAACTAAGCTATACTGGAGAATTATTTCCTCTGTCGATAACGATACCAAGTCCCGAATTAAGCTTTCAAATTTTTCCACAAGTCTAGAAGTCAACATTAACGACATAAGAACTAGACCGAGAAATAACGCTTGTAATTATAAAGTACCAAATTAGTACCTGTACTTAGTACAATCAATTAGGAGACCCGTGGTTCGAATCCCGGTGCTGAAGTATATTTTTCTCTATCTGTCTCCCGTTGTAAATAGTAATTATAATTTGATTTTTATTAAGGGATTAATGAATTGATCAACATTGAAGACCAATTTGATGACTACATATTTTATACTTTTTGTAATAACAAACGTACATACTAAGATCCTTTCAGCTGTTTATCTCAATTAGTTTCTGGTTCCGTTTAGTCAGTATTTATGTAATGGTGGGAAAGAATTAGCCTTTGGTTCCTCCTGAAATCCTGACGTGTAGAGTTCGCTGCTTCCTTACCTCTGGGAACTACACCAAACTAAGACCCACTTATTCTCATGGACATAACCTAATCTTTACTTCCACATAACTTCCTTTTCTTATCTCATCTATATTGTTTTTTTTTACATTTACAAGAGTACTTAGATATAACAATTAAACAATTGACTAACTTTTTACGCAATTACAAACAAATTGGTAACATATTATTATTTTTTATTTTTCTTACTGTTAATCAAAGAATCTTAACTATTATTATTATTATTTTTTTTTTTCGTACGATTAGTAACGGTTTTTTTTGTTTTAATGTCGTTTTAAAAACTTTAAAAAGTTTAACTATATCAATCCCGTGTCTTTTTAACCAAAAAGCTTAAATGGAGTTTAAAGACAGCAAGTGACAAATAAGCTTAATAATCCTAGTGCTAATTGTTTTATGACCATAAGTATTTTTAATAATTAATCTTATTAATCATCAATAATTTTAGTACCCTTAGTCGTAATATTATACGAAGAATTGCTTTAAACTGTTTATTATTAACAGTTTATAAAAACTTATTATTTGTATCACATTCGCCTATACTAAGATAATCTCATTGTTTAAAAATGTTAATAATCGTATGTCTTGATAAAATTAGTTCACTTATCTCTCACTACCCGTTTCTCCAATGTTAATGTTTGAGCCACTTATTGAAGAGAGGGTTTTGGATAATGCTCCCCTTACTATTTTTGAGCTCTTTGCTCTAAATCTAATAACTTCTGTTCAAATAATTTGCGAACGATTTTAATGGAGTATTACCTTAAACAGGGTGGCCACTAATAAAGCTTGACAAAATTCCCTGACTTTTCCCTGACATTTCCCTGACCCACTTCAGGTTTTCCCTGACCATCATCGATATTTATTTTACAAAATTTACCTTTAAAAAGCTGAAGATCATCAAGCTAAAATAGAATACATATACAAGTTGATAATTACTTAGCCCAATGTTTTTCATATATTAGTTTTCATGTTTTCGTAGAAAAATTTAATTATTATAGAACATTTCATCAAAATGTATCATAAAAATAACTTCGCCTCGGCGGGGAATCGAACCCGGGCTCTCTCCGTCCGCGTTTAAAGCTATTTTCTTAGGAATTAGATTTTTCCCATGAAAACGGCTTATATCGTTAGATTTGTAAATTCAAATTTTAAGTTTTTGGTAGTATTCATACTATGGAACGTTTAAATTTTAATTTAAACCAAATTATAATTACTATTTACAACGGGAGACAGACAGAGAAAAATAGACTTCAGCACCGGGATTCGAACCACGAGCCTCCTTTATCTGTCTCCCGTTGTAAATAGTAGTTATAATTTGATTTAAATTAAAATTTAAATGTTCCGTAGTATGAATACCACCAAAACCTTAAAAATTGAATTTCTAATTGATTGTACTACGTTATTTCTCACTCTAGTTCTATGTCGTTAATGTTGACTTGAAAATTTGAAAGCTTAAATTCGGGACTAGGTATCGTTATCGACAAAGGAAATTATTCTTCAGTATAGCTTATTTGGTAGAGCGTCTTTACTGGAAATAATTCATATAAAAATGCCATTTTTCAAAACTGGTCTTATTATCAACTTTTTTTTTTTGGTTTCTGTTTTCTTCATCTCAGTTGAATTTATGCGCAAAATTTGGGGAAGATTAAATGACGGGAAATGGTTCAAAACTGGGGTAATAGGTGTGCGATGAAACTTAAAAAGCAAATAAATTTGACGCATTTTTTTTGTTTGGTTTCTGTATTCTTCACCTTAGTTGTATCTATGTGCAAAATTTCGGCAAGATTGAATGACGGTAAGTGGTTCAAAATTGGGGTAATAGGTGTGCGATGAAACTTAAAAAGCAAATAAATTTGACGCCATTTTGTTTTTGTTTTTATTTTTTTTTGGTTTCTGTATTCTTCACCTTAGTTGTGTCTATGTGCAGAATTTGGGGAAGATTGAATCACGGGAAGTGGTTCAAAATTGGGGAAACGGAAATGTGCGATGAAACTTACAAAGCAAAGTAATATAAGACCAGTAAAATAATAATTAATATAAAAATGCCATTTTTCAAAACGTCTTATTTTCAACCTTTTTTTTTTTTTTTTTTTTTTTGGTTTCTGTATTCTTCACCTTAGTTGTATCTATGTGCAAAATTTGGGAAAGATTGAATGATGATAAGTGGTTCAAAATTGGGGTAATAGGTGTGCGATGAAACTTAAAAAGCAAATAAATTTGACGGCATTGTGTTTTTATTTTTTGTTTTTTTGGTTTCTGTATTCTTCACCTTAGTTGAATCTATGTGTAAAATTTGGGGAAGATTGAATCACGGGAAGTGGTTCAAAATTGGGGAAACGGAAATGTGCGATGAAACTTACAAAGCAAAGTAATATAAGACCAGTAAAAAGAAGGCCCATGGTTCGAATCTCGGTGCTGAAGGCTATTATTATCTGTCTGTCTCCCGTTGTAATTAGTAATTATAATTTGATTTAAGTTAGTTTAAATGGACTACATTTTTTTTTTACATTTTTTTTAGAGTTTTTTTGGGGGGTAGCGCTCCAAATTTCAAGATATAACTAATTTCTCGATTTCGCCGTGGGGTACGATTTTTCTGAACATGTATGCTAAATTTCGTCAAAATCGCCCCGGAAGCTGAGCTCCAGATGTCTGCACAGACGACAGACAGACAAAAGGGACCTCAAAACATCTAAATCCATCGAAATCTCAAAATCGAATTTTCGCGCTATTGCAATACTTCTTGTTTAATGAAAAAGTAAATTATGAGTGAAACCTAGTATTTTGTCGGGTCCACACCGGTTTTTCCTGTTAAGCGTTTTCCTGTTCAACGCTAAAAAGTATAAACTAATCGTAACCTTTCCTTATTATCCTAGAAAGTAAAAATTCACGTATTTTTACTTTCTCATATAAAAGAGAAAGTATTGTGATGGCGCAAAAATTCAATTTTGATGGATTTACACGTTTTGAGGTGCCCTGAGTCCAAAAAAGTGGTTTTTAAAAAATGTCTGTCCGTCGTATGTCTGTCTGTGCAGACACCTGGAGCCTAAACTACTGGGCTGATTTTGACGAAATTTGATGATTTTTAGCTCTAAATTTGGGGGCGCTACACCCCAAAAACTCTGAAAAAACGTGAAAAAATATGATTTCTCGAAAACGGTTCCGACGATTTTGATAAAAAAAATTCTAAGATGTAGTCCATTTAAATACGAATCTAACGATATATGCCGTTTTCCCGGGAAAAATATAGTTCCTGAGAAAAAAGCTTAAAACGCGGATGGAGAGAGCCTGGGTTCGATTCCCTGCCCAGGAGAAGTTATTTTTATGATAAATTTTGATGAAATGTTCAATAATAATTAAATCTACATACGAAAGCTAGTAAATGGAAAACACTGGGCTAAGAAATTATGAACTCGTATATGAGAAAGTTTGTCTGAGTTGTCTTGGACCGATTTTTTGATATAATTTCTAAGTATAGAGGTCGTTAATCCTTTTGCCTTTGTTCCAAAGACAGCATTTTTTTTTTATAAGAAATTTCGAGAAAGTTAAGGTTTCTGTGCTTTAAAATTATGAAATAATGATTTTAATTGCATGCAGAATTTCCCTGACCTATGACAAAATTCCCTGACTTTTCCCTGACATTTCCCTGTCGGCCGAAATTCCCTGACTTTTCCCGGTATTCCCGGTTTTCCCGGTCTGTGGCCACCCTGTTAAAGTATTTACATACATCATTGTAAATACGAAGAGAGTGTGAATAGAAGGTCCTAGAGTAGAGAAAAGGCATTATGCTTGCTGTGAAAGGGTATTATAAAGGAGAAATGCCGTATCAAGTTATATAACTTATACAACAATACTACTACAGCGGTACATTATAGGCATTAAAGAGTGAAATGAAGGAGCTGACATGCGCTACACCTTGACGTATACACCTTATTGCACACCTACGATATACTTCACTACAAGGAAAAAGTATACACTTTCCGGAATAAGTCCAAATGTCTACAATAGAAACATGCTGAACTCCTATAATAGTCCTGTATACCTATTTAGTATTTATATAGATGCTGGATGCAGGTTAAACACAAAGCGAGGGGCCTCTCACCAGAGTCGAGAATAGAACCCGGCAATGAGCTAGCGGGAACCCATCGAATTCTTATCAAACTTCCTTCAAGATTAAATAAAATTATGAATTCTGATAAAATGCCCGAATCCCATGAACTTCAAATCTAGTCAGTATAGAGTATATATAGAATGGGAGAATGTGCGTTTTAGCTCTAAATAAAGAAATAAATGTTAAATTTAAAATAGGTTTCAATAAATAATAAAAACCTAGGGTTGTAAGTAAAATGATCGAAAATGAACCTGAAATAATAATATTCAGACCGAAGAAAGTAATTATTTTTTTATTTTAGAGATTTAAAATGTGCAATTTATCCCTAACGTTAAGCTATTGCGATTTTTGACAATATTCTGTAAGTCAATGTTTGCTCTTTCAGTTTTATTATATTTTTTCACGGCGTATGACTCACGAATAATAAGATATTTCAGTGAAATTCTGCAGTTTATTACACGCTAACAGGAGAATGGAGAATAGGCTCAGACAAATAAACAAAAGAAAAACACTTGTTGGATCAATGCAATCTTCATGCTGAGCTCATGACCGAAACACCTAGAACTTCACCAATACGTAGCTATCACAACTCAAATCAAGTAGAAGTTCTGCGCCAACAGTACTTTTTCTCTATAAGAAAGTAAGAACATAGTCTGCCACTTTGTGTGGCACATAGCTTCCTTGCATCCTATTATTCAACGAATGGTCACATGAGATTTAGATTATAGATTTACTTTTTATTCCCACATTTATTTTTATGCTACCGTCAAATGTGCGGAGATGGTGGAAATTAATATGGAAACATCTATATCTATGGACTACTTTTGACAAACCATCCATATTTCTTTAAAATCAGATTAGTACTTAAAGATAAACAGGTCAAGTGTGTGCTAGTCAGCATACAGCGAGGGTTCGTAGGCAACCCTGTATAGTTTAAGTAGTACCCTATTGATGGTGTTTTTTAAAATGCTAAAAAGCTTACCTTGAACTATCCTATGGGTCTGATATTCTCAAAACACATAAACAAACTTCTAATAAAGTATTTTTTTGTCACTGAACCGGTTTACAACCATATAAATACATCGAAAAGACCAAAGTTATAAAAAAACGTATTTTGTCAATAAAAAATAAAATAATATTTTTTTCGAAATTTCCAAAAAGGAGTATCTTTACTTTTGGTCGAAGAATGTTCAGGAATTTTTTCAGATTTTTTGCACTTCACATAAGCGAGATAGAGGGGGAGGGACACGTTTCACACCCTCTTCAAACTTGCCTACGCTCGCCCTATCACAGTTATAACCAAAGAATTATATATTTTTGTTATCAGCTCGACGAACCCTTTCATATGATACCCCTCACGGTGTCGAAAAAAAATAAAAAAGTTTTAACCCTTAAGTTTTTTTACCCTAATTTTTTTGGAAAATATTTTTTTTTAAGTCGCTATATTTTTAAAATATCTGGGTAGGTAGAAGTAGAAGACACATACATGCAACATTTCAAAGTGATCGGACGAAAGGTGTAGCCGTGAGAGCAGGCGACCGGACGGACGGACAGACACACGCAGGAAAATATAAGGGTCCTTGGTTTTGCCTACGGACCCTAATAAAGGTATTAATAATTACGTGTGGACACCCTTAAAATTTCATCAAAGTCGGACGAGTAATTCAGAAGAGAGATATGGAGAGGTCGGAAGAGAGATGTGGTGGTTCGTACAGAGAGACACGGGACCAAAAATGTTCCCTGATGACGATGACTGAACAAGATTTAAAGGATTTTTTAAATTCGGAGAACAAAAATGGCGTTCTTCAGAATGGTCACAGTGCTTTTGAGTGTATTTTGCTTTTTGTGCATCTTGCTTTCGATCTAACATTTGGTAAGCTCAAAAGCTAAATACACAATAAATCCAGCTTTCAATAACATACCAAATAAAAACATTCTTTCTTTCAACTCAGATAAATTAATTTCTCAAGTAATCCAAATTTGAACTGCTCAAAAAAAGATCGGCAAAAAAGGTGTTGTCGGTAATACGAACAACTTTCTTTCAGTAAAAGTTCGTTACATAAAATAAAAAAAACAACTTGCATTTACTTCCCTTTCACTTAAGATGAACAAGAGTTCGTTGACCAAATGTTCCAAACGTTCACTTCTTCACACTAATCTCCGTAGAAAACTTGCTTTGACGAAGTTTCTATGAAACTAAAGCCAACAGGGACTTCAATTATAAACAACGCAAGGAAATAGAAGAATAAGAAATCCCTATTATGCCAATTGTATCCATCAAAGGGAAATGTAGAAAAACCGATGAAATTCCAATAATTAATTTAAAAGTTATAAGCGAACATAATAGTCAGGGTGCCCATAGGCAAAAAAGTCAATTATACATACTCTTTCCAAACCTTTTTGTATGGCTTGTTTAGGCCAAGTCCGACACCGTTTTCTTCTGTGACTTTTTTTGGTTTTGGGGCGTTTCTCATTATTTGGGCCCTATAACTTTGACACCTCAGACGGGAAAATCGGAAAAAGTTCTGCGTCAGACAATATTAAAATATTGAGTTATAGGGTTCAAATAATGTATCTAGAGAAAATCAGCTGGATAGTAATTAATATTAATTAATAATAATTAATAGTATTAATATTAATTATTATTAATTAATGATTAAAAACCAGCTGATTTTCTCAAGATACATTATTTGAACCCTATAACTCAACATTTTAATATTTTCTGACGCAGAACTTTTTTCGATTTTCCAGTCTGAGGCGTCAAAGTTATAGGGCCCAAATAATGAAAAACGCCCCAAAACATAAAAAAGTCAAAGAGGAACAAGGTGTCAGACTTGGCCTAAACAAGCCATACAAAAAGGTTTGGAAAGAGTATAATTATACTGACTATAATTTTAAATTAGTGTGATACTTTTGATAAACGTCAAAGTTTTTCAAATCAAGTCAAAGTTTAAAAGTCAAACATCTGTCAAAACACCGCCAAAATTCAAATAATGTATATATATATATATATATATATATATATATATTTAAATGATACTTTTGTTAAACGTCAAAGTTTGTTTACATCTGTCAAAACACCGCCAAAATTCAAATAATGTATAAAATAATGTATATATATATTTTTTTAAATGATAGTAAAAAAATCAGCTAGTTCAAAACGGTCGCCCATCCAAGTACTGACCACGCCCAATGCTGCTTCCTCCAACTTTGGTGGCCTCAGAAGTGAGCTTACTACTTTTTTAGTAGTTCCGTACCCGTTTTTACTTTCTCATATAAAGAGAAAGTATTGTGATGGCGCAAAAATCCGATTTTGAGATTTTGATGGATTTACACGTTTTGAGGTCCCTTGATTCCAAAATAGTGGTTTTTAAAAAATGTGTGTCTGTCTGTCGTCTGTTCACTCGCGTGGAGCATAAACTACAGGGCCGACTTTGACGAAATTTGGCATACACAAGTTCAGAAAAATCATACCATGAGGCGAAATCAAGAAATTAATTTTAGCTGCGAAAAATGAAATGCTGAAATAATTTTGGGGGTGCTACCCCCCAAAAAATTTCAAAAACATTTCAAAAACTCTGAAAAAACGTTAAAAAAAATATTTCTCGAAAACGGTTCCGCCGATTTTGATTATAAAATTCTAAAATGTAGTCCATTTAAATAAGAATCTAAAGATACAAGCAGTTTCCCGGAAAAATCTAGTTCCTGAGAAAGTAGCTTTAAACGCGGACAGAAAGAGGCCGAGTTCGATTCCCCACCGAGGTGAAGTTATTTTTATGATTATTTTGATAACATTTTTATGAACTCGTTTATAAGAAAGTTTGTCTAAGTTGTCTCGGACCGATTTGTTTTTGTTTCGTCCAAAAAGTTTAAAAGATTTCTGAGTTATGGCCTAAAACGGGGGTTTTCTGTTTATCTCAATTTTAGAGGGGTAAAGCACATTTTAGATAAAGAATTTGTAGAGGAGGTCGATTTCATTCCTGGTGAACTTATTTTTTATCGAATCTGACCGAGTTGCAGGTCTTTGAAAACTATCTAGATGTATGAGATGGTATTAACTCTTTAGTTTCCTTTTATTTTATTAAACTCATCAGTTCTTGTTTTCCATTGTTTTGTAAAAATGCATCTTTTGCACACATATTTATGTACGATTTTTTCCACAGACTAACTACTTTAATAATGATGCTTTACTATAATTTTCAAATTAATTTAATTTCCTCTCCATTTGTTTTGTTTTTACATAAATAAAAGGACTAATTAAGCAATATTGAAACGGTTTAAATTACGAGTAGTATGGGGCGATTTGTGGGCTAATTTCTTCAAAATCTTTTAGGTGTTAATAAAAAAAGTTAAAGTTGAAATTTATGAGACCAACCAAGTTGTAAGATTAGTCGTTGGTTCTCAAAAAATTCGAAAGACAGGCCAATGTCTGAAACGGATTTCGGTCAAGAAAAAAATGTCATTCTTCAGAATGATCACAATGCTTTCGTTACCTTCGGTCAGCTTGGAAGCAAAATGATGCGTATTTTATATAATCATAATTAATAATACAACAGTTATAATTATATGCAATAGAGAGAATCTGAGAGGATCACGACTCACTCACCTGGAACTAAAGTCAAAAAAACATAAGCTTATCTGGGTTACATTCCTAGGTAGGTAGGTGAGATGTTCCACACTCATGACCACATAATATCAAGATAAGCTACCGATTAGCATGGCTACAAGATATCCACACCTTATTATGGCTGTCACTACTGACAGGAGGGGGGGGGGGGGGGGGGGGGTAAAGATGTAAACAAAATAAATCATACACCTATGTATGTAAATATTGAAGAAGGTTTTTTTTTAAAATAATATTTAATCATAACAATATGTAGAAATCAGGTACTTTACACATCTACTCGATGAGATTATTAGTGTGGAACATATCTGACGTTTGAACTTACATGTATTGTATCTTAATGCAATACATGTAATGCAAGCATTTATAAATCTTAAGAAGTAGGCCATTAACACAATCTACACTACACTAAATTCATAAGTGAAAGTTAAAAGTTATATTTTTTTTTCTCATATACATTGTATATATGAAGTGAAAGTATTGTAAGGCCACCAACACCAAAATTAGTTTTTGAGGTTTTGACGAATTAACACTTTAAGGTCCAATGAGTCCAAAAATATTGTCAGTCGTCTACGAGAGGAGCCTAACTATTGGGCCGATTTTGATTACATTTGGCACATAGGTTCAGAAAAATCATACCCCAGGGTGAAATTAATTATGAAATTAATTATTGATGAGACAAACATCTTTTACAAATACATTTTTATTGGCAACAACAGCAAAACTGCTAAGAAGTGAAAGGTTGCTAAATCCTTGATCAAATAATCCTAAATCCTTGTTCAAACACCATTGAACACCTGACCCTCCATCAAAATGCCCCAATAATGGGAAATTCCTAGGAATAAGGAAGTGTGTGTGTAGCCCTCCATGGGCATAGTGGCAATTTTTAATGAGTAACGTAACAATGTCACATTATATCAATAATTATCCTGGTCATCCAAGAGATACCATGGATATATTGATAAACAGAAATTCAGCAAGGTTCTCTTTATCCTGACATTTTAAGGAAAGTGAAGAACTACTAAAATTGCTGGAATCCAACTCTCTACCACCATCCACAAAATATAATGTTATATAATGATTTTTTGGGGTCCTCAATCCAAAAAATGAGTTACCATAGCGATTCGAATAATAATTTAATAATAATAATAATAATAATGTCTTGTAAGCACGATAATTTTTGAACGAATTAACGCATCAAAATTAAACCTGCACCTAAAAATCAAGCTCGTTGAGATGAGGATCTCTATTGAAAATAGAATATTTATGACATCATTAACCCCTTCTTTCAAACTACTACGATTATCTTTAACTAAGCAATATTCTAAAAACCCTAATCCAACTAAAATATTTCTTTTAAATTTTCTAAACTGAAAATAACACACAAAATGGTAGTAGTTAATAAGGAACTACTCGACATTGGACTACAAATTTCCAATGGAATTTCGCTTGGATTGCGGAAACCCGGGGTAGGATTTTTAATATTAAATATTTATTGCATTACACTCGCTTCAATGATAGAGCCACGTGGCGCCTAGTTTAAATTTATATCACTATGTATGTGAGGAATATTTGTTCGAGTTTGTCAAAAAAAATTTTTTTTTTTTGGTCTGTTCGCAATCAACACTGGATCCAAAAAATATTTGTCACACAAATATTACTCAGAGAAAAACAAATTAAAAATATTTAGGCCGATAATATGTCTAATATTATTTGTATGTGTTAGTCTAATGTCTAGTGTCAAACATTGGTTTTCCATTCTCTAATGAAGAATGATCACACAAAGTTTGTTTAAATTATTGTTAAATATTTTGTTTTAAAGTTTATAACCAATGGTTATAAACAGCATTTATAAAATTTTTTGCATGTAAATATTTGTCCAAGGGATAGGCTTTGGACAGTGATAGTTTCTAATGTATTTCCAGGTTTTACTCTAGTTAAATTTTAAAATATTATTATTTCCTTTTGTTTTCAGGTGTGGGTAGAAGTCTGTTTGTACCAGATCAACTCCCATCTCTATTATCATTCCTCTACTCTAACATTCCACCGATAAGAAAAGGTAATAACTTACTTCTTTATATCTACTGCCATTGGGAGGGTTAAACCAAATTGAACCCAAAGGGTCAGGTTCTACATCTGAAGACTTATGACGTATGATATAATATAAGGGAGTTACTAGGCCAGCAAGCAACAAGTGTATTGATAATATTTTTAGTAATTTCTTTACAGAAACTAACATTTTTCCATACAAATTCTCTGACCACTATACCTTGTACTGCAATCTATCTTTTAACTTAGTAAATAAACCTGAACAGAATGTTTCCTTCAAGAGGACTACTAATGAAGAATCTCTCGCCACCTTTTACTTCCATATTAAAAATCTTCAAACAACAGCAAAAAATAAAAATGAGTGTAACAGTAATTGGAAAAAAATTATAAATACAATAGATCTTGCTTTCCCAGTCAAGAAAAAGGTTTACACAACCATACAAAGTAGTAACGGTAAAACAAAATGTCAAGAGCTTGAGGCTATCAAGAAAGAACTTATTGAATTGTCTTCATTTAAAAATGATGTCCAAAACGTACCCGAAATCCAGGGTAAAATAGCCAAACTAAGAGCCATATATAGGACGAAACTCAAGAAAGCCAAAAAAAAAAAACACATCTGAGTACGTAAAGGAAAATCTAAAAAAATCCAAAAAAGTTATATTGCTTGATTAAAAACGAAACAGGTCAAAATAAAAGAAATATCAAAGGCAATATAAAACCTGAAGACTTCAATACATTTTTTACTGAAATAGCAGATAAGTTGAGCCAAGACCTACCTACAGCAAAGAAACCAGCTTTCCAGTATCTCAGCAACAGTACGTTTAATAATAGAAGCTTCTTTCTCCAACCTTGTTCACCTCAAGCAGTCTTAAAAGCAGCATCAACTCTTAAAAGTTCAAACTCTCAAGATATACATTATATGAGTAATAGCTTTATCAAGCAGATACCAATAACACACCTGGCCATGCCGCTTAGCCAACTAATTAATTCTACCATGTTATTGGGTTATTATCCGATTGCCTCAAAATAAGCAAGGTCACACCCATTTTTTAAAAAGGCTCACCAAATGAAACTACATAATAACTATCGACCTATCGCCATAGTACCTATCTTCTCCAAGATCATTGAAAAGTTACTACATGCACGTCTCCTCAACTTTCTGGATACTTTCTTGATTCTTAATCCTCGACAGTTTGGGTTTTTACCCAAAAGATCGACTGTGAAAGCTCTAGAAGTGATTACCAAAGCAATTTATAGAGCTTTTGAAAATAAAGATGAAGGCATTGCGCTGTCACTGGACCTTACCAAGGCCTTTGACTGTATTCAGCACAAAATACTTGAAAGAAAGCTTTACCATTATGGTTTAAGAGGATTAGCTCTAGAACTTATAATGTCCTTTTTAGAAGAAAGGTTTCAGTGTGTTTCATTTAATAATAAAGAGTCATCTCTTCTGCCGATCCTCCATGGAGTCCCCCAGGGCTCTGTATTGGGGCCTCTCCTATTTATTTTATATGTCAACGACCTCCCAGACTTTGACGAAATTGATACTAGGTTTGCGGATGATTCAACTTACTTAATTATTTCAAAGAATAGAAGTGACCTAAAGGCTAGAGCCGAGAGAGTCAAAATTCTCTCAGAAGACTGGTTCAGAGCTAATGGCCTTACTTCAAACTTGAGTAAGATACAAACTATAACCTTCTCCCTTAGAGAGTATAATAGAAAAGAGACTATTAAAGTACTTGGTAATAACTTTGACCCAATTCTCTGCTGGGAACATCATATCAACAATCTGTCCAACAAGTTGGTAAAATCTATTTTTATCTTAAGAAAACTGTCGACGTATTTAGAAAGTGATATTCTAAAACTTGTGTACTTCTCGTATTTCCACAGGAGAATGACATATGGTGCCAAATTGTGGGCTGGTTCACCAAAAGCCTCAAGAATCTTTATATTACAAAAACAGGCGGTACGTACCGTCGCTAAAACCAACAGTCGAGAGCAATGTAAGCCTCTATTTATGAAGCTTGGAATTCTTACGCTCCCATCACTCTTTATTTATCTTATTCTCTCAGATATTCACAAGGAAGCAGCTAACAACTTGGTGAATAGACAAGAACATCCATATCTAACAAGACATCGTAATAATATTGTGGTACCATCTCACCGATTGTCTAAAACAACCAACTCACCTGACATTCTTGCGGTCAAAAGCTACAATGTACTCTCTCAAGCAGCTAAAAACCTTAAACTGGAGCAATTTGATGCAAAACTCAAAAACTACCTTATCTCTCAAGCATTTTATTCTGTAGATGAATTTCTGTCTGAATGCAGTTTCTAATATTATTTGCCTAGTACTCTCTTTGACGTTTGCCAGAAGTTTGTACCATATAAGATACAGACTTAGAGGCGAAAAAATAAAAAAATAAAAAATAAAAGATATGTAGGCAGGTTAATGGAGCAAACTCAAGGGAGAGGAGCAACAAGAGTTGGTAACCACTTGGCTAACATTGATCCCCAAACTCTCCTCTGCCTATGAGGAAGATGTTCCTATGAGGATGTTCTATACAGGGTGTTGAAAAAAAATGGTGGGGTTTCAATTTCAAACAACTGAAGTTCAGGATGTATCGGATCTACAGCGTTCGGAAGGTGCTTGGATGAAAGAGGGGATTGTCAAATTTCAAATGGTGGTTGCTAGTTGTAGACACTCAAGTTGTCTTAACCTAAGGTTTTTTTTAATTGGGTCTGAAAAAATTTAGATTACTGCGGTAACTCCTGAAATGCAACATCGAGTCTGACTACAGGTGTGATATTGTTTTGGTGGATGGGGAGGGCTCCTAGAACATCTTTAGAATGATATAAATATGGGCAACAAATTTAATTTATGGACCAAAATTGTGAAGCTTGGCAATACTATTTCAGCAACTTCCTTGCTTTAACCCTAGAAAGCTAACCTGGAGTCAAAATGACTCCCATTTTTTTTTAAACTACGAATGCACGGTGTCTGTAAAACACAGAACTCCCACATCTCAGCTATGCTATCTCCCACCCTTGAATGACCCTTCTACACTTCTATCAGTTCCACATTCAGATTCTAAAGAGGACATATCGTTTGTTTTTCTGCAGTCACGGAGTCATTTTGACTCCTGTTTAGTCTTACACGTAAATTTTTTGTAGGTAATTTTGACGCAGAATAGTATTTTTTAGAATAGTATGTCGTGTTATTGTTTATTTGGCCATTTCAAATCTTATAAATTAGATATTATATAACTTTTAATTCAATAATTATTTCAAATTAAAGGTAATATAATTGTAATTTATTCATTTATAAGTATAAATTGTTATATTTTTTTTGTCTTTATATGTCTAAATTATATAAAGATAATAGAATATGAATATAGTCAAATAATGGAGAAAAAATACAATGATCCAAATTATATTTATCACTTGATGAAGGAAATGACCGATTCAGATACCGATTATGAAAAATAGCGTATTTGACAATAATGGTGACGGTTGTGATTTGGACCCTGATTTGAAAATATAAAATGCCTTTTTTGATCCCATCAGCGATAATGAGGAAAATGATAAATTAATTGAAACAATTTACGAAATAGAAAAACCAAAGGAAAGGAAAGAAAAAAGCTACATAAAAAAATAGTAAATAAAACCACTCCGGTAGATAACAATATCGGATATGTAATAGTAGTCCAGTTTGAAAAACCGGAATTAAAAGGAAAAAAATTGTTTTTTATGGCACACAATGCACCCAAGTGTCCCATCAACTAGCACTAAAACGTGTTAAAAAAATATTGTACATATTAGGCCTTTATATTTTAATAAAACTGGGTATAATAGATTAGGGAGTCAATATGACTCAAGGTTAGTCATAAGAGGTTAAAAAATATGGTTAGTGTTCTAGGGTTAACTACGCCTTACATGAACATGAAGTATTTGTATTAATAAATAACATGTTCAGTTTTATTTTGGTTTTGTATAGAATTTTAAGATTAATTTGCCAAAACCGGTCATTTGTTAATACAAATACATTAGAACCCCTTATATCCGACCTCGGGATATCGCACCATGACACCCCTTAATTAAAAAAAAAATTGCGTCCGCACTTGTTACCTATTGGACATTGATCTCTATAGAGCCCTTGCCCGCGTGTTAGATGCAGGTGCGGGCACGGGCCAGCACCGAGGTAAAAGGCACTGCAGGCCCGTGCCCGCGTGATAGATGCGGGTGGGGGCGCCGGCCCGCCCCGTGTGAAAGAGGCCTTAGGACACGGATATGAGGGGTTCTACTGTACTTTGTGTGAAGACCTAGTGGTTTTTATTGTTTCAATTTTTTTCCTTTTCAAAATGATGAGTTAATATCACACATTGGAGCAGCAAGCAGTTGAGCTACAAGGAACAATTTAGCATTTTCATAAAGATAATATTAATGATTTGAATTTCTAGATATTGTTTGCTATAAATTTAAACATTTTTATGTAAAATTTGTTGTTAAAAAATTCAGTTATTGGAACAACTCAGTGGTGTTAAATTTACAGAGGGCCATTTGATATCCTACTTTTTCAGATTTGTTTTTAAAAGGGGTTGCAGGTAAATTAGTTAAAATTTAAATTGAAAATATTTTGATGTACAAAATTAAGTTAAAAAAAATTTAGTTAAAATTTAAATTGAAACTATTTTTATGTACAGGTCATGACTCTCGTCTAGGAGTAGGTTTCCGACTAGGAAACAATGCGGACTTCCAAGTACAGCTAGAACTAGGTCCTCAGGAGAGTACTTTACCCGTGGGACAGGATGCAGCTTCTAAGAGACATATAGAACCCTTTGATAACTTCATCGAAGACACACCATGGATATACAGGTAAAGTAGTCCGATTTGTCAGTTGATTTTTCACTCTTGCAATTGATTAAATTATATTGTCAGACTATTAAATATATTGTCTCAAAGTGGTCGTGAAAAAGATCATCTTTCTTACTTACTTATAAATGAACATTTAGAATCAAATTGCTATGTGTTGCTCCTCCGCAAACCTACAACATTAAAGGGACAGAGCTCTAGAGGGAATTAGAAATAAGTTCAATTCCCAGGTTAGTGGAAACAAATGCCAACAACTAATAGAAGTAAACACAAGTCAGAAAAAAGATTAAAAAGAAACAAACGAACAACCAGTATCAAATACCCAGTAGAATGCCAATGCCAGAAAAATTAAATGAAAGGCTTCAATTAGCCAGTTCAAAGATAGGAGGCAAAGCATTGAAAATGACATGCTTCTGCAGGGCCTAGAATTAGAAGATAGCGGGAAAGCTCAATGCTATCCTGTATCTTGAAAAACGTTTATCTTTGATGTACACTATGGATGATGTGCAAGATGTTAAAATGTCAAAATATGAAATCATTGACCGTTGCTTTTGAATTGTTGCTTTTGTTTTGTCTAGGTGGAAACAAGTGCAAAAGAAGAGAGTGGCAAAAAAACCAGTAGCAAGCAAAGGAGTAAGTTGGGCAGCTGAACCACCTCAACTAGACAATGATGTTATCAGACATCTTAGTCAACTGTACAAGAAAAAAACCTGACTAGCCCCATCTTCAGCAAAATAACCCTGTTGTATATTACACATTAAGGTTGTACAATATGATAGTCTGTTTCATGTTTCTAAGGACACATAATTGTAGCTGTGACAAGGTCCTACTTAATTTAGTTTGTATAAAACAAATTTGATTCTTGTAAATTCTGAATTTAGTAGACAAATTAGATAGTATAGAACGTTCATGGACCAGGATTATGAAGTTGAAGAATTACAGCCAATATCCTGTTCTTTCCAGTTCACAGAAACATAATACAGATTTAAAAAGTGAGTGCTGCATATTTTTAAGGTTTAGGTGGAATGGCTATCAAAATCTAAGAGTTGATTCAGAAGGAAGAGGAAACTGAAAGCAAAATAAAGAATACTAAACAAGAAAGAACTAATGAGTACAAACATGTGCTAAACAGAGTCCACTTAGCTCAACTGTACTCCATATTTAGAGACCACTCTACCTTAATATTCCATCCATGTGCAATGACATTTTGAGTTATATCTGTCAATATTACATTTTTCTGTGCATATATATATATTATATACATGTTGATAATAATTTAAAAAATTAATATCAGTATTATTCAGAACAACATTGACTCACTCAATTAAAGCACAAAGATGGGATGGATAAAAAAAGCTTTAACTTATATTTATATCTTTCTTTAAGTGCACTTTCAATAAATTATACAAAAATAAAATAATATTTTTAATTAAAACATAGTTTTTTCTAGAGCAAAAAACTATACGTTTTCTAATCTTAAAGCCTAGCTGAGAAAAAGGATAGCATATCTAAATTTGTTTTTTTGCAATAGAGCCAAATTTATATTAATGATAAAATAGTTCATATTTTACTGTAGTTACCATTATAACATAGTCGTACACTGAACTAAACATTAATAAAATTAAAAAGGTGTTAAGATTTTTTTTTTTCTTTTAAATATAAATAACTTAGCAGCTCATAGTAGCTCTAGAAACAATAATAGCTCAAAAAATGAATAGCTCCTTAATAGACTAATATTTTTTTATTAATTTATATGTTACTAGTTATTATTTTATTTGTTTTAACTATTTACTCTTCAATTGCTTAGTAGCAATAAAACCATAATATGATGTATGCATATTCAATATCTGGTTAAAACCAGAAAATATGGCCGGTAAGAGTCAATGAGCAACGCAATTATCGATGGGTCATTATCCATTATTAAAATAGTAGTAAAATGGTGTATGTTAGCACCTCATGGACTTATGGCCCACAGAATTTATCATCATTATTGGGATTTTTCAAAACAGCAGGGGGTGGAAAAATAAGAAAAATAAAAAAAAGAGATCTTAACACGTTATAAGAATTTATTTATGTTCATAGATTTTAGTTAAAATTAGTAATGTATGATGTATGTATTATTTTATTAACTAGCTTAGAATTTGTTTTAATGTAATTTGAATCAATTTTATGCAAAACTGTTTTTTCTGCTGTGTAAATTTATTTAATTATTATAAGATAAAAAGAAAGACAAAAATAAAATAATAAAATAAAAAAAGATATAATAAAAAATAAAATATTTTAATTTATCTTCCCTAAAAAAATTTGAATAGGTGAGTTAAAAAACAGTACAAGCCCAAAACCTTTATCTGAGATATTTAAAAACAAAGTTTGTGATTTTATAACACCAAGGAGCCATTAAGCCCATGGTAACAGGGATAATTTTATATTTAGAAAAAAAGTTAAATTAAGTAAATTAATTTAAATATTATGTTATTATAACAATTTAGAAAGTGGTTACATCTATTTGAAGACCAACAAATCAAAACAAACATTTATTTTTATTGAAATAAATGTGGTTGCCTTCGCATAGCAATAACAAATCATTTCGTACTGTTTTTAACTCAACTATTTATTTATGTTTGGTCCTTTTTTAAAATGTAAAATTAAAATTTGTCACCATGAAGCAAGACTAGCCTTGTCCATAAACTCAACTTTTCAGGAGGGGCTATTAAAGGTGTTTTAAAACAAATTAAATTTTTATGTCAATATGTAAACCCTAAGAGCAAGGAAGGGGTAGAGGGAACAATACATATATAATCTGGGTATCAAAAAGTGGTTCATTATGCTCTCCCCCGATACTAACACTTTCAAGAGGGCAGTTTGGTAAAACAATATCGATATATCGATAAAAACTCGAAATTTATCTGATATCAGCTGATAAGAATAAGTGATATTTTCTTACGACATTTAATATTTTTATTTTTAATACAGTCTTCTTTATAATTATGTACTTTAATGTTTGTTGTTAACTTTATTAATTATCTAAAGGCAGTAACGTCGTTAATAAACAAGTAACAGTTCCTAGATAACCAATAGCAATATTCGTTGAGTGGGGTATCAAATAAATGCTACTGATAAGGATTTGTTGTCAAGCGTCTGTGAGGACAGAAGGACAAGGACCAGTGACCACGTGATCACTTTAGTTCGGATTGAGCTCACTTGGGAGGTTTAGTATCGGGGGAGAGAATAATGAACCACTTTTGAAATCGGATTGCTCCTTCTACCCCTTCCTTGCTCTGAGTGTAAACCTACATTTTTTAAATGTTATTTTTCTGTCTTTTTCAAAGAAGTAACAACCCTGAGCATATTTTATATTTTTTTATTTTTTTAAATGGCCATACTGTTTTGATCCAAGGTGAGAAATGACAGTGAATGAAATTAGGGATAAATATGAAATTATTCTAAATAATAATTACCAGTTTTTTTTTTTAAGTTTAATACTAAATGCATTTTTTTTCTCTTTTAATTTTAAATTTATTTATTCTTTTTGGACAAACTGTTATTAAATTATCTTCATTATACAAATTTATTGACTTAAAATTTTGGGCAAAAGTGAATTGTATGGTGCTGTTTACAGAATCAAAGTACAACATTTTTTTTTTTTTGCCCTCAAATTATAAATGGCCGTTTCGCACCGCTTCGTGGTGCTCTGCTCATTTTCTGAAGAAAAACAACCCTGCTGCATAAAGACCAGGTAGAGGTCCGAATCAAAGAACAAAATTCGATAGCACCATACAATTCACTTTAGCCAAATTTTGTTCCTCTTTCCCACTTTCATGGTGGCAAAAATGTACATGGAAGTAAGTCCAACACTGCTGTATTAGTCCTCTTTTAATCCATATATTGCCTAATTCTATATTCTTATTATCACTTAATATTTAAACTCAATATTTATTATAAAAATTTTCTATTTCTCTTATACTAAATTTGTTTAGTGAATAAATATCAATGATATTATCAACCATCAATAGCAATGATGAACTTTCATTAAAAAATATAAGGCTTACCCGAGTTAAGAATAAAGTCTTGGAAGTTATTGCTTAATCCTTTAAAAATAATTGGTCCTGATGGAACTTGAGACTTTAAAAAATGTTCTAGATGAGAAATAAAGAAAAGAGTTAGAAATCAGGAGCTAGAAATTAAAAGTCACATTTTTCTTTTCTTTCATTTGGCTTTTTCTGCATTAAATAATTTGTTGAGTTTCTCCTGACATTTAGTGTACCTACATTTAAAATTCAACCATGATGAGTTGTTTTATAAATGATGATTGGAGTTAAACAACTTTTTATCTCATCTGTTTTTAGTTTAACAACATGTCTGATCGTGTAAGGAGCCCTTAGGTGTTTTATGCTTCCATAACCGAATGCTTTTTTTTTTTAACCCAATAAAATGAGTGTTCCAAGAAACTGTTGAAAACTGAACCTAACAATTATTAGTCCAATGTGTTCTTCAATAGAAGAACAAACTTTAAATCACACCATTTATATAATGTATGTTCTGAACCTGTATTGATTTATTATTTAGTTTAATTTTTGTTTTATTAGTTTTTTGAGGAAAAAAACTAGCACTATGGTGCTCAGATTATTTTATCATTCACTTTCGAGAAGCCGAGAAGAATTTTCAGATCTCTGTAAATAAATATTTTTCCTAAAAAAAGTTGTCATTGTAGTGACATTATAATATATAAAACAGTTATGTACCTGGGTAGATGTCAGAGACGATTTTGTCAGTAGTTCCGGAGATAGCATTGATAAAGGTGACAGTGGAAGCAGAGGCAAGGACAATAACATCACCACTCGGTGAGAGGGCAAGGCTAGCGCTGCTCCCTCCTTCAGTCTTGTATTTACCAGTCTTCAACAGGTGAGGCTCCTCGCCTTTATCAAATTCAACTAAAAAAGAAAAAAAAATACAAAATTAAAACGAACATCACCTCTATACACCAAAATGTATGATTCTATGAAAAATAGTAATAATTCATGATAATAGCAATTGCTTCATAAGGCAATTTAATTTTTGTAGTTACCATTTTAGAGGTACGTAATTTTCATTTTTACGAAATAGACGCGAATTTATGCGAAAATTGCTTATATTTGCGAATAGATGCGAAATATACATATTGATAATCATTATTAATCACGTAACATGCATATTTTACGAACAATAGTTTTCAATGCCGCCGCAAGCAAATAAATTTTCTATGAAAAATGGTTTAATTAATATAAAAATAATAATATTTTTAAGAAAGTTTTCAAGCGAACAATTAAGAATAATTAAAAGAAAAAAAAAAAAATGCTTAAAATTTATCAATTGCCTAAAGAAGCCAACGGCATTTCGCTGAATGATCAAAGGAGCTAACAAGTATGTTCAGTGTAAATACATAGTTAAAAACGAAAGAGGGTGACCATCTTTTCACAGAAGGTTCAACTTTTCACTGAAAGCTCGAAATAACTTGGTTAGGCGAGTTTCCGGCGCCCTTCTTAGAAGCTCGTAACACTAATTTAATTTCTTAACCTGAGGTATCACAATGTAACAAACAAGTAGTGTTTTTGTAACGAAAAGATTAAAGTCTCCCTGCAAAATTATTTATCTCCCACTCCCGTCAAGTAGTAAGTACTACTACTATACAAGTAGTATAGTACTATAAAAAAATAAAAGTAGTTAAATATAATGTTGTCGTTACTGACAGAAGAGCAACTCTAGAAGAATCAAATTCTGAAATAATAATAATAATAATAATAATAATAATATTTCTTTATTGTTGAGACATAATAAATATGTATACAAATTGTCAAACTAATCTAATCACTAATCACATATAACTGCTACTTGACTAAATAGTAGAATAACAAACACTAAATAGTAGAATAACTATGAAATAGAACAATACAAATAACAATAAACTAGAATAATAAATAAAACCCTTTTTATAAAAATAAAAGGACTATAAATACAATAAATAGACAAAATAATCATTTTTAAAAAAAACAAATTTAAAAATCCAATTTAAACACGGAACACAGTAACTAACCACAGGCTAACAAATAATTTCCAAATTAAAAAATTCTTGTAAACTATAACACGGATTGGCTAATAAAAATGTTTTCACTCTAGAGCAATACTCTGAATACGGTAGCTCTTTGGTAACTGTACTTAAATTATTAAAAAACTTCATTCCGAGATTCTGGTAACCTGAAATTGACTTATTTAACCGACATGAGGTAAGTACCAACATATCTTTATTCCTAGTATTATAAGTATGTACATCTTTATTAGTAATAAATGTATTAATATTGGTTTTAATATATTTCAAACAATGATAAATATATAAGTTGTAAAAAGTTAAGATATTTAGTTTCCGAAACAGAGGTTTACAATGTACAGTACTTTTTACTCCAGATAAAATTCTAATTACTTTTTTTTGTTTCAACAAACATTTTTCAGTGGACTCTGCATGGCCCCACAAAATAACTCCATAACTGAGATGACTTTCAAATAAAGCATGGTAAGCAGACTTGAGTGTTTCATCATCCAGGTACTTTTTCAATGTTCTTAAGAGAAAGACTTTGGTAGAAAGTTTTTTCTCCAGTTCTGTAATATGCTTCTTCCATGACAGTCTATTATCTAAATGTAGTCCGAGAAACTTAATACTCGTACTATTAATTGCTTTATTAGCTATTTCAGCTTCAATTCTCTTCAATGTAAAATTGATAGTCTGAGTTTTATCACTATTGAGACAGAAACCATTCATCTCAAACCAGTCCTCGGCTACACTTAGTTGTTCTTTAAGACTAACTGCATTACTTTCTCCACTTTTACCTCTACTCATGAAATTAGTATCATCACAGTACATGATAGACCTCCTTAATGTATCGTTATAATTCCCTTTTTGTTTCAGGTGGCCTGGCAGGTCGTTAATGACAATTAAAAAAAGGGTCGGACCTAAATTTGAGCCTTGAGGTACTCCTAACCTGACAGGTAGCATCCGGGAGGTCTCACCTTCACTCCCGACATATTGAAGTCTATCTTCAAGATAACTCTTCAACGTTTGAAGAGCTAAGCCTTTAACATTGTATCGCTCTAGTTTCGTAAGGAGAAGTTGATGCGGGACTAAGTCGAAAGCTTTACTTAGATCACAACAAGCTAGCAGCGTGTCTTCTTTATCTTCGAAACCTTTAACTATAAATTCAATAGCAGACTGGACTGCACCGACTGTACTCTTATTATCTCTATATCCATACTGTGCATTTGTAAATAAACCATTATTTTCAAAATAATTTTTAATATCTTTATTCACCACAATTTCTAATATTTTTGAAACTACAGGAATGATGGCTACCGGTCGGTAGTTACTAGGAGAAGCAGTATCGCCTTTCTTATGCACGGGCACTATTCTAGTTATCTTAAATGCATCAGGAAATATACCTTCCCGAAGACACCGATTCACAATAAAAGTAACCGGTTCACTTAAAATATCTATTGATTTCTTCAATAACTTGTTGGACATTCCATAAAAATCCCTGCTAGTCGAGTTGGATATATTGGAAACAATTTTCTTGATATCTTGGCTAGTAACACCTTCACTTCCAAAACGTTCTATATATTTCTGAGGTCTAGCACAGTTATGTTTTAAGGAATCAATAGCGTGTTCTTTATTAAGCTTTATTGTACAAGCTATCTTATTAATAGACTCAAGGAAGTATTCATTTATTTCATCAGGCTTAAGCTGGTTCAAGTTACCTTTCTTTTTTCTTTGAAAAGAGTTAATAATACTCCATGACTCCTTGATTTTATTACTGGCAGAGGATATCTTCTCGCTAAATAACAAAGTTATCTTTTAATTAACATTAGAGGTAAATTTTAAGTGTATAAAAAAGTTGTTTTATTCTATATATACTATAGTATATGCGAATTTTAGCGAAATTTCGAACTTTTAAATTTTTATTTCGTTAAATTTCTGTTTTTTTTATGCGAAAATTCCGTACCTCTATACATTATACAGACATAAATAATTTACAAAGCCAAGTCAATTATATCTTCCTTTTTTTTTCACAGCCCTGTAGATAAGGTTGGCTTACCAAGGCGGAATAATAAACGAAATGCCCTTAATAAATCTTTTTTCCTCAAGGAAGAAGCATAAATAGAAACTAATTCTTTTGAAATAATGTAAAATTACTATTCAAGATCAAGAAAAGAATTAATTCTGACCACTAAAGTTGGGCAACCTATTTGAAGAAACAAATAAAGCCACTAGGCCTGTGGGAGGCACTTCACCAGTGACATATTTATTTTCCTAATTGGTCCCAACATCTAGATGCCAAAATCTAGAGCTCTCATTGACTTATTTTTTCCGATTTTCCCATGCTGTCAGAATTAACTCTTTTCTTGATCCTACTTTAATTAATTTTATTTGTCTGCTATCAATAAAGATTAATTTATTACTCATGATTATTCTTCCTAATTGAAATGTAAGAATAAAAAATAAGGATAAATACTTTTAATATTGTAAAGCCTCCACGTTCCATCTTTAGAAACTGTAGCTATCATTGTAGAGTCTGCATTGAATGCAAAATCATAGACTCCAGAGGAATGGCCGGTGAGTTCAAAGGCTCTAGTAACCTGCTTGAATTCTCCAGCTTTTGTAAACTGAACTTCCCAGACTTTGACATCCGGTGCAAATCCTAAAAAAAAAAAATAAAAATAAAAATAAATTATTAAAATAAACATTAGCAGATATCCTAGCTAAAGTAGAATGCAAAACTGGCCATTGCATTATGTTCCAAGTACATCATTGAAAGTTATTAAAGGTCGACCAAGAAGTCATGAACATGGGAGAAACTGAAAGCTTAGCTTCGTTTAGAGTCAGAACTTCCGAGTATTGCCGAAGTCTGTACAGTCGAGTGCGAAGACAATACCCATTTCTAGTTTGTACGACATGCGCGGTTATGTCAAGTCTCATGAATAACTTGACGAATAACCACAGGAAGGTTTCCAATGTGTTAGGTTTCCTGTTTTGTTTGTTTTTATACAGTACGAATTATAGTCACAACTATCCTAAACGATTTTTCTAGATCCACAAATCCATGGGATGATGCAAATGCAAAGGACACTACAAATAACGGGGTTGGAACAAACCTAATATGTATTTGTTATTATAAAAATGATTGCTCTCCATGATAATTAATCAAAATAATAAGCAAATTTCTAGTTTGTTTTTCCCCATAATATTTTTTATAAATCAAATAACCAGTGAAACTTATCTTAGAATCTCATTATTTTTATAACGGAATTTTAAAGTTATAAAATAGATATTAATTTTATTATAATACAAAGCAACTTTTAATATTACAGGACTAGATAAAGTTTACAAACTATTTACAAACAGAAATAAAAAAGTAACAAATCAAACTCAGATATAAAGAGGAAGAAAAAATAAGATTAAGAAAGAAGAAAATCAATGAATGAAAAATCAATAAATAATAATATAAAGATATTATGGTATATTATTAGTGATTTTTTATCAGGTACAGTGTTGCCTGTTGCAAAAAAATTTAAAAAATATTTAAGTTATCAAAAATAAAATTATTAATAACAAAAGAACACTGTGTTTTTTGACAGTGGTCTATTTGATTAAAACCTGACTATACATATGACACCAAAAAACGACACTAGCGCACTCCGATTTCCATGATTAAAAATTAATGCATAGAGTTTGTAAAGTACATAAAATAAGAGTTTGTACATTTTACTCCTTCTTTTACTTCCCTTATATGATTATTACAGTTATTATCAACACATCATTAGGTTGTTACAGAAGGGGGAACCCGGCCACTTAATTCATCTACTCGATGTGATTATTAATGTAAAACATATCTCACCTCTCTGGGGTTTGATATCACCAGATTTCAAACAGGTGGCAGAGTAGTGCTTTTGTTATCTAACTTAAAATGAGCAATGAAAGATTGCTATTACCTGAAGCAGCGACAAACTTGCCGCAGGGAGAAACCTTGGCTGCATAGTTGTTCATAAGGTATGTATCGAAACGTGTCAGCTCTGTTCCTTTGATATCTATAAGAACTATTTCTGTACCTGAGGAACAACTCATGATGTACCTTCCATTTACGTCTATACCTAGTCCAATAGTAATATCTTTATGTAGCTAAAAATAAAAAAACGGAATACATTGTTATATTAGTCAATTCAGTTAAGCTATCATTCCAGAAATGCTTGGTGTTTTTTTATCTTTCTGCTTTTTAAGCTTCAATGTATTTGATGAACTTACTTCTACTTCCTAACTTAACTGGATCTCTAGAGATATTAACCTACCCAATAACCTCAATTAACCTACCTGTTAATACCTCTATCTTGCTATGCTGCTTTTTACAGGGGAAAAAATGGTTTCCAAGATAATGGAGCATAAAATTAGAGAATGAGGACCATTAAATTTTTGTAAAAGCAATCAGTGGAGCGCAAGATTAAAGTGGTTGCTCCAAAATATATGGATTTAAATTGGAGCTATTACATTATAAGGCATGGTATGGTTACTTTCCAGTCAAATCCTCACAAAGGATATGTAGCGGCCCATACTGACTGAAGATATTTGGACCCTTGTCCGACTGCAAATTTTTGGCTGTCTTGTGAGGTAATGCACAATACTCACAAGCTCTATAATAGACCATCTAGTTGGCCTATGTGTTGAGCTTGCCATCTACTTGCTTTGGGTTGGGCCATCCATTGCTGTGTTGTAACAATATACACAGGTTTTTTTTTTAGTATGGAAGTTAAAGATTTTATTTACCAATTACACTTTTAATTAAACCTTAAATATTACTATTCTTGTTTCAAAAGATAATTAAAAAGTCTCAGCCCTGACTGTAGGTGCGAACACACAAAACTGCAGCTTCACTGTGTCTGAGAGCTTCCCTTGACTTGTAGTGTGAAACAATCTAAAGATGTCTTTCCACTAAAAGGAACTTCACTGTATAAAGCCAGCTTTCAAACACTAGCTGTCATCTTCAGTACCGGTAAGTAGAAATGTATAAATGAAAGGGTGAGATTTGAGACAGAAGTTTAAATCTTACAAAGATTGAACCTTAGATTAAACCTGTCTTAGCTCAGTTTCCTGATCATATTAGAGCTTTTTAATAATGCACATGTTAGAAATTATACTTTTAAACCATTAATTCAAATTATAAATACAGTTACCTCTAATCAATTATGTTTTATTAGTCTGTTTAGATGTTTCCTAAATTAGTAGTAGTAAGGGGGCGAGGAGGCCAGGTCTAGCAAATAGACCGCATTCGGATCCTTTTTGCCAACCCCTGATTTCCTAAATTGACTTCTTTTGATAACTTTTTGATTTTACAGAATGTAAGGGTCAATATTATACCAACCTAATGGAAACTACAATATAAGCATATATAGGCCTGATTATGTCCCTCAAGAAACAAAACATATCCATTTAAATTTAATAATCTTGAGCTCATTTTTACTACCCCTTCGTGGTCTAACACTTAAGAGCTTGTCTTAACTCCTGCACTAACGCATTCTCTTGATTTATATTTGTCACCTGCACAGAAGATGACCACTAGACTAGAGGTTAAAATCCGCTACATAAAATAAAGTTACTTTTTTGCAAAGAGGTGTATCTTTTTTTATTCTAAGTGGCTCCACTGTACATCTACACAAAAATGTGATAGTTCCCATTCTCCATATCAGAAACTAATTCACCCCCCCCCCCCAGAAAAAACCGAACATACATACATTTGTACACATTTTGCTAGGGTTTCAACAGTTGGTAAGGCATTGAATCTGTGGAAAATGTTTGGTTTCCATTGTAATACATGACAAAACATGGGTTCATCTAACACTTAGTCAAAAATGCAATCCATGACATGGTGCCACCCTCTTCACATTGCACCCATAATATTTGATTGATTAAGAATATTTGATCTTGAGCTGGAAAATCATGGCAACCGTGTTTTGAGATTAAAAAGTTATTCGGGGCAATCAAGCATCAACACTGATGGTTATTGCCAAATGTTAAAAACCTCTGAAGGGTTCTCTGGAACAAGTGACGAGGAATGCTGATCAAGACACCACTGGGCTTTTGGATTCATTCAAATATGGGATGTCCTCCGTCATTTTGCTCATATCCCTGACCTGGCACCAGTGCATTCCATCATTTTCTTCACCTAAAGCAACATTTAACCGGAAAAAACTTTGGGACTGACGAGGACATGAAGGAAAATGTGAAAACTTTGTTGAGGACAGTGGTGGCAGAGTACACCGACAAGGGAATCAAGGACCTAGTGCCAGTGGCGCACCCAGGGGGGGGCACGTGCCCCCCCAAAGCCAATGACCTGAAATTTAAGTATGCAATCCCGCAGCATATTTTAAAGTAATAGTGCTGTGATAGTCAACAAAATAAGTAAATAAGTAATTATATACCTAGTTTTGCCCGAATTTTTTTTTTTTTTTTTTTGGCGTTTAAAAAGACGACCAAAAAAAAAAATCAAACCCTAACATTAAAGTATGCAATTCCGCAGCACATGGTAAAGTAATAAATATAATAAGTAATTACATACCTAGTTTCGCCTGACATATTGTTATTTTGGCGTCTAAAAAGAATAGTTAGTAGTAGTAATTTTAAAAGTTTTTAATTATCGAATAATTAATATTAATTAATTTAGAAACGGACTCAATTGTAGAATAAGATTTTAAAAATTGCAGATACCCGATCTAAGGCAAGGAAGACTATTTTTTGTATTTATTGACTGGACTGTTAGATACCCTACTATTTTTATTTTTTACCTAATACTCTCAGCTAATTTCTGTTGAACTCAAAACATTTGGCGTACTTATTTTTTTTTTTTGTTAATTCACGTAACTAAAATATTTTTAAAATGTACCAATTTATTTTTCTGGCTACTAAAATAAAACATTAATCTATTATATAATGTACAAATTTTAATAATAAAATATTATTCGTATATATAATTTTTTTTAAATAAAATACCACGGTCTTCATGTCCCGTTCATAAAAATCTTAAATTTATTTGTATAAAATAATATTTTAGATGCTCTTAGAATAGGCTAAAAAGACGTTTTGAAGTAACGTAAACTATAAAATTTTCCCGGGGGAGGACCCCCGGACCCCCCTAAAAAGAGCCCAGCCCCCCTTTAAAATTGGCTGGATCTGCCCTTGATATGAAGTAATTTAAGAACAAAGAAAAGCAGACTTCTTAATTGTCTGTGATTATGCTAAGCCCACATTACATCCTCTCCCCCCCCCCTCCTTTTTTTTAATCTGTGCCCCTCCCAAAAAAAAATCCTGGGTGCGCTACTGCCTAGTGCCATGGTTCATCATGTCCGTAACGGGGACTACGTTAAAAAGATAATAGGGATATGTACCTTTTTTAATAATAAAGGTATTTAATTCTTGGACAACGCTTGTATAATAATTTATTAAAATAAGTATTATTATTATTATATATACATATGAAACTGAATTAGCAAAACTTATTAAATATGGATCTTGTTTTAATTTTCTATCTCTATTATTGGAAACCCCTTTAATCTTAATTTTTGCAGAAGTTCTAGGCAAGTGTCTTAGCCTCTTGGACACAATTCCAATACATTAAATCTGCTACTTACTGACTTTGTTATTATTTCCAGTTAATCTTTACCACACACCTCTTTACTCATAATGATAATCTTACATTCATAATGATTGAAGTAAAACTTTTAAGTTAAAAAACATTTAACTCATCATACTATTGTGATAGAAAAACAACCTAGGTTATAAGTGACCTTAAAGTTAAAAACACCTCTTATTTTGTTTCCGAGCATAATGAAGATAGCAAAAGCATTATGATCATTCTGAAGAAAAAATGTTTTTTACGTCTTCAAATATAAAACTTCCTAGACTTATTTAATTTACAAATCGAAATACAACTCATAAAATTTTATTCAGACATCCTCGAACTATGGAAACAAACTGGAAAACAGACCTACTCGTAGTAGACATTCGAAGAAATGCCTCTCATACCTCGTAATTTTATCTTTCTCTCCTCTAATCACTTATAAGTAGGGCTCGGATTTGAGCATATTTGCATTTTTTTTCCTGAATAGTAAAGATGCCTTTTGGTGGTATTTTCACCTCTCTGGGTCAGACAGAATTTAAATTTATCGAGCATACAAATGCATAAAACCGCTGTTTTCACAATAGCATATAAATGCATATTCTTGTGGTTTTCGTCTAAATAGTTTGATTTTATTGAAATCATCCCCCCCCCCCCCCCGAATTCGGGCCCTGACCACCACAAAAGCCCAGGCTGCTTTTGAAATGAAGGACTTAATGTCATGCTTGACTTTCATGAAAGCCTACAAGAACGTCATTCCTGAGGTCATCTTAAAGTTGGAATCGCGAGGGATGGAGTTGGTTGAAGTGGTCGCTACATTAAACGGATTCATCGAAAAAGCCAACTCGTGGCCTAGAGAGACTGGAAAAAACCATAAAAAAAAGTTGGAGTTCGAGCTGGCTAAAAATCCCAGTTGGAGAGCAGTGTTGGACTTGGAGAGGATGCTGTGTGGCGAGTCTGCAATAACAGACAATTTTCCAAACTACTCTGCACAAGATGCAGCATCAGTTAATTATTTACCTCTTGTGTTAATTGAAGTCAGAAGACTTTATTGGCCGATTTAAAAAAAAAAACCACTTAAAAGTGAAAATATAGAAAAAATATTGATGTACAGACCAATACCAATCTACTTCATTGACTTGCCTAATATTGAACATTTTGTAAATAAACTTTTAAACTCTAACTTGTACATAAAACTTCATACATATACTTGAAACTTGTGGATGTAGCAGTGTATCACACATACAATTTGAAAATAATGCTCTTATATAAAGATAAGTTGTAGACTTTTTCGTTTCACTGTCCTCTCCATAGTTTCAAACGGTGTTTTTCGAACATATTCTGCATATTTAATAGCATATAATGGGTTTTTTCGAGCATATCTAGTGAGCATATAATGGGGTTTTCGAGCATATTTGGAGATTTTATCGAGCATATCGATCTGAGCCCTACTTATAAGAGTCTGCAGGACAGTATTCTTATTCTTAAAGACCATTATAATCTTTCCATTTCAGTATAATATTTAATTTTTATCATAGTAGTAGAATACACTTTAAGCAATTCTATATATTTTAACTCAACAAATATTTTATATCAAGACCTTAAGGGCAATAAATAAATATAAGTTAAAACTGCATTTAACTCTAGAGGCATCTTCAGATCTCTGATCAATTTTTGTCATAAATTGTAAATGAACTATTTTAAACTTATTTTACCCAAACCCTTTTTAAAATAATGTTTATACTAAAACAGCTTATTAACAATTCTTTGAATAATAGTTGGAAAAAACCTTTAATGGTTTTCTATATAAGTATACCACCCTCTTCTTAACTTTCCCTTGTTAACACTAAAATTTTTTAACTTTTTAATTTCTACTGAAGATTACATTGGAAATAAAAGCCAAATATGAATATTTCCACAATTCAATAGGAAAGAAGTTTGATAGAAAACTAATTACTCTAAATAATGAAAATCTAATATGTCCTCTTCTACTCTCCCTTACTACAATTGATTGGATTTGCCTTTAGGTTCTAGCTGGAAGAGAACGAATAATACTTTTTTGTTGGTTTATAAATTTACTAGTAGTTTTAAAGTCTGCTGAGGAGTGGTTTAAATCGACCTAGATGACCTTCTAGTTTGCTCTAAGTAGCTGCCATTTTTCTTTGGGTAATTTAGTTGCTGAAGATGATACTATGGATACTGGACACAGATGACTTAAAAGGCCGGTACAGTCCTCTACCTTTCTCAGGGGTATAGGAACCCACTATCGACCGAAGCATCTGTACTAGTCACCAAATGGCTTAACAGACAAGAGTGGGCTTTGACTAGTAAGTAAGTAAGTAGCTGAAGAAGTGTAGTCATGGTAGAGGGATGATGTTTACCCTACTGTTTCTTATCGCAAAAATGCAGGATTGAGGATAAAGATCCCTAAAACTTGATGATGAAATAAAATTGACACACAATTTTATATTATTACTTTTAAAAAGATGATATTTCACAAGCTTACCTACAAAGATGTGTACTGATAAAGATTGTAACTTAGGAAATTATGTTAGTTTTGTTTAAAATAAGTTTTATAAAACCATAGCATATTTCTAAATAATACTTATCAAGTTTATGAATGAGACAAACTTAAGTCTTTATGTAGTAGGAGGAAATTAACAACAAATTAATTATTTATAGATTAACAATCGCTGTGTCCCTTATTAATTAATACAATAAGAAGTTAGGTATCCAAGATGAGGAGCAATCCAAGACAAGTGTAAATGTTTCAATAAATTAGAAATTTATTTTAAATTATAACACTATTAAGATGAAATCAAATTATGGGGATTGGAACAGGGCATACTAAGGTTCATTAGGGCTGTATTATAAACTTAAAGAAAAAAAAAAAAAAAAAAAAAAAAAAGTGAGCTTTTTGAATTCTTTCAGACCCAACTAACTATTAAGAATTCAAAACTCCAAGCAACAATTATTTTTGATTTTAATACTTTTTTTTAATAGTTTCTCTAATAAGGATTTTAATCCTTAAAATTAAAGTTATCATTGACGAATCCTAGCCAGTAATTTGTCCACAATAAAGCAATGTTATACATTGTTTTATAGTTGACAAAAAGTATGTTATTATCATAAAAAAAGTCATAATAATGAAGAAGGAAGTAATTGTACTTTTGTTGCAGTAAATTGTAATTGCTTGCAGTAATTATTGCACATATAAATGTTCTTATTAGACTTTAATAGAGCTATTTTCAAACAGGAAGCTACTCTAGGTGTTGTGTGTGTGTGTGTATGTATATATATATATATTCCATGAATATAGATTAGATAATTCTTAAGTCATAAAGTTTTAATGACCTATTTAAAGCCCCAAGAAAATAACTTAAAGGGTTTCTCGTAAAATGAACGTTGTAATTTAATATTTTAAAAAAAAATATAAATAAATAAAAAAACAATCACATATAAAACTTCTTCATATTCTTATTTGTAGTACAACAGTGTAAATAACTGTAAAAAAAAGTACTAAAACAATTCACCATTGTCATAAACAGAAGCAAAACAATTAATAGTTTGTAAAAAATATCAACTTATATAAAGGCTTAATGATGATTCATTATTTTCAGAGTAGTGAAATATCATTGATAGTAAAAGTCTGCCATTGATTGGTTAGTTTTTAAAAACGGTTCATCCGCATACATTCATTAAACAGATTAGGAATAAAGAAAAAATGTCTCTCTACTGAAGTAACTATCAGATTCCAATCTCTGTCTCAACTCCTGCACTGACAATTTCTTTTCTTGGCATTAAGGATAACCACTTGAGGTTGAAAGCTGACCTTGTGCAATAAACTTAGTTTTAGTGAAGGTAAGTTATTTTTTATTCCTAATCAAATAACTTCACAGCTCATCTAATTAACCAGACAAAACGAGATTACGTTTGGCATACAAAATACATGCATTCATTTAAGCAATATTTTAAATTAATCTAGTCACTTCACTTGTAACATATCCCATTGCATATAGTTATCAAAGGTAATAGTTGTTTATAAGTTATGTATTATTATTTTTTGTTTAATTTATATAAAGCCCAGCCATATTTCTAAAACCACTCCTTGAAACCATTAAGCCCAAGGGTGTTTATTAAAAGGTTTTTCCCCTTAACACAGGGGTGCCCACAGAGGGGGGTTATGACGCAGACTGCGTCGTTAAAATTCTTGGGGGGGGGGGGGGGTGGATGTGATAATAAATATTTTTCTTAGTTCTTTTCCTGTAAGGACAATCTTGCCCTCAGAAATCCTTAAAACTCATCTATTTGCACTTCAATTTTCAAAAATTCTCCCGGACCCCCCGCCGTTATTTGTCCAAAGGGGCCCAGATGCTAACTTGCCCAGGGGCCCGGAAATCCTCTCAATGGCCCTGCTAGCAGTTCGGCTGATTAAGCAATGAGCAGAGTTAAAATAATCAAAGGCAGACTAAGGTCTGCAATGTGAGACACATGACTTTCTAACTTTATGGTACTTTCTGCAGGAAAAGATGTATTGGCTTCAATTTCCACAAACGAAATCATATTGATGCATTTGCTTTATCAACATCACAAAGAAAAATTACTTGTCCTCTCATTTGTCCTATTTCTGTAACACTGAGCCTTTCCTTTCTTTTTTGTCAATAATTCAAATCAAGAGTTTTATGATTTTTCTTCACTTTAAGTTTACAATAAGATTTTTGAAACGTTCAGTATCATTTTCATGCACTAAGAACAGGATTAGCATATTTTCAATTAATATTAGTATAGAGTCTGCCAATATTAGTTTCCTAAAAATTTGTTTAGATACAATTTTGTAGGCAAGAATAGTATTAGTTAAAATTGTACGTGATATGATATACGTTTTTGTATTCATTTTGAATTTTGATTTGTTTTATATAAAATAGAACAATCCTCTTATAATATGTGGACCCATATAATGCAAAAATCGTAAACGAACTGTTTTTTTTTTTTTTTAATAAAATCTCTATACTATAAAAGGAGTTTTATTTCATTTTTTATTTCATTTTATTCTAAAATGTAACTATTTGTGACGAGAATGGACATTACAAATACTGACAAATATAAGTCAGGTAAAGTAATTATATTTTACCAACATAACGTAAACCGAAGAAGTAGTGTTTGTATTAACATACCTCAAAAAGTGGGGGGGGGGGGGGGGGGGGTTGCGTCATAGAGCTTAGGGGGGATGGGCACCCCTGCTAAACATATAATAAATACAGTAATAAACCAAATGCCCTAAATTACTCTTATTTCACAAAGGAAGGAGCTTATATAGAAGCTCGAAAATTGTTCTTTTAAAATTATGCAAACTTACTATTGTACATTTAATTACTCTTAGCTGTGCTACAATCGATAAAAATTTTATTAAATATAATTATACATTCATCTAGGACTAATAAACCAAAACTGTTTAAACTATTACCAGTCATACAAGGAAAATATGAACAAAGGAATCATATGATAATAAGTGGCAATCAGTGTTACCAACAGCATTATTTTAACAAGTTTAAATCAAAAATCTTAGTATAGAACTAACCCTAAACCAGACGAATAATATTTTAATTGAGAGTACCAAGTAGAGATTACACTTAAACCAATTTAACTCTAAATTGAACATATGACTTAGTATTTTTTATTTGATTATTTATTATCTAAATATATAAAATTAAAATTCTGTCTGTACTTGGGTCAGAATTAAAAATTTTTCGATACTTTTTTTATTTCATACGTTCCGAAAACCGAATCACGCCTTAACTTTTTTCGTGTATGTAATAATAATAATTTTTTTATTTTTTTTATTTTTTCGTGTATGTATGTGTGTCTGTCGCCAACAGTCCGAGACTTTATAGGTGCAAAACTGGCTAAACGAAATATTTTTTTTTTTTAGAGGTGAGCGCAAACATGTTGCCCATTTTGTAGGCTTGGTTTCATCGAAAAATATTGAATAGAACAAAAGTAATTAACAATTTTAGAAAAAAAAAAATGTAACCTCATTTGAATGAAAAAAAATTAGGTTCAGTAAATATTAAGTGACAAAACCCACTGACTCGCTAATCAAAATGTTTGGGTACTTCTAGACAACCTAGAGACTCGAGGTTTTTTGTGGAAATTGGCTCTAACTGACTGAAAAAATCCGAAAAGTTAAAATAAAAGTTTACCCCCTTAAAAAATTAAAGATGGCGAACGCAATTTTAAAGTTTTTTTGCAGGCTTATTGAGGCTAAACAGTAAGTCGTACCGAAAAGCAGATTGCATCAGTGGTAACTAATTTTAAAAGATCTACAACTTTGGTCCTATGACTTTTTGTTGTAACTCCATCGCTCTGCCTTAAATAGAGCTAAATTTGATTTTTTTTTTCTTTGAGCTCTTATGGCGTCCGCAATTGTTGACCAATTTCTGATTGGAGTGCTTAAACTTCGTACTAATGCTTTTTAAATCGAGTATTTATTATTTTATTAATTTGTATTAGAATTAGAGTTAGTTATTAAATATTTACTGGTGCAAATGCCCTGTCATATTGAGAGAAGAGACTGGTAATTAAATTAAGGCACCAATGGTTTATGATGACACAGTTTATTTTAAGTATCTCTTTTTTAGCATATCTTAGTTATATCGAGCATTGCTATTTATTATTATATTTCTTAGTTTCAATAAACAATGTTTTATATAAATACACTTTAAACTAAAATTTGGAGAGTATTATATTCTTAGTAATGGAATGAATGACGTATGATATAGTCCTGATTCTATTCCTGGAATGCTTTGGAAAAGAAACTATTTAGGCATTTTATTTAATTGCTAGACCTACGTGATAATAGGAAATATAGCCACTAATGCCTAGCATGAGGCCTGCACTGAGCACAGGGTGAAGGCTAGTTTTAAAATAAAGTTGTTTTTTGAATAATTAGGACTTTGACTTTGCAATATACTAAATAAACAACAACTGATCTTTAAATGAATTATTTCAATCATAGGACCCATTCACACACTCCCCACTTCTCCTCCCACTCTATTTTTATTTAACTTAAATAAATAGAAAAAAGGTTGAATGTAGAGGGATTTGAATCTATAGTCTGAACGACCCCTATAGCACGATGTAACCTCAGCTGCTTGGTCCTGAATAGAACCGAGTCAGCCATACATCCCTCGAGGCTGGATTTGAAAATTTCATACAAATAGCTTACTGGAATCGTAGTCTGAGCAATTCTGCATCAGTGAAGTGTTGCCACTTGCCTCTATCTTTCAACTGAATCATATTCTGGAATCTCTAGTGCATATGGGGCCTTCGACAATGAGTTTTTCAAGAAGAAAACTATAAATGTTGAATAAATAACTTTCAATATTTCAGATCATATAATATCACCCAGTTTTTAAAAAGGCTAAAGGAGTATTTCAAGTAAATACCCCTAAAACATTCAAGTATAGCTACATAACTGTAACCCTTTCAGTGTAAGTAAATATTAGGTAGCTTCTTTTTGGAAAATTGGGGGGGGGGGAATAAACAAGATGCAAAATTATTCTAAGATGTCAATATGACTTAAGTAAATGTGGAATCAAGTTATACAATGAAATTATTAACCACACGCATCACTACAGATGTACCATGATGTGGACATAAAAAATAACTAATAAATTAAAAAAAAAGTATTATGTAAGAAGAAAAGGCAAGGGATTAATGTAGTCAGAATTTTTTTTTGAAGGCTTTCACAAAAATCCAATTATAGTGGGGCAAATATGCAACTTCTTCGCGTCAGATTATTGGACAAATGGTCTTAACTGAGTATAAAATAATGTGATCTCACTTGAAATTGAAAATGTGGTTGTTTGAACATATTTTTAATTCCCAGTGGTTTTTGAACTTGAACCCTTCTTTTAATTTTTGAAAATTATTTTCTTCTTTGAAATTTTCCCTTTTAGGGTTATTTATTTTTCTTTTATAAATAAAAAGAACATATTTCTCTTTAAAAAGCTATATTTTGCCCTTCACGTTGGGGCTTTTTTAAGCTAAAATATTAATTGTTAGTTATTAATTTTGTAGCCTGAAGGCCACATTTCATAGAAGAAGATAATTTACACTGATGATATAATTTTTAATTTAAAAAACAAAATATAGGAATGCTTAAATACCGATCATACAATCTTTAACTGCTCAAATCTTCTAGGATAAGAGTTTGCACAGTAAAGTATAAGATCATGCTTAAAGCAAGTAAGTAATGGTTGAGAGTACACTAGATTTATAGAGATATTTATTATACTTCAATAAAATTGAATTTGAAGGAGTACTCACTTTTTCATCATTGATTGTAATTATAATAAATTAATAGTAACAAATTTAAAAAACAAGCTTTTATCCCATACCATGGGATAAAAGCGTGTTTAAATAAAATAACTAGTCCGCCATCTTGGGTTGTCCCCCATATTGAATTTAGAATGCCGTCACTTACTAACCATGCATTGTCATCCAAACTAAACGTGTATGCAAAATTTCAATACAATTGGTTGAGGATAACTGCTTCAAAATTATGTTGCAAGATTTGACCCGAACATACATACAAACATTGCAAGTTAAATAAAAGCTTCGAAAAAAGGTTTCACTATGTAAGATAGAGGCTGTGAGAACCTTTAAACAAATGTCTACCACCTTACCACACCTTCTTAAAGCATTTTAATAAGAAATTGACCACAACCTTAACATAGTTTAAAAACTGTTAGTTAAGAAACTCAATAATTTAAATATTTCAATAAAAACAAATCAAAAAATAAAATAAAGGTAGACCTACATTTTGATAGGTGTGCGTTTTAGAGACGGCCGATATCCACCCATCCGATTTTCTCGCCACTTTGCAAACTTCGACAATATTATCCGTATGACGTTTAAACACGACCGCTTTTGTATCGGGACTCCATTTAATAAGTGATGCATGGTCTAAATCGACATTGTACCGGAGAAACTTGTGATCCCTTTCCTTCCAGTCCTTAGTGTTCCAAATAAATATAGCCCGATCTACAAAAATCCACAACAAACACACGTTTTTAGAAGAAAACAAAAACAAAATAAAATTAAAAAAAAAAAAAATGAATTTACTAAAACCATTTATTTTCTAAAATAACGAGGAAAACGAAACGAGCAATTTTTGGGGGGATAATAAAAAAAAGCACAAAAATATAACGAACAAATAATAATTAAATATTGTATAATGGTAGAGACAAAATAGAGAGTTAATTCTACTAATAATTACCTAAACCATTTTAAGTATAATAAATAAATATTGTAATTTTGCCCATACCAAGATGTTTTTAGAAGTAGATACGTATACATAAAGAAAGACACACATACATATAAACATTAAAATAAAAGTAATGTCTGTATTTCTTATGTTTTCCTTATTTCAGCAACATATTTACCAATTTTATACACAGAGTAATATATACTTGGCAGATATGCAAATTTTTGCTAAACTGGAATTTACACAAAATTTGCTATGTTGCTACTATCTTTAAAAAAATCTGAAAGTGAAACAAGTAAAGTGGCATGAATGAAGCAAAACACTAGACTAGTCTGGGCAATTTTCTGTGAACTTAATGTTTTTTTTTAACAATTGGGATTTAATAAATCACCAAATTAAAATGCAGTAGAAGCCCTCTTATCCAGTCTCAGTTAAACCAGCTGCTCAGGTGGGGGTGTGGCCTCATACATCATCTATTTCACCTAGTATATATATTTAGGATAAAAGGTCTGTTTACAAGGGTTCAGCCTCAAGGAAGCAAGTTAGGAGGGCTTGCACTGTATATAATATAACTAAGCTTCTATAGAAATAAAGTCATAATTAATATTCTGTCTCAAAGTTCTACAAAAGCAAAATTTGAGACATTGGTGGATTGGACACCTTATCATTATTAGATAAACTTAGGTCAAAGCTGTGTTGGCAACATTTTAGTAGCAATTACCTTCTATTATCATCAGGTAATATCTATTATATGCAATGGTAGTAATGTAATTGCAGAGCAGTGAAGTCACTAGATGAGGAATAGAAAAAAGAAGTTAAATCTGCCTCTAGTCAGATTTAAAACTGTTTCAACTCCTATCCTGCCTCTTTCTTGTTCAAATTTTAACTTGTCTTACCTGAATTTAAGTATAGATTTACACACTATAGTACTAACTATTGAGTTACAGTGGAGGCATTTGTTTTTTCTTATCAGCCTAAATACGAGCAGTTTCAATTGTTATTAACATTATTTATACAGTATCTAGCAGACTGACAACTTAAGACTGGGATTAACAGTTTTGCTCAATTTGAGACGCAGGAGCTTTGGCTAGGGTACCTGTGTTTGGTGTTCGTCCAACATAGTAAAATAAATGGTGAGCTGCTTAAGAAAAGTAGTGTCCATCAGTCATAGGTACCATATTATACTGCTGAGAGTAGACATGCCGGCCCCATATTATCTATAACTACATATCGATTTATAAATGGTTTGGCAGACCCAATCCAACCCACAGGGTACCACAAATATTTATTTTATTATTACTATGAATACTAATAAAATTAAACAATGGTGCAACATCTCAAGGAGATCTGCCAAAGGGCTTCTACAACTATGGGGGTTAGCTCCATCAGCTGTGTATAAACCTTATGAACATTCCTATATATATATATATTACATTGAAATATAATTATATCTATCTTTTTTCAATTGTATTACTGATCTCAAAACAAAATAGGTCATTAGATAGTAGATATTTTTTTTTTTTTTTTTTTTTTTTTAATGCATTCTTATTATATTATAATAATTCTTAAAAATTATTTCTCTTCCTCAATTATAACCTATACATATAATATATTTAATTCCTAGATTGCAATATTTTATATTACACAATTAGGTAATTAGTAAATTTGATAATACGTTTTAATTAATGGTGATATAATATAAAGGTTAAGGCTATTTCTAGTTTTATAATTTGTTGTGTACTATTTTATGGAAATAGTAAGTGATAGCATTTATCAGGAGGTTAGAATGAATCATTTGCATAGAATAGCACGTTATTTAAAAGGATTGATTTCAAGGTCATTCAAACTGATACAGATTGATAAGATAAATTTATGTTTTATTAAATTACACCAGGTGAAAAATTAATACATGATTTGATAAAACATTCTTTATGGGGGTAAGAACTTAGAAAATAATAAAGGAGTCGTAGTGCAATCATAAGTTCATCAAAGAATACTTTGTTAACAGGGATTTTAGTATTTGATTTTGATCTTATAGTCTTGATCTTCAGGTGGAGCCCCTTGTCAGAGATTTTGTGAATCCCAACATTTTAAGATTTTATTAGACTGTTACCGTATTTATCGTAAATAGATCTTAGTTTAATTTAATATATACTTTGACTATTCTAGTCACCTTCAATCATTGAATGAACGTTGAAGCATTTTTAATTCCACAAATGCATACGTTGAAACCCTACTTCATAGATATGATTTGATTATTTTATGTATAAGATCTGATTTTTATTTTATTTTTTTTTTTTTAGTAGTTTTGTCGTCAACTGATAAAGTTTTATTCACTTTATAATTGTGAATGATCTAAATTAAATAATTGTTTTTTTAATAGCCAAGGAAGTTTCTAATATATATTAAACTGAATATACTAATATAATATATATTTGAAAACCATCAGAATTGACCATATTTATATAAAATACCCTGACACTGTTAAATATTGAAATATTCTCATCATATATAGGTAGGTGAATTAAAAAAAGTTACGCCTGTACAAAAATTTCAAATCTTATTTAAATTTGGCTACAATCAACTCTTTTAAAAAACATTCCACTTACAACAACACATCGATCAAAAGTAAAAAAAAATTATCAGGGTTTAATAAACCTAGATAATTTAATAAATGAAAAATATTGTGTCTAAGGTTGTTTGAATTCCAACGTTTTGAACCATCACAGGGATTATTACAAAGGGAGTTACTTATGGTGGGAGTCCCATGAGATAACCATCCCAACAGTATATTTGGCAGGCCCAAACTGTGCACAGGTTGTTGCCCCATAGATTAATATAAGAGGTTTGAAAAGTTACTTTCACCAAGAAGAACTCCTTTGACAATTTGATACTTGGAATGGGTTCAAACTGTTATTCCTACGATGAGATATTCCCTTAATTATCTCCGCAAATGAGTTTAAAAATGTTCCCATGAGAATGATCTCTGCAATGAGTTTGAAACGTTGTTCCCATGATGAGATATTCCCTTGAGAATTCAAAACCTGACGATTCATACTATCTCAGGCACTGGTTATCTCCAGACTGTATTGATTTATCAAACAATTCAATAGTCCAATAAATACTTTCATTCTTTTTACACTCCAAGTAAGTTATGTTCTTTCAAACGTGCCTAGCATCATCTGTATACCCTCCTCACAGACCTCATCTCGATGATATAAAAAAATGGCAACCATTCCGTTTATATCATATTCTTGTGAAAGGAAGTCATAATGGAGCTAAACTGTTTAAGGGGTTAGACATATCTTTAATTTTTAAGTTAAGAGAGTGTCTTAAAGGTTGATTAACCCCCAATATTGTTATTCATTATTCATAGAAGTGAAGCATTCCTTGAGATGAATTCCTTCACTCAAAAACGTAAAATTTGTTACTAAAGCTTATCAGGCTCCTAAGACAAATGTTGTGAGGCTGATTAACATAATATATATTTAAAATGCATAATGTCAGCCATTCACGGTCCAACTTTTCGTATGACACTCGCTCCAACAAGCCAATGTAGTACGACAATTGAACTGTGAGTGGGGGTGGTTGGCAACATGTCGTACCACAAGGTCGTGTTGGATTCCCTGTGCATCCAACAGTGTCGTACAACCAAGTTGGACCATGAATGGCTGGTTTAAGTGCAATTGCAAAAGCTTATCTTTAAGATTAAGCATACATTTTATTCTCCGGGTCATATCTATAAAGTTATCAAAAGGTACCTCATTGCAGAACCTGTTTTTTATCCGTGTATTGATGACATAGATGCCAGAAACTTTTTAAAGAACAAAACTTACTCGGCATGTTCAAAGAGTGAAAGAAGTTCGAGTAGAGATGAGTTGTACTGCAGTAGGAAGCTTAGAAGATGGTAGCCTAATTTAATAAGGTAATTTTATCAGTATATTAGAAAAGTAAGTAAGTAGAAACTAGATTGATTTAACTGTGTGAAAGTGGGCTATTGATTAATTTTTAATGTTTGTAACAATTGCTTGGTTTTTTTTAATGGAAGTAAATAGTTATTTTTTTAATATGGTCTAAGCATGTTCATCCAGAAGTTGGCTGTTAATATTCTTACGAATTGAGTGAATATTTTATTTTGAGTTGAAATAAATATTTTTATTTTGGATTGTCCTTTTTATAAAATTTTATTCACTAATGACAGTTTGGGGGAGGAGGATAGAAGTCCCCTTCTTAGCTTTTTCTTATGTGTTGAGTTTGTAGGTTTGCTCTATGGTGTAGAGTGATTAGCTTAAACATCTAGAGAAATCATATAAAAATGTATAGGGTTCAATTCCAGGTACAAATTCTTGCAGTGACTGGATCAGACCACTCTAAATAATCCTTCTTAAAATACTGTGTCACAAATTAGTACCTGCTCCTCAAATGTTGCAAATGAATAATAATTTAGAATGTGATTTTACAAACAAAAAGGGTCTTTAGGCTAATAACACATCAGCCAGGTTGTTGCCAGGGCGTCCTCCACCTTCATTTAACACCCCATTACGCATAGGTTGTTGTGTTAGCGACAGACAAACGCAGAAAATTATAAGGATCCTCGGTGTTGCCTTAGGAATTGTGGGTTTACCAACATAAAGAAAAAAGTCTCCCCCTTTTAGGTATAATTGGTGTATGTAAACAGAAAATAAAGAGCGGTGTTTAGACCTTAAACAACAAATAAATTAATACCTAAACAAGAAAACCCATTCTTTTCCATCTTAGGCTTGAAGGAAGAACTCATTAAGTAAAAAGTCACTGTTTCTACTAAACATAACTTTGCCAGATAACAATGTCTCTATTAATCAAGAGCCAAAAAAGTACAGATCTTAATTTAAAACTCGAACTAAAGAAAATATTTTCTTTTTGCCTAGTTGAAAAGAGATGGTTATCATTTTGGATACATTCACTATTTCTGTAGTAATTCATAGACGAACATCCCTAAAATAATGACTAGTTCCAAGTCTGTGAAAAAAGTCAATATTGTAAAAAATAAAAATGGCTTAATGAGTTCTTTCACCAGATATTTTTCAGAAATGTCGGTTAATGGTAATTTTGATTTTTTTACTTTAGACTGATCCCTTGTTATCCTTAACTATTACGAGTATTTATGCATATTTTAATTAAGAACTATTAAAGAAATTAGTTTGCTTTTTTGCTTCAAACAGTCTCTAAGAGAGAGAGAGGGATGTAAAACAAATCTCAATGAATTTGATTGAGAGTGAAATAAAGCAGATTAGGAAAAAGGAATCTTGGCAGATAACAACGTCTCTTTTGATCAAGAGCCAAAAAAGTACAGATCTTAATTTAAAATTATCTTTTTAAAGAGGTGAAATTTCTATTACAGAAAAGGGATTGGTCAATAAAATTTTCTTTTATGAATACCCCCTTCATCTAAAATCCCCAATTTAAAACCATTGATAAAAGAACAAAAAAGTATAATTAATAAGTTAAAATTGAATGAAAATAATCGGGAACTTGTAAAAGATCTTTCAATTGTTTTTTTTTTTACTTTCAAATACATTAAGCATACATATAGTATAGTAGAGAGAAAGTATAGAGATGACCCAAAAAAATTGATTTTGATGGATTTACAAACACCCCCAAAACTAAAACAATCAGTTGTTGACACTACAAAAATATGTTAAATAATAAATTAATTAAATTAGATGTTTTGGGGAATTTAAATTCATTATCACAAATTATACGAAAAAGTTTAGTTCAAGTTTTTCATACCATTTTTTTCCCTCAAATTGTAGTAATAAATCTTAATTATTGTCAAATTAATAAAAGTTGAATTATTGTGTAAAAAAATTGGCAAAATTAGTTGTTTCTACAGAGATTTTTGTGGAATTTACTCATAGAGAAGGAACCAAAAGAACAAAACTTAATAGAAATAATTCACTACAGACTAGATGACCACAATATCAAGAATAAGTAGAACTATAAAACCAACTATTAACATGTGAAAATTAATGGAAATCTAGGCCAAGGGGTGATGGAAATCTGTTTTAACTAATTAGACCTAGAGGTGAAACTATTTATTACTTAATAATAAATATATTTATTATTTTATATAAATATTTAATATCTTAACATTAATCAATTAGAAATTAATTTGAATATAAGCCTAAAGATGAAATCAATTTTAATTAATATTTAATTTTAAATAAATAAACATTTATGTATTATAATATGAGATTCGAGAAAATTGTATTTTTGTAGTAGTAACTGTTTTCTGGAATAAAATAATTTATAAAGACAAAGTCTTTGAACCTTTAACTTTTCTTAAACCTGTAGAAAAGGTGTTTTTTTTTTGGCTCAGCCCGATATATTACTAGTCACAAAGTAATAATGTCTAAGGGTTTGCCCAAGAAACAAAATATCTTTTTTCCGTGGTAGGCTGTGAAATAGTAACTTTAGAGCCTAAAAAACATAGCTAAAATCCATTTTTTCATTACGTGGACTTAAAAAATCTTTTCATTACTCCTAGCTGTAAAGAAAAAATCTTTTACGTCCTAGGAACTAAAAGATTTTTTATGTCCGGCTGGTAGTTGTCAAAACTTCCGTTAGTAGTGCTGCAGTCTTTGTAGAAATGCTTCTAGTACGATTAAAATCCGCTAGATGTCAATGCGTTTTATTTATCTTTTCTTATAGTGTAACCTCTTTTTAAGGTTTCTTTTTTAAGTCTTAAGTATGTACTAATATTTGTTATTATTATATATTGATTAGTGATTAATATTTAATGTTTTTTCATTGTCTGCTACCTCGGAAAAAATAGCATATGCTACGCGACTGTAAAGTGTTTTTTCTTTACCTTGGCAATATTTACTGTCTCGCTTCGCTCGACAGTAAATGTAATTGCCGCGGTAAAGAAAAAACTCACTTCACAGCCTAGTAACATAATATACTATTTCTAAAAATAATAAAAACGAATTCCCTACTAGGCAGTTTTACACCTCACCAATATTGATATTATTATCATCACTATGTTCATGTATCGATGATAAATAAAATAAGAATTGATTTGAGAATCAGTTGAGATTTATTTCCTTCTTCAAGGTAAAAACAAGAATGGTCATTCATTCATTCTGATCCAAGCTGTCCTCAATTTAATTATTTTAATAGTTCCTATAATATTGTACAGATTTTATATCAAGTGGCGCAACATATCAGCCTGTAGGCTACTTAGGTCTGCCAAAGTTTTATATAAGTGCTACATATTTATTTATTTATTTATTTTTTTTTAAATACACTTATCTTTTATCTAAGGCTTTTACACTTTTTGATACATTTTTAATCCACTAATGGTTTATCAACAAAAATAAAGACAGATATGGCCATTACTATCTTCAAGTTTGAACCATAAGAGTATTAAAATGAGTACCAGAAAGTTAACTTAATAATAAGTAACAATGACACAACCTGATGATAGAAGAAGTTATTTGCTGTAAGTAAATAAAACTATTTTTTTTTTTTTGCAAAAAAAGTAAACAAATAATAATGGTAGCAGTTGTTAACAAAATCAATTTGTCTTAACTTTTACCTTTTAACGAAACCTGTCAAATTAATACAAAAATTAGATAACTCTAATTTGCTCGTTTTGATTACTAGGTATGTCGAATTTAAAAAATGGACTTGTAAACTTATTAACTATAAAAGGCAGTCAAAATATAATATTTAAGAGAATCTAGTTGAAGCTGATACAGAATACCCATAGTCGGCGGACATAACCTCTTCAGTCCATTTGCTGAGTTTTTTAGGACATTCAACAACAAAGAGGAAATTAATTATGTAATAATTAATTTGGCATTTTGAAAAAATTAAAGAAGGGAGTAAATTGTCGTAAATAAGTTGTTATTCAAGAAAGTCGAAAGAAGATTCAAAATATATCAATGCTATTATTGAAACAATAGTTTTCTAAAACTGAATATTTTTTACTTAAGTGGGTTATGTCAGCTGCCTCTAAATATTTTTAACCACTTTCAATCCTGAAAAAAGCTAAATTTGTTGAGTTATCAAATCAAAGTATTGGTGACAATATAAAATTGTATTTCAAGATATTAGTTACGTTAAATTTTTATATCAGAATTTAGAAAAGAATAGACAACTTATTCTTTTATAAAAAAAGCATTGACAACCTATCCAATATACTAAAGTGAGTAGGTTCATTTACAAAAGGTAACATTATTCTTTTTCTAGTTGGATAAATAAGGAGTCTGATTAGCTTTCTTCGAGATTTTCTATCCTTGTCTATTCTTTTTTAAATTATAGTATAGAACTTGTATATATAAAAATGTAACATCCAAAATCTTAAAACATATCACTAAAACAACCAATGTCAGTAATTTGCAAAAAGAGTTAGGTCGATGGATGGTGCCTACAAGATTTCTACTTTTTATTACAAGAAAACCTATCTTCTACAGTGTTCCCTTAAGCTAGAATATATGAACCATAAATTACCAATGTCTAAGACTATTAAAAACATTTGTTGCAACAAGATTACAATCTTGACATTAAAACGGAGTTATTTGACATTGGTTGTTTTACATCTAAGGTACAGAATATAAAAATAACTTGTAAACTTGAAACATAAATTAAATTAAACTACTAAAGCTTATTATATACACCTATGTATAAAAAAAAAACTTATAAACCATAAATTTACGACCTCTTACACTAAAAAATTACAATCGAAATATTAATAAATAAAAGGAATAGGATTCATGAAATAAAACATAAAATGAAATAATAAAAAAACAAAAATTAAAAAATAAAATCAATTAAAATAAGTAGAAAATAATTCAATCAGTCTTTATTTCAATTAGAGATACACATGTAATGTATATTTATAATTATTATTATAATATATATATAAAAAAAGGAAAAAAAAAAAAAAATCATAAAACATACTTAAGGATACATTGTTTTGTTGTTTTTGTTTTATTTTTTTTAAAGTACCCGAATAATTTTTTTATTTTCGACAGTCAAAAAACAAAAACTCAAATTTAAATTCAATACCATCAATTAGTTTTCTTTTCAATTTAATATTTTAATTGTGACAAAATACGCATTTTAAATATGACATAAAATGAGGACTACGCATTTTATTTTTGTGGCATATATAATGTAATAAGAAATAAACAATTATTTCTTGCTTATTTATAAGACAAAAATGTAAAATGCATTTTTTTTTTTTTTTTTTTTTTTTTTTTTGTAAAAATTTTAAGAAAAAACATTGTGCTATAAAAAGATGAGCAAATGGTCAAATTCCATAGAAAATTTGTTTTTATTCACCCCTTCATAACAGTACAAATCATTTTTTGGGGGGTAAATTATGTTTTCTACAATTGTGCAGTTAGAGAATATATTTATTATAAAAATTTTATAATTATTACATCATTTTTTTTTAAATTAAAATAGTAATGTAATTTTTATAAACAAGTGGTTATGGAATTAGAAAATAAGAAAAAGTGAACATCAAATTGAATGACTGAAATTAATCTAAGTAAACAAAAATTTAACATTAAACACAACTTTATTTTTTAAAAAAGGTAAGTAAAATTTATTAAATTAATTTGTTTTGTTTTTTATTAATTACAATTATTTTATTTATTTATTGTGCTTAATTTTTTTTTATATTTTTGCACAAAAAGGAAAAAAGTAATGTAAATTTTTAGTAGACAAAAAACAATTAAAAAAAAAAAAAAATGTAAAAAAGAAAAACCAAATTAACATACAGTGTAGAAAATATGTCTTGTTTAAAAATAAAGTAGCCAAGTATAATATACCTAAGCTGCTGAAAGCAGTTTTTGTCTGCTGAAAGTACACACAAAGGGTACGTAGGCAATTTAAAAAAAATTGTAAAAAATAAAAGGAAGTAGCAAGTATTTTCAATGAGGTTTATAAGGTGATAGAAGTTGTAATTGTATGTAACTTCATTACCATGATAAACTAAAAACCAGCCGTTTCAAGGCAAGACAATTAAAAGTTTGTTTTAGCTGAAACTTTTGACCTATAAATTATATTGAAAACACTTATAAATGCATTTTTATTGTCCTATCACAATGAAACTACTTTAAAGTCTCTAGCTCAAACTGTTCCTAAGATATTTTTAAGATTTTGGCAGGAAAAAATATGTATTCTTACAAAATAAGAAAAATTCCTTAAAAACCATTTATTGACAAAGAATAAGTTTTTTAAAAATGTATTCATTGCTTTGGTGAAAAAATATAAGGGGAAATGAAAAACTTAATTTTTAAAGTCACATGAGGCAAAGATGAATTGGTACAATAATGAAACCAGGCATCCATTTGGTTGATGATGACACATGACTACATGATGCATTCAAAAAGTTCAACCTCATGTCTTTAAGGGATTTTTTTGGGCCTTCCCTATATTTTTACCTCCCTTACCTATATTTTCAGAGATACAGGTGCGTTAACAACCTTCACACAGGAAATTATAGGGGGTCTTTGGTTTTGCCTACGGACCCTAAAAATAATAATAATACAAAGTAAAGTACACAGCACAGAAAAAAATTAGTGAAACAAAAAAAAAATGTATTTTGTGTTTTCTCTAAAAGAAAAACAACAATATAAAAACAAAAAAACTATACAAAATTATAAATTCACTTTAATTTCAATGTATACAAAAAAGAGGGTAATAAAAAGACATACAAGTTCCACTAAAAACTGCCAAAATGTGTTTGTAAAAAATATAACATCTAAATTCAGATTCGAAATTATAAATTAAAAAAAAAATCACCGATAAATAAAAAAATCTAATTCACCGTAAAAACAAAAATTATTTTTCTTTGAAAAATTTAGTCAATTGTTTATTATTAAACTCCGTAGCTTTTTTTAAAATAAATTTTTGGTATTCAGTAAAGTAAAAAATAAAATAATAATAATTATTAATAGTTTTACTTCCATTCTTTTTTTCTTTTTTTTTTAAACTATTTTATGGTGATTTCACCTATCACAAACATTTTTAACTAAGTATTAACCAAAATATTTTGAAAATAATAAAAAATATATTTACACAAATAATTTATTATTTGTTGCTTTTTACGTAACAATTAAATTTCAAGAAAAGAAAAGTTGAATAGACAAGATTGATGATAAAGTGAATTATATTTATTAAAGACGATTCATCTTTTGTTGTAACTAAATTTTATCATCTTTTTATCCTCATGTGGAGTTTTAAACATAGAGTGTCCAAACCTTAATTAAATTAATAATAAAATATTTATGAACTTTTTGAAACTTAGATCACTGATTTTATTATATTTTTGTTTATATTTGAGATTATTTAATTAAATTTAAAAAAGGGAGGGGTGATGTGACTACTTTTAGCTGTTTAGTAAATTGTTATTATTGCGGAGGGATGCTTAAATTATTTATACTTTCTTTATAAATATGTACAAATCTAATTGAAAAAAAATAAATAAAAATAAATCGAATTTCTCCTTTAATCCTTGGTATATATATATAAAAAAATAGTTAAGATTAAAAAATAAATATAAAAAAGGATGATTAAAAAAATGAATGAAATAAATATACAATATGAGAGGGCGAAATGAAAAAAAGAAATTAAAAAAAGTGGTAATAAAAAATATATTTTCACAGTACAAAATAAAAAAGAAAGAGACAACACTAATTCTTGTGGTGTTCCATCTAAGAACCGTTTCTTTAAGTAATCGAATAAAGTTTTCTTATCACAAATAAACAATAACTTCTTTTAGCAGTCTTTTTAGGAACTAAGCACACCTTAAAAAAAGAAAAGAAAATAATTGAGATCATTGGTAGAGTAAGGACTCTTTGAGCCGGTCCTTGCGTATCTTCCACAGAATGAGTTCCAATGTGGAACGGGCATCTTCACACGAGTCGTGACCTGTCGAATCCCCCTGGATGTCTCTTTTTAGGAAGGTGGATGTAAGGGATTTGAGAGACCTGCGGAAAGGAAGCCCTTTGAAATGAGGGAACACGACAGCCGTGTCTACGACAGAAGTGTGAATCATTCTGAGGGCCCGCAGGTCGTTCTCAAGTCCATGCCCTATGAGCACCGTGTCGGCTGATATGAAACCCATTAAATCGTTCTGTACTTCCTTTAGAGATTTTGTTCCCGTCTTCTTACTTAAGTCTTTGGCTGTGATGCCGGAGAACCTTGTGTTGTAGTCGATGATAAAGCTCTCCGGCTTGACATAAGAGTCGTACACCAGTCGTCCGTCACAAGCCACAACGGTTATTCTAGTCAGCTCTAGACCCAATGTGGTGTAGCACATCTCACAGTCTAGAGCGTAGATACCGTAGTTTCCGTCCGCAGGTTGGTTCTTCCTGGGTTTGGTCCTGACGTAGCCTTCGAAAGGCCCATTTCTGCCAGGACCCAGTCCACTCCACACATGCAGTTTACCCGTGGTACAGCCTTTTGAATACTTCTTGCTTTTACAGCACGAGTAGAAGGCTTCCTCGGAACCACTAAGAGGTTTCTGTAACTTGCCCCAGTGGTACAGGCAGTGCTCTTGAGTCAGGTACTCCCCGTCGGCTATGAAGAAACTCTTGCAGCACCGGACACAAGTCTTCTCCACACTTACACTCTCCGGCTTCCTTATGGGAGTCTCAGCGTATTTCTCAAAGTTTTCAGAACTGTTTTGAATGAGAGAAGGGTAGACGGAGTCACGGGGGTAGAACTCTTTGGCATCAGGGTTAAAAGGTCTGTTCTCATACTTGAATATGATGGCTCGACCCGGGTACAGGCGGCTCTCAGTGGGGTAGCCATGGTCGAACAGGTCCTTAGGGGAGAGCGTGTAGTTGTTGACTAGGAAGAAGAGTTCGCTCTCCGAGAGGTTGAGTTTGGCGTGTTGACGCAGGACGGTGTGTCTCTGCTTCTTGGACTTCTTCTTGCCTGCGGGAGGGGAGTTGTTCCGACCCCGGCTATTCTTTTTCTGTCTCCTGCTCATCCCGTTCCTCACAGGACTGCTGTTCTCCTTGTTTCCTTCAGAGCCGCTGGATGAACCGCTCGTTCCCCCTGGATCATCTGCTCAACCATTCCAACTCATAAGTACATCTCATAACTCACTCGCACCCTCAACCACACCCACACCTTGACAACATGCCGTCACCGGTATGAATGTCCACCTTCTCCATATTGGCCTTATATTTATATAGACAAGTCTTCACATCGGTCACACACAAAAAAAAAAACCGATCGGAAGCCTACACTATTCAAATCTGCCTTTCAATAAACAGCTCATTGACATTTGCATAGTTAAAAAGTCATTAATACAGCCCTTGATTCAATTCACATGATGGTGTGTATTTTCTTCCACACACTCCTAACAATACATCTATAATAACAACAAAAATAAAAATTCCACCACCAATAATAAATAGACAAAATAAAATATTATAAACAAACAACTAGTCGTACTTATGACACCAATATCAACAACAAATTGTATCTCATGATAATCGTTTATAAAACACATCATCATAAACCCACACAAACACTTATAACAAAAGAATAACGAGTAACAAAAAACACAAACAGTCAAAATGTTAAACAATTAATAAAAAAAGATAAAATAGCAATAATAATAATAATAATAAGCAATAAAAAATAATGATGTAACATTTTGAAATATTTTCAGAAAATTAAAATTAAGCATGATAAATTAAAGAAAGCTGAGAGTAAGCAAGGAAAGAAACTTAAGCTTACACGGAGAAGCAGTCAAATTTAAAATGTTTAAATTCAGTTAAGCAAGTCCACAAGCAAAATGTGATTACTATAAAGGAAGTACAGAGATTGGTCGTATTAATAAAGCAGTGTAATTTTAAAAATCTTTAAAACTCAAAAAGATTGACTCGTCTTTTCAACTAAATAAACTGACAAAGCCAGGTCATTTAGCTATTGCTGTTCAAACCATATTCCTGAAGATGCTTCTGGAATGTCAGAGAAAAATATCTTATTATAATTGTTTGAAACATTGTTTTAACAGGGGGAAATCTCATTGATAATAAAGTACTCTAGCTGTGAAAGACAGCTTTTATATTATAAATAATATGTATACATGTGCAAGTGCGTAACGGGGAGGTTAAGACTAGAATATTTATTATAGGAAAGTAACCTGTAGACCTTAGGCTAGCAAAGGCTCAAATTCCTTGTCTAGTGGGGATTTCCTGTTACATGTGTCTATTGAAAAATTTAAATTAGTAACAAGGGTTCAGAATGAATCTAAATTTAAAAATAAAAGAATATTAACACACTTGATTATTAAAGAAAAAGAGAGGTTATATAAATAAAATGAAAATGACACTAAAATATTTTTAAAAAAAGAAAAAAAAAATGCAGAAAGAAAGAAATAACGTAAAATATAAAAACCTTTTTCAATGAAAATAACATAAAGAGCAATATACTGTACACATTTTATAAAAAATATTTTTTGGTGTGAGATTAAATTATAAACTAAGGGTAAAACCCAGAGAACAGGGCAAAATAAATATTTCTCATATACATAATAAGACTTAATTTAAATCCAAGACTACCTAATTTATTTTAAAACACATTTAAAAAGTGTTCAATAGGATATTGTTAACACTTTGTTTTTGACTTTGCAATTTCTGCAGTTTTTACCAAAAATTTAGAACTAAAATTTATTTTCTCAATATCGCATCGGGGTATAACTTTTCTCAACATGAACGTCATATTTCATCCAGTAGTTTAGAATCCTCTGCACAGATGACAGACTACAACCACACATTTATTAAAACCCACTTTTTTTAGACTTAAAGGACTTTAGAACGTAAATCCATCAAATTTTCATGCCATCACAACATTTTTTTCTCTATTTATAACACGTATATGAGAAAGTAAAAGAAAGATCCAAGATCTAATGTTAGAATAATTTAAATTTATAACTTATCCATTAAAACAATATCTATCTTTCAATGACGTGTAAATGATATTTGTCACATTCGAATAATATTAACTATAAATTATTGCTTTGATCTTTATTATAATTCAGAGAATGAAAAAAAGAAAAACTACAGAAAGGGGTTTTAATTTACTATGGATCACAGCCAATAAAAAAAGGAAGTAATTAATAAGATTAACACTAAACATTTAACAAGCAAATTTATTAATTGTTCTTTATTGTTAAATGATTTATAGTATCAGATGACTTATTCAGTATAGCTTAAAAAAAATATATAATTTAATGAAAGAAACAACTCAATCAAAAAATATCATTTTTTTGGGAGAGGGGGGGGGGGATACAAGAGAGATAATTATAAAATATAACTATTAATAGAAATAAAGGTTTAAAATTAAAATTTGGAAAGTATCCATTAAAATGTAAAAGATAATAATACACTAAAAAATTAGACTAGATTAAATTTTAAATGGTTGAATGTGTCACGTACAAAGTATTAGAATAAAAAATAATTGAAAATTGATAAGAATTTGATTCAGACATACTTCATCAATTGTTAATAGACGTAGCTTATTACCCTAGACTATATTTTCTTTGTATGAGTATGACAAATTGTAATAAATTATATTTTTTAGAATAGTAAATTAAAACCTGTCATAGATTGAGAGTTAGTCAAAAAAATTGAGCTTTTAAAAGCCTTGAGTTTAAGGTAAAAAAAAAATATACTATTAAATTATGATATTAAAAATATGTTAAAAACAGTAATTGAAATTATAATCAGTAATGGAGGAGGGGATTAGCAAAGTCCTTGGTTTTTAAAGTCATAAAACAATATGTAGCTATAAAACATAATGATATACGTCTAATCTACTGTCAACTTCATAATTAATACAGACCATGTCAGAAATTGGAGCAGAAGATGTAGATCTTCTTAAAGGATTCAATGAAACTGTCTCTCTACGAAAGCAAAGCAGCTTTCAGCTTTTTATAGGGTCGTCTTCAGCACTGATTATAGAAGAACTAGAGTTACATTAATAAAATAAAGGTGAATCTACATTCAGCTATTTGACCAAAATTTAATATTTTTTTCAGTTCCTTTCTACTTGGTGCTAATGATAATAAGGAAAGAAAATGGTACGAGGAATTAGCAATTAGACAGTCATGGACAATTCTTCCCTTAGATCTTAACTTCCTGGGGCTTATGATAGAAGAAAAGAAGAAGGAATTAGGAGGTAGCAATTGGATTGAAATGGACACATTTTCTTTTAGTTCCAAACGTCCTGGGGCTGATAGTAGACAAGAATCAGGCATACATCTCTATCTGTATATTCTAGTTCCTTTTGATATTATTTTCTTTTGCACTGATGATAACCATAAAAAGTTGAAAGCTGGTTTCCCCTTAATTAGGTAAAGAGACAATTTCTCAATTTCATCCTGAATCAGAAATAACTAGATAATTTTCATTCTAGTAATTGAATAATAAAAAACCGTAATTATATTTATTTTTTAAACATCATTAAACTTAACTCTCAATCTTATAAAAACATTTAATCAGAGTCAAGCTTTAAGTGTCACCATAATAATTTCCTCTAAAGTAAGGCCCAATACACACACAAGTGGTGTATGGCACTGGCTTAAGACTTACAAGGATCGGTCATAGTGGAGGTGTCACTTGCCACCCTCTGCCACGCCATACCAGTGTACATTAGGCCATAAGTTAACAGAGAGGTGGCACAAGCCAGCTCCACGCCAGTGCCATACGCCACTCATGTGTGAATTGGGCCAAGTGTGAAAATTAAACTAATACTCTCTCTTCCACAATTTCGATTAATAAAAAAAAAGAAAGTAATACTTATTCATAAAAAGGAAGGAGGAATAGAACAGGTTATGACCTCTTTGGTATTTAACCCAAGGGCCTCTTCAAATTAAAACAGAGAAATTTCTAACTTAATATTACATAAAAAAAGAAAGTGTCAGGTAGAAAAATAGAGGAGACTATTGCAATAAGAAGTAAAAATATAATAAGAAAGAAAACAAAATAAATAACCAAGATTTTACTTTACTCATAGTGAATAAAAACGTATCAGTTTTATTCTTTGAGTCATTCTAAGTGACAGTGCCAAGAGAAATAACCAATAATTTTTGTAATAAAATCCTTTAATTCAGAATATAAAAGCAATATGGTACTTGAAACAAACTATCTTTACCAAATATTTGTTTAAACTTTGGAGGTGGGGTTAGAGGTATTTGAAACAAGCAACTTGTAGTTAGTGAGTGTTTTGCCATGATAGATCAACATCTATCTTTTAAGGAATTTAATGGGGTTTTGTTTAAATACATAACAATTGACTGAATATAAATATAAAGAATAACAATATATATATATATATATATATATATATATATATATATATATATATATATATATATATATATATATATATATATATATATATATATATGTGTGTGTGTATGTGTGTGTGTCTGTGTATGCGTGTGTGTGGAAACTTTTAAGAATGATACAAAAAAATGAGATGAGACAGTCAAACAAAATACACAAAAACAAAAATTGCACAGCCAAACCAAGAAAGTTAATAAACATAAAATAGTCATATTCAGGTGGTTTGATGAGGATCAGATTTTGGGTTTAAGAGATGAAGATCTATTATCAGAGCTTTTCGTTCGACTATCATCAATTACAATGACAATATATGTGTTAATAGGAATTTATTTAAATTAACTTACTCATCCAGACAATATATGCTATTCAAGCTTTAACGATGTCTACACTTATTGTGTATTTATTTTTAGTAATTACAATTATTACTGTAATTACAGTAAGCAATCACATGTGCTAAATTTAAAAAAAAAAAAATATAGATGTTATAATCAATTTTCTACCCTATATAAGATTTAAATGATCATTGATGATGCTTAGACTCATAGAGTGAAAAAGAACTGATAAATTAATCTTTAACTTTAAAACTTGATATTTTCATTTCCTACCAAATCTCCAGAATATATATATATATATATTTAAGCCCACAAAACTACCCTTTGCATTAAAATTTGTGTTAGTAAACTGAAGTTCTAATTTATGACCTTAATAAATAATATTAACTATGTATTAATGACTAATTATAAGCATTATTTTATGTAATAAGCCTTAACCATATATGCATCTCTCAAAGAGATTTTATAATATCATATGAATAATAACGATTTTTGGAACTCGATTCTTACCTTCGGCGCATGTAGCCAGGAACTTGCCATTGGCACTGAAATCTAAATCCAATATGGATCCGGTGTGGCCTTTGAGTGAAGTTAAGAGCCACTCGTGTGAGAATGTGTGTTTTGAGTCGTGACGACTCCATTTGTCGACTTGGGGCTTCTTTTTAGATACTTTGGTCACGGTAACGGGGGCAGTAACTTTCCGTTCCGGCTTTTGACCTCCCGCCATCTCTTCAGACTCTGCAAAAAGAACAAACAATAATGAGAAAAAAATAATCTAAAAGAAAATATATTTTAAACATGTATACATTGATTTTATTAATGTAAGCCAGAATAAAAAAAGATACAATAATGGAATTTGTCAATTGTACCTTGTTAACATCAACAACATTTAATCTTCTTGTCAGTGAGCTTATTAAGGATTTAATTTTCTACATGATAAATAATAAATGTTTTAAAAATTGATTGTTAATGCCTGTAATTACAGTAAGATATAAAGTATAATTTTAGCTTAAGAATGACATAAAGGGTTAAAATATCGAAAAAATTAGCCAAGACCCAACTACACAAGAATAATTAAGAATTTAAATCTTCACAGATTAATGGTCCAAGATAATAGATTGTTACTCCCCTGTGTTTTTTAGAATATAAATGACTTCAACTAAACAACTATTAAGACAAAGGGATGTTTACTCCAATGTACGTTGGGACAAAGGAATGTCACACTTGTTTTTACAAGGAGGAGTAGTAATAGTCTAAAAAAGAACATTCCGACCACCTTCTTTATATTGTTACTCCCCTCTGTTTTCTTTTATAATAGTCCAGGATGGAGTGCAAAAAAGTGTCAAACTAATATCAAGCTAGAATTTTGTACACAAGTTAATCTTTTGGTGCCTTTTAAGAATATTGGGTTGGCTAAATTTGTATGCAGGATGTTATTTATTCAAATATTACTCCAAATTAAAGTGATCACCTATTAAGTGACAAACTAACATCAACTTGATTTTTGGCCTACCAATTAAGTTGTACTCAGGATCATATTGTCCACCATAATTGGCAGGACATGGCGCTCTCCACCGGTTTGTTTTTTACAAATGCCTATTGCCAAGATATGTCCCACACCCACAGACGAAGAGTAGCCTTAGACTCTAATGTAAACGTTATGCATAAATAAATATTTTAATAAAAATGAATACTTTAAAAACAGACACTTGCTATATTGTTTACAATCCCTTTAACTTCTAGCTTTTGTACTAATGTAAAAAAAAAAAAACAAAAAAAACAAGCATTTGTTATTTGACGCAATTTTATTAATTTCAGCTTTTTAGGTAGTCAGAAAGTGGGTTAAGAATTGATTATAAAATTTGAACCCTACAAACAAGTCAAATAAGTAAGTAAAGTGTGTACACGTAATAAGTAAAGTGTGTCAAAATAAAAACATAAGATACTTAAATCAAGATAAAAAAATAATAAAATTGGTACAATCTATCAAGATTTATTCTGCTTTTTTGTCCTTAATCAACCCCGATCAACCTATCATTTGGTGATTACAGGACGGGGGAACCGATCTTTTTATTTAAAAAAAATATTATTCCAACAATTTTTTACTGCAAAAAGTTATTATCACAATTAAAATTCAAATGGTTCATAGTGGAATACTTCATAAAGAAAAAATAAATAAATCACCTTGTCTTTTACAGCAGTAGAAACTAGACTAAGACTGTTTTTTTATTTATGGTTTTAATTTGAATTTCAAATACTCCACTTGAATGGATGGGAAATGAAGGAACTCGAAAAACACATGATAATGTATGAACATATGATAACAAGATTCCAACCTTGGAAAAAAACAAAAACTAAATCATAGTTAAATTATTACTACACAGTGCAGGAAGTAAACTGTAGATTAAAAATAAAAAGAAACAATAATATTCAAATACCAATTTTTTTTAAACAGTGCATATCTATTTTGGATCTGGAAATATGTAAATTATTATTTTTACGTAGATAAGACTAGGATAAATAGACAATTCTTGGAATAATAATCTTGGTTTTTATGTAAATGAATATGTCTTGAAGGATGAAATGTCAGATACTTCACTTCTACGAGAACAATCTATGTACTGTGTAAATGGAGTAGGACGACAATCTATGCACGACAACAAACTATGTATGACAAAGCATTGTAATGGTAATTCATTTTAAGAAGTTTGTTGAATGCACAAGTCTGGAAGCCTAAAATACTGAATTTAATTTGAATGATGTTTAGTAGTATGCACATTCAAAAGGGCCGTAATGTTACATAGTTAACACAAAATTTGTAAGGACTATCCCCAAAACACTATTGAGAAAAACGTGAATTTTTTTTTTTTTTTTTTTAATGAATTGAAGATTTTGATTTAAAAAAAATATAATATATATTTAAAGACAAATAAAAACACAATAAGTTGCTTTCCAGTAAAAAAAAAAGATAAGAACATTAACCATAAAAAAAATAATAATAAATATACTTCTATGATCAAGTTTTACCTGAGTTCTGTAGGATTGATTATTTATTTATTTTCAATGTTTGTTTAGATCGTTACAATGATATTCTGTTGTTTAAAAATTTTACCTAGTAAATTAATAAAATTCCTATAAATTCAATGTTTTTTTAGAGCAAAAACATAAAATGTACAAGACCACTTGAGTTGAGAAGTTTAAATAATAGTAGTAGTAGTAGTTTGAGTAGTTGTAAAAAGTTTAAACTGTAGAACCTCTCTTAACCAAAATCCTTCTAACAGTAATACTGTTTAACCGGAATGATTGCAAACCGGTAAAAAAAAAGAAGAAAATTAATAAATAAAGGATAAGATAAAGTATACTTGTATTATATAACAATACTTTTACAAACAGAGTTGCGCTATACAAATAGAGAGAAAGATAGATTTAAAAAAAAAAAAAAAACAGTAGGCTTACTGTAAATAATAGTTGTTAATAGTACATTACGTGTGAGTTAGCACCCGAGCGACAGCGAGGGTAGTAAAACCACACGAGCAATGCAAAATGCCGTTTTCGCACGAGTTGCATACCGTACTTTATCTACGATTGTTAGATTTAAATAATAAATACAGAAAAAAAATAAACTTGCTGTATGTAAGTTCGTATCTCTCTCTTGATAAAGATGGCATTAATTCTTGAGTTGTACTTTTTGCCGAATTAATTATTTCTGGAGGAGTATTATTCTCCACATTTCTGTCAAAGTCACTTGATTCACTCATTGTTTTTCACTAAGAACTCGATATGAACAGTTACTTTAATAAAAGAACAGCAAATTAGTTTTGTTAAATGTAAACAAACTCGCTAATCGTGCGTAAGCTGAAGAAATTCCTCTTCTTTACCGCCCTAGGTGGGTAAAGAAGAGGAATTCTTCAGAACTATGAGACGCGCATGCACAATGAATAAAAGTACGTAAAGAATCACTTTCTTTACGCATCTAAACAGAGATACAATGTTTATATTTTTTATCAATTGTAGATAAAAGTATGTTTCTAAATAAAAATGTTATAGAATAATAATATGTCTTCATCTTTAAAAATGGCCCATTATTTATTAACCGACATTTTGGTTATCCGAATTCACTCCCGCCCCTTTTATTCTGGTTAATAGAGGTTCTGCTGAATATTTAAATAAAAAAAAAAAATAATAAAAAAATTAGTTCCGCCTTGTTGAAAAATAGAACAAAAAAACTCATAAAAATGAATACATCCATATAAAAATCAATGTTTCTTAATCAATATCTGAGAACTGGTTATTATTATATGTTCATTAAAAAAAACACTGGAGTGTCAGTATATTTTTAATTAATTTAAGATAAAATTCCCATTTGTCCAGATTATAATACTATTGATCTTTAAAATAATAATAAAAAAAAACAACACAGTAAACCTTGATATGATACACTTGAATTTTTATATACATAATATTTTTATTTTTATTTTTTATTTTTAATGTGTATTATCGTACAACATATATTTCAAGAATAAATAGAGTAGGAAAAAATGCAAAATTAGTCAGAAACTAAAGAACATCTGGTTTTAATCCGGTTTATTAGGATTCTGCAATTTTGAAATACCAAAGCAAGAGTTGAAAGGGCTGAATTTAGGCATAGTTTACCACAAGGGAGGAAGAAGAAAGCACCAAGAAGAAGGGAGAAGAAGACCTCCACATTCATAGGGAAAATATTCAATTAGTGTACATGAATATGGAAATGGAGAAAAGTAACAGCACAGAGGATCATTAACTCCGAGTAATTATTAAATTATTGGAAATAGTAAGGCTTGTTCAACTATCTATGATGCTAAAGTACAATAGAATTTATTCAGTGATTCAATTTTCAAACTTTATTAAACTGTTGACTTATCTACATGGAACCACTTGGTGTTAGTTCCTCCTAATCAGTGTTGAAAGGAGTTTAAAAAAAAGGCTTCAAACCACTATGACAGAAGACAAACAACTAATTAGCTATGATGAGCTTAGAAAGTGACAAGTGTTAAGTGTTTAAGGCAATTATCTTTCGAGGATATTATCAACACCTTTGTCACAGTTAAAAGTTTGAGTGAACCATTATATCAAGTCACACCTGATCACCCCCCCCCCCACCACTAATTCCAAATACGCACAAAGCAAGTAAAGAATCCTAGATCTATAGCAAAACCCTCTCGCCTTTTGAGGCCATAGTCAAATAAGTCTAGATTTTGAATACATTTGCTCAGTTGCAAAAATACTCTCATTACGAGTGAGCAACCTAGAAATAATAATAGAATGAATTTTCAAAATCTCTGATGTGGTTACCTCAGGAAGATCTGGACTTTAAAAGACCCCTAGAGTTTAGTTAAGAGTAAAATTACTAAATCATTATTTTACCTTTGTTCCTTAACGACCTCTATTTTTTTATTATATTTACTATAGTTGCACTGAAGATAAATTATATTATAATTTTTACTTTCTTTAAATATCTCAATTCTTTGTTATATATATATATATATATATATATATATATATATATATATATATATATATATATATATATTTTTTTTTTTTTTTTTTTTTTTTTTTTTTTTTTTTGTGGGAAAATAATTTGGATTGGTCAAATTATAATTAATTAAACGTCATCCATTCTATAAAACAATAGAGCTAGAATGCCAAAAATAAAATTATTAATTGGCCTTTAAATTAAAAGAATATTTCTAATTAATTATTTAGTCTTATTTTTTTTAAAAATAATAATTTTATAATATATATAATTAATAAATTCAAAAATGTATATTTTAAGAATATAATACTACATTCATTATCTTCATTAATAATTAATAATAACTCAAAGAACATAATTATAATTTTATTATTATAAATAGTTTGAACACTTAACTTAATACTTAAATTAGTTGTTTAAAGGGGAAGTTAAACTATAATATATCCTAACCATAGAAATGTATTTGGTCAAATAACAAAATATACTAATCTGCAATGTCTATGTGGTTAGAAAGACAGTGTTTTAACTCCCACGCCAGGAACTGTAAATTTGCTACAAATTTAAATATGTAATTTGAATGTATTTTAAAATTTATTCGCAACAGAAATGCACTATCTTAAGGAAGGAAGGAGGCAAGACAAGAAGAGAGAGGGTTAGGAACTCCACTATAAGAATTTTAGACTAACACCTCGCAACACTGACAATCCTAAACTCTCAACTATGATGATTCGGTTAGTAAGATAAGCAATAAAAGAGTACCCTGAAAAGCCCTTGAAGCCAGGTGTGAGGGGAGAAGGCCCAGATGGAAAAAGAGGACAGCATAGATCACATCCAACCTGGCTCAAAGAGGATTGTCCCTACAACGTGTTCACAGACAGTAGGGTGGAAAACTTATTGGTCTACCTCGACACTGCAAGGTAAAAGAGGTTCAGACTAAGTAATTATGCCAAATTTCTTAGTTCGTCTTTTTACAAAGACAATCATAACAATTATTTGTTTGTAACTCATTTATTGCACTCACTCACTCCAGGCCAGAAAATTAAAGAAAATCACTTTCATTGAAATTCAAGATAAGAACTGACCAAAATGAATGACAATTCATATCTTTAGATTCAAATTTATATTATTATTAAATTGTTTAATTCTTCGCTTATGTTATTATTATTGTTAATATTAATATAGAGGTATAAGTATTCATATTTTTTATGACAATTCATTTATTTATATTACTATTATTTTAATGAACACTAATTTTATTAGATTATTTTTCTTTAGAATCTGAATAAAATTTACTTATTATTTGATTTGATGTTTTTGTAATTGTTTATTAAACTAATTAATTCTTCTTAGATTATCAGTAAAGGTCAAATTTAAATTATTTATTCATAAATTTGAACTTATTGCTGACTTCCATATTAGATGTTTAATTTATTTTTTTGACAACTAATCTTATTAACTAATTTTTTTCTTACATTATAAAAGGTAAGTATTGATTTGACAATTAAAAAAACAAAAATGCATGCACTGAAAACATCTCTAGACCGTTCTTAGCTTTAGTCTGTATTAAGTGCAAATTTGATTATGAGGTTTTATTTTCCCTGTAAAATTTTATATATTAATAATATCATGAATATTTATAATACTATAATTATTTTCCTAGTTCATCATTTCCGGAAAAGTCCACTTACTCAAGTTCTTAGGAGGGGAATTTCGAAACCCACACAACTATGTTGATAATTCAAAGAAAATAGAGTAAACAATTTTTCCAGGAAAATAATAATAACCGAGTTAATTCCATTACTTAAGTCTTTTATAGACTGTTTAGAAACCATTTCTCTATTACTATGTTGAAATTTTTTAAATAATTTAAAACATTAGTTTTCCTCAACCCATGTTTAAAAAACACATTAAAAACAATTAAAAAATTCCCACAAATTAAAAATCATTATCTATTCTTGTTTTTATAAATACTACAACAATTGGTATAAATGAACACGCAAAAAATGTTCTGGATATTTATCTATTAATTAACAGGTATAATTGATATTAATTAATTATTGGATTGATCTTGATCAATCTAATATAATTGTAAAATTTTATCTTGATAAAATTTTAAAATTATATTATTGCACTGATCAAGTTAAAACTTTTAAAATTAAATTATGAAGCTTAAAAGTAAAACTTTAATCATTTATTAACTGTCACTAAATAATATATAATATGTAATTTATTTGATATCAGTTTAGCGGTGCCATGACCAAAACTACTTACTGAAGATAACCGCTAGTGGTTAAAATCCAGCTTTGGACAATAATGTACCTTTTGATGTATGTAGTCTTAGAAGTGACTTCACTGCTCATCTAGAATAACTACTTAGCCGGGTCTTCTTCTACCTTGTGGTATCGAGGTATGTTTTATACTTTAGGTTTTTACTTTACGTTATTTCAAAACCAGGGGGGAGGTGGTTTCAATTATTGAAAAAACTCCATCAATAGAAAGTGCTGAACCAACAAAACTTTTATAAGTCACAACCCAAGATTTATAAGCATCTATTTAACTTCAATTGTTATTTATTTAAATATTGATAAATAAAGTATAAAAAGCAACTTTAGGATTTTATTGCTTATTGGAAAAAAAAACATCTAATAATTAGACTAGTTTTAACCACTTAAGTGTGCAAACCGTTTGCGTGAAACATTAGCTATTGTGGATTTTTGACAATAAACTCATCGTTTTACTCTTTAATTACCAAAAGTCCCAAAAACTTTTAATATATATATATATATGCATATATTATTAATGGGGGGAGTGTCAAATACAATGATCACGTTAAAAGATTTGTTTTCCTTAAAAATGAGTAAGTTCAGCTAATTAATCTCGATGATTAATACCTACTACTTACTTAAACTTAAATCTCACTAAGTACTTAGTTTAATTGTTTATTTATTCCCCTTGTTGTAAAATATAATTTTATGTTCCAATCAACTTTGCGTTTGTATTTCTTCAAAATAATAAATTTGTCTTTAGCAATATAATATTAGTTTAAAAATATACTTAAAATTTACAGCACTTCTGCAAAATTGATTTGATAGGCTTAATCTGCAGTCATCAATACAGTCAAGAATTACTTGGCGGCTCATTTTCGCTTGATTTATACAATTAAGAGAATATAATATCCCTTTGTCAACACAGTAATTTTTAAGATTTATACATTTGAAATATTGTATCTACATAATAATACATTATAGAGATGATATCCCTTTGTCTAAACAGTATATCTGAGCGAGGCCCCCAATTTTCTAACCTGTTCTCCTAGGTGGCTTGATAACTGCAGTTTTATTGTTGGTTGTTATTACATATTTTAAAAAATATATTCCCTGGACGAAATTTTATTTTTTAATAAAATCAGCAAAGAGCAGCTGATTATTATTATTTTTTAAAATCTAACTTCTCTCCCAAGATAAATAAATAAGTAAAATTAAATTATAGGCACCTATGACAATAACTGGTAGTTTATTTCCTTCTAATAATGAATTAAATTTCCCTCTCTAAGTTAAAAAAGGGTATATTTTGTTTTTGACAATAACTATTATAAAAAATAAATGAATAAAATTTTTTAAAAAAACTTGTAATATAACTTATATTTTAAGGCTGCTAGTTGTGCATTAATTAAAAAGAAAATCAATTTTAATAACTACCAGAATATTTCAAGTCAATGTAAAAGTTATATCGATTTTTGTGTCTTTAACACGAAAAAAATAGATGATGAAATATTGAAGATATTAATAATTTAAGATTTCAATATATGTTCTAGAAAATTAATGTGCCTTACTTCTATTATACAATTGATTATATTGTTAATTAGTCTAATAAATTAATTGAAAAAAAATAAAATAAATAATACAATATAATTGTCAACATTGACTTGGTTCCATAATATAGGGAGTATTGTAAACTTCTTTTCCCCGTAGATTATTATCCAATTGACCTTGTAGTCGGAATAATACAGACAAACCGGCATTAGCTCCTGCATATAATTTAAAATTCAAAATATGAACCATAGTAATAAAACATGTGCGAGAATAGGTTAGTCTGCATTGGTCACAAACACTGGGTAAAGTTTAAGCATGGCTTTCTCCTATATTAACTTCCCTAAATCGGCTTTTAACTCTACAACGATTAGAATTATTTATATTTAATATAATCAGCAATAAAATTAAACGTAGAAGCAATAATAAAAAAAGTGTGAAGGTGTGTAAAGAAATAATCAAGGTAAACAACAAACAATTGAGGAGTTGCTTATCTGTCTAAGTAAACAGGGTCAAGATATTATATTATTATCAGTTGTATTACATCTTGGTGAAGATCACACCTCAAGCTTTTATCGTTTTGGAAAAGATAATTATGTAGTTTCATATAAATAAAAATTTGTTTATTTTTTATTAAATGAGGTCGTGAAAAAGAGAAAACGAGAGGTTATCCAGAGGTTTTTTTCAGATCGAAACAGAGAATTGAGAATGGAAAAACTTACTTTTAGTACGATTCTCTTGCTGGTCAGTTTTTTGTGGCAATCTTAGATAGAAATTAACATATATATAGCCTAAGAATACAAATAGTATTCCGGCGATAACACTCTGTAACCACGGAACGACACTTCGAAATATAGTGTTTAAAGACGATTCCATTTTATCTTTGTTTTCAAGTTTTACTTTTATAATTGAATTGATTCGTTCTTTATATTTTACTATTTTTAAGTTACACTGTGAAATCACTCACGAAATAATTATAATAAAAAGAAAAATTATTAGATAAAAAATAAAACCGCACTGGTATTTTTCCGAAAGAATTTGTTTTAGACACACACGGTTTTTCCTCCTAAATATTATCTGCGTTTACAGTACGAGGCGCACGAGGGAAGTCCTAGGAGGCGGGAACGTGAAACCTTCTCGTGGCGGTGACATCTTAGCAATGGTCAGTTGAGCCTGTTGCCGCTGTGAAGCGCTGCTGTCTTCCACGTAGCCCACGTTGAGAAAAGCCATGCGTCGAGGCCGGGACCCCTCTTGGAAACGTAAAGTAGAATTGAAAATTGAAGATGACTACTCGAAGACTGACGTAGAAATACTGGACGGTCGGGGAGGAGTGGATTCTAGTACGGGGGATGTCGGGACCCCCACTCCCCCGCGACAAGCCTCCCCCCCAGAGACTTTTAACTGCGGCCCACATTCACCTCTAGACTCTAGACCCCAGACCACTTCCGATCCCGATCCCACTTGCATCCCGGCCGCTCTTACGTCATCAATGAATTTCTTTCTTTTTTATCCTTCCTCCACAAGGGTCATTATTTTCTTCGGAATTATTTGCATTGAGGTCCGCTGTGACTCACTGCACGTCCATTTATTCCTCATTTTAATGGAATTTTTGTATCATTTTACATTCTGTATTTAACGCATAACATAATCCAACTGTTCTTAATCATCACCGGATTAATAAGAAGTCAGCTTCAATTAGTAATCACAGCGCAATTCCATTGAAGTTTTAACATTGCACATAATCAATATAAAACACTCAATAATATAAAACGTCTATTAAATAAAAGATAAAATTTATGGATTGATTATGAAAGCAAATGAAAAAAATGAAATCACTAAACGATAAATTTGTTTTCTCAGTGGTTCTGTACTTAACTTCCTACATTCTACATAATCAAAGTTTTGAAACTGCAATTAATTCAAATAAAACACTTAAGGTCTCTTAACTTAACTCTAAATATAAGAAATTAAACGTCTTAATTAAGTACCACAAGTTAAACATGACCATCTCTTGTAAAACCAAATTTTTTTAAAAAATGTTTTAAATCTATTATTATTATTATTTTAGTTAGGTAACAAAATTTATAACGAAAAAAATAAGTAAACAAATAAAAACCACGTACTATTGTTCACTTTTTTCCTCGTTCTCCAAGATCGTGATTGTACTAACTCTATAAATTAGTAAACCACTTTGACTTTAGCCATTAATTATAAAGTCGATACGGGATTGTCGAAACCTTGACTATACACAGACCTTTAAACCAACAAAAATTTAACCCTAATCTTATTTTCTATTAATTTATTAAGAGCATAAGGAAAAAGGGTAAAATCGGATTGTACGTGCCCCCACTTTGAGGTTAGGTGATAAAATATCGCATATTAAATTAAAAACCTTAATTTTGTGTACCCTTGAATTTTCTATAGCCGCTCCGCACCGCTTCGCGGTGCTCCGCTCATTTTCTGAAGAAAAACAACCCTCCTGTGTATAAACCAGGTAGAGGTCCAACTCGAAGAAATTTCCAGGGCACGTACAATCCGATTTAGCCGGAAAAAGGGAACATTTTAAAGAATTCAAGAGTTAAAATTACAGATGTGCATTTAGAATTTCATCTTTAAAACTCGTTAATGTTTTTTTCTCTGTACTCGTCTCTATTTTTGAATATGTACTAGGTTCATTAGCGAGTTAATAATAAAACATAATCTTAATCAGTACATAGGACAAGAGAATAATTTTTATATGCTTAAAATGCAAAATAGGCAATATTGTCATCTTCCATTCCAAGTAGATAATGTATTTCACAGTGACCAGGGCCGGTTCAAGGGTTTTTTTTGGGACATGCGAGATCTAGATTTGGCGCCAATATGTATATCAATAAATTTTAAACATAAACCTCTCTCACATACACACACACGCATATATATATAATAAATTATACTTCTTCGCAATTTTCGTCTTTTTAATAAAGTAAATGTGTGCAGCGCAACAAACAATAGGTTACAGAAATAAGTCAACAAAATATTAAAAAACTATTTTATAAAAACTTAAGAATTGGGGATTACATAAATAAACTGATTTATACAGGGTTATTACAAATGATGTTCATTATTTCAAGTGTACATAAATTTAGTTTTATTTATCATACAAAGATATAAAATGGTTACATTTTAAGGAAAACTCGAAAAGTGGTATCACAGGTATTGAGAATTATAAATGTTCAATATGGGAACCCCTTGTGACACGACAGATGTGTAAACCTGTAGTCAAGCTCTGACGCTCACTTCCAGTTGATTTATTTTTACAAATACAGCCATTTTTCATAAAACTTAAGTAACACTTGGGAATAGCGTGAATGCTAAGAGGTTCTTCATTAAATCCGGTTCTAAAGTGACGTTCCACACTAATAACTGATTGGTTCATGTGATAGTCCAGCACACAAAATGCTTTCCTGTCTTCAAATTTAGCCATTATGCAGCACTGACAACTATTGACTTACCCTTTCGTTCCAGGTGACCAGTATACTGGACATCATTTTCAGGACAAGTTTTAATCTACTTAAGTTATTTGTCTTTATTTTTATTTTACTTTTTGGCCAACCTGAAACCTTCTTTAGTGATTTTAACTTATCAGTGTTAACAAAAATAATTGTAACTATTAGATAAACATTATTTCGACTAGTGATTTTCATCCCAACAACATGGCGTCCAGAGGGATGTATATATGTTTCAGTTTTTTGTTTTACATTGTTAATATTTCATTCAGGCAGTGATTGTTTTTTAAAGATAAAAGTTAGAACTTGTTAAATAATGATTTTCAATTACAAAAAATGATCAAATTCAGCACATAATTTATCGTCAAAATTTAATGTCCAGTATACTGTACATTAGAAATTTACGGTAACATTTGGTTTTGTAATATGTTCAAGATGTAGTAATGATTTAGAACTTGAAAGTGAGTTTGATGAATTAGATTGTTTTATTGCAAATATTTCTTTCATTATTATCATTAAACATTTGATTTTTTTAAAAAATTCTTTACTTTATACTATTCTTGAGAGGGGTAGAAATTGTTTTCATAATTTCTACAATTAAAATTCAAATGTAATATTATTTCTAATTTTACTTGTTTTATTGCAAATTATTCATATATTATAATAATTAAAGATTTGATTTTTATAAAAGCATTATTTATTTATTTATTGAAATTTTGAACCTAAGGGTGAGTTCAAATACCGTAATTTACTGATCATGACCACTTTAAACTGGTATATCAGCCATTTAAGCTAAAGCGAAATATAACTGATTAATGTGATCATGATCATAGTGATCACAGTGTCTGAACTGTCCACTATAGTGGACATACTTATTTTACATGTACATTTGGGTTGTTACACTTGAGTCTGAATGTCCACAATAGTGGACATTTCATATCTCAAAAAGGGGTGGTAAAAAATTTTTGAAAAAATTACTGAGTCATCTAGGGGTATAGGAATAGATCCTATGAAAGAAAAAAATTTACAATGAACAGAAAAAAATCGGGTGCGAAAGGGTTAACAAACAACCCTTTCGCACCCAACCTAATGTAAATAAACTTTATGAGTTTTTATTTTCAGTGGTACCAACTGAAGTGGTCTTAAAAAATATTTTACCCAGTAATATTTTCAATCGAAATCAGGAACATCATTTGTAATAACCCTGTACTTGTACTGTATTTTAATTAATGACAGTAAAATTTAGAACATTTAGAATAAAACATTTAAAAACACACTTTTCTGGCTTTAATCTTGGCAAAGTCTTTTAAAATCGAATCGGTGTCGATAGTGTTAAGAAGCTGGTTTTCAATCGCCAACGTTGCTAAACCACTTAGTCGGTCCTGACAAATGGTTGACCGCAGGTAATTCTTTATAATCTTGAGTTTTGAAAAACTCCTTTCTCCGCTAGCAACTGATATTGGGAGGGTAAGCAAAATCCTTAACGCAACAAACACGTTGGGAAAAATGTCAATCATATTGTTTGTTGTTAAGTAAGATAATGTTGTCTCGGGGCAACTATCTTTGGACAATATTGGAGCTAAAATTATTATTTCCCTCAGTAGTTCCTCCCCATTTATATCACTCTTACCATGTGCCGTCAATACTGACTGCAGGTTGCTGCATTGTTCTCTTAACAAATCTTTTTCACATTGCTCTAATTCTTTAATGTCGTAGAGAAATTTGAAATTCTTGCTGTGGTTTTCCATTTGTTCAAACCTCTCTGTCATTGAATTTATAGCAGTGTCGAGGACAACAAAAAAAAAATTGACTTTAAATGATTCCTGCCCAGACTTCAAAGGTTCATCTCTACCCTCGTAAGAAAATTGTCGTTTTCTCATTCTTTGCCTTACCAAGACTTCATCACTGAATTCTGGATTGATTCCCAGGATTTCTGCCAGTTCTTTTGCGTCAGTAATGACACTATTAAGTCCGTTTTCCGACCTCATGTTGTCCAAAAATGTCTTTACACTTTCAATTACCTCCAAAGCGCTCTGCAGATTGACTATTTTCCTCTGTAGTGATTTGCTTACTATATTTATTCTGAACAAAACATCATACCAAGTAATTAAACAGCAGAGAAATCGGAAATCTGTTATTTTCTTGGCAATGCCAATAGCTGTACTTTTCCCAAAAGCATCAATCTTGGTATCTGTAGTAGCTTCATAGACAGCGTCGTACACTTCACCAATGTGGTATCGCAAAGGCTCAAGGGCATCTATCCTGCTCTCCCAGCGGGTTTCACTTAGAGGTTTTACAGTCAAAGTTGTAACATGTTTTTTTAATATATTCCATCTATGAGTAGATCCAGAAAAAAAATTGTAAATCTCTTGAACAACCCTGAAGAAGTTTACAGCTACAATGCAGGAAAGGGCTGCATCATTTACAACAAGGTTTAGCGAGTGGCTTCCACAAGGGACGAAAAAGGCTCGTGGGTTTAGATCAAGAATTCTTTTTTGAACGCCCACATTTTTCCCCTTCATATTTGACCCATTATCATACCCTTGGCCACGCATATTTTGTAAGGGTATTCCTCTTTTTGACAGCTCGTCTAGCAAGCAAGCTGTTAACCCCTCACCAGAAGTTTCTGAAACCTGTACAAATCCAAGGAAGTGTTCCCTCACAATGACTTCTTTTCCAGACACTGCCTGAACAAACCGAACTACCATCGTCATTTGTTCTTTGCGACTTACGTCAGGAGTGCAGTCGAGAATGATAGCATAGTATGTAGCTTTCTGCAGCTCACTTAATATGTGTTCATTAACTTTACAAGAAAGCAGAGCAATGAATTCATTTTGAATTTGTTTACTTAAATAATGAACATTACTTTCTTTGAAAGTGATCCTGCGAAGATGTTCAGAAAGAACAGCGTCAAATTTAGCAATGTGTTCAACTAGTTTTAAAAAGTTGCCATTATTTTCTTTGAAAATAGTATCATTTGAACCACGAAAAGCTAACCCTTGAGTTCCAAGGAACTGCACTATGCAAAGAAGTCGCTTCAAAACTTCATACCAGTGTTCAGTTTCAGATTTGATTATTCTTTGGTTTTGAACATCTATGGTTTTCCCTAACTGCAACCTTTGGAAAAGTTCTCGATAAGAAAGGGAAGCTTTTATGTGAGAAGGCGACTTTTCGTGATGGCGTAAAAACGATGACATGTTTTGCCAATCTGAGTACCCCTCTGTTCCAGAAAGGGATATATCATCATTACTATAGAGCTTGCAAAAAAAGCAAAATATAGAATTTTTGGATCTTGAGTACACGAGCCATTCCCTGGGAATTTCTTCTCCATTTGGCAACTTCGTTTTGTAATTGGCAACTGTGAATCTTCTACCTGAACTACTGTCAATGGGAAAATTAAAATGTTTAACCTGTACGGGGCCTTTCTCGACAAGTATTTGGCGAATTTCGTCTGTAATTTTGGCTGGCCACTCTCCGCAGTCTTGAAGTAAGCTCCATGGTGATGGAATAATCGCATTTCCCTCGGAATCGACATTCTGAAACACATATATTTATACAAAAACTATTATACAGCTTTGTTCAATCAAAGATTGAACAGAGATGCAATAAGTTTAAACGTTAAACTTTTATATGATTAGTTTTTTACCTTTCAAATTATTCGGCCATTTTATTTTTGAAAAACTGTTAATTTTGAGTCTTTATATTTTTCCTGTGTTCGCGTCAAAACGATCTTTAATTATATTATTCTTTAATTCTTAATTTTTTGGTTTTACCAACGAAACCCAAAATAAATTGTGCTTTGTTACCATAGAATATTAGACTTTAAACAATTTTATTGAAAATGTTTATTTACTTCCAGAAGTTTTGTTCGTTTACATTTAGTTAGATTATTTTATAATGTTTTGTACATTAAAGTTAACTTGATTAACTTTTTTGCAAATAATCATTTTATTTGTTTAATAATTTGTTAGATTAATTATTTGAAGGTGTTTAAAACATAAAAAGAAATTTTATTTTATTTTATTATATTTTTCTTTAACTAAATTATTGAAAAACCGATAAAAGGAGTAAATTTTTAAACTTAGAGTGTCTGCCATTTTAGAACGGGAGTAGATATAGAGAGTTCAGGTTTGTGGCATAATGTTTTTTTTTAAGACCTTTCCAAAAAGGTATCACGTCATAAGTCCCAATTTAAAATTTCTAAGTTAAATCCAATATGGCAGAAAAAATTATTACTATGGAGAGAAAAAATGATTACTCGCCAAAAAAAAAGTAGTTTGAGAGCTTGATTTTTCGGTGCAAGTTTCATTTTGATACGTCAATTCGTTCGAGAGTTATCGTGTTTACAAGAAATCCGCTAGAAATAAATATACCTATAATATATATATATATATATATATATATATATATATATATATATATATATATATATATATATATATATATATATATATATATATATATATACGCATATAACCTTGTTGTTCAGTGCCTAAAATAAAATAAATTAAAACTATATATTTATAGTGATTTGTAATTGTAAAACCTATTTTTTCGTGATTACCCATAAAACGTATTTTAGCCACAGTCCCGGCTCCAACAACCGCCATGCCAGAGGCTCCATTAGCGAATTTTTTCCAATGGAAATTTGTTAAAAACAGGATGGACTCTATTCTAATACTTTTACCCAAATTTATATCAAACGCAAACCTTAAATGACGGTGACGGGCTCGTCGGACTCTCTTGTAAATGAAAGCGCTCAGAAGATGATTCAGCTTCAGGAGGAATCCAATTATCTTGAGCTTGAGTACAACCTTCTACTGTCTTCTGCTTCTGAAATAAACATTGTATTTCAGCCTATTTTTGGCATGTGCTGTGTGAAAATTTCGACACAAATACAAAACACTAATGTTCGAGATAAACGACCAATTAAGATAAGGAAAAATGTTTGCCTACGTTGGTTTTTTGCTATACGTGTACAGTGTGTCCCAAGATAAAGTATCCGAGAGGAAAAATTTTCTTATTTTTGAGTTTTCGTAAAGAAGTCATTCTTCATAAAAACTCCTGCTTGTTCTGAAACCTCTTAAAATGATAAAATTTTCTTGATTTTGTGTACAGAATGATCTATTTTTTTAAAACTTTAAAATATGACTAAGAGTAAACTACCCTTATTTTTGATGGCATCGAAAAATATTATTAAGAAAAGTGGTTCAGAATTGAAAAAAACGTATAAATATTAATTTATTTTATGAAAAAAAAGAAATAATAATAAAAAAAATAGACTGCCAATTAGTGTGGCACATAGCTTCCTCGCATCCTATCATGTACTTTATTGTTATATTAACATTAAAGTTATGGATATATTACTTTATTATATTGTTTATTGTGTAAAAACTATTAATAGTTTTAGCGATCTAACACTTCATAGCTGTGTCGCTGTTGGTTTTACTAAAAAATTGTACTTGAAAAAATGTTTAACTCATTGAATAGATGAAGTTATATTTTTTCCCTGACCTAAAATTCCAATTTTAAATTTGAGGTTCACGTTTACGCGAGCGTTTCTCGTGAACGCTTGGACGGATAACGTTGTCCAACGAACTCGTCCTGGGCATTGGTAAAATGAACATGTCTACCAAATTTCATCAAAATCTGTCGCCATTTACTCAAGTTATCGTCGCACGTTTCATAATTCGCGGACACACAGACCGACAGACAGACAGACAGACACGAGACCTAAAAATGTTTCCTGATGTCTGAAACGGATTTCTGTCTTGGAATTTTTAAAATCGGAGGCATAAAAGTTTTTTGTTCTCAAAAGTGAACACAATGCTTCCGTTACCTTCGGTAAGCTCGGAAGCAAAATAGTTCAACAAAGACAAACTTTCTCATATACAAGATCATAATTACTTGGCCCAGTGTTTTCTATTTATTAGTTTTCGTAGGTACATTTAATTATTATTAATCATTTCATTAAAATTTAACATAAAAATAACTTCTCCTGGGCGGGGCATCGAACCCGGCTTCTCTCTGTCCGCATTTTAAGCTATTTTCTCAGGAACTAGATTTTTCCCGGGGAAACGGCTTATATCGTTAGATTCGAAATGGACTACATTTTTAAATTTTTTAATCAAAATCGTCGGAACCGTTTTCGAGAAATATTTTTTTTACGTTCTTTCAGAGTTTTTGGAGTGTAGCGCCCCTAAAATTGGAGATAAGTTCATTTCTCGATTTTACTCCGGGGTATGATTTTTCTGAACATGTATGCCAAATTTCGTTTAATTCGGGCCAGTAGTTTAGGCTCCAGGCGTCTGCACAGACTTATTTTTTTTAAAAAAAGCTACACTTTTTTGGACTTAGGGGACCTCAAAACGTGTTAACGTGGATTTCAAAATCAAATTTTCACGCCATCTCAATACTTTTTCTTTTTATGAGAAAGTAAAAACTTATAAATCAAATAATAAGCTAATGTAATAAATAAATAATAAAAAATATCATCCCAACAGGTAGTTTATCTATTAATTAACAATTCTAATCTTAACATCTTCTATTTTAGTGTCGCAAAAAAAATCAACAGAGTTTAAAAATAAAATGAAAGAAATTATCATTGAAATGTATTGCCACCTACTTTTTCGCAAATTTCGATTCTTATTATAAATTCTTTTCACTTTCTTTTCCTTTTGAATTTGATCGAGGGGAATATTGGCAGTGACCAGTTTAATTACTTCCTTTAACTCTTCCAAGCAATTATCCACTTGTTTCTTATCATCCTTGTTTATTATAAAAATGTTGTAGTTTTATGTTTATTATGTATATTGTTGTAGTTAAATTATTACTTGTTTTTTAGAAAACAAACTAAAATTTGATATTTTTGAAAAATACCTAAAATTTAATAATTCATGAATAAATTAATATTTTATATTTATACGTTTTTTTGCAATTCTGAACCACATTTCTAAATATCATTTTTCGATACCATTAAAAATAAGGGTTGTTTACTCTTAGTCATATTTTAAAGTTTTAAAAAAATAGAACATTCTGTACACAAAATCAAGAAAATGTTATCATTTTTTGAGGTTTCAGAACAAGCAGGAGTTTTTATGAAGAATGACTTCTTTTCGAAAACTCAAAAATAAGAAAAAAGTTTCCTCTCGGATACTCTATCTTGGGACACACTGTATATAGTACATACATGGTTGAGGTTAAGATTTTGTATATATACTATTTTATTTACTAAACTGATAATAATAAAAGCACTCTTACCTGCATTGTATGCTTTTCAACGTTTTGAAGTTCATGTTCAACGCTCCTTTCAACGAAAGAAGGCTCGGCTTTAGCATCACCACTTGGCTCTGATCTAGAAAAAAATTTACTCATTGCTTTGGCCTGCTTTTGGTCTTCTCTTTCCATTTCTGCTTTACGTTTTCTATAAAACGTGCCCGAAGGTTTCTTTTTTTCCGACATGTTAACTGTTAACCGGAGAGACAGAAAGAGCTGACAGTTGGTTTAGATTGCACTGGTCACTGGAGTATATCTATTGCACTTATTGACACTGTACTATAAGGTTAGGTTTAGTGTTAGGACACAGGACACTTTTTGCTAAGTCACTTCTGAAATACTCACTAAAATTAAATATGTACCACTTATAAAAAATGTAATCGAAAAACAGATAGACCACTTACGAAAAATTGAAAGATGTAAAAGAAAAGAATAGAGGTTTTATGATATTAACGAGCGGGAGGGCTAGTTAAATAAAACTGACCAAAAATTAATAAGCTTTGATTTAATCTTATCTTTAGATGATTATCTAAGGTAGATAAGAATGCCAGGTGTCCCCTAGTGTGTTTAAACATAGTGTTTTTATCACTTTCTATCTGGTAGAAGTCCTACTGTTCTCTTACCTTCTCACTTATTTCTCAACTTCTACTCTCTCACTCATTTCCATTTTTGCATTTTCATCCCTCTTATCTCCCTTACTACACACCCCTCCGATTTAATTTTTTTTTTTCATTTGTTTTATTTAAAACTCAAACACAACAGAATGATTTTGCGGTTCTGTCTTAAACAGTTTATACTAATATTTCTGCTGCAAAAATTTCTTACTGCTTCTCGTTATTATAATTTAATATAATATTATAATAAATATAATATTATATTTATATATTAGAATATTTTTATTTTTTTATTTTTGGCACGCTAAAAAAAAAAAAAAAAAAAAAAAAAAAAAAAAAAAAAAAAAAAAAAAAAAACTATAAGGAAGCCACCGAAGCTTCACCGGCGCCACTTCCTAAGCGGCGCCACATGCGGCCGCATGTCTCGCATGGCCCTTGCACCGGCCCTGACAGTGACAACTCAGTTTTCAATTAGTTTTAGTTTTATAACATATGCAACGTAATGTAGGGACATTTTCTATTTATGGTAACACTGTCTGTATCTGGTGTCTAAGCGCCAATGAGAATGACACTCGTTCACGTCTAGTCTCCGAAAAAACGTCTTGCGTCGTGAATATTTTTGTTAAATCGAATCCTATTATTAGCGTTTTATACTGTTAAATGTCGAAAAGATGTGAATTGTAAACGGGTGGAGTTATTCAGTGATTAAACCTAAAGTGTTAAACAATACAGTGGTGGTAGTTTTCCTATTGAAAGAATAGTTACAATATAGTATCATTTCTTAATTAACTGTTGATAACTAGAGAGACGATCTCCACATGCTGAACGTTCTATATTTTTACCCCTACGCAATGTTTTAAACCTTCTTAACAACTGCGATAATGTGATGTGTTAATCGTGAGTTATTTCATCATCTACATATTTTATCTTTCTCCAAAAAAGCGACCTGGAAATGAAAAATATATAACCCCTGGTATGTTTTTTTCTATATTTATTATATATAATTACTCCTATAATATACAATGTTTATTATACGAGTATCATTGATATCGTAAAACGTGGATATTATGTTAGATAAAGTGCAGTTTATGTAGGATGTAATAAAAATTTCCTAGAGTAATGCAAATGATTTTATGTTTATCAATTTGATAACAACAATAACCTTTAAATTAGAATTCGCAACTGCAAGTATTATTTTGATTGTGAAATCGTATTAATATGTTTAATTTTTCTTAGAATTAAAATAGCAAACGGTGTCCTTAATGATCTTGTTTAGAATTCAATCAATTAAACTAAGATAACCGATAAAAAAAAACAGGTCCTTTAAATATTTTCAATACTGAGTAAAAATATATAGGTTAGGCGGTAAAATCGGATTGTACGTGCCCCCACTTTGAGGTTAGGTGATAAAATCTCGCATATTAAATTAAAAACCTTAATTTTGTGTACCCTTGAATTTTCTATAGCCGCTCCGCACCGCTTTGCGGTGCTCCGCCAGTGGCGTAACTATGGGCCCGCACGGGCCCGCATTGCGGGAGGGCCCCCACCGTTAGGGGGAACAAATCAACGACGAGGGGGCCCCTAGTTCTAAACGCAAGAGGTTTTTGCGGGGGGGCCCCAATGCCCAAGCTACGCCACTGTGCTCCGCTCATTTTCTGAAGAAAAACAACCCTCCTGTGTATAAACCAGGTAGAGGTCCAACACGAAGAAATTTCCAGGGCACGTACAATCCGATTTAGCCAGGTTGGGCTATTGTAATTATGTTAAAATCAAATAAAAGGGAAACAAATTTAATTTTCAAATAAAACGGAAAGGGAAAGTTTATCAATTAGGATTAGCGAGTTTTTCTTTAAATGGAAGTCAATAATTCACATAGTTATCAGTTATATCAGTTGGTATCTCTGTATTTTTAATTTAAGTTGTTAACACTATATTACTACGAATTTATACAAAACGAGCCGTTAAGCCCGGTACGGGCTTAATTTTTTATTGAGAAATAAAATAATTGTAGGAAGTAAATTAATTTAGAAATCTATTTAGATAAGTTATTATATCTATTGGAAACCAACAAATCAAAACAAACAAATTATTTTTATTGGAATCAATGTTGTTGCCTTAACTAAGCTATAACAAATTATTTCGTGGTGAGTCGTCGCCGCCGTCGGGACACTGCTCCATTTTATTATTGATAATGCATTTGTGATAGCGCGGGAATTTTCTGGCCAATCGTGAATTAATTTCGGAAAAAGCCTTCTATACAGAATGTCTTGATTCTTCCAGATATCCTCCCATTGTTTTTTTACATTATTTTTAATTGCAAGTAGTTAATCTTGAATCATTATAGATATAGATACGGTTACTGTCTCGGTAGAAAGATGTGCTTCTTTAGCTGCTATGTCAGCTCTTTCATTTCCTGCGATGCCGGCATGTCCTGGCACCCAGAGGAATACTATACTTTTACCGGCTGTGATACCGTGATGAACCTTCTCCACCTAACTTTGAACTAAACTATTTTTGGATGAGGTTAGAGCACTTTTTGAGTCGGAGCAATTAAGCCAATTGGACCCAGCTTCTTCTATTGCGTATCTTACACCGAATATTAGAGCCCATAGTTCATCCGTGTATATACGTTTTTATATTATTACGTTTTATATTTCTTCGCAGTTATTATAATATACATTACTATCAATAATTAATGGTTCACATTAATTTACTGATTGATTTATTATGCCAGAAAACCTCGAAATATTTAATTGTTGTTGTTGTGGATTGGATGAGTAATGTAATATTTAGTGCAGTGTTCACTTGCAAACGTCATTTGCAACACTATCTCAAAATAAATGTATCAATTAAAAAAATCTGTTATAGATTATCCTTTAATTTTTCTGTCTCAGTTTAAACTAATAATTTTAAGTCATAGCTCTTCAATGATAGAGGTAGGTTTGTTGAATTTAAATTTAAAATCAGTAACATTAAATATATATATATATATATATATATATATATATATATATATATATATATATATATATATATATATATATATAATAAGTGTGAGTATGTATTACGTGCAATATTTAACGATTTAGAAAATTGGTTTTAAGCCAAACTGTTAAAAGCAGGTAAAATGAATATTTTCATAATGAAATTACGTGTTAAGCAAATTCTAAGATACGAATAAATTAAATAAAACATACTTGTAGATTATGTGTGAGATCTTATGTCTATTACAGAAAAGTACAGTTCTGTTTATTATTTTATATGAAAGTAAAAAATGTATATTGATGTTATAATGAAAGCTTGCTACTTCTCGTGTAATTTACATAAAAAAAGTTTTTGTTTTTCTTTTAATATTTATAAAACCAACTTTCTAAATGCATACTTTCCAATTCATCTCTTTATATAAAGTTACTTAATTTAAAACTTTAATATATAAAAGTTAATCAATTTTGTTTTAACATACAATTCTAAAATATAATAAAATACTACAGTATATAACAGAATTAAATACTGTGGACGCCGCTTTATGTAATTACGGTTAATGTTATCAACCACTTAAGAATGATCATAATACCTTGGTACGGGCCCACTTCGTCATAAAATAAACTTATATTGATAACAATATAAGTTTATTTTTGACGATTTTTGTGTTGATGTATATTGAAGGTGTGAGTAATAATACAATTTACGACATATTGTTAAGAAACGTTTCGACCCTCTCGTCATAAACTTAAAACTAAAACCTTGTCATAAACTAAAAAATGTTTATATACATTTTTATTAAGTGTGATCAAAGTTGAGATCGTTTTATCTTTTAAAATAATTTTAATGTCTGGAGCTCTAGTACTGGTATTTTGGTGAACATCCTTTTTTCTCAGAAAGTACCTAAACCTCGTCTTACATCCCCCCATTACTACAAAGGACTGCAGTTCAAATGATTTTTTTTATATTTAATCTAATGTGTCATTGAATCACTCAGTGTACGTATTAAACAAAGTCTTGTTTTTAATTTTATTCTGTTTTGAGTAATAACTTTCTCCTGTGGTACCTTTTGCTTATTACATATTATCATTCGGATAATGTTATTGCTTTGCCTAGGTCCCAAAGTGATCACATTAAGCAGTGTCTAGTGTATAACATCAATAAGTACAGTCAGAGATTCAGGAGCTGATTGGAGATATAATAATCTGCAGGTTTGATTACATATAAAAGTTTGAGTTTTCTGAAGATTTTTTGAGTTTTATGAATATCAACTAATCAGAGGTTTTGCTCAGGGAGCCTAATGAGTCGTGATAATAATCATGAAAATATAATTATCAAAAATTGATTGAAACATTAAACTTTATTAAATTTTGGTTTTAAAAAGCTAATATTTGTTCTTAAATTGTCAAAATCAAAATTTTACATAATGTCTAGGACCTCGGTCCAAAGAACGATGGTATAAGGAAGAAAATAAAGAAAGGACAAGGACTGAGCTAACGCGAACGAGTAATAAACATTGGTCTTTCGAACGACCCTTAATTAAAACAGAACGAGATAACTCATTCATTCAACAAACTCGTTCGCGAACGAACCATCTCTACATATCCCTAACTATTTTCAATAATTACTTATTGTTCGCAAAAGTTTTTTAGAAGCGCTTTTAGTCAAACTAAAATTGCGAATATTTTAATCCTTATTGTAAGCGAGCTTGAAGTAGTCCAAGCCTGATTTCCGAGTTTTATGTGTTTTTAAAAAACCAAATAATTATTTTATGCCATAAATAATTTTATACAATAAATTTTAATTTTTATTTACAATGAGTAAATTTCGAGTAACTGCATATTGCATATTCACAATATATATAAATAAAAATATACGTACATATTAACTAAATTAATTTTTATTTAAACACCAAAACAATCGAAACAGTTTGCAATTTTAGTTTTGTTGATTTTTTGTAAAAACTAGATAAGGATCTGTAATATATAAAAATACGTAGTTTTTGTTTTCGGGATTGATTAATATCGGGAAGATGACCTCGTCGTTCTCATTGCTAATAGATAGTACATGATTATATTTCCTTTTAGTAGTATCATCCATACACATGGTCATCTTGTTTACTCGCATTTTTTTATATCTAAATTATAAGAAAAAGAAGAAACAAACTAATATCTTCTTATATAATTTTTTTTACAAATGTTGCGTAAAGAAACAAAAAAACATTCATTTTTATTGAAGACAGTGTTATTTATTTATTTTTTTGTATTATTATTTGGAGTGATTTTTTGTTAGAGATGTTTTTCCGCTTTTTTTTTATAGATGTATTTTTTTATTGTGATTTGTTTGGTTAAGCAATAATTTTATAAGAATGACATGAAGGAAAGAAAAGAGTTGAGAAGATAGGGTCTTGAAGTAGAATAAACACTGGTTGGAATGTGTGTCAGGGAGTTTTATACTGTTATAGGGTAGTGACCAGGGCTGCATCACTGCTCGACACCTACGTCCACTGCTAACCACCTTAGTCTCCTGTCTTCCCCATTATTATCTTGTCTTTGTTGATTTGAAAATCAGTGACAAGTCAATTGATTATTTTAATAAAAGGTTTTAAAATAAAATGAATAATTTTAGAGTTAACATTTATGTAAATTGTATAATAATTCTTAAAAATTGTATATATATATATATATATATATATATATATATATATATATATATATATATATATATATATATATATATATATATATAACATATATATATATATATATATAACATATATATATATATATACATATATATATATATATATATATATATATATATATATATATATATATATATATATATATATATATATATATATATATATATATATATATATATATATATATATATATATATATATATATATATATATATATATATATATATATTAACCTATTCACTCAAATTATTTACGTTATTATTGTTTATGCTTTATACTATAATATTTATATGAATTATTAATTTTAAATTTAGATAAAAGAAAATTACGACTGCAGGTCAAATATATGTGTATATGACCTAACAAATTGTTTCTATACACGTCAGATTACCTTTTTGACTCCGAAGTGAGATAAAAACTAATGCTTTGGAATAAAAGGAAAAAGTTTGAATTTTTAGAGGGTTTGAGTGGTTAGTAATAATAATAGGTAGTTTATGGCATTTAGAGATGGTTAGAGTTGTTGGTGATGCTTGAGATGGTTAGAGGTGGTTATAACTGTTAATAGGTAGTTTTTGTGTTTTGATTAGTGGTGGTAAGAAGTGACTATATTCCTAGAGATGGATATTGTTGGATAAAGGTGGTTATGGATTTTATATCCGTAGACGGTTAAATATCCTTTCCGAACCACATCAGGCTACTTCTTAGTTAGGAGCCCTTCTAACTTTTAGGGAGGGTTCCTAACTGATAATTACCTATATCATAAACAGCAGATTACAAAATAATTAATTAAGAAGCTATTATTATACCTATTATTGCTTAAGCTATTGTTATAGCTATTGCTATAACCAGTTCAACTATTAAGTACTGTCAATATTACCTTAAATAAACCACAAAAACATGTTATTAATTTGTTAAACAATGATATTATCAAATGATATTGTTGTTTATTTTTGTAGAATTGTTTTGAGTTGATTGACCTAGTTTCAATTTATGAGACAACCTTGATCCAGTCCAGAGTCCGGTAATGGACATGATATAGCGACACCGGGCCATGACGTCACTCCATGAGCTGTCCATTCCGTCTCACATGCTCACTCGATAATCTTTTCTACCTTGTTATCCCCCTTCTTCTTTTTTCTTCTTACTTTGGTGTTAATAGTGTGCGAGTTGTACGAAGGGGATCAATGAATCGTGAATCATACACTATGTTTATTATTAAACAAGCACGAAACATTGCATCATTATAAAAAAAGGAATTTTCGCATAATACCTATTTATAAATACAATGAAAGTAACGAATATATCCCCAAGAAAATATATTTTAACACGTCGTTAATTATTCACATAATAAAATATTAGTAATACAATATTATCATTCGATCTGTAATTGTCTTTATGATGTCATTTGATTTTTTGTATTTTAAATAGTTTTTTTTTATCATTTGGCATACACGTTCAGAAAATTTTTTTTCTCAAAAAACATTTTCTCTGTTGAACACTTTTTTTCAATGTGATAAATAATAAATCAATAACATCATATATTATGGGGTTTACATTTTGTAGTACGTTGTAATGTTGCAACATACTAAACCTAGCATGTGCTTCAACTTGCTCAACCTAGTATGAGCTTGAACATACTAATACTAAACCCTGTAGGTATGAATAACTAAATACTAAACAATTCTGATAACAACGTACTTAACCCAATATGTACCTACTATATCATACTTATTATGGATTCTAATCCATACTACTGACGAATAAGAACATTAGTTATAATAATTCTGATAATAAAACCGAAAACAGGAGCCAACTTACATTAACTGATTAGAAGAATATTATCCTCTTTTTTCGTCCAATGAAGAAAAAAACAAAAAGCAAGCTAAAGAGAAACTAAATGTTTTTAAATTCAAATAGAGATCTAACAAATTAATATCAATTGAGTATAATTGTGATTTTTACTTTTATGCTGCAAGAACTGTACAATTTACACTGAACAGTGACAAATAATAACTGAATAACTCAATAGGATAAAACCCAATTGACCCATATAGTTAATATTTACAGATAATATACATATTTTTAACTTCATCTTATCTCTTGTTCACATACAATAAATATAGATACAGATTATTTGATAAGTGAAATTATATCGCAATAGAAAAAAATTAGGACTATAAAAGTGGGAATTCTAAATCAAATTAATAAACGATTCAAAATGTAAATTACGGAATAGTTTTATTTTCCCGCCTTTTAATTACAGTATTTTCCCCCTTTCAATAGTATTTTACAAATAAGAGTGAATCATACAAAGAAAAGAATAACATTTAATTAATCATTTTTTTTTTAAGGAAATCAAATTTTAATTTAATATAGTTAAGGAAAAGAAGACCGATTCAATTAATTAAACACGCTTTGTATGACGTCATATTTATCATAATGCTCACCAGTAAGCTCAGAACAAGTACTTAATCAGTCTAATTTATAGAAAAAGTGAATCAACAAAAAATAAGAAACTATTAAATTACTCTCGGCAATAAATACCATATACACAAAATTAACGATGAAATACAGAATTTGGTAAAAATTATATATATTTTTACTGGTCTTATATTACTTTGCTTTGTAAGTTTCATCGCACATTTCCGTTTCCCCAATTTTGAACCACTTTCCGTGATTCAATCTTCCTCAAATTTTGCACATAGATACAACTAAGGTAAAGAATACAGAAACCAAAAATAAAAAAAATAAAAAAAAATGGCGTCAAATTTATTTGCTTTTCAAGTTTCATCGCACACCTATTACCCCAATTTTGAGCCACTTACCGTCATTCAATCTTCCCCAAATTTTGCACATAGATACAACTAAGGTGAAGAATACAGAAACCAAAAATAAAAAAGAATGGCGTCAAATTTATATGCTTTTCAAGTTTCATCGCACACCAATTACCCCAATTTTGAACCACTTACCGTGATTCAATCTCCCCTAAATTTTGCACATAGATACAAATAAGGTGAAGAATACAGAAACAAAAAAAAAAAAAAAAAAAATGGCGTCAAATTTATTTGCTTTTTAAGTTTCATCGCACACCTATTACCCCAATGTTGAACCACTTACCTTCATTCAATCTTCCCCAAATTTTGCACATAGATACAACTAAGGTGAACAATACAGAAACAAAAAAAAAAAAAAAAAAAAAAAAAAAAAAAAAAAAAAAAAAAAAAAAGTTGAAAATAAGACCAGTTTTGAAAAATGGCATTTTTATATTAATTATATTTGTTATGTTCTCACAGTTATGATAACTGTAGATGGGAAGTTAAAATTGATTTAATTCTAGAGATAATTTATTTGTTGTTTATCGTCTAAAAAAATACAATAACTAACATTAATTCTACCGATAAATCATTAGCAATAGTGCTTTGACAATAAACTGTTGCGTTTACTATAAGTTCCACAAAATAAAAAGAACATTATAAACCTCTCAAATTAGATATTTAAACAATGAAATTAAAATTTAGAGTAGTACGAAATCTTTCTGAGATAGTCAGGGTCATGCGGCGTGTGACCTCTATACAGTTTTTGGTCATAATAGACATATTTTAAATTGTAAACATAGCATATAGTATATAGTGAAAAATGTCAAATGCTAACGTAAATATTAACGTTAAATAATGACCTGCTATTTGCTTCGTTAAATGTCCTCCACTGTTATTCCATATGATAATATATATATATATATATATATATATATATATATATATATATATATATATATATATATATATATATATATATATATATATATATATATTTATATATATATATATATTTATACATTCAAATGTTTTGTAGTAAATTAAATATACTTTTTTATAACGTCGATCCAATATTTTTAATTGAAACTGTTTGCATATTGTGTACGAAAAAAATCATAAACTATAATCCATGGAATGGATGACGTATGTACACAAATTCTTATTTGTACAACAAAAATGAATCAATTTTATTGACGAATCGCATCCTAAAAAAAAATTGTGTCGTCTGTCTGAGGTCACCTTATCAGTGATTGTGATAACACAACGTGATCTTGTGAAAACTATTTCATAATTTAAATGAAGAATGATAACAATTAAATATTTTTAAAGCAAATATGTTATTTTTTTTCCTATAAATTACAATAATAAAATATTCGTCTTCGACGAATATAAAGAAACGTGAATAAGTACGGGATAATATGTTGTGACATTACGTCATCTTTGCGGGCTTATCTATAATTATTTCATCTGTCTTAATATTACTATTATTGAGTAATAGGAACGTTTAAAAACAACAAGGAGCTAAATATGAATATGTAGGTCAATATATATATATATATATATATATATATATATATATATATATATATATATATATATATATATATATATATATATATATATATATATATTATATAAAGTCACAAGCAATGCTTGTTTAACAATAGTGTCTAAATATTGACAATGAATAGACAACATTATTTATTATCATTAAAATATTATGTTATTGGCTTCACAATAATTTATCACGATCTCGAATATAACAATTTGTAAATCTATATTAAGATTATATAAGTGAATAATTTCTTTTTTCCGTGGTAGGCTGTGAAATAGTAACTTTAGAGCCTAAAAAACATAGCTAAAATCCATTTTTTCATTACGTGGACTTAAAAAATCTTTTCATTACTCCTAGCTGTAAAGAAAAAATCTTTTACGTCCTAGGCACTAAAAGATTTTTTCTTTACGGCGGGTAGTTGTCAAAACTTCCGTTAGTAGTGCTGCAGTCTTTGTAGAAATGCTTCTAGTACGATAAAAATCCGCTAGATGTCAATGCGTTTTGTTTATCTTTTCTTATAGTGTAACCTCATTTTAAGGTTTCTTTTTTTAAGTCTTAATTATGTACTAATATTTGTTATTATTATATATTGATTAGTGATTAATATTTAATGTTTTTTCATTGTCTGCTACCTCGGAAAAAATAGCATATGCTACGCGACTTTGAAGTGTTTTTTCTTTACCTTGGCAATATTTACTGTCTCGCTTCGCTCGACAGTAAATGTAATTGCCGCGGTAAAGAAAAAACTCACTTCACAGCCTTGTAACATAATATACTATTTTGTACAAATAAAATATTTATTTTCACTTATGTTATCTTTAATGGCTTTGTTTACAAAAAGTATTTAATTTAATATTAAACACTAATGTAAATTAACAAAGAATGCCTAATTAGTCTTCATCTAATTATAACTAACTTAGTAAAGATGTGTTCGTTTTTAAAGTGCGTCAGAATAATCTTTGGCTACATGACGCGAGAAAAGTTTGTTTTGAACCAACTTTATACGCTAACCTGAACAAAACCTTCCAGTCATCTTCCCCTTCCCTCATGTTTATATTTTCGATTCAATTTTTCGGGTCATTCATTTAAATAAGGTTTGTTCCAACCCCGCTATTTGTACCGTCCTTTGTATCGTCCCGCGGATCGTTCGAGAATCGTTTAGGACAGGTTTTATACGCATGCGCTAACATTGTACTGTAATAAAATCATGTCAGGTTGGAACGAGTTTAGGAATATAATTCGCACCGTATTAAAAACATTAAGGAAACCTAACAGTTAGGAAACCTTCCTGTTGATATTTGTAATTATTGAAATAACTGCGCATGTCATACAAACCAGTACATGGTATTGTCAGAGGATCGTTGGGACCGTACAGTGAACGGTTCGCAAACGATCCCTGCCGGGGTTGGAACAGTTTCGTGTACGGTACGAAACACTGTCCCAAGTCAGCTTGGAACGGCTTTTATCTACTGCGCATGCTGGTGACGATCCCGCGGACGGTACAATGCTCGGTTGGAACAAACCTATAGTAAATATTAAATATATATTTGTGTTTTATTTTCAAACTATCCTTTAGTAATTAGTTAATATAGTATTTTAATAAAATATTCGGCTTTGTTTATAACCTGAACGAATGAACGAAACCCTGCGTAAGTGCACAAGGAAGGAAGGGGCGATGACGTGTCCACGGCTTCATAAATACCTATATATTTAATCTATATAGCCTAAATGCGCGTAAAAACGCGTGCTAAACCCATCTTTTATACTAATCATAAATCATTATCAATAGTGATAATGACCGTATCGTAAACTTGTTGTCTGTTGTTATCATAGATAAGTTGTTGATCACATAGATTGTTTTTGTGTTGACCTTGACCCCTTTGTGTTCCCTTTATTTTAGTTGTTCTTCTTAATTCGTTAATCTTTAATTGTATTTTTGGTAAATTCGGATTGTACGTGCCACCACTTTGAGGTTAGGTGAACCCCGCATATTAAATTAAAAACCTTAATTTTGTGTACCCTTGAATTCTCAATAGCCGCTCATTTCCTGAAGAAAAACAACCCTCCTGTATTTAAACCAGGTAGAGGTCCAACTCGAAGAAATTTCGATGGCACGTACGAATTAGCCGTATTTTTATTCGTAAATCTATATATATTATTAAAATTAGTATAAATCTATATTTAAAACGTTTTGTCAACAACCAGTTACTTTTTGTTATTGATTTTTTAGTGCGAGATTAAGCATTCACAAAAAATTATTTACATTAATTAATTCTTTTTAAGTTTAGTATAAACATATAAATGTTATATATACGTGTATATAAGTGAAGTGGTCTACAAAAGATAAATATGATAAACCACAACCCTGTTTTATGTTGTAAATAAAATAAGTTGGAAGGTTACGTAAGGTTTGTTATTGTTTACTAACCGTTTTTACGTGTATCCAAAAGTAGTGAATGCGATAACGTTCGAGGAGTTTTATCCGTCAGAAGTGAGTAGAGCTGTTCCAAAGCTGTAGACATGACTGCTAGCTGTTAACTGTTGGAAAGGTAGGTTGAGTCACACGGCTATAAACCTTTTAGATTACTTTTGTTTGGCGGGCATGTCGAGTAGGGGTAAACACACTCATGGGATTCCCGGAACAAACCGAGTCGCGAGCCCCCATCAGGCACGGAGAAGCGGAGATACGTCAGAAACTACCAGTTCCGATTCTCGTAGGGAAAAAACAGAGAATCGAGAGCCTGTTTTTCTCTTGCAGATATTCCCCAAGCCGAAGAGTAGTTCAAAGTGGGGCAACCCGCTACGACTCTTACATCATTCTTCTCTTTGCCTTTAGCATTAACAAATTCTCACTAAAAATATCCAAACATCACCCACAAACATTCTTACCGAATAATGTTTCTAATTGAATCGTAGTTTCTTACACAGAAAAACAAATTCTTAATTATTATTTCTTAATAGTTACAAATAAAATCAGTGGCAGCTAAACATAAGTTGTTTTGTGAAAGGAACGAAGGAACTTATTTGTGTTTATTTGCAATTTATTTGTGACTTATTTGTAATTTATTTGTGACTTATTTGTAATAAACACATCTGTTCAATTGTGGTAAACTTACATAGTTAAATGGTATGTATATTATACGCCTGACACCGAAACCATTGTCATGTGTGTTTTTTTGGTTCATAGGGAAATGAGCCTAACTTGGCTTGTAAAATTATCACCTCTCTGATTAAAATTCAGGTTCAGTTCCATCCCAACAAAAAAAGAAATCTACGCTATAAGAACCCCTTACTCATTAATATCTAAATCTCCGGAACTGTTTCAGCTAGAATAGTCAAAACTGGACTATGAGTTTCCTCATATGAATCGCTTACATAGGATTTTTTAATTTACCCCTTTGAATGTGCAATTGTTTGGCCAAATCTCATTTAAAATTAGAAATTAACATAAATATTTAAACAAACAAGTTTCGATCTCTATAGTTTGCTAAACAAGCCCAGTAATTAACCTGTAATAGTAATTAAAAATTAAGTGTTGTGGTTTTTTACAATAATATATTCAACTCTTTGAATTTTAATCACCATAATGAGTAATTGACAACATGAGTAACTGAATAGAACATAATTACACTTCAACTTGGTAATAGTTTCAGAATGATAAAATACGAGTATTTGTATGATTGTATCATTTTAATTATAGAGGAACTTCGGGTATTATGGAATTCCATTTACATTTGCAGAAACAGCTCATTATTTAAATGATTTGAAAATCACCCCTGAACCATTATAATCTTTAGCTATTTGTTTTTTTTTTATATATATATATTTTTTTTAATAATAAGATTATTCTCAAGATTATATTTTATTTTATATGGAATATGTTATTTTTTTCTTATAAATTACAATAATAAAATATATTCGTCTTCACGGAGAGAAAAAAATCGATGTTTTTAAAAATAAATCCAATCTAGAAACATGAATATAAGTACGGGATAATAATGATGTGACATTACGTCATCTTTGCGTGCTTATCTATAATTATTTCATCTGTCTTAATATTACTATTATTGAGTAATAGGAACGTTTAAAAACAGCAAGGAGTTAAATATGATTATGTAGGTCAATATATATGTATATATATAAATATAAGAATAAAAAAGTCACAAGCAATGCTTGTTTAACAATAGTGTTTAAATATTGACAATGAATAGACATTATACATTTTAATTGAAATAAAAATTAACATTATAAGTGGTAACAATACACACTGGTAAAGATAAGTCGCACTATTTGTCAAATTATTTATTTAAAATATTATGTTATTGGCTTCGCAATAATTAATCACGATCACGGATATAACAATTCGTAATTCTATATTTAGATTGAATTTTAATCACCAAAATGAGTAATTGACAGCACGAGTAACTGAATAGAACATAATTACACTTCAACTTGGTAATAGTTTCAGAATGATAAAATTTTTGTATGACTGTATCATTTTAATTATAGAGGAACTTCGGGTATTATGGAATTCTATTTACCTTTACAGAAACAGCTCATTATTTAAATGATTCGAAAATCTCAACACTGAAACAATATAATCTTTAGCAGGGGCGGCCCGACCCAAAACATTCCCCCGTGCGAAGTACGTTTTCGGCGCACCCCCCCCCCCTCTTTATTTTCTGTTTGATATTTACCAGAAAAATTACCAGTATAATAATCTGATCAAGGTTGGCCCCCCCCCCCCCTTACCGGCACCCCTGATCTTTAGGTTCTTGCTATTCATTTTTTTAAATAAAAAGATTATTCTCAAGATTTATATTTTATTTTGGAGGTTAATTTGAAATAGGTGGGTAATATCGAATAGGGGCTTAAAAAAACTCTAAAAAACTTGTTAAATTGCCTCAAGTTGAACAGTTTTACAAAATGTGGATAAAAGTTTAAAAATTAGTTAAACAAATGAATTTATAAAATATGTAGTTGGTTATTAAAATTGTGGGTTGGTCCATACTATTATGGTTATTCCTTATTATCCGTACCAGAATTCCATACCACCCACGAGGCCAACCTAAAGATTTTAACCTCACAGCTCTTTGGATAAAACCGGGGCGAATATAATAAGCATTGCATGAGAAACTGCTACAATAAAGTTGATGACTTCAACTAAGCCTAGTTTGGATTTTTATAAAACACTTCCAATAAATTATTACATATTTTTAAAAATTTACCCTGAAAAAGGCCAAAAGTCAAAAAACGAAATAGGCAGTTTTAATCACGTTATCTTTAGCGTTGACTGCAAGCAGTGGCGTAGCTAGACCATTGGGGGCCCCCCCGCAAGAAATTTTTGGGGGCCCCTCGCCAAAGTAAAATAATCGATGAGCAAAATAAAAAAAAAAAACCTCTTGCGTTCAGGATTGGGGGCCCCCTCGACGTTGGTACAAGGATAGTTATTTCTGGATTTGGGGGCCCCCTGACTCTGGGGGCCCCCCCGCAGTGCGGGCCCGCGCGGGCCCATAGTTACGCCACTGACTGCAAGTAAATGTCGGCTGATAAAATTGCATTATGAGATCTTATAAGAGTAGTTTACAACTTGGCCGCACAGCAGTGCTGCAGTCATAGAACAAGAAGCGGTATTCCATTTTAACCCACTAACTATACCATAATACCCTTCTTTAAAATATAAAGAATTATTATTAAAAAAATCGAATACTTCATTTTATTGCTTTTAATTGCTTAATATTGTGAATCATTTGATGTTTTCTGAGTTCTTTATTTTTTTATTCAAATTAGTGTGATAAGTGATATAATATGCGTATTTTATATATAATTATTACTGAACACATTTTTAAATTCGACTCCTTAATGGATGAAGAACAAAATTTTCCTATATAGATATTGATATTGTATTTATTCTATAATACTTCAGTTAATGTATTTATTTTCAAACATGTTTGAAAAGTGTTCAACAGGTGGTTGTCTACTTTTTGTTTCCGCTTTTTTAAAAAAAACACGTACGTAAAAATAAGTATGTGAGGCGATAATAACCAGTTTCTGTACGATCGTTTTCTTTATGTAAAATTGCAACATTTTAAACTAATAATTTTCAATAAATGTTAAATCGTATTAATGTTACTTATCGGTGGCACATATGTCTCGTATCTTGGGTATTACTTTTCGTAATTTCCTGAAACTTGATTAAAGACTGTTTCCGTGTCATAAAGTAAGATAAACTTCGAATAAAAGCCGACATTATGCAGTATGTAAATCTTTTGCCGGTGTTTTCACTCATTTGAGTTTCAATTTTGCGTGATTTTTCGAAATATATTAAACTGTAAAAAATATCAAATCATCATAGTGAGCCGACATCGGGAACTGCCTCCAATGACCCTGCCTATACTCTCCTTTCAGTCCGTATAGTAGACAAGGGAGAGGAGTTAGGTCCCTTTGCCCAGACATAAATAATGTGAGCCCACAATGGTTCGTGAACACTTGTCACAGAAGTGTAAATACCACTTTGACGTAGGTCCAAGTTGGAAAAAATAGCATCTAGCTTTGAGCCATGTATTGTTGGCAGCATAGGAGATTTCAATGTAGTCGACAACCATATTGACCGCCATCTTGAAAATATTAAGTGTAAAATTTAATAGTTGCATATTCTTTGAAATTGATGTATAACATGTCATGGTGACTAAAAACCTTTTTTTTAGTCGCCCGCCATATTGGCTGCCATCTTGGAAATATTAAGTGTGAAAACTCCAAAAAGTGTACAGTTGTCACAAATGCCGAGATGCACCTGTGTACCAAATTTGCCACCCAATGGACGCGTCTACACGTAAGTATCTGGCCTTTTAGGTTTCTGTAAGAAAAGAAACCTTATATAACGGCTCTACCTGTCTGTCTGAATGTCCGTTGGCATATTTCAATTCATAAACTACTATAGCTAGAAACATGAAATTCGGCACACAGGTGAATCCCGGCATTTGTGACAACTGTCAACTTTTTGGAATTTTTACACTTAATATTTTCAAGATGGTGGCCAATATGGCGGGGGCCTACATTGAAATCTCCTATGCTGCCAACAACACGACATGGCTCAAAACTAGATGCTATTTTTCCAACTTGGACCTTCGTCAAAGTGGTATTTACATAACATTTAAGTCTGGGCAAAGGGACCTAACTCCTCGCCCTGGTCTACGGACTGAAAGGAGAGCATAGGTGGCCATTGGGGGCAGTTCCCGATGTCCGCTCAACTATGATGATTTGATATTTTTTACAGTTTAATTTATTTCGTAAATCACACAAAATTATAACCTTTGCAAAGGTGTTTTCAAATGGTTGAAAACACCGGCAAAAGAAGTTCATACTGCATAATGTACGGCTTTTATTCGAAGTTTATCTTACTTTATGACACGGAAACAGTCTTTAATCAAGTTTCAGGAAATTACGAAACGTAATACCCAACATATGAGACATATGTGCCACCGATAAGTAACATTAATACGATAACATTTATTTAAAAAATTTAGTATAAAATGTTGCAATTTTACATAAAGAAAACGATTGTACAGAAACCGGCGATTACGAAGCGCGCCTAAACTTACTTGATCACGATGCTGGGTGGAGACCCTTCAGTGTTCAATTACGCATTTGAGAAAGCAAAAAATGACAAATTAATGGACTCTTATTCATATTTTTATTTTTTACAAAATAAACTATTATTACTAACATGTGGAAGTAAAATTATATTTAAAATTGACATTGTTTTATTTTTGAACGAAAAATTTAAATGTACCTACTTAAGCGTGTAAGATTTGAGTTTTCTATAAGTGAAAGAATTCTTAATGACTAGCTAACTTAGAAAACAATCAAGGCATGCACATTTAAATAACAAGAACAAATATTCATCAAATCCACAAGACGAACGTATGATCAGTTTGTGTTTTAATATAAAATAGAAAAAAACTACTCACAATTTTTAAAAAGTCTGGCTGAAATGAAAAACAGGTATACCCGAAAAAGGTTCAATGAACTAGAGCTGAGAGAGATGTCATGTGGACACAAGTTTCCCGGAAGACTTGGTCTTCAACTGACCATGTTTGAGATATGTTCTAAAGTCTCTCCAAGCCTTCCAGTTGTTTTTAATCTTTATCCTGTCACTATCAGTTGGCATTATCTTTTTGAAAGTCTTCGTTTAGTCAGGTCTGGGATTTTGAGGGAACTCAGCCTTCCTCTTAGTTTAGATTATTTGAAACCCATGAAATATTTTTTAAGATCTCAACATTCAACATTGCATTGTTGATGAAATACGTATGTATATTTTTAAATTTTTCATTTTTAATCAATTTTACATCAGCATTCTTTATACTAAAAAGAAGCTAAAAAAAACTTTTTCATGTATATGCTTATAGTGATAAAGAATTTAAATTTCATAATATCTAAATTAATTAATTTATTATTAAATATAAATATTTCCACAATATGTCGGAAACTAGGTTTTCTTTTACCGCGAATACAACTTATATGATTGGATTCGCATTTAAATGGACTACAGAATGGATTTTGTTGAAATCATCTGAACAGTTTCTTAAGAAATAATAATTTTGACGGGTTTTTGGGTAGGCAGCGCTTCTAAATTTAGAGGTGAAATTAATTTCTCCATTTTGTCTTGGGGTAATATTTTTCTGAACACTGTGTAAGCAACTGCATGCAATTTTTTATGCTGTTTTCGACTCGGTGGCCGATATTTTTGAAAAAAATGTACTCGATTGGTACTTAAGTACCCTTTTGTACTTTTAGAGTGCAAGGTAGGGGATAGGTTACCCCACTGTGTGGCTAAAATAGGGTCGAAAAACACTACTTTTTAGTCTTTGTACTGTAGCGTTTTTGCAGTTCATAGGATCGGGCTGAAACTCATATGGTATTTAGTACTTTATAGTAGTTAAGTGTGCGCGAAAGGAGAACCTTAAATTTATTACTATACCGGGTACATGAGCACACGAGGGATACAAAGTTGTGTACCTCTGTTGAGGAAAAGGTAAAAATAATAGCTGGCCAGCCGTGTTTGGTATCGATAGAAAGCCCTTAAAACGTACTTTAAACAGGTACAAATTATTATCTAAACAAGTTACGTTTCCGACCCTTTTGAACGATAAATAGTAACTAATTTTACTAATATAATAATAATTATTATTCCAAGTTGTACCCTATTTTAATAATTTGATGTATGGTGTTGGATCCTTTAGGGTAATAATGCAAAACCTCTTATTTACGTGGCAACGTTTCGGCCTAGCCGGCCATTCTCAAGCCTAAAAAATATACTTTATTTAGCAAAACGACGTAATATACATATATCTACAAAAGTGTTTTTCTTGATTATCATTTGACTAGCATACCTGTAATTTGGAACTGTGAGGATCGTTACATGTTAAGTGAAAGTGAAAGCATAGTTGAATCGGAACCACAAAGTTCCTTCGTCAAAACATTGGTTTTGAAACATAAAATAAACCATCTCCTCACTACCGATCATACAACTTTACGGTTGCATCGCAGCTCAATAACAATAAAATTTAACATAACAAATATTAACACCAAGATAAAACAATAAAAACATAATAACAATAGGACTAATTTGAAAAGGTAACAAAAAAAACCTGGAGCGTAAAAGTTTACTTATCACACTCTTATCATTGACTAGCAGGTCTCACATTTAAAGTCGAAAACCAAAAATTTAGATAAATAAAATAAATTAAATTTCACCTCATTAAATATAGTGTTAAATAATTAGTAATAATACAAAGTTAACTCTAACAATAATTAAATAAATAAAATCTATCTCGAAGAAAAAATCCTAAGTTTCAGAGCGGGAATTATGAATTGAATTAGTATAAATACCACAGTAATATTTATTAAGGGATCTTGAATCGGTTTTAATATTTACTGTGGAATCTAATTTCATGGCTATGTTTAAGGCTTCTACCATCTTTCGGCGATTGGACTTGTTTTCAGTTCTAATAATTTTAGTGTCCTCGAATTTGAATTGATGATTAGTGGCCAATGCGTGACAAGATAAGGCAGTGTTCGAATTACCCTTGCTTTCATCATATTTATGTTGTTTGATGCGATTACATAACAGTTGATTGCTTTCTCCTATATAACTTTTGTTACATTGGCCACACGGAATTTCATAGATGGCCCCGACAGTGTTTTCAAAAGGGATCTTATCCTTTAGGTTGTGATATATAAGACCTGTTTTGTTCAGGGGTTTATACCCGAATTTTATATTGGGGCAATCAAATTGCGTCAAAAGTTTTTGAACTCGATCGGATAAGCCTTTTATATAGGGCATGCTAACAAATTTTGTGGGCGGGATATTGGTGTGAGTATCCTGGTTGTCTTTATAATCTATAGGAAGAGGCGGGGAAGAGTGTTTATACCACAATTTTTTGATAAGAGTCGTCGGGTAGAAGTTAGCTTCTAGTTTCTTAAACAGTATGGATTTTAATTTCTTCATATGTGATTTGTCAGTGAGAGAGATAGCATTTTTTACGAGATTACTGACACTGTTGATTTTTTGGTGTGTAGGATGGTTGGACCTGAAGTTAAGAAATCTGTCACTTTTTACATCTTTTTCGTACCATTCTGTAGTAATATTGCCGTCTTCTGATTTAGTAATAGTTATATCTAAGTAATTAAGGCTATTGTTGATTTCATTTTCTACTGTGAAGTTAAGTCTGGGATGGAAACTATTCAATAAGTTCATTAGGGGTTCTATTTCGGTCTTTTTAATAATGACAAACAAGTCATCAATGTATTTCACTATTAACTTTGGCTTAATATTGGTGAGTGTATCGTTAAGTACATAATTCAGGACAATACCACTTACATTAACGCTCATGGCTCCCCCCATTGGGATACCATGTTTTTGGGCATAAAACTAATTTTTAATCCCTAACCTAATTTTAGTATATCTTCCGGATACAATCATAATTTCATCAACGATTTTATAGTGGATGTAGAATTGCTACTATTAAATCTGAACACTTCAGAAAACCATATGAATGCTCTTAGGAGTCATATTATAAGCAAAATAATTGAATTTCAAAAGAAACAAAATAAAAAGTTTTTGAATGGTAGCTTAGAAAAACAAATTATGCTAGATGTTGCTCTCACTAAACGATTTTTACTAGAACACCCCGAAATTAGGATTACCAAATCTGATAAAACTAATACTACCGTTATATTAGATTTAAAAACTTATAAAGATAAAATGAATGACTTATTAGATGACAAATTAACTTATAGACTCCTTAGAAATGACCCATCTGAAAGAATTAAGAAAGATTATAAAACTCTGATTACCAAACTGTATAATAATAAATATATTGATAAGCACAAACGTGCCGCTCTAAATAATAATAATACATATTGCCCTAGAATGTATGGTCTTCCTAAGACCCATAAAGTTAATATCCCGCTCAGGCCTATAATTAGTCAAATCAATTCCCCTCTGGAAAAACTAGCAAAATTTATGAATCCTTCTCTAGATTACCTCAATAGAAACAATCAATATGATATAGTTAACTCCCACCAATTAAAAGATAAACTCAAAGAACTTATGATTAATCAAGACGAATCGATGATATCAATAGATGTAACTTCACTATTCACCAATGTACCACTAGATTTGTTCTATTCAATTATTAGATCTAACTGGGACAGTATTCTACCCCATACTCCTATTAAAGACAAAAACTTATACATAGATTGTCTCAAATTGATCCTCAATAATGGATCCTTCCAGTTCGACAATAAGTTTTATGCCCAAAAACATGGTATCCCAATGGGGGGAGCCATGAGCGTTAATGTAAGTGGTATTGTCCTGAATTATGTACTTAACGATACACTCACCAATATTAAGCCAAAGTTAATAGTGAAATACATTGATGACTTGTTTGTCATTATTAAAAAGACCGAAATAGAACCCCTAATGAACTTATTGAATAGTTTCCATCCCAGACTTAACTTCACAGTAGAAAATGAAATCAACAATAGCCTTAATTACTTAGATATAACTATTACTAAATCAGAAGACGGCAATATTACTACAGAATGGTACGAAAAAGATGTAAAAAGTGACAGATTTCTTAACTTCAGGTCCAACCATCCTACACACCAAAAAATCAACAGTGTCAGTAATCTCGTAAAAAATGCTATCTCTCTCACTGACAAATCACATATGAAGAAATTAAAATCCATACTGTTTAAGAAACTAGAAGCTAACTTCTACCCGACGACTCTTATCAAAAAATTGTGGTATAAACACTCTTCCCCGCCTCTTCCTATAGATTATAAAGACAACCAGGATACTCACACCAATATCCCGCCCACAAAATTTGTTAGCATGCCCTATATAAAAGGCTTATCCGATCGAGTTCAAAAACTTTTGACGCAATTTGATTGCCCCAATATAAAATTCGGGTATAAACCCCTGAACAAAACAGGTCTTATATATCACAACCTAAAGGATAAGATCCCTTTTGAAAACACTGTCGGGGCCATCTATGAAATTCCGTGTGGCCAATGTAACAAAAGTTATATAGGAGAAAGCAATCAACTGTTATGTAATCGCATCAAACAACATAAATATGATGAAAGCAAGGGTAATTCGAACACTGCCTTATCTTGTCACGCATTGGCCACTAATCATCAATTCAAATTCGAGGACACTAAAATTATTAGTACTGAAAACAAGTCCAATCGCCGAAAGATGGTAGAAGCCTTAAACATAGCCATGAAATTAGATTCCACAGTAAATATTAAAACCGATTCAAGATCCCTTAATAAATATTACTGTGGTATTTATACTAATTCAATTCATAATTCCCGCTCTGAAACTTAGGATTTTTTCTTCGAGATAGATTTTATTTATTTAATTATTGTTAGAGTTAACTTTGTATTATTACTAATTATTTAACACTATATTTAATGAGGTGAAATTTAATTTATTTTATTTATCTAAATTTTTGGTTTTCGACTTTAAATGTGAGACCTGCTAGTCAATGATAAGAGTGTGATAAGTAAACTTTTACGCTCCAGGTTTTTTTTGTTACCTTTTTAAATTAGTCCTATTGTTATTATGTTTTTATTGTTTTATCTTGGTGTTAATATTTGTTATGTTAAATTTTATTGTTATTGAGCTGCGATGCAACCGTAAAGTTGTATGATCGGTAGTGAGGAGATGGTTTATTTTATGTTTCAAAACCAATGTTTTGACGAAGGAACTTTGTGGTTCCGATTCAACTATGCTTTCACTTTCACTTAACATGTAACGATCCTCACAGTTCCAAATTACAGGTATGCTAGTCAAATGATAATCAAGAAAAACACTTTTGTAGATATATGTATATTAAGTCGTTTTGCTAAATAAAGTATATTTTTTAGGCTTGAGAATGGCCGGCTAGGCCGAAACGTTGCCACGTAAATAAGAGGTTTTGCATTATTACCCTAAAGGATCCAACACCATACATCATAATAATTATTAGTAATAATTTTACTACCAATAATACCTCATACAAAGATTTCCAAAGTAACTGATAAATTGTTCAAATCAATCCATAATCGGCTTTGTATCATTACAATGGGATTTTCTTTTGTATTTAAATTTAATAATTTCAGTCATTTTTAAATATAGTTTAATGAACTTATTTGTATACATGTATATGCATGATAGTAGTATGATAGTATGCATGATAATTATTGTTCAGATTGATTAAATAAAACAAAAATAGACTGCCAATTGGTGTGGCACATAACTTCCTCGCATCCTATCATGTACTTTATTGTTATATTAACATTATCGTCATATTAATTTATTGTTATATTGTTTATTATTAATAGTTTTTTGTGATCTTTAACACTTCATAGCTGTGTCGCTGTTGGTTTTACTAAAAAATTGTACTTGAAAAAAATGTTTGTCTCATTGAATAGATGAAGTTTGGTTTTTTTCCCCGACCTAAAATTCCAATTTTAAATTTGAAGCTCACGTTTACGCGAGCGTTGCGCGTGAACGCTTGAACGGATAACGTTGTCCAACGAACTCGTCCTGGGCATTGGTAAAATGAACATGTATATCAAATTTCATCAAAATCGGACGACATTTACTCAAGTTATCGTCGCACGTTTCAGGATTCGCGGACACACAGACCGACAGACAGACAGACAGACAGACAGACAGACAGACAGACAGACAGACAGACAGACAGACAGACACGGAACCAAAAATGTTCCCTGATGTCTGAAACGGATTTCTGTCTTGGAATTTTTAAAATCGGAGGCATAAAACTTTTTTGTTCTCAAAAGTGAACACAATACTTCCGTTACCTCCGGTAAGCTCGGAAGTAAAACTCTAACCTTCAGGAAATCATCACAAATGAAGTGGTAATAGGAGTAAGATTTGCTTGGGTTACTATACGTTGCTAACAAGCTTTTACTAATTTGAGGTAACCAAAGTATTACCTCTACCTCACATATCACATACTTCCATTAGTTTTCTACCACCTTTACCTAATTCTCTCCCTTTCTCCTTCGTCTTCTTCTTCTTTTAACCAAATCTTCTTCAACTCCCCCCTTCATTTTTCTACTTTTAGTCACCTTCTCCTCTATCTCCGTGCCTTTTTCTTCTCCTATTTATTACTTATTCCTATTGCTTCCGAGCTTACCGAAGGTAACGGAAGCTATGTATGTGATCTTTCTGAAGAACGAAAAAATGTTATATCTCCGATTTCAAGAATCCGAAGAAATCCGTTTCAGACATCAGGGAACATTTTTGGTCCCGTGTCTGTCTGTCGGTCTGTCGCCAATTTTTGCGAACCACCATATCTTAAAAACTACTTGTCCGATTTTAATGAAATTTAGTTAGTAGGTCATAATTAGCCCATTGTTGGTCCCATATAAGTTTCAACCTTCTGCGCTTATTTCTTTATCTTCCACATGCTCACAAACATACATTTATTTACAGCTATATCTTTAAAAGTACTTATCTGATTCGTATGCAACTTTTATAGTTTATCAAAAGTAACCCGCAGATAGCCTCAGATTTTTTTAACCATCTGCGCTCTTTAACTTTTGCTATATTGATACTTTATGTAAAAATTCATGTAAAAATGATGTTTATGAAATTTGGATGCTTTATCGAAAGTATAGCCCGCAGATAATACCCGCCTAATTTCAACCGTCTGCGCACTTTAAATCGTGCTAAATTAATAAGTCTTTATGCTATAAAGCCGCATGGCTAACTGACTCACTGACTCCCTGACTGGCATTAATGTTTACCCACTTCCAGAAGAGCTAGAGACTTGCGGTTTGCGCCATTCGACGCGCAACGTCCATATTGTGAACCAAAATAGTTATAAAAAGTTCACTTTTCCCCCTCCTTCCCTACTTAAAAAAATAATCAAAATGGCCGACTTGATTTAGCTGTTTTTATATATTACCACCTTTACTTCTAATAATCTACTCCCTCTTCTTCTAAATCTTTCCACCTCTAATCACCTCTCCCTTTAATGCTTATTTTGCCATCTTTAGTAATATCTACCTTCAACCCCTGGCTGTTCTTAGCCATCTCTAACCACCTCAATCCCCTGATAAATCGTTATCAGTGTGATAAATGGTTTTCAACTCAAATCCCTAGTTTTATCTCTTCCAACCGAAATGAGTGCCAACTCCGTCTCTATTTGCGTGTTTGACACAGTAGCTATTTTATGGTAAAATCTCTGTCTAAATTAACATATTAGTGTACAGGTAGTTTGACAGTGTGTCAGAGAATTCTTTATTTATTGATCAAAGGAGGGGGGGGGGAGTCCATTGACCACTTAAGAACTTGGTACCTAAATACCTATAAAGAACTTAGAGAGGTACCTAAGTTCCTAAAAATGGTCTATTTCTCTGGGAGAAATAGGTAGTTTTGTTAAGTAGCAAAATCTAAGTTTTTTTCTACGTTTTTATTAGCTTGTTTCTTGTTTGTTTGTTTGTTTGTTTGTCCAGTACAAATCTTGCAATCGATTTTTAACTAACTTCCCCGAGTAGCTAGACATTTGAAACTTTTAGAATAGCTCAGAACACGATGACAATGCATTATTTTAATACTTTTAGCCATCTTTCAGCAGAATTTAATTCGTTTTCAGCAAATTTTGCTTTATAGAAAGTTAGTTCGGAAAAAATCCGCAAGTTATTTTATTTGTTTTGACATATCCCATATTTACAATCTTCATTTTGACGGGTTTTAAATTTATGATTTATGACAGAAAATTTAAAAACGTAGTATATAAAAAGTTCTTTTTATCTTGTAATTATTTAACTTCACTTTAGCTTTCTGTGTGCAACAGCAGGTAGTTATCGCGTATATATATGCGAGTTCTTTTAAGCTTACTTGGTGTACAAAGAAAGATATATCTAGAGACGGAACAACTACTGTTTTACTATACCTCTATCTCTACTGTTTTATCACTCTAATGTGCAAATGTTTAAATGCAGACTGATTAAGTCTAATTATGTTAAACTTAAACTTTTAACTTATGAGAGAACTTGTTCAATATGAGTTAACAAGTGAGTTTTGCTTGCATTTAAAGTGGCAAAAGAGCGGCCAAAAATAGACGGGATCTCACGCACAGTTCAAGGTTGTGGAAGGCCTTCGCCTTCACCCTTCTAATCCAGCTTCCTCTCTCACAGCGATACAATATAGTCATCTGTACCATTATTACAACATAGATTCTAGATCCACATTATATCTCTATCTATATTAAAATAATCTATAAATTATATAAAAATATATTTTTAAAAAAATGCTTTGAAAATATTCATAACAATTGCAGTTGTTAGTTTTTTACATAAAAAAATAATACTTATTTTTTTTTTTTAAATGTATGTAAATTTTAGACTATAACTTGCATTGACATCGGAAATACCTGTATATAGTGTACATAAAAATTTTAGCTTTCTAGGTCTAGGTAATCAGAAAGAGGAGTTAAACATAGATTACAATATTTGTACCTCACAAATAATTAAATAAAAGCGTACAATAAAAGAAAACTGAGCTAAAATATTATTCACAATCCTAGTCGTATTTTTAATTAAATCAGTTTAATAATCAACATTTAAATGGTTTATTAATTAATTGATTGATTGAATAATTAATTAATACATGGAATACAACAATTAAATAAACTTTTTACTTTTCCTCACCTCCTCCGTACGTATAAAGGAAAAGTATTGTTTTCACCAAAAAAAAATTTTTTTCAGGTTTTCAACGGAATTATCTGTTTCGGGTGTTTTTAAGACCTCCTGAGTAGTTTTCAGCATGACGTCTGTATGTATGTGTGTATGTTATCATCGTAGCGCCAAAGGTATTTAACCTAGAGAGTTGAAACTTGGCAGAAAAATCAGTCCTTACCTGTAGTGGTGCCGCCCGGAAAATAATTTTTTCCGCCATCTTGAACCCAGTTTGCTGAGTCAGCAAATATTTAAAAAAATCATAAAAAATGTTGCTAAAATGGTCCTGATCGAGTTGAAATTTGGCACGAATGTACCTCTCTGTATGACAAACAAGCCCACCAAATTTCATTTTGATATTGATATTGACCGCCATTTTGAAGTTATCATTTTTTGAATTTTGAAACTTTGATAATAATAATACTGAAAGTATAAATACGTTTTTGACATATAGCATATCGTTGGAACCGGAAAAAATTAAGGAACAAATATAAAAAAAAACCGATGAAATTCCATTAATTAGTTTAATAGTTATAAGCGAATATAATTATTTATTAGTGCGATAATTTTGATGACGTCAAAGATTGTTTACATCTGTCAAAATACCGCCAAAATTCAAATAATTAAATAAAATATATCGATGGTGTTGCGCCAAAAGGGCCAATCTGCATTTTGTATTTGAATTCTAAAACTTGAAAAGCTATAATAAAAAACTGATATTTGAATGCCTTATTTGTATTTTTATTCATTTAAAATATACTTGGATACCTAATTAATAAGTCAAAATAACCAAATTTATTTTATTAATTATAAATAAAAAAATAAACGTGATATTAGTTGCAGATTGGCCCTTGTGGATTTTTTCAGATTGGCCCTTTTGGCGCAACACCATCGATATATTAAAAATAATGTATTTTTTTTTTTTTTGAAATATGATAATAAAAAAAAAAACACACAGTTCAAAACGGTCACCCATCCATGTACTGACCACGCTCAGTGTTGCTTCAAGCAGCAGGAAAAGTTCCGAGGTACCCTGTACCCTATTTTTACTTTCTCATAAAAAGAGAAAGTATTGTGATGGCGCGAAAATTCGATTTTGAGATTTTAATGGATTTACACGTTTTGAGGTCCCCTGAATCCAAAAAAGTGGTTTTTAAAAAATGTCTGTCTGTCTGTCGTCTGTGCAGACAGACGCCTGGAGCCTAAACTACTGGGCCGATTTTGACGAAATTTGGCATACATGTTCAGAAAAATCATACCCCGGGGCGAAATCGAGAAATGAATTTTAGCTCTAAATTTGGGGGTGCTACCCCCAAAAACTCTTAAAAAACGTGAAAAAAAATGATTTCTCGAAAACGGTTCCGACGATTTTGATTACAAAATTCTAAAATGTAGTCCATTGAAATACGAATCCAACGATATAAGCCGTTTTCCCGGGAAAAATCTAGTTCCTGAGAAATTAGCTTAAAACGCGGACGGAGAGAGCCCAGGTTCCCCGCCTAGGAGAAGTTATTTTTATGATATATTTTGATGAAATGTTCAATAATATTTAAATGTACATTTTAAAACTAATAAATGGAAACTCTGGGCTAAGTAATTATAAACTCGTATATGAGAAAGTTTGTCTGACTTGTCTCGGACCGATTTTTTACTTTCTCATATAAAGAGAAAGTATTGTGATGGCGCAAAAATTCGATTATGAGATTTTGATGGATTTACACGGTTTGAGGTCCCCTGCGTCCAAAAAAGTGGTTTTTAAAAAATGTCTGTCTGTCTGTCGTCTGTCGTCTGTCGTCTGTGCAGACGCCTGGAGCCTAAACAACAGGGCCGATTTTGACGAAATTTGGCATACATTTTCAGAAAAATCATACCCCGAGGCGAAATCGAGAAATGAATTTTAGCTCTAAATTTGGGGGCGCTACCCCCCAAAAACTCTGAAAAAAAATTATTTCTCGAAAACAGTTCCGACGATTTTGATTAAAAAATTCTAAAATGTAGTCCATTTGAATACGAATCCAACGATATAAGCCGTTTTCCCGGGAAAAATCTAGTTCCTGAGAAATTTGTTTAAAACGCGGACGGAGAGAGCCCGGGTTCGATTCCCCGCCCAGGAGAAGTTATTTTTATGATAAATTTTGATGAAATGTTCAATAATATTTAAATGTACATTTGAAAACTAATAAATGGAAAATACTGGGTCAAGTAATTATAAACTCGTATATGAGAAAGTTTGTCTGAGTTGTCTCGGACCGATTTTTACTTTTACATTTAATGCTATTATTGAACAAAGACAAATAGTACGTACAACACCTCCTAGAAATCAGCAAGTTCAATATTGCTAAAAAAATATTTGATTAGTGATTTTTTTTAACTACTCATGATCTTCGATCACGCAGTGGAGGGGTTTATAGACTAGTATGATACACAAAATATTGCGTTTTACAGACCATTACGTTACAAAAAATAGTGGTTTTACGCAGATATGCAGACTCAAAACTGCATGAAACACCACCATAAGTCTGCGCCACCTCACAGACAGACTGACTATACACATTAAACACTAACAATAAATAACAGACTAAAATTGATGTGAAAATTAAAAGAAATAGCCTCTTCGCGTAAAAAAGTTTAAAATAAAAAATCTTTTTACGTGGGTAGACTATTTATTTTTCTTTTAATGCTTCATGATAACATACCCTGACACTCTTAATTTCTTACGTAAAATTCATCTGCTTATTTATAACCTAAAATATTGCAGAATCAACATTTTCCTCCTCGGTTTTCCCATTATTTATTTATATTTATCGTCTTCTTTAAGGAATGTTATTTAAGAAAATTATACGATATGTTTTTTTATGAAAAATAAGTTATTCCAACTTCTGATTTTTACGTTATTTTTTGATTACCCGTGCCTCTGGTTTTACGTAGACTCTTTTTCCTGCACAACTCTATTCACCTCACCCGCACTTACTATGACCACTGGTAGTTGAAAGCCGGCATTGTACGGTAAACTTAATTTTAGTGGAAATAGGTCTTTATTTAATTTCTAAATGATTTGACTTTATTGGAATTTTAACTAAGACGATTAACCAAAAATCGAAATCCTTCCGTTTTTCAGTGCATTGCAAGAATTTGAGATTTACAATAATATGACTCATTTGCAATTCAGTTGAGGTGACAACTCTAAAATAAACAGCTGATGACTATGACTCATTGATATAAATGAGTTTTGAATTGAATAATTATCAATACAAATCACTGATGGCCAAATGCGCAACCACCACGGTTTTGCGAATGTGTTCCACAAAGCAAAATATTAAAATTTAGTTTTATTTGTATCATAACAATACTTTTAGATAGAGATTTTGTAAAAGAACAGTATAATTATTCTTTTTTTTCATATTGTTTGACATTGCTTTTTACAATGTGCATTAAAAATACATGTTACTTTCTGTATCTCTTAAGTAATAAACATATTCACTTAATTAATACAACATACCCTGTTGAGGGCTTAGGCTTGCCAAAGGTTTATAAACTACATATAAACGAGTATGTAATGGGTGGCACGGGGTTGGCGTGTAGCTCCATTAGCTTTTTAAACCGTATTTACTAGTATTAGCTTATTGGCTAACCGGATAAACGCCACTTCTCTTAAGTAGCAACTACTTATATCACTATGCTGGGTGAACACCGAGCGTGTGGTGAGGCCACTTACCGGTTTCGGGAATCGAACCCGTAACCTCCAGATTCCAAAGCACAAAAATGGTATAGCAATGAGCTATACGATATACGAGGGTTTTGTTTAAAAAATAACCTTCTTAATCTCTATTTTAGTTCGTATTTTTCGTATTTTTATAGTAAGATATAAAAATCTATCATAAATACTACTTTAATTAAACTTGCCTTGACAATTTTATTATAAAAAATGTATGTGTCAATGCGATCAATATTAAATAAATTTGTCAGAATTTTAAAAGTTAACCTAGAAAGAAAATCTCGATGGAATTCAATGCAAAAATATCTAAGGTTAGAATATATATTTTTATAGTAACCTTTTATAAATTTTGATGTTTCTTCCGCAGTTTTTACGTATTTGTATTTGATTTATTTTCTTTATAATCGAATATTCAAGGTTATTTAGTAATTTATTTTTTATTTTAATATTGGACGATTTTATCCTGAATCAACATCTATTATATCTTATACAAATCTTGTCCACGTGATTAGTTTTATTTTGATCCGAGGAGGGGGGTTTAAATTTGTCACATCTCCTTCAAGCCGGTATTATTTTTAGGTTAAGATACGTTTCATCTATCTCCTCTCTGTTATCTATATCCATCAGAGGTGGTGATGAATATCTGTTGTCATCGTGAGACAGAGGAGGAAAGGGGAAAAGGTTACGGGTCTAATAATAGGTCAAAATCTCTTCTTTTCCAATGCATTCGTATTTTTGTTTTATTTTATTTTTTTATTTTATATCTAACACTCTCTGGAGCCTGTCCAGAAATTCTTCCTAGTTGAGTAATCTATGTATAGAATCTATAGAAGACTATAAAGAAGGTGTGAATAGTCGTAGAGCTTTTTATTTAAAAAAGATATAGTTTCATGTTATTCCCGCAAAAAATAAAGCGCCACCGTCGAGTTTGACGTTGTTGCTTTCAATGCATTTTTAATTTATCATGTACATACTTAAATATATAAAGAGAGGAAGGTATGTTGTTGGGTTTGAGATTTTAAATCATTTTATATTTTGGTTTGATTTATTTTTTAGGGTCTAGAGTCTAGAGGGTCTAATAAATAAAAAGTTACTTCTTTTTGCGATATTTCACCTTCTCGTAAGGGCATCTCAAGGTCTTATCAGCTCTTCCTATTGATATTATATAGAAGTATTTATATATATTTGTATATAATATATAAATCTGGTTCTTCGGCCAGCTGGGTTTACACATTGTCACATATTAATTGATATGTCACATGCACGTTAAATTCTTAGTATGAATTGTTTTAAATAATTTAACATGTACAAATCAACTAATATTATTATGATGTGTAGACACAAGTAGCCGGTGAATCAGATTTATATAATTAAATAAACATTTTTGTAAACAAGGAGAAATTTTAAAGACGAAAAATAAGTAACTTTTTATTTAATAACCGTTAGATTTATACCAAAAAAGGAAATAGAAGCTAAATGGAAGAAATGGGGGGTTATCTACTATCTAATAAATTGATTTTTTATGTTTAGGTCTTTATAGTTCAAAAAAGGTTTATTTAAAAAAAAAATGAAATGTAGAATTTTTAAATAACTAATAAAACGCTTTCAAAAAAATCAACTTTGGCCAAAACAAAGTTTGATTTAAAATTATTTTCTGTCTATGATCTAGACGGTTACATGATAAAATTACACAGGACAAAATTACACAAGAAAAAATTACACGGAAAAAATTACACACGGACAAAATTACACATGGAAAAAATTACACGGGGAAAAAATTACACATGCAAAAATTACACTAAGAAAAAATTACACATTTAAAGTTTTTTGACAAATTAATTAAATAGTTTTGTTGTCAAATCAATATTGAAATAATTTATAATTTTAATGGTTATATATAACCACCAACCATAACTAAAACTTGAAATTTTGCAGTCAGGTGGCCTGGGGATGGGGGCAAAACGGGTTGCCCCTAGTGTGCGATAGCATACAAACAAACATCATTTTGTATGGTACATATCCCCTAAGTTTCATTAATTTATCTCAAACCGTTCAAAAGTTAAGAGTGGGGTACTTTTGAACCACCCTATATGTGGCCTTCAGCAAGGGCCTGGGCTGACTGAATCTCTTCCCATCCTCTAAGCTAGAATACACTAGAACACAAGAACCTCATAGTTAAACATTTATCCGCTTACTTTAACATTTATTTCGTTCTATGTGTAATTTCTTAGCATTCACTCTAAGCCTACAGTTTCAGCAACGTATATTAAGCCATCATTCAGGGCAATAAACTAAACAATAAAAACAAGGAAAACACAAAATGAGACAGGAAAAGAAAACAGGGTTTTATTAAAGATCAAGCAGAAAACATAATATAGTATGTAAAAGCTATACAGAGTAAAATAGACTGCCAATTAGGGTGGCACATAGCTTCCTCGCATCCTATCATGTACTTTATTGTTATATTAACATTAAAGTTATTGTTATACTACTTTATTGTTATATTGTTTATTGTGTAAAAACTATTAATAGTTTTAGCGATCTTTGACACTTCATAGCAGTGTCACTGTTGGTTTTACTCAACAATTTTATTTGAAAAAATGTTTGTGTCATTGAATAGATGAAGTTAGATTTATTTACCGACCTAAAATTCCAATTTTAAATTTGAAGTTCACGTTTACGCAAGCGTTGCTCGTGAACGCTTGGACGGATAACGTTCTCCAACGAACTCGTCCTGGGCATTGGTAAAATGTACATGTCTACTAAATTTCATCAAAATCGGTTGACAATTACTCAAGTTATCGTCACACGTTTCATAATTCGCGGACACACAGACCGACAGACAGACAGACACGAGACCAAAAATGTTCCCTGATGTCTGAAACGGATTTCTGTCTTGGAATTTTTAAAATCGGAAGCATAAAAGTTTTCGTTCTCAAAAGTGAACACACTGCTTCCGTTACCTTCGGTAAGCTCGGAAGCAAAAACATGAATAGAAATAATACATCAACTGAAATATAGAAAAACTTACGTGAAAAAAAGGGGAATGATGTTAAGACATTAAAAGAAAAAACAAACCACACTAAAAACACATAGAACACCGGTAAACTATAATGTATATATATATTTAATTATTTTAAGTAGCACTTAGTTTACTACAATCTAAACCTTTCTTTTAATAATTTCTTCATGCTGCACTCATATTGTTAAGTATAATAATTACACCTAGCTAAAAGAATGGTGTAACCAAGTGGTTAGCATACTCTCAACTCCACCCGAAACCTAGGGCTAAACACTGATATATATATATATATATATATATATATATATATATATATATATATATATATATATATATATATATATATATATATATATATTTATATATATATATAATTATTTTAAGTAGCATTTAGTAGTAATTAATAATTTGTATTTTTATTTATTTTTAATGATCAATTTTATCTATATATAACTATTAAAATTATAAATTATTTCAATATTGATTTGACAACCAAACTATTTAATTCATTTTTCAAAAAACTTTAAATGTGTAATTTTTTCTTAGTGTAATTTTCGCATGTGTAATTTATGCATGTGTAATTTGTTCCCCGTGTAATTTTTTCCGTGTAATTTTGTCCTGTGTAATTCTTTCCTGACACCGATCTAGACACTATGGAGTGTGATCTGTGCATAAGCGAATAGAGTCAAATTTTCTCTACCAATTTTAATAATAAATTTACTCAAAGGGTTAAGTAGTTAAAGAAATATTTCGAGAAATTCATTTTAGCTTTTTATTTTTCATCTTAGGGGAAGAAATGAATTTAACATTTCTGTCAGAAACGTTTTCAACAATTTTACGTCTAAAAAGTTTTCTGGGAAATAGGTGGGGGCTACCACAAAAAAAACACTGGGAAATGATGCTCTATAATTGGTGCTACTGCTATAAAAATATGTATATTAAGTGTTATTAAGTCAGCACGGACTAAACGATTGTTTTTAACATCTTATCTATAAAACCTGGTTTATTCTTAACACAAAAAATGCTTAGTGTTATCGATTTGCACGACTCTCAAAACATCGTGTTAAAAGAATTTAAGCAGTTCCGAGAATGGAACTATCACAAGAAATATATTATATTTATGATAAAAAGTCCTTTAGTTGTTTCCCACCAATTCTTACCTTATTTACGATCATAAGATATTATAACTTAAAAATAAACTTAAAATAAAAATATAAAAAGTTTTGTTTGTGTACCACTAGGTGATTAACTGAAGTGTGCAAATAAGATACAATCTTTTTCCTTAACACGATTATACTATTTCTCGTACAATAAAATTAAAATCTACAATATTATAAATTATAACATCGTAATCCGTGGAATGTCACGGATGTAAGAATTGAGTGTATACCAATGCCTACATACCTACTTAATATTATATTTAAAATAATATAAAACGCATTTATAAACCATTCACTTAAAAGGAGAAGATATAGGTACTTTTTATACAACCACTTTACAATGAACGATCAGAGTAGTTATGCTCGTATAACACTTAAAGATTAAAGATGAAAGCGCACCACGCTTTCATCTTTAGTGTCATATGCATACATATACCCACTGTGATCGTTCGAGGTAATGTTACTATTTCAAAAAAATATCTTCTTTTTAGTGCATGGTTTATAATAGCGTGTTTTTATTCTATTTTATTTTTTTAAATACATATGAAATTGTTATCTACCTTTTAGTCTTCGTCTCATAATCTATTTTAACCTCACTTAGCTGTTAGCTGTAGTGGCTGTCGCTGATGAATTCATAAAATTATTATTTTTATTTCATAAAATTTAGTCTCCAACATTTTTCCGTACAAATCTAGAAATATATTGATTTATCGGCTAATGCAAGCCACAAAACTAGCAATTGATTATGTATATTATAAAATATATATTATTTATAAATATTTAAAATATATTTCATATTGTTATATATTGATGAAATTTACAGACGTATAATATAATTATAATATTAGTTGTTAGAGGAAAATCGGTTCAGTAGAACCAGAGATAATGCGTAGCGTAGATACGAAGGCGCGAGGGTGACAGTTGGTGAAGCGCAAGGATGGGTTCTAATCGAGCTTGCTCTTCTCTTCAGCAAAATATTTTGCCGTTTAAAGTTAAATGATTTAAACGGAAGTTACCTCTCTTACCTATCACTGGTCGTGTTCATTTGGAATTTTACCGCCACAATTTGACTAATATTAATAATTTGGTAAAACTAATGACTGGTCATTCGTGCAAGTTTCAGCTTTCAAAGAATTCGGGAAGTGGTCAAATTTAAATTACAAGATTTGTCCGAGAGAAACTTTTGAAGTTAATTAAAAGCGTGTAAAAAATAGAAATGAACGAATTGTTGTAGATCGATCTTGACTCAAGGAGACCTAGCATCTTCAAATTTGGTGTTTTTAAGATCCTGTAGTCAAAATTCACAGAATTTTTTTTTACATAGTGTACCCTCGTATTTGTTTTATTTTTTATGTATTTTTTTTAACCATACATTTCTTAATGGGTTTAAGTGTAACAGCTAGTAGGATCTATATTTTAGCATTCATATTATTTTTAGAAAAAAGAGCGCAGATGTTTCAAATTAATCTGGGGCTATCTGCGGATTACTTTCGATAAACTATAAAAGTTTCATACAAATCAGATCAGTACTTTTGAAGTTATAGATGTAAATAAATGTATGTTTGTGCGCAAATGGAAGAGAAACAAATAGGCGCAGAAAGTTGAAACTTATTGGGACCAACAATGAGCTAATACCATACAAATTTCATTAAAATCGGACGTGTAGTTTTTAAGATATATTGGTTTTCAAAAATTGAGCGACAGACACGAAACAAAATAAAATATTTTCGTTCTCCAGAACGAACACATAGCTTCCGTTACCTTCGGTAAGCTCGGAAGCAAAATGTTTTATTAAACATTTTAGGGAAACTTGGGAAAATTAAAATAAACATTAAAGATAAAATAATATTAAAACGAAAAATAAATTATTCTGCCCATTTGTGTGGCACAGCTTCCTCGCTCCTATTTCGTTTACTTTAATGATTTTATGCTTTTACAACCTATTATTGTCAAATTTATTTAATTTTTGCCTGTTTTTTAAATCTGTAAAAATTTGTTTGATTTTTTACCTGAATTAAAGTATTAATTTAGCAAAATGACAAAAATTAGGTGCAAAAATTGTGTATTTTAACGTTTTGGAGAACCTTTTTTTAGAGCTTTTTCAGCTAAACTACAGTACCTATTCTATATTGCGTTTAAAATACCAATTAATAATGATAATTCTATTTTAACACTATTATAATTTTTTTTCTAACACTATACTATGCTATTAATTCTTCCAGATTCATTAGGAGGGGTTACCCTCCTGCACAAAGGGGGGTTCGGGGGGTCTCCCTCGGAAAACTTTAGACAATTAGGTTCAAAATGGTGAATTTTAGGCGTTTTGGAGTACCTTTTTTTTAGAGCTTTTTCAGCTAAAACATCAACTTAATGTTTGTTTCTGCAGAATTTTTGAAACATTTATTATCTAATTTTTAAAACATTTATTATCTAAATCGGGTTTTTTAAACTTAAAATAATTATTTTTTACCTGTAACACTATACTATGCTATTAATTCTTCCAGTTTCATTATGAAATACCTTCTCAACTTCCTATATATCAACTGAATCAAGTAGATACACACTCAACTAAGCATATAAACTAACATCCATTAAAGTATGCAAATAAACAAACAAAAAAATAGTTTATATTTGCATTCCACATAAAAATGTAAGTGGGGAATCCAAAATGTAAGGCAACCATACTTATTCCAATAATAATATAGGTTTGTTTTGATTTGTTGGTCTTCAAATAGATGTATAATATGTAATGTTATGTATACTAATGTAATGTTGTAAAATGTTTACGTTTTATTATTGTATTACGTATCATGTAATATATTAATTTGTTAGTATTGGCATTAAATTACTGTTTATTTATAGATATTTTTTGCTTCTAACCTCACCGAAGGTAACTGAAGCTATATGTGATCGTTCTGAAAAACGACAAATTTTTATGTCTCCGATTTCAAAAATTCCAAGACAGATTCAGACATCAGGGGACACTTTTGGGTCCTTTGTCTGTCTGTCACTTTTTTTTGCGAACCAACATATCTTAAAAACTACTCGTCAGATTTTAATGAAGTTTGGATGGTAGGTCATGATTAGCCTATTGTTGGTCCCATATAAGTTTCAACTTCAACATTTTGCGCCAACTTGTTTCTCTTCCACATGCGCACAAACATACATTTATTAGGGTCCGGGGTAGGCAAAACCAAGGACCCTTATATTTTCCTGCGTATGTCTGTCCGTCTGTCCTCTCGCGTGCTCTCACGGCTACACCTTTCGTCCGATCACTTTGAAATTTGGCATGTAAAAAAAATTAGGATAAAAAACTTAAGGGTTAAAATTTTTACATTTTTTTTCGACACCGTGGGGGGATATGAAAGGGTACGGCGAGTTGATTACAAAAATATATAATTCTTTGGATATAACTTTGATATGGCGAGCGTAGGCAAGTTTGAAGTGGGTGTGAAACGTGCCCCCCCCCCCTCTATCTCGCTTATGTGAAGTGCAAAAATCTGAAAAAAATCCTCTGAACATTCTTTGACCAAAAGTAAAGATACCACTTTTTGGAAATTTCTAAAAAAATATTATTTTATTTGTTATTGACAAAATACGTTTTTTTTATTATTATGGTATTTTCGATGTATTTATATGGTTGTAGTCCGGTTCAGTGGCAAAAAAATACTTTATCAGAGTGTGTTTTGAGAATATCAGACCCTTAGAATGGTTCAAAGTAAGCTTTTTAGCATTTTGAAAAAACACTGTTTATACACATTACAGTTAAACACTATATAGTGTGGCCTATGGACCCTCGCTGTGTGCTGACTAGCACACACTTGACCTTTTTATTTAAACCTACAGCTTCAAAAGTGCTTTTCCGATTTGTATGAAACTTTTATAGTTTATCGAAAGTAATCCGCAGATAGCCCCAGGTTAATATGAATCGTTTGCGTTCTTTAATTTTTGGTAAATTGATACTTTAATTTGGGTAAAAAATCCAAACAATTTTGACAAATTAAAAAAACGGGGAGACAATGAAACAAAATAGACAATAATGGCTTTAAATGCATAAAATCAATAAAGTACGCAATAGGATGCGAGGAAGGGATGTGCCATATCAATTCAACGTATTTTTACGAATATCTCGCTTCCTATGGCTCGGAGACAAATTAAAATTATGATCAAAAAGCAAAACTATTAAATTTCCCACATAAAAGGTCTCATTCATTTTTTACGTACAAAGAACGGTTTAGCAAAAACCTAGTTCTACTATAACTTGCATTGTGATTGTTTTTGCACGACTTTTTACGTGATTTTGTGAATATCTCGTTTCTTCTGACTCGGAGACCAATTGAGGATCAGATCAAAATTTAAGAATCTAAAATTTCACACAAGAAACAATATGTTCATTTTTTACGTACAACGAACCGTTTGGATAATAATGCGCTCCGAAGTTTCCCTTATTGTCTCCGAGCTATAGGAAGCGAGATAATTCGTATAAAAAAGACCAGCACCATGACTTAATGAGCGAATTTTCTAAGAAATCTGCGTATTATTGGATTATGATAATATAGAAAAATTTTGGTTTAGAATTTGGATGGGTGAAAAAAAAAATTAGTACACAAAATTTGACCCTTAAATGGACTCCAAAAAGTATTAATAGTATTATTATTTGCGTTAACAGTTTGAGTCTTTCTTGACACATCGAACTTCTTAAATAGTTTTTGATAAACTTCAATATGTTTAAGTTTCTTTTACATCATTCATTTACTGTAAAGTTCATTTTACTGTAAAGAAAAAAAGGGTAAAAGAAGTTAAGGGTGGGCTACATCAGATTGGACAAGATAACTGTAATTATATTACATGTAATATAATTACTAATGTATAATGTATAATTATTAATGTAAAAAATTACATTTCACCTTTTTTTTTTTTTTTTTTTCCTTTATTTATCATTTTATTTTTCCACCTCGTTTTGCCGCCCCCCGGGAGTGCCGCCTAGGGCGCTTGCCCCCCGCAGCCCCCCCCTAGATCCGGCACTGAGGATGAGTATACTTTTGGGTGTATTTGTGTTTATGTGGTAAAGAAATAAATAAGCGCAGAAGGTTGAAACTTATATGGGACCAACAATGGGCTAATTGTGACCTACCATCCAAATTTCATAAAAATCGAACATGTAGTTTTTAAGATATGTTATGGTTCGCGAAAATTGAGTGAAAGACAGACTGACAGGCAGAGAAGTAAACAAAAATATTCCCTGATGTCTGTAACGGATTTATGTCTTGGAATTTTTAAAATTGGAGACATCAAATATTTCCGTTCTTCGAAACGATCACATAGCTTCCGTTACCTTCGGTAAGCTCGCGGAAGCAAAGATAGATAAAAGAAATGCTAAAATTTAAAAGATGTATAAACTATGTAATTTAGAGACTTACTGCGATAATTTTTTTTTAGTTCTTCTTTTTCCCGCTAGAGGTTTCTTCAAATCGTGTACAGCTGTTTAATAAGAGACATTTGAGTAAATGCTTGTTTTTTACTTTGTTTTAAAGAGAGACAGTTGTGTAAAGGCTATGATATGTAGATGCGGAAAGGCCTTGTTCCTTTAAAAACATTTCAATAAGATATCTCCGTAAATCCAACTTTGTTTTCACGCGGGATTTCTTAAAATGAAATATTCTATGTTTTAAATGCAACGGTACTGGGCAGGAAATTTATTTATCTTCAGTGCAAACCTGATTACTGTTATATACAGTCAGATAGGCTGTTTTTTTTTTTTATTATCACAACTTCTTCCTTCTTTTTTGGTTTATAAAAAACGTATTTATTAGACATTAATATATTAACACAATGACAAGTTTAATGATTAATATTGCCTTTTTTTCATTATACAATAAAAAGTAATAAATAAATAGATATATGTTATATAAATATATATATATATATATATATATATATATATATATATATATATATATATATATATATATATATATATATATATATATATATATATATAGATCTCCGAAAGACTGAATTGTTTTGTCCTATAATGCAAAGGGTTTTTTGAACGACAGATTTTGCCTCTTCCACTTCATTCAAAAGCTGTAATTCTCCCGCATCATTCCAGAGTAGTGAGTCTGTTTTGAGTCATTTAAAAATAAAGGATTTGTTCCAAGAAAGGTTTCTGACACATCTTCTATTCATTATCCTCGTTTTTCATCAGTAAGCACGTAAAAGAATTGAACAATTTAAGTGTTGGGCTGGCACAAACAATTTTAATTGTTCTATTTAAATTAAAAATTGTTCCAACATTGATATTAACAGGTAAATTTTAGTTCTGACTAATCAATATATATTTTAACTAAAGTGCTTACTCAAAACTAGTTCTGACAAAGAATTTCTAGTTTTGGCTGATTTTGGGGTTTGACGGTTACATGCATACACCCTAACTTTTTACAATATCGACGTTTCGGCTTTACTAAAAACCTTCCTCGTGGGATTTACAACAATATAATAAGTAAGACACGTGGATGGCGTTTCGCTCCAACTGGTGTATACACCCGTATAATAGATATTAGCAACCAGATAAACGCTATTTCACTTAAGTAGCTTCCCTTTTATATCACGGTTTGTGAACACCTTTGCGGTAGTCGGGAATCGAACCCGGAGCTTACATCTACTAAAGCATGAATGATCCAAAGCAATGAGATACCAGGGAACCCTTTAAAATGAAATTCAGATGGTACCTTAAAAGTAGCCGAATTTTGGTCCCATATTAATTCCAATCATTTGCACCCGTTGTTATATTATACCTCTGCTGTTGCATGTGCACAAACATCTTATTTTGAAAACATCTTAAGTACTCAACCGGAACCGATTTTGAATAAATTTAGATGGTTTGCCACAAATGGCCTACAGATTGTCCTATATTAATTGCAACCACTCCTCAAACATTTAATATTAATAAAAATAAATGTGACCCTGCTGGAAATCGAAACAGATCCAAACATCCACACTTTCAATTCCCAACGGAGCACATTATTATTATTATTTGATTAATGCTCAAGTCCTAATTTTTTGGTATCATCTATATTTTGAAATCAATGTCATTAATTTACACTCATATGATTTGGCCGCTCATGCTTATAGACGCTTTAAAATGAGTTCTGTTATCGATTTACATGAATTATCATATTCATTTTGTTTACAATTACACTGTTTATCAATGTCTCAACCTCGACATTAGAAATCTATATCTAGGCTAAATTAAAATAGAATTATTCTATTCTCGATTATTTTTCAATGAAACCGACTGTTGGTTCTGTTTCAATGTATAAACATAAGGGGGAAAATACGATAAAACAAACTGTTTTAATAAAGGTAGACTTTATGTCTAGACGTAGTTTTTACAATAATATAAGAGGATATTTATATAGGAGGTGGCTTTGTATTATATACGTTTAAAAATACCAACATAGAGTAGTGACACTATTCATATTGACATAAGGAACGTGTGCCTGGGTAACTGTGTATGTGTATGTGTGTACTAATCTCATGTATGATTCAGTTTCTATCGGAGCCATGCCCTTGTATAGTGTCGCCGCTAACTTAGGCTAGTATCAAGGATACATTACCTCCCTCGAGGTTATCTTTCTTCCGAGTTCTCTTAAGGTTCAAATATTTCAAATCTTTCTTTCTGATTTAATGTGTTGGTTAGTGAATAAGGCTTCAATCGTAAAATTAAATAGTTTATTGAGCAACAAAATTTAACGTTGTTGTTTGAACTTCTCTCATTCATCACACAAAATCCTCAAGCGGAACTGATGTTACATCAAATTAAAATTCAATTAATTTTTTTTAATTATAACATAAAAACTGATTACATATAGACGATAGGGAATAATAATAATTCATTTGTGGGTGCGGATTAATTAAGTAATTTGTTAGGAAATAACTAAAGTACTACACAAGGAAGACACACAGGTAAGTACACTAGGAAGAGCTTTACTCCCTCAACCCTATTACACCGCTTTACCTGACTGCTACCACAACTGATATTTCTGGGGGGGGGGGGGGGGAGTTTTCTCTTGTGGTTTAAGCCTCTCCTAGACTCATTAGCTGCGCCAATGTCCTTTCACGTTTTACTTTTTCGATATCTCAGAAACCATTTTTATATTGTCACTCAGAAAACGTACAATCCGGTTTCGATTAAAGTTAGTTGCTTACTGGTTTTCAAACAATCTCTCAGTCTGTGAAACCATTCATAAAGTCTGAACAGTTGAACTTTGTTTAATATGCTTATTAATTAAATACTTAGCACTCACTTATTATATTGGTATTTACTTAGCACGTACTTTAATGAAATATAAAGTACCTACTTAGTTATTAAGTAAGAGTAAAGTTCTATCATTGTTTATAACTTTATTGAGATATTGCAAGACTTCCTTATGTGCGCCTATTTCATTGCTGCGGTGTCGATCGTAGTTAGCGAAACTCCGTCTTACAGTCTCACAATTCTTGAATTATGTAATTATGCTCAACTTATTGAGTTATGTATCAAATCTTTTATGTTTCAAGCCACAATTCCTTTGATTTAAAGGAAATAGTTGTAGGTTAAAATTGTAGCATTACATTGATTTTTCCAGGGCGCATGAAACTATCCAGAGTTTAAGCATTTGTATTATAATCATAATCACGTAATTATGCTATTCAAAGAGTACATTATTTCTTAACATTAAAAAAGAAAGAACAAAAAAACAAAAACGGTTGAAAATACAATCTTACAATTGATTATTCTTCAGGTTATCCCTTAATTTTCTAACAATTCTTCATATTATTGGGCTTTTAGGGATGTACATTAAAAAAACATTTCTATTTACAATTTATAATTATCTTTGAAGATAATTATAAATTGTACATTAATAAGTTGTTAGATAAAAATTTATCATTGTATCATTATTATTTTAGGCCTGATGATGCCCAGGTATGGGCGAAAATTTGCACCAATTATATTGTTTTAAAAAAAATAGAAATGTTTTTTTTAATGAACATCCCTAAAAGCCCAATAAGAAGAAGAAATCTTACTATTATTTAACCCATTTTAACTCAATAAAACGTAGGAAATTCGTACTATATAATATTATATAAAAAATTTAAATTACATGCAGTATTATAGACATAGCTTATTGAAGGTTTCATTGCTCTTCCTACTTTTATTATAATTAATTTCATTTGTTTACTGTGAATGTTGAAGTAAATTTAATATCAATTAATTTAGATTAAGAATTTCTTAAATTGAATTTACCACAGTAATTATAAAAAACTAAGCTTCCTCATGTACATAGTGAATTTGAATTTATTTAAATCCCATTATATATATTATATTATTAAAGATACTTATGAAGCGGTATACAGGTTTTGTTTACATTTCATTTTCGATATTTCAGTGAGGGTAAATTTATTTTTTAGGGAAAACGACTTAAATGGTTACATTCGTGTTTTAATAGACTATAAATAAAAGTATATTTATTATTTTGAGAAATTTTTTTCCCCACGATTTTTCAGTGTTTTTAGAGGAGCACCCCTAAATTAAGAGCTAAAATTTATTTCTCGATTTCAACTCGGGGTATTATTTCTTTTGTACTTGTTTGTCCAATATTATCGAAATCGCTTCAGGATAGTTTAGGTTTTTGCGCGTCTTTACAGACGACCACCAAAATTATTTTATTAACCACTTTGACAGTGGGTGAATTAAAACGTGAAAATCCTCACAATCTACAAACACATTTTTTGCGCAATTAAAATATATTTTCTTTCTGTATATATATATATATATATATATATATATATATATATATATATATATATATTTATATACATACTACTTAGGGGTCGTTTACATTGGATACTTGCCAGCACAATTCTAGGGAGAGAGGACATTTTTCTATGAGGAAGTGGAGCCTGCGGCAAATTTAAAACGTTTAAATCCATTACAATCTCAAAATAAAGTTTTTCCGCAATTAAATTACTACGTGACCTTCAAAATACTACCTTTACATTGTACAGCAATACAATTGTATAGGAAAAGAGGATTTTGTTCTGGCAGGAACCGGAGCCTGGCAAAATTTAAATTAGCAAACTTCGCCAGGTATGATATTAGTGATTAGCGAAGGTAATGGAATCTCTCTTATATGAGAAATTATAAAATCTAATATGATGGTAATGCCAATAATTTTTATAGTTTTATATAAATTCATTGTTTGGCATTGTCCCTAAATTATTTCCTTTACTAAAGGTTTATTCAAAGGTTGGCACTTTTTTGTTAATTTAGTGATTAATATAATCATTGAACAGGTGTCACTTTTTGGAACGAAGTTCCTTATGGCACGTTCTGGAGCCCGGGGGTGAATCCGAAAAAAAACAACCAAAATCACCGTCGCAAAACAAAGCGTCACGAAATTTACCAATGACAATAACTTGAGTAAAAGATGACCGAGTTAGTTAAAATTTGGTACACATGTTGATTTTACCAATACCCAGGCTGCGTTTGTTGGACAACGTTATCCCGCCTAAGCGTTCACGCGCAACGCTCGCGTAAACGTAAGCTTCAAATTTAAAATTGGAATATTAGGACGGGAAACAATTCTAACTTTATCTATTTAATGAGACAAACAACTTTTATAAATATTTTTTTTTTAGTAAAACAAACACCGACACTGCTATGAAGTTATAAAGATCGCTAAATTTATTAAAGCGGACCTAAAAGTTTAAAATAAAGAAAACAACGTTTTTACCGATATCTTACGTTCTAACGTAACGATTTTAATAAAACTTCTTACACATCGTCTACTCTAGTCTAAAGTGCTATTGAAACAGGCATGTAAAATTTCAACTTGATACAAGCAGAAGTTGATTAGTGTTGGTGATTTATAATAAATGAGACCCTGCTGGAACTTGAAATCACACCGTTAAATATTATTGGATCGCGTTATTTTTATGGAATTTATTTATTGCCCTCATCATTAGTTTGTAGTAACCCTCATCTTTTGAAATGTTAATTTTACACTCATGTGATTTGGCTAGTAATAAGACGTGAGGAAGGTGCCACAAAAATTGGCAGACTTTTTTTTATTTGATTGTAAACCATGAATTTATTGGTTTGCAGTTAAATATATATATATATATATATATATATATATATATATATATATATATATATATATATATATATATATATATATATATATATAAATTTAAATAATTATTTTCTGTTAAGGAAATTATTTATAGAGTGAGGTGATAACCGGAAATTAAGTTCTCTATGCCTAAAAAAGCTAGAGGTATCGATTTTATGTTATAAATAATTTCCTTTAGAAATTATTTATAACATAATTTTTATAAAAACTTTTTTAAATTATAAAAACTGAGGTAACAGCGATCAACAGATTCAAACCCACAGCTTGTACTTTTGTAACAGTGAGATGTTTTTATCCACTAGTAATTCTCCATCATAAACGTATGCCTCTCTGAATATTTGAGTAAAAGATGAAAACACAGGCAAAGATTTAAATAACTAAGCAGATTTTATATCTTGACATTGATAACTTTTCAATGAATATTTAAAGTATTTATTTGACAGATATTTACGATAGTAATAATAAAGAAATAGTTTAATTATTATTTTATAAAAAAATTATCAAAGGAGACTTTTTTTTTATTCTGTTCTAGTTTAGATTTCTTGGGATGATTTAATTTTGGTATGAAAATATTTAGGAATGAGCAGAGAAAATAATTTTGTATTTTATTTTTTTAACTTATTTTTCTCTAACTATATAAATTTGTAAAAAAAACCAAAAGAAAACCCCTGTTATAAGTTGGGATTTTATTACATTATACGTTATGAGGATTTGTTATATATTAGGGATTTGCACTTCTAGAGATGAATTATTATTGTTTATTAAACAAATGTGAGTGTATTGAGATTGAGACTTTTATTTAATGTACAATAAAAGTAGATAATATTTTTTTTTATAGTGATGACTGATGACAAAACTTTTTTTAATTTTAGATAAACAAGGTTGAACTGCAACCACTGCAGTACCGCCTACTCACTACTCATAGTTTGATAAGAGATAACAAACTCTGCGTGCGTTATCTTCTCCATTGACAAAGTCTAGTGATAGGTGCTTAAACAAACTAATTGATAACGTGAGACATTTTTGCTGATTTTTTCCAGAATAAAATACGTTTCTTAGAATAGATGTTTCTTAATAGTATGGATTATGGATTTCTAGTATTTTGTATTTTCTTTGACTGGATACTGCGAATTTCTCTTAACTGCTTATCGTTAAACTTTACACATGTTCAAAGCTCTTGGTGGTGCCAGATGTGGGTAGGGAGATAAAAGTGAACTAATTGTATTAGTTATCAATGACTGATCAATGATTAATTAAATTATAAATCACATACTTAAACAAAGTCGTTATTGTAATAGGTGAATGCGATAAAAATAATTTCTATGTTGTATAAAAAGAGCATAGTTAGGTTGAGACAGCATTTCGTCTGCTTAGGCTTGCCTAATGCCTAAAGGGAGTATAGTGAATAAAGAAGTGCCTCAAACTCATTGCTGTCAGCAGTTAGAGTTAGAAGCTGGTAAAATTCAACATCTGTTTTAAATTATAGCGTTTCTATAGTTGACCATTATGCTTTAGAGATTACGTTATCTTATTATATTTGTGGTTTTCTTAGTGTTTATTAGTTCAGGAACATTGTCCTTTAATATTCCTGTCGAATGATAACAAAAAACCGACTTCATGAGAATTAAATTTGCGGTTAACCAACTTGTTGTCTTGGATCATATCTAAACTCTTCAGAAATACACACACCGCTATAGTGTATCAATATGAATAGAAGCGCAGTAATGATATAAATTCTTTTATTTTGTTAAAAGAAACTTCCGACAAATTCAGACAAAACGTTTTTCATGCAGAAGCATTTTTTTTTTTTATTAATAAAGAATATTACAACTACATCAATTATGTTACAAGTAACATTTTTAATTAAGTTTAGACTCACCCTCGCCGCACAATAATAAACTTTTTTATCGGCCGATATTTTAATTGGTTGCTTAATTAGTGAGAAGTTGAGAAGACTAAATTCAGCAACTGTGAGAAAGTAATCGGCCGATTTATTATATTGGATAGACTGCGCACCAATATCCAATCAAATGGTTTAGTTAGCCTGGTGTGCGGGGATGAACTCAATCAGACTAAACTATCGGCTGATCAAATGTCTTGTGTTTTGGTGAGTCGAGGAATATGTTGACAGAGTGGGAAGCAACTCATTAGTTGTTCTTCAGATTATAAGATATGGTAATATTGAATTATAGTCCTAAAATAACCAAAGGTGGGGGACCGACGTTATCGAGTAGTTAGCGTACTTGCAACTTGCCTGCAATCTAGGTCTAAACACCGACTTATCTGGTGATTTGGAATACCAGACATGTGAGACATGTTTCACACTGATGATCACTTCGAGTAGAGGAAAGAGTGATCGAAACCCTCGTCCTATAATAATATATATGTGTTGATTGGGACGTAAAAGAAACAGCAAAAAAGAAAAAAAAAATCCACCATGGATTTTTGACATTACTTGATCCAAATTCGATTCCTATTGGGGTCACATTCATTTTGATCCATTTGTGCGATTTCTCTAGCATTTATGATTATTATGAGTATGTAGTTGTAAAAACAAATATCACAGATATGGCCTCAGTAGTACAGAGGTTCCACGCGTCTGTAAAAGCGTCATTCATCTATAAACTTTATAAATAAACTATTTCTTAACATAGTAAATAGTCTAATTTTCATGCAATTGCAGTACTTCTATTTTATTTATATAGTATTTGAGAGGTAAAAATATAACTAATAACTAACAATAAATGTATGTGTCAATATTTTACGAAGTGTCTCCCATCGATCTCCGATATGAAGTAGACTCGTTTTCACTAATTAATTTATGAATGTAATTCAAGTTCTTCCGCAATCGGCACTGATGATGATCTTATGAAGGCTGAAAACTAACAAAAATAATAATGCTGTAAAAACAAAAAGGCTAACAATGCTGTAGTAGAAACAGTCGCGTAGATCTAATTTTTAAACATAAGAACATTTTCTCTCTCTTCATAATATAAATTCTACCTCCAAATTTTATTATTCCAAGATAAACACTAATTTAAAATATGATTAGGACACTAACCTATGAGGAGACTTAGAGCGTCGAAATTCTCCCAAACAGCTGACCAAGCGACATTGACCTCCTCCATTTTTATTTATTTATTTGTTTATTTTATTCACGACGCTCAATTACGACCAAATGAACTCTTCCCAATCAATCCTGATTTTATATTCCCTAATTTAATTAAAACCAGAAAATGACTAATATAATAAAATAGCTGATTAAATATTTCATATCGGCTGTTTTATTTCGTAACATAAAACAGCTGTTTAAAAATCGCTATTAAAACAATACTAAAAATAACTGAATGAGAATTACTATTTATTTAAACGAAATAAACACGAATTTGTTTAAATCATCACATTAGGAATTATATTCAACGGCTATGAATCAACAGAGTTGAAACTTAACAACTTTAGAAGTTACAGAACCACGTTGACAGTTATAGAAGAGCATCTCCCTTATAACACCTCCTTGGTAATTACTCGATAAGTTTTTTTTACCGAGGTTGCTTCTACCTTAGTTTGTTTAATGTTAAAAATAATGTCGCACGTATCACGGATAAAGTATAAAATAATAAATGAATAACTTTTTCTAGCTTATAGGTCAGTTATGATTAGTTACAAACGATATGAGCATATGAGAGGAGCTTTAAGGTTTTTAGAAAATATAAAACTTCCCATGACGATCCATAAACACTATATTAACCTCAATACCCATTTGGCTCATCATAAAACTTTAGGGCACAGACTATCATGAACTAGCAGCTTAATTTATGGTATGTAGTTCACACCAGATTAACCCATTTAATGTAATATTTAATAGATTTTAAATATATTACCACTTGTTAGTTGTAGGTTTTTTATTTGATTTTTAGGGTCCGCAGGCAAAACCAAGGACCCTTATATTTTCCTGCGTGTGTCTGTCCGTCCGTCCTCTCGCGTGCTCTCACGGCTACACCTTTCGTCTGATCACCCACATATTTTAAAAATATAGCGACTTAAAAAAAATATTTTTCAAAAAAATTAGGGTAAAAAAACTTAAGGGTCAAAATTTTTTTATTTTTTTTTTTCAACACCGTGAGGGGTATCATATGAAAGGGTACGTCGAGCTGATTACAAAAATAAATAATTCTTTGGTTATAACTTTGATAGGGCGAGCGTAGGCAAGTTTGAAGTGGATGTGAAACGTGTCCCCCCCCCTTCTATCTCTCTTATGTGAAGTGCAAAAAATTTGAAAAAATTAATGAACATTCTTCGACCAAAAGTAAAGATACCACTTTTTGGAAATTTCGAAAAAAATATTATTTTATTTTTATTGTCAAAATATGTTTTTTTTATAATTATGGTCTTTTCGATGTATTTATATGGTTGTAGTCCGGTTCAATGGCAACAAAATACTTTATCAGAGTGTGTTTTGAGAATATCAGACCCTTAGAATTGTTTAAAGTAAGCTTTTTAGCATTTTAAAAAACACTGTTTATACACTTTACAGTTAAACACTATATAGTGTGGCCTACGGACCCTCGCTGTGTGCTGACTAGCACACACTTGACATGTTTATTCCTACTTTAATAATATTGTAACTTAAAAAATGTTTGTACATATATAAAATTGTAAAGTATAAAGTGAAAACAATGAGACTGTCACCTTTATATGCCTTTGTACAACCAAAACTATGTATATAATTAGAAATAAACTTTTTGAAACCTGAAAAAAAACTAACAAGAAAAATGAATCAGGTTGATCTGTCTAGATTCTTGGATCGAGGAGATCAGAATTGCCTGAAGCAGATTGTCTGTATTGACGCAGAGGGATTAGAATTGAGAGTCAATATGGTTTCGGGTTTTACTGCACTTTACAAAATACTGCTGACCAACAGGTTAGCGAGTGGAAACTGAAAAACGAACTAAAAGCATGGTCGAACCGTGAGATTCAGACGTAAACAATACGGATTTACGTTTTACGGATCTTCTTCTATGGGGGCCTTAAGTGAAGGATGAAGTAATTTTTAAAAAATCGGTCCGATAAATCGAACAAAACTGCTTTATATTAGGCTTTAATACTTCATTTAAACCCTATAATGTCATATTTAACAGAATTACTTCTTTTGTTTGTTTCTTTTTGTTTATATAAAACGTAGATTTTGTGCAGAATATCGTCGACGGTTCAGTTCACCTATTGTCTGGGCCGCGCCATGGAACATCTCACCTGCTATGCGTTTATGTTGAATGTTGAATCATAAGTATGTGTTTGCTATGTCTTTGAGTGTTGATTGTTGTTTGAAATGCTTAAAAATACCTTTTCTGAACATTGCGGAAGTAGTGTCGCATCCACTGTAACTATAATGGAAAGGATGCTATCGCAAAATCAACATTATCTGAATTCATGTGAAAATTACGAGTATCAGTTAGATTAAATTATAAGAATTTATAATCCATTAAAATTTAATTCTATAGTCAGTTAGCTTGAAATTGACCCACGAAGTGGTTGAAATATCACAAATGCAAGCCTTTTTAATTTCTTATAGACCATACTGCAGAAATAAAAGGAGGTTTAAAAGTTTCAGAATAGTCTTCCTGGAGTTTTACTGCCCGTCTGTCTGTACTTCCTGTTAGTACAGTGCAATAACATAAGAACTATTCATGCAAATTTTATACATTTATCTAGCATTGTAAATTATATTATTTTAAAGGGGACTGACCTCATAGTCCAGAAGATAGCGTACAAAAAAGTGTCTGGCTAACATAAAGCTAGAATTTTGTGTATAAGTAAATCTTTTGGTGCCTTTTAAGAATAATGGTCGGCTAACATAGCGTGGTCGGCGGGACATGGTCGGCGGTATATGGTCGGCGGGACATAGCTTGGCAATAGGCATTTGAAAGAAAAAACAAACCGATGGAGAGCGGCCATGTCTCGCTCTTTATGGTGGACAATAGGATTTTCATGGTCCTGAGTACGAACTTAGTAGACCAAAAATGAAGTTGATGGTAGTTTGTCCAAATCAAAGAGGTCAGCTTTTTCTCTTATCGGAATACGTTTGATAACTGTTTGTTGGCTAAATATTACAGATTAAATTTGTTGTTCAAGGTAAGTAAAGCAATAAACAATTGCTGATTCTCTGCACTTACATCTCAACTTATTGATATCATGTGAAGAAATTTTTTCTCGTTATGAAATGAACACTTTCTACGGCAATATACAAACTCTCTACTTATAGCTAAAAACAAATCTATCTTTACGAAAAATAACCTATAAGCCTATTTATCTGCCCCCTCCGGGCATAACCTACTTTCCTCAACCGACACAACTCGTACGTGTTACTGTCTGAAATGGCATCAGTGTGCAATCTATACATACACTATTACAGAGTTAAACCTTTTATTTCATATACAGGGTGGTCCAAAAGTCTCCCCTCCCCCTCTAAACTTTTGAACGGTTGAGATAAATAAACATGCAATCGCGCACTAGGGTTAACTACCTACTTTGCCCCCGGCCCCCAGGCCACCCAACTTCAAAATTTCAAAATGTATATAGTGTATATTTTTGATAGCATATTTGGATTCTACGGTGAAAAATAATAAAATTTTATTTGAAACGTTTTTTCTATCCCCAATATTTTGCCCTCTATTGGGGGGCAAAGATAGCAAAATATCCCTTCCAAATATAGTAAAAAAATAACACTTATATCGTTATAAAATCTAAACGGTTTGAAATAAAATAATAGAACTTAGGGGATCTGATCTGTAAAATGTAAAAGGAAGTGTGTATTCATCCACTCGAGAACTAGGGGCAACCACCCATTTTAGCCCGTGGCGCTGAAATCTACCATGTTTAAACTTTTGCCCCATACAGGGACAAAATATTGGAGATAAAAAATAAAAATTAAGTAAATTATTCTTATTTTTCTCCGAAGAATCAAAATTTGCTATCAAAAATACACACTCCAATTTGAAATTTTGAAGTTTGGTAGCCTGAGGGCAAAGTGGGTGGTTGCCCCTTGTGCGCGATTGTATGGAAACAAACTTCCCTTTACATGGTACGGATCCCACAAGTTTCATTAATTTATCTCAAACCGTTAAAAAGTTAAGAGGGGGGGGGGGACTTTTGGACCACCCTGTATACATAGTGTACAGCATTGTGTTGGCGCAAAACTTCGAGTACAAAAAAGTTATATTTAAAATTTTTTGTCTGAAGTCAGTGTAGACGCGTGGAGCCTTAACTAAAATCATACTCAGGTAAAATCTAGAAATGAAATTTAGCTCTAAATTTGGGGTTCTGCGTCCTAGAAACAAAAAAAAAGGTTCTAACTTTTTTAATATTTACTTGAAAACAGCGAGAGGCCGTGTTTGATTCCTGCTAAGCTGGTATTTGTATAGTAAATTTTGATAAAATTATTAATAATAAATAAATCTAATATTGGAATACCTGAAATAAATAACAAATGGCAAACACTGAACCAAGTAATTATGTCCTTGTATTTGAGAAAGTTAAGTTTGAGTTGCATCGGGCAGTTTTTTTCTTAACTCTTGCGCACTCTCTCTCTCTAATGTACCTAGCCACTCATCTCGATGGCTCTAAAGACCATTAGTGGTTATAAGCTTTACACAATAATGTAATTTTAAATTAGAAACTTATATCTTTATTCTTAAGTTGAATATACACCATTCAATTTCCAGTGGTGACACATTATTTTTATAGAACTTTGTTGTATGATAAATTATTAAAAGTATGATGAAGATATTTAAGATTGTAAATTTAGTACTACCATGTATAGGGGAAAGTTTTGTTCGAAATTTACATATAATCATTATTATTTTTATTTCTATGGATTCCATATAGGAAAAAAAGATGATTTGGAGTCAGGGTCACAATCAAATGACTCACAATTCTATCTTTGACTGTGTTTAAAAAAAAAATCAATGAACACTTTGTTTTCCTTTAAAAGGATAAAATTATCAATTATTAATGGAGATCTTTTTTCGTAAACAATTTCGTTATCTTGCCTATTGTATTCAGTGAGAAACTTTCCTTTCTTATGATTTTATTTTTGGTTTTTTCTTATAACAAGATAGTATAGAAATATGATTTTTGTAGGACAGATAAAAAAGAAGACTCGTTTTGTTGTGAAAATTGAATAAAAGAAAGATCGAATGTTGTATTAACACGTTGTTACACTTAAAACAAGTACAAACTAGTGAAAAACAACAACAACAGACCTAGAACTGGAATAATTGAACAATTGTTCCCAAAAAAGTAATGTTAGACGAGCAACAAGTAATCTTATTGTCCCCGACGTTCCTATAAGGCCCCCGTCTTCGCGTAACTCTTACTTACGCTCGTGCGTTGTATATCAATAAAGAAAAAGTATTGTGATAAATTTTAGTTATTGACGGATTTGCACTAAAAATAAATGTTTTTTTTTTTTTTGTAAATGTCTGTCTGTAGTTCGTTGTCTGTCGCCTGTGCAAACGCGTAGAGCTTAAACGACTAGTCAATTTAGATGAAATATAGAAACATGTTCAGAGAAAATCCTACCCTGAGGTAAAATCAGAAAATAAAGAAATTTCTTAGGCTATAAATTCGGGGTAGCTGCTCCCCAAAAACTATGAATAATCGTGGAAACAAATATTTATCAAAAACATTTCCGATGATTTTGATTCAAATAAAAAATTCTGTTTTCTAGTCAGTTTAAATACGAATTTAACCATATAAGTGAAATACTATAAAATGAAGTCTTTCTTTAATTTTAATCATATGACTCTGCTGCTCATCGTGATATTTTCCTAAATAAATATTTATATTTTGTAAAATTTATTTGTAAACAAAATAAATAATTAAAAATATTTTTAAGATAGCTTCTTTTTTTCTTTATAATGCATTTCTTTATTATATTGTTATTAGGTTCAATGTTCGAGGTTGTACTACGTAAGCAGTAAACCAAGGTAAGGTTTTTGAACAAAATCAATTATAATAATAAATGCACTACTATATAAAATGAATAAATGTTTTAAGAATAGTAATAAATTTTGGAGGGGAAAAATCAGTACGACAAACTCAAATACAACTTTCTCACATTCACAAACATAATTAGACTGCATTTAAATCCAAATTATTTTAAACAAATTTAAAATGTGTTTAATAGATTGTTGTTAACACTATCTTTTCATCGATATCAGTAAAAACTAATCGGATATCTCTGCCCAAATTTAGAGCTGAAATTAATTTCTTGACTTCGTCTCGGGGTATGTATAGTTTCCGAACATGTATGCCAAATTTCGTCAAAATTGACCCGGTAGTTTAGTTATTCGAAGTCAGTAGTCTGTTAGTCGCCAGCACTGACGACTTACAGACATTTTTACTTTCTCATATGCGTAGCAGTGGCGTACGTACGGGGGGGGGGGGGGGGGGGGATATGGGGATGTATCCCCCGCCCCTTGACCACACGGAAATATAAAAAATCTCAACAGACGACACACCAGAGATCATTATATATTATGTATTCAAAATTATTAATTTAAAATAGCAGGTCTGAGAATTAATATTTTTATTACAATTTCTATTTCTTCGTTGCCTTAGATTAGTTTGGTAAAAAATTGAAGTCTTGATAACTCTTAGTATTGTGCCGGCTTGGAGGCTTTATCAGTCGCCATTATCCCTCTATTTAAACCCAGAAAGATCAGAACTTCTAAAAAGTTCTTTTTCTATCATGGCTACGCCTTACGCTTACTCCACTAAAGCCGGGCTTACACGATCCAAGTATGCTTAGTCTAAGTAACTTTGATCAAATCCACTTGGTTAAAGTGTATGTGGAACTTTAAAGTACAGTTTACATGATCCAAATCGTGAAACTTTGATACACTATAAAGTAGAGGTTAAGATAGATTGTGTGAAATGTTTTTCCCTCTAGAACTTTCCAATTTACTTGTATTTATTAAGTTTCAAAACAGTGGTGTTATTTAACCTTCTTGCTAACAAAACCCAGCGCAACTTCACATCTTTGTCGGCAGATCGTTCTCATAATTTGTTAGGTGGGCGCCATTTTTGTTTTCATCAAAAAAAGTTGGGGCCCGTCCAACTCAACTGGATGTTTAAGTTTACTTTGATACCCTTACCTGGTTTAGACAATCAAGTAGAGTTATAGCTGACTTGACCATATATACTTTGACTGTGTACTGTGTAAACCCGGCTCAAGAGTAAATTATATGTTTTAATTGAAATATAATAGTCTATATTTTGTTAATAAACAGATTTCATATCTAGGCACTTATTTTTGGAACTTTAAAAAAACAAAATACATTCTAGATCTTTCTGTAATTCAATTTTTTTTACGTTAACATTTTGTTACATACAATTATGTCAAAGCTGACTTGATTTTTTAAAGTTAATGATAAACGATTGTTCTGATGATTCAGGGACAAAATGCCCTTGACACATTACAAATGAATCTTCATCCAACTCACAATCAGTATCGCCATTGGACGTATCAAGACGATTTTCAAATTTTGACCTTAATAATTATAATTCGCAATAAAATCTGAGAGATCAATTGATAAATTGATCATAGATGGACCAGGGATAGATTGATCATAGATGGATTAAGGATAGATTATGTGGAATAAAACTTTGTTAAATTACACAATTTCGGCCTTTAAAAGTTATTAAGTTATTTCATTATCAATTAACAAATAACTGCAGTAGTTAAGGTCAAATATATTATGAAAGTTTTAAGTTTAAGTTAGAAGTAGGAATGAGTTGTTTTTGGTATATTTATGCAAAATGCAATGTCTGAGATATATAATAGTGTAATTGACAGTATATGTCAGGCGAATTGACGAGAATCAGTTAGAGTCAAATATTTATGTATACCTAAGAATTTTTATATAAAATAATAACCATGACAGTGTAATCAGCTAGTCAGTAAGCTTTAGAATTGTTCTAGGAGGGACCGAAATATTGCAAATGATAGGCGTTTAATCCCTAAAAGACCCAACTAATCAAGAATTCAGTTATGTATAAGTTATTCTTAATGTAAATTAAAGCCCCTTGAACGTTATTCTATATAAATGAATAAATTACAGAAATTATTTGTAAACTATAATATCTTACATTTTACGTATAAACTTTTAATATTCATTCACTCGTAATTCATTCATTCAGGTACATAATGTATTACCATAGCAATAACAATCATGAAAAGGAACAGGTTAACAGTTGAGCCAACTGCGTCACTGCTTAATATTACTACTTATCATAAATTACACGAATTAGTTTTTAAAGTTTTATTCTGTGTATAACAGTCTTTATAGTATATAGTATACTGTACGAGTATTAGAAACAAAGACATTTACTATTAACTTAGTTAATATAGAAGAAGAAGAAACAAGTAAATTCAAAATGAATTTATTTAATATACTATAAGTAACATGTAAATTAACAATTAACAATAAGTAAGTTTAAAATCTACAATGAGCTAGTACATTTACAATAAACGTAGTCCTAGACCACTTAAATGTGTTACTCATCTATTTTAAAGATTTGTTTTGTTTCTTTATTGGTTGGTGGTTTTTTTTTTTTTTTAATAACATTTAATTAGAAACAGTAGCATTATTATCTAGTTTTATTTTTATGGATCTAGATTTATAGCTTACGTTGTAAAACCTCGAACATTCAACTCAAAATATAATTATACTATAAAAGCTACAAATAAAAATATTTATATATTTTCTTTGTAACGGTTGAAATTAATAGGACTTTGTGGGCTGCTTTCGACGACGATCAAATTACTTTAAAATCGGTTGCGTACTTTTAAATTTGTAAAATTAATAAAAAAAAGTATGAGCGCATGCGCAAAAGAAAGCAATGTGCTCAATTATGGCCTACCTTCCAAATTTTATCAAAATTGAACGATTGATTTTTTAAGATGGTGGTGCGCAAAAATGTTGAATCACAGACCGACAGGCAGACAATTACTACGTTTCCATGATGTTTAAATACAGATTGAATACGGGTTTTTGGATCCTAAGTGTCCATGGAAACCTAGATTCAAAACGGATTAAGTACGATCCCGATCCCGATACAATCCACTAAATTCTGGGATCGTATCTGGATCTTAGTTGCATGGAAACACTTAACTCGATCCTGACATGCGCAGAGCGGTGTTGTGAGCGAACCTAGCGTATTTTTGTAGAAACTGTAGTAAAATCTGTCAAAATACGTAATAAAAAGCATGGTTATAAAAGGTGAAGGTTACAAAACGATTTATAACCTTTAACAAAAGTAACCAAGAAAAAGTTTGTTTTTTTATTTCGTATTGAATACGGATTCACTATTACTTATGGAAACACCTAACTTGTTAAATCCCAAATTTGGATTCAATCCGTATTTAAACATCATGGAAACGTAGTAATAATATCTCACGGTCTCTGTTCCCTGATGTCTGACACAATTTTCTGTCTAAAGATTTTTGGAATTCGGAGGCAAAAAAAAATTGTTTTTAACCATTAGTCCACTATTTATTTTGTGGGTATTAATATTTTTATTTATTATTATTACTGTTAGTATAATTTTCTTTTTATGAATTATATTTATATCATACAGTAAATTATAAAACAAATATTTTTGGTTTAATACTTAGTTTGTATTAAATATGAATGTATGAACATTTATATAGAGTTATTATATAGAGAAAGTATTGTAATACCTCAAAAAATTAAACTAAAATTAAATACCCTAAACAAGTGTTTTTTAAATGCCTAAAAAAACTTTCTACTTAACTACTTGGCCTGTTTCGCTTAAATTTGGCATATATATTCAGAACAATTATACCTTGCGCAAAAACTAGAAATTAATTATAGCTTAACTTTGTGGGCGCTTATAAGTATTTCCCCAATACTTAATATTCGGGAATAAAAGTAGATATTTCTGGAAAACGGAGTTGTATGGAACAGATTTTTTGTTATTGTTTTATTTGCATTTTTATGACGTTCTTTTTTGTTGGTATTAAGATTCCTTATTTAATTAGAAATGCCATTCATTAGAAGTATATATTTTTGTGTAAGTCAGCACAAAGTCCTCTCTCTCCCCCCTTATCTCCCTGTTATTGTTTAATAGTTTCTTGGAAGGTTATTTTGCTGATGTTATGTTTCCACGAAGAGAATTTCGCTGAACTTACAACAAAGTTGTTTGCCTGCCATATTAGTTCAGGTATTCTACAGTCAAGGTTAGATGAGTTGATTTTCTTTCTTTTTTAAAGTTTGCAGTCCTGCGAGAATCTTACTTCTTACTCGTTACAAATGGATTAACTACGTGACGGAGTTCACGTTCACAATCTAATCTGTTCTCCCCCCCCCCTTATTATTTTAATTTTTTACTAACATAAAAAAAAAAAAAAAAATGGTCCGACAAACTCGAACAAAACATTTTCATAAACAAAATAGGCGACGTAAGAAAAATTCCTTAAGAACCATTTTTTGACAAAAAATAACTATGCTTTTTTTGTTGATTTGTTAAAAAATAGAGGGGAACTAGATACCCGCAATTTTTAAGAACACTTGGCGCAAGGATGAATTGGTACAAAAACGAAGCCTAATATATATATTTGGTAAATAATTTACCAAATTTAATTAAGTTTTTAAAAAGAATTTATTTTTAATTTACAATAATAACAAATATTGATTTTACAACAGAGTTGGAGTCGATGGGAAGACTGAGCGCGCGCGGTGTAACACCTTACCTAAATATGGTAAAAGTACTGATGTTATGTCTGATTGAGTCAGGAGTATTTCCATTGTTGACATATATATCGCACACCCACTAGAAGAGTGTTAATTCTCAATTTTTGGGGGTTTTTAGTTAAGAACACAGTGATATGTAAAAAAAATGAGCTCTATCAGCTCAGAAGACCGTTATATTGATAATGCAATTTTTAGCCGCGTGAGAGCATATAGTGCGTTGTTCGATTGAAGAGTTTGTGAACATAACTGTCGAAGAATGTAGTGACATCTCAAGACCATGAGTTGTGAACGAGCAGCCCTTGGTATCCACGCAGAACAGCGTTACATCGCTAGATGTAACGGTCTTCAAGAACCAAACTAGGTCTTTAATTTACTTAAAACTATTAGAAATGGGAGATAGCACGGTCTTCATTGTATAATTTTATAAACTGCGGTACATTGCAACACATTATTCAAGAAAATGTTACGAACTATTATATTTATTTATGTTGCTACAATTAAATAACAACAATAGTCTATAATATAGTGTGGCACATATCTTCCTCGCGTCTTATATCGCGTACTTTAATGATTTTACAATCTATTATTGTCAAATTTATATTATTTTTCTGCCCGTTTTTTAAGTCTCAAAATTTTTCTTCCGAAGGTAACAGAAGCTAAATCGTTCTGAGGACCGAAAATGTTTGATATCTTGATTTGAAAAATGCCAAGAAGATTTCCATTTCAGACATCTGAGAACATTTTTGGTTCCAAGTCTGTCTATCGGTTTGTCGCTCTGTCTGTCTGTCACTCAATTTTTGTGTACCACCATTTATTAGAAACTACTGGTCCGATTTAAATGAAATTTAGAAGTAAATTGACAAGCTTTAATTTGCCCATTGTTGATGGTCTTCTGCGCTTATTTGTCTCTTCCACAACCACACAAACGTACATTTATTTGAATTAAATTTGATTATTTAATTCATGTAAAAAATCAAAATAATTTGGACAGATTTAAATTACGGGGGGAAATTAAATAAATTTGACAATTAAAAGTTGCGTATGCACCACATTTTGCCATTATTTACGTATGCACCACAGGTTGCAAAGAAGCTATGTCCCCCCAATAATTGAATGACTATTTTACATGAATTAAAGTATCAATTTAGCATTAGGTAAAGACTAAAGATTAATCTGGGGCTATCTGCGGGCTACTTTCGAAAAACCACCAACATTTTTGAAAAATCAAATGTGTAAGTACTTTTGATGATATGGGTATAAATAAATGAATGTTTGTACACAGTGAAAGAAAATATAAAAATAAAATGGTTGTGCATGAAGTCTCACGTAAAAAGGGTTTCCTTGGTATTTTTAACATGAAATGATCTACTTTTAATACCTTTCATAAAATTAAAAAAGAAAAAACTATTCTATTACTTGCCTCGTTTACCATTGTACTTTTATTATCGTAATGTCTACGTACTGTCACAAAAAGTTCATTTTTTCATGGTTTTTTTCTTTGAAAGGGATCATTTAATCGCTTGGCCTAGAATGTTAGATATTAATACATATTTTATTATAATAATATTGCAATGTTTGTAGGAATATCGTCTCAAAATATAGTCTTTCTACGAGTTAGCCAACATTAAGAAATGTCTGAACTGTTTTTCGTTTTCAATTTTTAGATCATTTACTAGAGTGTGGAAATTCCAGCCCAATTTCTCCTTTCATCACCCAACATAATTTCCTATTTATTATTTTTTTTTTTATTTTTTAAAAGTTTTTAGGCAAGCATTAATTTTTAACAGCAATGCTGACGGGGATCCACCATTGGGCGAGTCTCAGACGGAACTGTGGGATCTCAGGTGGACACAAACCTGAGAGTAGTCTCGTAGACTCGACTCTCCGAAACTCAACCGGGGCTGATGTTGCTCTCAAGAGTGGACAAGGTTTTGAGACTAATCTCGAGACTAGATCTCGTGATTTAGTCTCAGGTAGACGGTAGACACCTAGCTTAAGGCCACCTAGGATCAGTAATAGCTGCGTATGCGCTTCGGGGGGGGGGGGGGGGGGGGGGGGTGTAGTTGGGGGTTGATGAAGAATTTTCATATTATATACTGTAGTTTAACTGTGACTAACAATTAACTTCGCCTATAATCATTGATTAAAATATGACAACTATAAAAACACTCCAATGATTAATTACACGTGTTTACTATGTAAGATAAGTAGTTATTTTACTATTTTGTTTTGAAATTATATATATATATATATATATATATATATATATATATATATATATATATATATATATATATATATAAATTAATCGAAGTTATATAGCTAAAAAATTACCCAAGACATTTTGTTTTCCGATGGGGTATTCCCCCTGAGTTGTGAAAGAGGTAAACTTAATTTTAATTTTCATTGTGCTTTAGTTATTTAGAATTTACTTTTGCATTACTTAAGTTCAATGCATAATTAATTTCTTTATCTATTTTGTATTGCTAATGAATATTGATAGCATATGTTAGGTATAACTGGAACACAAGCTAATAGAGTTTTTTGGTTTGTTATGTTTTAATTGCTTCAAACCTTTTGTGTAAAAAATTAAAAATAAACATAATAATCCATGGTAAGACAGGCTGTGGTCTGCTAAATTGAGTAAACTAATCGCGGAGTTAACGATGAGCTTATGGTAGGATTTTTGCAAAAAGTTTAAAAGACCTAGAGGAAGCATTATGTGAATACAATTTGCCAGATACTACCCGTACTATACTTTCTCATATATGAGAGTACGAGTGCATAATTACTTGGTCCAGTGTTTCCCATTTATTAGTTGTTTCAAGATTTCTGGTTTACATTTAATTATTAATGAAATAATGATTTTAAAAATTATGATTTTCTAGCAGAGAATAATCTCGCGGCAAATGGAGATTTGGAGATATGTACTAACTCCAATTTTATCTTCAGAGTTTTTTCTTCCTCCTTCGGCATTATTATTAATTGTTACTTTTTACGTTTTCCTTTTCTTATATTTTTATAATAAGTTGGTTTTTTTCCAAGCTCTCAGTTCACTAAACATAAGGTTTCTTATAATTACAGATTAAGATAGAACACCAGTCAGCTACAATTTCTTTGAATTTTGTTTAAAACTTTTTTTTTTTATTATTATAAATGGGGAATTTATTTTGATATCGTGATGTGGAGTGAGGTCATGGTAAAAAAAGAAAATAAGTAGTAAATACATAAAATAAAAAAGGTTGTTAGTGGTTGGCGGACTTAAAACAACTCAGGCTTGAAGAACATCTAGTGCTTAGTTCTTCTGATTCTTCTTATTTCCTCTTCATCTTAAGAAGATATATATAATTAAAAAAATAAGTTTAAAAAAGGAGATTGTGTGTAACCAAGTGTCCAGCTGGTTTTGAATTCTTTAAGTATTCAGACCTCGTCTTGACAGCGTCAAAACAAAATTAAAAGGGGGAGATTTTTTTTCCTTCTTTTTTTTTAATCAACTGTCCATTTTTAGAACCCAAGAGGCTATGAACGGGAAGTTCCCCCAACTCGAGGGGGGACATCTCTTCACTTCTCCGTCATTGTCCAAGAAGGAATAAGGAAAAAGAAAATTCCAAACAGGAGGAAAAACCTGAAGTTAAAAACATTTCAACATTGGGCAGTTGTCCAAGAGATTAAAAAAATATATTTAAATATATAGTAAGTCCTTGAATGGAATACATAAATATACATAATACATCATAAAGTTTATACATAAATATATAATTAGAATTTGACCATCAGCATTTATTTTATTGACAAAACAAAGTAGTTTATTTATTTTTTATTGTATTGTGATGACCAAAATTAATTAAAATCCTTAACTGTTTTTATGTTTTTTTTTTTTCTCGTTCAGTTACTTCCGTAAACGAGTTCATCATAACAATTTTGTTTAAAAGATGATGAAATTTTTAAAGATTTATGTCCAAAAATGTAAAAGCATTCTCACATTGCCATTTTATGACATGCGGTAATTAACATGCTAAGATGGTGTACTGCCAAATGATATTTTGTAAGCATTACGCATTTGGTATTAAATGTTAAAAAGGATCGATGTAGTTTCATCAACGATTTTTACTGTAAAAAATCCCAAGTATAATTAATTTAATTATGAATTTAACCATAAAAACATTAGCAGTTTTCCTGGGAATAATCTAGTTTCCAAAATACTGAGTATTTATCCAAGGATTGCATATCTCTAACTCCATACCATCCATTAATTTCAGCTTCCAGCCATTCCTTTTTTGCTGTGAGAACCAGCCCATAGGGCTTGAGCACTTGAGTTATTTTTTTTTTTATATGGATATAATTTGGGTACCAATTGCAATTTTTTTTTTTACTCCACCATATATTTTTGTTTGCTCCAACTTTTCGGGAACATCCATAAGGCGGAAGTACGGGGTGCGGGATACAAAAGTCAAAAAAGTATATACCCTTCAAGATGCATGTCGTTGGAAAGCTCTTTAGGAGTACAGTAATTTTTGTTGTTTACACTTTAGTCATATATTCATTTAAGAGGGGGGTAAAATAGAATAAACAGGTCAAGAGTGTGCTAGTCAGCACACAGCGAGGGTCCGTAGGCAACCCTCAACCCTGTATAGTTAAAGTAGTACCCTATACATTGATGGTGTATTTTAATATTCTAAAAAGCTTACTTTGAACTATCCTATGGGTCTGATATTCTCAAAACACATAAACAAACTTCTGATAAAGTATTTTTTTGCCACTGAACTACAACATATAACTATAACATATAACATAACATATAACTGAACTATAACATATAACTATATGGACTACAACCATATAAATACATTGAAAAGACCATAGTTATAAAAAAAAGTATTTTGTCAATAAAAAAAACTTTTTTTTTCGAAATTTCCAAAAAGTGGTATCTTTACTTTTAGTCGAAGAATGTTCAGGAATTTTTTCAGATTTTTTACACTTCACATACGTGAGATAGAGGGGGGAGGGGGACACGTTTCACACCCACTTCAAACTTGCCTACGCTCATCCTATCAAAGTTATAACCAAAGAATTATATACTTAATACTTACTGAATTATATAATTATATACTTTTGTAATCAGCTCGACGCTCGACGTACCCTTTCATATGATACCCCTCACGGTGTCGAAAAAAAAAAAAAAATTAAACCGTAAGTTCTTTTACCCTAATTTTTTTGAATTTTTTTTTTTTAAGTCGCTATATTTTTAAAATATGTGGGTAGGTACAAGACACATACATGCCAAATTTCAAAGTGTTCGGACGAAAGGTGTAGCCGTGAGAGCAGGCGACCGGACGGACGGACAGACACACGCAGGAATATATAAGGGTCCTTGGTTTTGCCTACGGACCACCCTAACAACAGTAAAAAAAATACAGTTTAAGAAATATGACATGTTCAAGATTTGAACATAACACAACTGTACTCTTAGAGAGCTTTCCAACAATATGCATCATGAAAGGAATTACTATTTTGACTCTTGTTCTCCGTACCCCGTACTTCCCGAAATGTTGAAGTTAAGCTTTTCTCATGAGCCCCAAGCGATTCATGCAAAAAGAAAAAAAAACGTAGTACCGAATTTTTGCCGCTAAAATTTATTGTTCATTTATAATTTTTTCATTTGATAATTTTTTTCCATTTTACCCCCCTCTTAAATGAAAATATGACAAAAGTGTATATATCAAAAATTACTGCACTCTTAAAGAGCTCTAACGGCACACATCATGAAGGGAATATACTTTTTCGACTTTTGTACCCCGTACCCCGTACTTCCGCCATCCGGATGTTCCCGAAAAGTTGGAGTTAAGCTTTTCTCATGTGTCCGAAGCGATCCACGCAAAAAATAAATCAGCCTCGAATTTTTTCGGCGGACAGCCTTTTATCACGACAGATTGACTGCACTATATTTAAATATTTGATACTTCTTTATTGGTCTGTATCATAAGTATTTTTAACACTTTACTATACCTGTTTCAGAATGTTTGCTATCATCAGTGGCAAAGTTCAAACTAAATTATTAATGTAAAGGGGAAAAAAGAATGGAATATGGAGGATTAGGTTAGGCAGGGTGGAGGGTTATGTCAAGGGGTGCAAGGGAAAGGTCAGTGGATTAACCGCACTAAACTTAAAATACAGACTAGGTTACAAATATGTAATTGTATGATTAGTATAGCGGTTTTATTAGTGATGATTGTTTTGTGAATTGGGTTTGTTGTTTGTTGGGTTGGGGTTTGTTGTTATTCCAAAATACTCGTATTGAATAAGTAGTCTTTCAATTAGTGTAGCAATATAGCTTCCTCACGTCCTATTGCGTTCTTTAATGATATAGCATTTGCGACTCATTATTTTCTAATTTATTTAATCCTCCCGTCTTTTATATCGAGATTACCAAAGGTAACGGAAGTATATTAATAACGAAATTTTTTAGTCTCCTATATTCCAAAATTCCTGAACAGAAACCTGTTTCAGACTAAGGGAACATTTTTGGTATTGTATTTGTCTGTCAGTCAGTAAGTAATTAAACATTTAAAAAAAAACTCCTCTTCCGATTTTAAGATTTTAATTTAAACTTTCACGTGCCCATATTCCTCATGCTCACACCACTTTTTTTCATTTTAACTTATATCTTTTAAAGCAGCTATCCGATTTTGAAGAAATTTGGAGGACTTGTTAAAAGTAGCCCAAAGATTATCCTCTAATAATTTCATAATCGTCTGCGCAAATTTAATTTTGCTTAAAAATATGTGTGGCCCCAATGGAAATCGAAATAAGCCCAAACAACTTAACTGTAAATTTCCAGTGGGATCACCTGACGTTGACTTTATAGTCATGTGACCATGCGACCACACTTTTCCAAATATACCTATCATCCTCTCGTGAATGCACTTGTGCAAAAACTCTATTGATCCTTTTATTCAACTACTTACTGTTATACGATCCGATTTGAAGTCGCATCATATTTTTATCGGATAACTAATAATCTAATTAGAAACCAATGTACTATTATTGCTAGAATACAGCTATAGAATTGTTGCTAATCAGCTCTATTTGCTTGAATAATCCACGGAACGAATTAAAGAAGAATATTCTAATTTGAGAAGTACCTTAATACAGACTTTATTTTAAAGCTTATAATGTTACTTAATAATTCTGACATTAAAATTAGAGTGATGTAATTTTAAATATAAATTACACTAAATATCACAAATCATCTTCTATTGTTACATTTTAAGTATCTTGAGTTACTTAAGTTCCGTAACTTGATACAATCACTCGAAAATAACAGATAAACAATGTAGGGCAGATCTGGGTCTAAGTTGGGCAATATGGATGGTGGAGAGGTGGGCCTGGATTCGGCCAGGAAGGGTGACCCCTCAGGCAGCACGATCTTGTCTTTGCGTAACTCAAGTTACCGGTTACATGGGGTCAAGAATTCAAGCTGACAAAACGTCTTCCAGGCTTACAGCTTACAATATAGTTTAGTTGGCAATATTGGCAATATTTTGTTTTTTTAATGTTACAAGGCCATTAGTCTTTTAACATTTTTGGCTACCTCCCTGAGGTTAGAAAAAGGAACACATCGTCCTTATTGGAATACATTCTAAATAAAAAGACCACTTACCTGTAAATTCTTTAAATAAATAAATTCTTTACAACAGAACGACATTTTTATTACTATTCAGTTCAGTTTTAACTTTTTTTTTACCTAATTTTTTACGTAGTACTATATACTTATGTATATACACACACACACACACACACACACATATATATATATATATATATATATATATATATATATATATATATATATATATATATATAATATATGTATATGTATATATATATATATATATATATATATATATATATATATATATATATATATATATATATATATATATATATATATATATACATATACATATATTATATATATATATATATATATATATATATATACATATATATATATATATATATATATATATATATATATATATATATATATATATATATATATATATATATATATATATATATATATATATATGAGAAAGCGAGACAGAGACTGAGAAAAAGGGGAAGTTAACGCAAAAATTCGATGTTGAGATTCTGACGGATTTATCAATTTTACATAAGTAGAAAAAAGGTTTAAAACATATCTGTCAGTCGTTTGTTCTCTGAGCAGGTGCATTAAGCCGAAACTACAGAACTTTTTTGTACTCTCTGTATTTTTACTTTCCTTCTCGTATATACTTAATACGTATTAAATACTTACTTAGTACTTACTAAATATGTTTTCCTAGCTGGATTCCCGTGCTTCTTTGTGGAACGGGTTATTTGTTTTATGTTTTTTTTAAATTTGATGGGTATATAACAAAAAATAACAATTTTTTCCTAAGCTAGAATATCTAGATGCCACTCTTCCTTTATTCCACCCATGGTGTCTCATCGTGTCCCAGAGTTTAAATTGTAATTATTTTAATCATATATGCTTATGAAGAAGAGAAGCCCTTTTCAAGGAATTAACTTCCTAAATTCAGAAGATCAGTCTGGGCGCACTTCCCCTTTCATTTCTACTGTGCTCGTATTTCATCCCTTACTGGTCCTCCCTTTTTGGGAAAACATCAATATTATTTTAGTAATTTTCCCACAAAATGTAATGATTTTATTTTTAGCGTTTGAAAAAAAGAGGTGATAACTATGTTAGCGGGACTTGGTTTCAAATACGTATAATGCCGTCATCTTGAATCCAAATGACCGATTTAAAACCTTTTCACAAAAGCTTCCTTTTATGTTTTTAAAAAGGAAATTAATTTCAAATTACTAGATTCTAGTGCAATTGATTGCGAAGTTATGGGCAATGTCGTTTTTTACATATAAATAGCCGCCATCTTTATTAAAAAGGGTGGATTGTAAAAACATTTCTTACCGAGCACCTAGGGGTACCTCCCTAGGTGCTCGCTAAGAAATGTTTTTACAATCCATCCTTTTTAATAAAGATGGTGGCTATTTATATGTAAAATTCTACACTGCCCATAACTTCGTAACCAATTGCATAATTTAATGGTCTTAAGTCCACGGTTTTAGAGATAATGTGATGGATGAGCGAGTGGTATTTGACTTTTATAAATATCGGATAATAAATAGATCAAATATTACAGGATTTAAATTCTGTATCAACATTATATATGTGAATGTTTTGTTTGATTTTTTGGGCAAATTGTTTTATTTTATTAGTGTAGTTATGATTATCATAAATGTCTATTATGGCACAAATTTTCCCTTCTCGTTCGAGAATATTAGGAGTTAAATAAAATATTTAACATCTCGCATTATGTTTTTCTGAACGCAATGCGATTTTATAAAAAAAAAAACAACAAACACGTTTACTGCAATTTTTTCCTTCGTTTTAATAATATCTCTTACGTATTCCATATCTCATAATATTCAATTTATTAATTTCCCTGTCAAGGTTCTGCGAACTCATATTTTTCTATAGTAAGCCCAACGTCTTGTTCGCTTCTAATTGATAACATTCCTTTTTTCTTATTAATATCTAATAATGACGCTAAATTAAACAAAATGGCCTTGTTTTTTCCAACCATAAATAATAATTAATAGTATATAGCAAATAAAAATGAAAAATACTATGAAGGAGGAAAAGTTGCAATATGCATACTTTTATATTTTATTTTCTTTTTACTTGCGCAAATAAGTTTAATTATGCATTAGAACATCACTGAATTAACGTCATTGAATTTTCACAATCATAACTATTTACAATACTAATTAAAGTAAGTTTTTTTTTTTTAAATCAATATTTTCTTATTGCCATGAATCAGGAGAGAAGAGCAAATATTGCATCTACCCTTAGATACCATATTAAATTTACGTTCCTTTTTTTCCATATTTAAGGTCTAATGATCGAATATTATTGTTAAAAAAGTTTCCCACATAAACAGCGATGTCGTACAGTACTCTAGTAACTTACCACTGGCTATATATATATTTATGGTCTTTTCACCTTATGTATTCTTAAATTAAGAATTATAGATATAATTCTTGAAACATCGAAGATATACTCGTATTTATGTATACGCTGTTGTATGTATATACATTTATGTAATCTTCTAAACATTATTAGAGAGGGAGAGGGATGTCACACACTACTCTTGCTAAATTTGATCAAACAAGTAAGTCTTGTTTGATCAAAAATAAGTTGCCATTGCCAATCTTTGTTTATAATTATCTTTGTTATAGGCGGTAATGTACTGAACACTGTACACTCGTAAGCTTGCCTACACAAGAAAATTGTCAAACTTTACAATAGAAATAGGTGGTGACCGTGCAATACTCTTGCAAACTAGACATCATATCAGTCGTCAAGTAATCTTGTCCTTGTCAATCATTACCAGAAAAATAGATGGTACAGTACTCATGTAAATTTAACCACACAGGGGAATCACAAAATACTCTTGTCAAACTCTATCGTAGAAATAGGTGGTACAGTAGGATTGTAAACTTAACACCCCAAGGATGTTATTCAGAACTCATGTAAACTTGACCACTGAAGTCGTAAAGTACTCTTATTACGTGATCACATAAGGATGTCTTAAACTTTACTTTAAGACCTAAAGTACTCTCTCTCAAACTTTACCATATAAACTATATCATATAAATACCACCCTACAGGTGAACCATATAGGGTGGTTCACTACTCTTGTAGACTCCATCACACCAGAATATCGTTAAGTGCTATTGCCAAACTTTACCATACAATTAAGTGAAACCGTATTTGTGGAGCACTTGTTAGAAATATAGACCAGAGAAATAAAGTTTCATTGTAATATATTCATTGTACACATGATTATAAAAATAATTCGTGGTGTGTGGTGTGACTCTTTTATGTTAAACTAACTCATATCGTCCTTTTGTAAAATACACCTTAGAAATTATTTTGTAGAATCTTTTTATAAATTAAAAATTGTAAAATGTATGCAAGTAAAGTCGTCTCTGGTTTTAATTTGTCCTTGACAATTGAGTTGATGCACACACATAACAAACAAATCCTTGAATAAAATTTAAAATATAATTCTGCAATCTTTAAAGTAAACATTGCCTGGCTACTCTGAAAGAGACCTACGTTTTTGTTGTTAGAGTTGTGATAATACAGAACTTACAACATTTTCTCTTATCATTGTTACCTTGACAATTATATGAGTTAAAACAATAGCAAATACCTTCACCATATGTATTTAAAAGAACATAACAAAAACTTACAAATGTTTAACATATAACTTAAATCTTTAGGGTATTAAATGGTATAGGAAATGCAGTAGAGAATTTTTGATCGCACACATTGTACATGTCAATGTAATTTGTACGAAATATTTCTGAACTGCACCTCGTATCATTTACATTGTACCGTACTCTTCTAGGTACTTCTTTAGATTGTTACTCCCCTATGTTGTTTTAGAATATAAATGACATCTTGTATGGATATTTAGTTTAGCTACTCTATTATCAATTTTTGTTTGCTATATTTCACATCATATAATGAGAACATTTATGATTATTGCTCGGTATGCATGAGAATCACATTACAAGAAAGTTTATTCTAAAGAGGTGAAAAATATATTATCACCTCCAATATTTACAATATTTTAGGGATTAACCAAATCTAATATTTATGGATGTTTAATACAAAACTTTGTTTTAAACCCTCCTGGGAGTAAAAAACAAATACTCTTGCTTGAATTAAAAAATAAAAAGATTTGATAAACGTTTAAGTCTGAAATTGATTTTTTTTTTTTTTTTTTTTTTATTGATTTGTTTAAATGGCCATGACTTCTATCACTCTTCTTTTCTTATTTTATCAATTAAGAAACCCTTTGTGTGTTATTCCATCCTCTATAGATGTTTAAAATGCGTTTCATCCCCCCTAAAATTAAAAAAACAAAACAGTTTTAGCTAAAATTCCATAATTATTTCGCAAATTTCAAAGTGCTAAAACTTAAATTCTAACCTTTTGGAGCAAAAAAACCATAATTCGCTAAGCATTGATTGCTTCAAAATTGTAAACTCTTATTGTATTTCATTTAGGGCTTACTTTTCGAGATTTCCAACAATTCCAACAATTTTGGTTCTATGACCAAAATACACCTTTAGGGTTTATTCGTTTACTATGTTTTAACAAGATTGATTTTGATGTGATAGGAGAAAAGAAAATATATTTAGTCTTCTTTTTAACTCCACCGAAGATTAAGTTATACTCGTATAATTAATTGATCGTTGTCTCTGTTCTGTAATATATATCTACGAATTCAGACTACACTTCTTTCTTACATATTATCATTTATGTACGAAATTTTCTACCAACTCACTAAGTAACCCATATATTTACTTCAATCTATGGACTTAGTCCATGAAATAGCGTGCAAAAAAGTGTCTGTCTAACATCAAGCTAGAATTTTGAGTATAAGTATATCTTTTGGTACCTTTTAAGAATATGTAGTCGGCTAAGTTCGTTTGTGGGACATAGCTTAATAATAGGCATTTGAAAAAAAAAAAACAACCGATGGAGAGCAGCCATGTCCCGCCCTCTATGGTGGACAAAGTGATTTTCATGATCCTGAATAAGAAATTAGTTAGTAGACTAAAAATTAAGTTGATGGTAGTTTGTCACTTAATAGATGACCTCTTTGATTTGGTGTAATATTTGACTAACTAACCTATTAAGTGGCTCAAACTCTCTCATCAACTTGTTTTTTTGTCTACTAAGTTCGTACTCAGGACCATGAAAATCATATTGTCCACCATAAAGGGCGGGACATAGCCGCTCTCTATCGGTTTTTTTTTTTCAAATGCCTATTGCCAAGCTATGTCCCGCAAACGAACTTAGCCGACCACATATTCTTAAAAGGCGCCAAAAGATGTATTTACACACAAAATTCTACTTTGATGTTAGTCAGACACTTTTTTGCACTCTCCTGGACTAATAGGTCTTTTTTTCTGGATTTTTATACAAGAGATTTCCTTTCCTCCTGACACCCTAATTTTGTGAATATTAGTGAAGTTAATAAAAATTTCTCATTTTAATGGGAATCGAATCCAGGCAATTGTGTTTGTTGTTTGATCTTTGGCTTCAGGGACCCCTATAGGTCGCACTAATCCCCTAATGTTATTGTGCATGTAATTGCGTGATCTTTTTCAATAATTGTTTGTTTCATGCGTTCATGTAAATTGAGTTGATTTTTTTTATGCAATATGCTTATATATTTATGAGGTGACAGAATTCAAATGAAAAATTAGTAATCGGATGAACGTGTTTCTGCAAGACTTGAAGTGAATTAATTCTTAACATCTTGAAGGAAAAAATGTAAAATTTATTAAAAAAATTTAATTTCAACATACTTCCAATGACTTTGCTATGCTATTGACTGCCTGTGTTGTTACATAACAATTCTTTCGTCAGCATTTTGCTTCCGAGCTTACCGAAGGTAACGGAAGCTATGTGATCGTTCTGAAGAACGAACAATTGTAGGTCTCCGATTTCATAAATTCCAAGACAGAAATCCGTTTCAGACATCAGGGAACAGTTTTGGTTCCGTGTCTGTCTGTCGGTCTGTCGTTCAATTTTTGCGAACCACCATATCTTAAAAACTACACGTCCAATTTTAATGAAATTTGGATGGTAGGTCATAATTAGCCCATTGTTGGTCCCATATAAGTTTAAACCTTCTGCGCGTATTTGTTTGTCATCCACATGCTCACAAACATACATTTATTTACAGCCATATCTTTAAGAGTAATCATCTGATTTTTATGAAATTTTTATGGTTTGTCGAAAGTAGCCTGCAGATAACACCTGCCTAATTTCAACCTTCTGCGCACTTTTAATAGTGCTAAATTAATATGTCTTATATTATAAAGTCGCATGGCTAACTGACTCACTGACTGACATTAATGTTTACCCACTTCCAGAAGAGCTAGAGACTTGTGGTTTGCGCCATTCGACGCGCAACGTCCATATTGTGAACCAAAATAATAATACAAAGTTCAATTTTCCCCCTCCTTCCCCCCTTTAAAAAATAAAAATGGGTGACTTGATTTTTAAGCTGGTTTGGGGCCTCATTGCGGCTAAACGGTAAGTCGTATTAGAAAATGGATGCACAAGTGGTGACTGATTTTAAAAGATCTACAACTTTAGTCCTATGAGTTTTTGTCGAATCATCATCGGTTGAACCCTGATGGTGATAATTTTGTTATTTTTTGGTTTTATTTTTTTCCATTTTTGTCTTTGAATGGCCATAGCTTCTATATTAGTAGGCCGATTTTATTTCTGATTGCGGCGATTGAATCTCACAATAATGCTTATTAAATTGAGTATATTTTATTTCATTAGTTCATCCTACTTGCTGAGAACATGAGAGTAAACTTTTTCCCGTGCGCCGTGTCACGTGACCACTTTTTTTTGTTTTTAATATTGTGTCGTATATCATTTTAAAGGCCTTGATATGTACATTAAAGCTATTTTATTTGTTGATTTTTTAAAAATTTTGTACATATACTTTTGTGCCGATTTATAATTTTGTTTTAGGTTAAAGGGTTTAAATACTTTTTTGATATTAGGTTTTTTATTTATATGTATTTATTAGTTAAATGAATGCCCTTTTGTATTGTTTGTTTTTTAAAAATATAACTTTGGTACCTCAGAGTACAGGGGTACAAATGTTAAAGTTAATCTTTTATAATATTATGTATATCGTTGAAAAGCTCTTGTATAGTAGATTAATTTTTGTTATATTCTATTTTGTGTTATTTTTAGTTTTGAGGGGGGTAAAATAAAAAAAAAAACAGTTTATACAGCGGTTTCTACGATTTGGTTGCAGTTTTATATTTGTTTATTTAATAAATTATAATTATGTTTGCTAACTTTTTGGTGCTTGTTGGAGGCTTTGTTGCTCCAACAAATGTTTAAATTTCTTCAACTTTATTAAATTTTTACTGGAGCAGTGTCACGCCGTTCCAACATTTTGATTATGTTTATCGAGGTATTTTTCTTAATTTGGTCTTTTATTTGCGAGGAAGCTATGTGCTACATTAATTGGCAGAGTATTTTCGACAACATTTCTTATTAGTGTATCCATCAACTATTGTGGCTGTTTGTGGCAATAAACTCGTCGATCTGATTAGGTTTATTTCTTTTGCACAATGAGTTAGTTGCACATAAATCTAGGCAGAAACAAGTAATTCCAATATTATATAACTGATATCAATTTTATTACTACAAAAAAATGTGCCCAGTAACATCTTAACAGTTTTAAGTAAAACCACTTAATATAAGACATTATCTTGTTACTACCTTCCACGGGCTGTTCCGCCACGGATAATTATTTTAAGGGTAATAAATAAGAATGCGTCAACCTTTCATTTGGACTGCATTGGCCTCTTTATGTTGCAGTGGCATCTTTAAGCCTGTAATTTCTACTCCCTGGAGCTTATTAACATTCATTTTACTTATTTTATAATCAAAATTTGTTTTGTGGTCACTTATTATGTTATTATCTATAAATAGCATTATTTTTCCTATGAAGAACTTAAACATACGAAAACGGGTATGATAAACACCAAAGTACTAATATATTTTGTAAAAATAACTATACCTAATACTAATAACCGAGTAGAGCCCTTAAAAAATTGTCTGCCAATTTGTATGGCATATAACTTCCTCGCGTCCTAATATTCGACGAATGGTCACCTGAGATTACAAGTTTATAAATAAGAAAATATTAAGGTTTAAAGAAGGTTGAAATTAATATGGGACTATTATAATACTATGAGGGCTGTTATAATAATATGGGGATACTTTTGGACAAACCATCCAAATTTCTTTAACATCGTACTTTTAACAATATAAAGGTGTTAGTAATAATTGTCTGAAAAATAATGTGGCACAAAAGTCACCTAGTAGTAAGCTATCCGATCAGAAATTAAAGATGTTTTGTTTTTGCGAAGTTATTAAAAATGACAAAATTTATTTTAATTGTTTCGTGAATCAATTCCGAAAAAGTATCAATTTAGCAATATTAAGGCCAGGTGCATATTGAGACCCAAGCGACGCAGGGCAAAGCAGTTTTTTTTCATTCGCATAAATATAAGAAACCGCTAGAATTTAGACCGCTAGATCCACAATTTCAAGCAGGCCACGTGTGGCGCATTACTGGCCTGCCTGCTCATATTCACGCGGTCTCGTATGTATCTGCGGCTCAAAGAAACTGCCCTGCCATTCCTTTTGTTACCTTCAGTAAGCCCGAAAGCAGACGCGTTTGTGCGTAAGAGAAAGCAATGTGCGAAATTTTAATGGAACCAACAGTGGACTAATTACAAGCACTCAATCATGCACAAAACTCGGATGATATGTGTTTAAAATATGGGGGTTCACAAAAATGAACGACAGACATAGCTGTCTGACCAACCGACAGATTCGTGACCAAAAATGTTTCCTGATGCCTCAAACGGATTTCTGTCTTGGAATTTTTGAATTCGGAGACATAAAAAAGGTCATCCTTCAAAATGATAAAAATGCTTCCGTTACCTTCGGTAAGCTCGGATCAAATTTCAGGTGGTTAAGCTGAAGCATCCAATTAAAAATAAAATTTTGTCCAGTTAGAGACAATTATAATATATTTAATGCGTTTTGTCTGGTTTTCATGTAAGAAATTATATTTTTGATTTATTCCTAACATTTGTTAAATTATTTTTATTTTTTCGAAGAGATCATTATGCAAATTCTTAATTTTTTTTGCACCTATTATTTATAATTGTTATATTTATTTTTTACTAGCTGATGCTTCAGCTAGTAAAAATTAAAAATCTGCTAGTACCCTGGTACAACATCTAGGACAAAGTCCTATATTTGTATTGTAATAAAAGAAACAAATAGTTATTCTTCTTAATATATATATATATATATATATATATATATATATATATATATATATATATATATATATATATATATAGATTATTATCGTATTAGAGTTAATATAAATTATATACAAGTCTATTTAAAAAATACCTAAATTATTATTTCTGTGGAGTTATCTTGACGGAGCTCTATAAATTATACGTTGACATTTTTACAAACTGTATTTTACTTGAGATAAATAATTTGACCTTCAATAATATAATTAATTTTTTTCAACTTTACCTACTTATAATAGAAACTTAATGCGATAGTATGGTAAATTATCGTAAAACTTATAGAGCAAAATTAATCTATTTATTGTCACAAATCCACAATATGTAGATAATATAGAAAGCTTAAGGTAATTAGGGTTAGATTAATTATTAATTAATTTAATCAATTCTCCGATTCAATACTTTAATTAATTTCATCACCCACTTAGTATGGTAACAAGAAAATTTAGTGCTCTTAAGATTTTAAGTTGACTAATGATTACCAAGTCAAAAAATAGTCGAAACACTTACATTTTGTACTCCCTGTAGCATGTAGCACTGTAGCTAAAAGCCAACATTGTACTTCTTCCTCCCTAACAACATATCTCTATTCTTCTCTAGTGCAAGGTTTATTTTCACCTCCCTAACGTGATGTATCTATTCTTCTCTAGTTCTAGTGCAAGGTCTGTTTTTCACATATTCTGTGGAAACATTTATTTGTACGGCAAGCATTTTGCGTTCCTAAGATTTTAAGATATATTTTTTGTAATACAAATTAGATAATCATATTTAACCCTAAATTGTATAATTATGCACCAAAAAAAAATTTTTCATTCATACAAAAATTACAAAAGATTTTTGTATGAATGAAAATTTATTAAACGGCAAAATTGAGGACCGATGTGATTTATTTAATTTGTCTGTCTATGGTTAACTCACCTTATCTCAAAAAATATCCGAATTCTGCTGTTATTCTTAACCCAAGCACAGGAGGAATATAGAGAAGCCCCAAAAATTCATCCTTAATATAATAACAAGGGATTAAAGTTCAAGAGATTCTAAATCCGATAGATATGATCCGTAGAATCAAATTTGTTCGAACGATGTTCAATGATTTTTTATTCAATTATACCGTTAATCAACAAAGAAACTTTAACAGTGAAATTTCCCGTCAGTTGAGAGCCGGCGGGGCCGTGTGGATTAAATTACTAAACACGTCTGCTCGGCCATCTATGAATCAAGGGCGGCACGAGGCGTGGGTTCGATCCCTCGCCATGATACTCTAATTTATATGGCTCACTAATGATCACACCATACTCGCTTCAGCGGTACAATGTACAGAGGTATGATGTGTGAAGTGGCTGGAACTCTCTACCACGGGGCTAGTAAAATGGGCCTGTAAAAGATGGCCTAATTGCTTTGTTTGAACCAGTAGTTCGTCCTACCCGTGTAGTACTAGTATTTAGGACCTTACTACTTCTACTACTACTACTACTTTCCTTTATTTACATAGCTATAGCTATGTAAATAGCTACGTTCTAAATATGCTAAGTTAATATGCTACGTGTACGCTAAATTTCAAGATTCTAGTTATTCTGGAAGTGACTTATAATTTTCATGATGAGTTATTCAGTTACAAAAATGCAAACTTTGAAACTCTCCTCTTTTAAAAAGACTTTAATATTAAGGGCTCAGTTGATTACAGTTTCCTAAGCTACTTAACCCTGATCTATGTTTAAATGTCAAAAGCCCATCTTAAGCGAAAGAAGAGGGTGAGAAGAACTGGGAATATTGGTTCAAGTAAAGATAAAGATACACTGCACCCTCGCTGGAACTTGGCCTTGCGCACTGCCGTGCGCTCAGATAATAACAATTATTATTATAGACCACTTAAACACCCTTGAAACACTTCTTCGCAAATACTTCATGTTGAATTTTAATTTCAGAAAGTTATCTTGGCCTTCCGGGCTTACCGAAGGTATCGGAAGCATTTTGATGTGATCATTTCGAAGAACGAACTTTTTTTTGTCTCCAAATTGACAAATACCTAAATAGAAATCCGTTTCAGACATCAGGGGACATTTTTGGTCGCATCACTGTTTGTCGCAATTTGTCTCATATTTCAATCTTCTAAATTTAAGCACCTATTCCTTTAATAATGGGTCATAAAAGCTTGAAGTATACGTGATAGGGCGCAAGGAAGCTGTGTGCCACACAAATTGGCAGTCTATTTTTATATGTATACTGTTCAACAAAAAAATAAACGATATATTATTTATTTGTATTATTTAATACCTGGGGGTCAGGAAAAATGGTGTCATGAATAAAAGAAAACATTTTTAAGAAGTGATGTTATAGATTAATAAAATATTTCTTTTTTTTGCTTATACATTTGGCATGAAATACAGAAAATATTTATTGGGTCCAATATAGATTTATTGAGAAATATAGGTTTTTATTTATTCGATACGATAATTATTGATTTTGTAATCTATTTCTTGACAGTCTGTTTCGGTTGAGAGTATGGCTAATTTGATGTTTGAATCCCTCCAATGTACAAATTGAATGAGATTCCTGGTTGGATGTTTTAATCTTACGTATCCGCGCTACAGCCCATGTACTCTTAGCAGTTACCTTCATCCGCTATTCGTCTCGCGACAATGATAGCTCTCTCAGTTCCGGAAGTTCGTTTTGGAGTGGTCTAGCCACCGCTTCTTTTGGTGGCCCCGCACCAGTCAGTTTCTCTATTGTATCTGGTTTATTAGCTTCTCTGGTACTCGTTTAATCGTTTATCATATATCATGAAAAATCTGTAGCTCCACTAACTTTTTTTATTTTCACATATAAGTATTATATATAGCGAGAAAGTATTGCGATAGTGCGAAAATTCTCTTTTGAAATTATAATGGATTTACACTATAATTACACTTGTCTGTTCTTGTTAAAAAATTGTAAAATTTAACGCATTTTAATATGAATTTATCCATGTAAGTCAAGGAAAATATCTATAATTGCAAAGAGGTCGGATTTGATTCCCCGTCGGGGAAGAATTATTTCTTATAGTATATTTTGATACAATCTCAATAATAATTAAATGTAACCACGGAACCGAACAACTAACATTAGGAAAACACGGGTCGAAAAATTATCTACTTGTGTATGAAAGAGTTTACCGAACAGATTGTTTAATTCTTAAGCGCAAACAGAAAATTGAATTAGTTGTTTTATAAATGGATATGAAAGTCTAGAATACATTTTATCTACGGACCTATGCAATATAATCATTATTTCACTACTTGGTTAAGTGTTAAGTGAAAGTTTACTTTTTAACTAGTCAGTAAAGGTCATATTACATGTCAGTAAAGGTTATGTTACAAGTCATTGGAAGTTATGTTGCATGTCAGTAAAAAGGTGGGTTAGTAGCATGGGCGTAGCCAGGGTTGCCTTTAGGGGGGGGCTAATTTTTTTGGATATATATGTATATATATATATATATATATATATATATATATATATATATATATATATATATATATATATATATATATATATGTGCCTAAACTACAACCTACCCTCTACCCCCCTCCCCCTATAGAAGGGGGGTCCTCCCCCGGGAAAAATTTGAAAAATAAACGTTCAAGAACAGCATTTTTACTACGTTTTTATTTCGATTTCTAACTAACTTCCCGAATAGCTAGACATTTGAAACTTTTAGCAAAGCTGAGAACACGATGACAATTCTTTCTAGTTCTTTTTATCTTGAAATTTTAACAGTTTTAGACTCGATTATTAGTGCCGATTAGTCGAATCTTAGTGCCGATTATTTTTTTTTATTTATCAGAGAGAGAGAGAGGTCCCGGAACGCCGTTCCGCCTCAAATCGAGCCCTGTATACTCATATACACACATATATGTGTGTGTGTGTGGTGTGGTGTATGTAAAACCAAAAAAGTGTTTTCTTTAAAAATGCCAAGAGTCTGACAGTACCATTATTAATATTTTCAAAAGGATTTATTTTAATTAAAAAAAAAAAACTCAATAGAACTATTAATTATAGGGGAAAAAATTGTTTATTTGAAATAGATTTTTAAGGAAAACTTGCTGTTTAAATTTATAAATCTACTCTTAATGTAAAATAGTTTACATTAAGATTGGACAGTGAGTATTTGAAGCGACGTTAGCGCTTCCAATGAGATATTGTCTGAACTACTACATCTCTAATTTTAAATTTTAAATAAATAGTAATTAATCGTTTTTTAAGAATCAAATATGCAGAACCATACTCATACTGAGTTTTATGCAAAACCATAACCAAATAAAAATAGTTGGGTATCTAACAGTCCAGTCAATAAATACAAAAAATAGTCTTCCTGGCGAAAGGTCGGGTATCTGCAATTTTTAAAATCTTATTCTACAATTGAACCAGTTTCCAAATTAATTAATATTAATTATTCAATAATTAAAAACTATTCTAATGACTGCTACGAACTATTTTAATTAAATTTAATTAATATATTAAAGTAAAACTGTAGATTAAAATAAGAACCCTTAAAACAAGAAAATATTTAATTAAAAACTTGATCTAAAAATTTTATATTGTAACCTTTCATTCAAAATAAACAATGGATAATAATAGTCGGGAAGAAATTCGTCCCACTAAAAAGTTCTGACCATGCACAGTCGTAATTTTATGTAGATTTTTTTCCAAGTTCTATAGACTATATAGGCGACATATTTTTACCCAGGAGATATATGTAACTTAGTGCTCCATCCCTATTTAGATCCTTAACCTAAACTGATTAAGGACTACTTACTTCAATTCTTCTTCTTCATCTTCTATTTTAACGCCAAAAAAAAAAAAAATATATATATATATATATGTCGGGCAAAACTAGGTTTATAATTACTTATTTTTTATTTTTTTGACTTGCTTGCACAAAAAAAAAAAGAAAGTAATATTTACTTATTTATTAAGTAATACTTACTTATTTGCATACTTAAATTTTAGGACTATGGCTTTGGGGTCTTTTTAAACGCCAAAAAAAAATATGTCGGGCAAAACTAGGTATATAATTACTTATTATATTTATTTGACTATCACAACACTATTACTTGAACATGTGCTGCATAATTGCATACTTAAATTTCAGGTCTTTGGCTTTGGAGGGGGGGGGGGGGACGTGTTTTTAACGCCAAATAACAAAACTATGTCGGGCAAAACTAGGTATAGAATTACTTATTATATTTATTTATTTATTTTTTTATTATCACAACGCTATTACTTTAAAATCTGCTGTGAAACTGCAATTGCTTAAATTTCAGGTCTTTAGCTTTGGGGGAGGCCCGGGCCCCCTGTGCCTCTCCCCCCCCCCCCCCCTCTGGGTACGCCACTGGCTGAGAGAAGGAAAACATAATTATTGTCCAGCTTCTTTTCTTATCATAGGCATCTTTTTTATCAAAGCAATGCTAACCAAACCAGTGCAGCCACGCCACAGCTGTAGTAACTTGTCAACTAAAACGAGATTTACATTTTTTTACCTGAAGACCCCCTAGCCATAAAATAAATTTGTATAATAATAATAATAATAATATATATATATCATTATTATTATTATACAGCATTATTTTTACTTTTTATTTATTTATTTTTTATTTTAACCTGTATATGTATAATAATCGTATTTTTTTTTGAGAGTTGAGCCGGCCTAGGGGGGGGCCATGGCCCCCCCCTGCCCCCCCCTGGCTACGCCCATGGTTAGTAGCATGCGTTTTTTACCCACGTTTGGGCTATATAGGAATTCCACGTTTGGAACCAACTTTTCTCGCGTCATGTTATGACAGCCTATCAATTATTCTGAAGCGCGTTTAATTGTGTATTTATTATTTTTATATGGTAATAAAAACATGAAAAGTTGTATTTTTCCCCTGCTGTTTCTTTTTCGTCCTGATCTACACATTGCTGTTATTATGGGATGGGGAATCCGGTCACTTGATACATCTAGTCCAGGGGTTCCCAAAGCTTTTTGGTTGCGTACCACTTAAAATGATTTTTATACAGGAACAACCAGGGCGTTTTTACAGAAGAAAGGGGGTGCGGGGGCCTTCCCACAGAAACATTTTGAGTTTTAAAGGTTCAAAAACGTAGCACTATTCTTTAATACTAAAAGGGTAGGCATATCAATTTTTTTTAATGCAATAACTTTTTTAAATTTAAGTTGCACCAGATACATCGGTGTTTAGACCTACGTTTCAGGTGGAGTTGCAAATATTCTATCCACTCTGCCACATCTGTAATTGTGTTTATTAATGATTTAGTAAAATGGACGGTACGTTGAATTGTACTAGAAAGGGTTAAATAAAATAACAGGATTTTTTATTACGTTAAAAAAATAAATGTGATATTTTGAAGGATTTTAGAGATATGTCACTGAATGCTTTATGCGGTCATTAAGATTTCATGGTTGACGTCAATTATATAATGGCGACATTCTCTCACTCTGCCAAATTATTGATTAGTTCAGAGGGAACTTATCTGATGCAATAAGGTCTATCGTGACATCGGTCTAATGTATTATTTATTTAAACACTTTAACAATATTTTTATTTGTCTTAAATTTTTCACTTTTTAAACGGTAAAGAATATAAAATTTGAGGATAGCGAGGAACAGTCAAAAGTAACAACAATAAATTATTAGATTTATTGACATTATTCTCTTTGCTATTATCCTATCACTTTATGTACTCACACTTTTTTCTTGCTTTTTATTATAGAGAGAAAGTATTGTGATATCACAAAAATATGTTGGTGGATTATTGCACGTGTTTGACCCCCAAAACGTGGATTTTGCATATCGTCTGCGCAGACGCACTAATATATTGGTTCGATTTCGATTAATGGGAAATGAAGTAATTAATTTAGCTCTTAATTTGGAGACAACAACTGGACTCCAAAAACTCTACTTTCATAACTATTTCATAAAAAAACCAATTTGTTTAATTTTAAAAATATATTTCGTAGTCTATTAAAATGTAAATTTAATCATAGTATAGGGTTTCTGGGGAAAAATCTATATCCGAGATATTGATGAAAATAAAATTTGAATTTTCCGAAAATCAAAAATGAAGAGTAAACCATCATGTATTAAATATTATTTAAATGTGTTGTTTGAAGAAGTATTAATGGCTTTAAATTTATTCTTACTATAAATATAAGAAAGTTTTTGAGCTTATATTACATATTTGTTCATTTATAAATGTAATTTATGTATGAGACCAATTTTTAAATTAATATTGTCAACCCCTTTTTTAAATATAAAACTCCATGGAAAACACTCGAAATGATATAATTCCAACCCTATGTACTTGTATATATGTTGGAAAAATGTCGGGTCTTGAATCGAAGAAAACCGGTCCCAAGATAATGTTAATATGTAATGTATAAATAAACTTCCTTATCTTGGTCACTTAGCAAATATCAACAAACCATTTCTTCAAAATCGGATGAGTACTTTTGAAGATTGTCTGCCAATTAGTGTGGCACATAGGTTTCGCGCGTCCTATCGTGTATACTTTTAATGCTGTTACGGTTTTAAAACCCATTTTTGCTTCTAATTTATTTCATTTTCCCTCTCTTTTTGCTCGGAAGCAAATAGAGAAGCATTGAGATTGTTCTAAAGACCGATTTTTTTGATATCTCCAAATTCCAAGATAAAAATCTATTTCAGACATGAAAAAAAATGTTTAGTCTCGTGCGTCTATCTGTCTTTGACGTTCAATTTTTGCGAACTTATAAAAACATCAAAGTATCTTAAAAAATACTCCGTTTTTAATAAAATTCGGATGGTAGGTCTTGATTAGCTCATTGTTGATTCCACTTCCATTTCCAAGTTTTAACCTTCTGCGCCACAATTTGTGTTAGTGAGAGACACCAAGGGATATTCCGTAGGATAGGAACTGTTCCAACATCAGAAATTACGTTGATAAGATATTGACTCTGCATTACACAATCTCCTGGAGTGATATATATATAAATATATTTACCTATATCTTCAAAACTACTCATCTGATTTTTATGAAATTTGGATGGTTTGTCAAAAGTAGCGCGCAGATAACCTCATATTAATTTAACCACCTGCGGTTATTAAATATTGAAAAACTGATTTGTCAGAATTAAATAATAGTATTAAATAAAAGTATCAATTTAGAAAAACTTAAAGAGCGCACACGGTTGAAATTAATATGGGACCAGTTGGTACTTTTAAAGATGAAGGTGTTAATAAATAAATATTTGTGCGCATATTAAAGTGAGACCAATAGGCACAGACGATTAGAACGTATACAAGACCTACAGTAGACTAATTATAACGATTATTAACTAATTATTAACCTACCACACAAATTTCATTAAAATCAGACGAGTAGTTTTTAAGAAATGTTGGTTCGCAAAAAAATGTTTGACTGACCGACACAGAGACAAAGGAAACTAACATGTATAGTAATACTAACATGAAAAATTAACATGTATAAAGTGAAACTAACATGTATGATTTCATCTTCATATAATTAACATTAAACTAAATTTAACTAGAGAGTGTACCTCTTAAGCCTGGTTATACGATGCCAATTGGCAAGACAATTGAAAGAAGCCAGTTGACTGGCATGAAATTACTGGCTTCGTGTAAACGTTTTAGGCCAATTGGCTTGCCAATTGGACTGGCCAGCTATTGTCTCCTGGAGTAGGTTGAGGACAATCAACTGGACCCAGCTATACGAGCTATACGATCTCGGTATTGCCGCGACAATTGGCACCGTGTGAACGATATAGGACAGTTGCGTCGTGCCAATCAAAGAGAAAGTTTCTAAAATTGTGATTCTCTTTCCTTATTATTATCATTTTTCTCTAAAATTAAATCTGTTATTTCGTAGCTCTTTTTTTTAATTTAATCTGTGAGAATGGCTCCAAAGTGGAACGACGAAACAAATTTAAAATTTGTTGAACTATACGTTGAACATAGATGTCTGTGGGATATGCTCGACGATCTATATAAAGATAAAAACGCCCGCCAAACGGCACGGCACTCTTGGATATAGCCGATAAAATGAATATTGAAGGTTTAGTGTGAAATACAACTTTTAGTGAATTAAATACAACTCTTCATAGTAGAAGATGCGTACTCGTCCATTCCTCGACCTCTACTGCCGGGACAATTCAAAACCACGTGTAAACGGTATTTTTTTTTAACTGGACTGGCCAGCGATTGTACCCCAATCCGTGAGGCCAATTGGCCCCGCCAGTTGTCTCGCCAATCGGCGTCGTGTAAACCAGGCTTTAAGGTGGGATTCCTATGCTGCGTCTGACGTGGTGCGTCAGACGCAGAGCCCTGCTACAATATAATTCAATGGGAGGGATCCCTACGGTGCGTCAGCCTCATGCGGCAAACGCTAGGTTGCTCTGGTCGCGCGGCCGTACCGGTTCGAGAGCAGTGTAGACGCAAACGCCAAGGAGAATGGGAATAGTTATATTGTGAAAAAGTGCCGAATATTTAATACTTATTCCATTGTTACTTTTCGAGGTTTTTTTAATCAAATTAGTTATGTCGGATAAAGTACTGTTTAAAGTTGAGGAAGATGAATGGTGGATAGTTGTGTATGACTAGGCATCGCGTGGCTCTATCATTGAAGCGAGCGTAAAGTAATAAATATGTATTGAATATTGAAAAAATAGATAATCATGAATCATGATGAGTTGATAGATAATGGGTATAGTAGTAGTACAGCGGCTAGTAGTAAGGGAACCACCCCGCATTCTTACTATTCCTCTAACCACACCATCTCCTTTTCAATTATTATAAAATGTATCTCTTTGCTACAACACAACTGCTGCATGAATCAAATTGAAATTTTGCATGCCTGATTCAATTGTGCATTAGATGGTGTATATGAAGTTTTATTAAAATCGTTACGTTAGAACGTAAGATATCGGTAAAAAGGTTGTTTTCTCTATTATAAACGTTAAGGTCCGCTTTAATGGTTTTAGCGATCTTTATTAATTCATAGCGGTGTCGCTGTTGGTTTTACTAAAAAATGTTATTTGTAAAAAATGTTCGTCTCATCGAATAGGTAATGATAACATTTTTTCCCGTCCTGAAATCCCAATTTTAAATTTGAAGCTCACGTTTACGCGAGCATTGCGCGCGAACTCTTGGACGGATCACGCTGTCCAACGAACTTGGCCTGAGTATTAGTAAAAGAAAGATGTATAATAAATTTCAACTAAATCGGTCAACTTTTACTCAAGTTATTGTCGGACACGTAAACGTTACACACAGACAGACAGACAGACAGACAAGATGCATATTTCGTTGAATGTAAGAAGCTCGCTTACGCTCGCTTCAATTACAAAATTGTAATCACACACACGATTTTCAATGACTTAGTAAGCATGTACAACGCAACGGGAACAATAGAGAGGCATAACGAAATAACAATAATACAGATTTTTTTAACAGTCCACTAGATTTTTTTTAAATTATAAATGTATAATATACCTAATGTTTAAGTAAAATAAATAATATGGAATTTCTTCTTTGAGAAATAAGTGTCTCAAAACAACCTTCCTCAATCCTTGATTTGAAAATAGGGTTTGCTGCTGCATTACCCTGACTTGGTTGCAATAAAATATCTTCATCTTCAATCTCTTTTAAGTGCAAATAGAAAAGCAAATCACGGACACTCATTATTGTCACCTTTTCACTACTGAGGCCGCAGACCAAATGAACGCATTCATAGGATAACCTATAATCTGCGTCAGCCGTATGCGTCAGCCGCAGCATAGGAATCGCATCTTTATGTACAAGGAGAAAGTGAATTGTTGCTGAATATTTAGTTTAAACATTTTAACTTGTATGATGTAATTTTACTTATTATTACAAAATTAGGGTTCGAAGTGAGTGTATGGTTTAATCCCGAGGGGGGAAAGGTATGTTTGCCATTCACCATCCATCGTGAGGAAAATTAGTAATTGCTTAGATAAAAGTGATATTGTGAACCATAGTGTACGGATGATGGAACACGATGTTCTGACCCTGGTTTACCCATCAGTGCAGTACGTAGTAAAGTGGTGTCTGGTTGACCTTGACCCCTGTGTCGGCTGTTTCACCACAGATAATTTTTAGTAATTAAAATAGAATAATTTATTAATTAATAATAATATTATTTTCGCATCAGGAAATGTCAGCTGTAGAGAAATATAATGAGTCTTGAATCTCAATGATCGATCATTTGTATAGATCCTATTATTAAGAAATTAATATTTGTTAATGATTTGCAACTGATGGAAGATTTAGATGGAAGTTATCCGGGAATAGTGGGTGAATCATCTAGATTTTGATTTAGGATGGAGAAGGTTGAGCGATTTCATTTCATCAAAGGCTGGTTTAGATGTGATGGTATCGGTTGCGAGGAGGTCCTTGTTCTGCGGGTCATCTTCGCTGGACTGAAACCTGACATGCTCAGCTGAGTTTTACCGACTCAATCAGTAAGGTTATCTTGATCTAGTCAATCAAAATGTTTATAATCTTTCTGATACCTCAACATCTGAAACCTTGTGAAGAGGAAACCCGCTACGGACTATTTTTTATTTTAGATCTAAGGTCTTAAAAAGAGATATATAGCATGGACCTACTTTGTAACAACAAGATACTTCAGGTTATATAGAAGGAGTATTTTAGGTTAAATTGTAACATAAAACTTTTATTTGTTTTTAATACATAGTATATATAAATATAAACAAATATTGCGACCGTGAAATTTTTTTTTTTGATATTTCAATGATTTACACGTTTACCTCCAGCGTTCACAATGTTTGGGAGAAAAACATTATGAGCACTCATTAGTCGGAACGTTTGCAAGATTAATAATTTTCTCCGTACTTTTATAATCCTTCTAAAACAATCTTAGTTTGGTTAAGTAACTTACAAACCGTCAGAAGTACAACAGTGTGTCGTGCCTAGTTAAGAAATCAACTTCTAGCTTGACCAGTGGCGTAACTAAGAAATCCGGCGCCCCCCGCAACTTTTCAAAATTCGCCCCCCTGTAGCTTACAAAATTCCTCACGTCCTATTTTGTATTCTTTTAGGATTTTTGCAATTAAAACTTATTATTGTTGAATTCATTTAATTTTCTCCCGTTTCCATCAGTCAAAATTGTTTTGATTTCTTACTTACTTTTTTTATTTGTAACAATAAATTGTTACAATCAACTCGTCACGATTTATCGTAGAAGAAAGAAAGACAATTACATATTATATAGCAAAGACAATCGATGAAGAAAGAGATGGAAGTATGACTTGTTAAGTTTTGAACAAATTTCCTTATCTAGCATAGCTAATACCGGACTAGATAAGATAACTTTTAGCGGTAATATACCCTTATTAGATCTCCTTGCAGTCCAAAATGAAGAAGGGAGAATCAGTCCGATATACTTACCCATAAATATAATTATATGTATAGTGACAGTAGTGACACTTGACTTAGAAACCAAACTGAGCTCAAAACCATAACCCCTCATAACATTCTCACCCAAATTTAAACTCATTATTTGTTTTTATATCTCATTTATTTTTATCTCCCACAAATAATTTTATTAAAACAATTCCGCCCACATAGAGTTTCTTTTAATTTTTATTATTAAATATGATCGTTTACTCGATTTTCGGCGCCCCTTAGAGCAGGCGCCCCCCCGCACCGCGGGGTTGGCGGGGGCGCTATTTACGCCACTGAGCTTGAAGAAAATATAAAACTTATATCATGATGCTGTATAAAGAATGCTGAAAGTAATTACAAAATAAAAATAACTAAACTTAAGTATACTATACCATATATAACTTGGCAGATATAGGACAATTATACAAAATAAACCTGAGCAAGTTATAACAGTCTTATTATTCTGATGAAATTTAAAAATATATTTACTCCTTCTCCTACACCTCTTTAAGTTAAACTAATAGTATTTCTAGAGGGATTTATTTATACCACGCACTATGCTTGAAAGGTATATGAACAATTTTTCTAGCCGTCTAAAAAAAATCCGGACAAGAAGGGTTACCACTTTATTACGTCATTTTTGACTCCTGAATTCTTAATTTTTGTGCTTTTCTAAATGGACATTTTATTTTTAGTTTTGAGTGGGGGAAATTAGGGTTGAAGGGGGGGGGGAATTAAAATTATTTCAATCTCATCTTTGTTAGAGTGCATTAAAAAACGTAAGGTTTCCCTGCCTCTCTATATCAAGACTAAATTTTAATTTTTAACAGTGATGAGTATAGTGTTTTAACACTCCTAAAGTTATCGATTTACGTTAACACCTGCACAGTGCATCTTCACAACAACTAGTAATTTATATCCTTGATAAAAGAGGTTTCAAAGTGACAGTATTGGCCTTCAGGACCTTTCAATGTAGTTATAAAATATCCAATGTAATTGTTTCTTTTCAGTCAATAAACAAAGCAATATGCCAATAATGACCAAATTAACACCTTGATTTATTACCACACTATTCAATTTATTTAAATTGCATTCAACTTCAATTACCTTCCATCATTATCAACATATTAATTAATGAATTATATTACCGTCTTTATTTTGTTTATTTCTTTTCTTAACATTTATTGTTGTTTTATTATTTGAATATTTTTGTTAGTTTGACACTGGAACAGAATATAAATAGATGAGATAAAAATACAACTGTCTTTTCCAGAGGTTTTGTGTAACTTCAATGCCACGCTATTGAAATAAAGAAATATCCTGTCAGAAACTGTGTTTCTTCGCTATTATCTAATATAATATAAATTTTGTGTTTTTGACTACATTAATACATTAGCAACAACACAATAATACAGGGTGGTCCAAAAGTCGCCCACTCCCCTCTTAACTTTTGAACGGTTTGAGATAAATTAATGAAACTTGTGGGATCTCTACCATGCAAAGGGAAGTTTGTTTTCATGCAATCACCCACTAGGGGCAACCACCCACTTTGCCCCCAGGCCACCCAACTTCAAAATTTCAAATTGGAGTGTATATTTTTGATAGCATATTTGGATTCTACAGTGAAAAATAATAAACTTTTACTTGAAACTTTTTTTTCTATTCCCAATATTTTGCCCCCTATAGGCGGGCAAAGATAGCAAAATTACCCTACCGATAATACGTTGTAAAATCTAAACGGTTAGAGATAAATTAATGAAACTTAGGGGATCCGTACTATGTAAAGAGAAGTTTGTTTTCATGCAACCGTGCTGTAGGGGCAACCTCCCATTTTGCCCCCAGACCACCTAACTTCAAAATTTTGCCGTAGAATGTATATTTTTGATAGCAGATTTAGATTCTACGGCAAAAAATAAAAATATTTTACTTCAAACTTTTTTTTCTACCTCTAATATTTTGCCCTCTATAGGGGGGCAAAGGTATAAAAATCGTAGATTTAAGCGCCTGGGGGCAAAATGGAGGTTGCCCCTAGTACGCGAGTTGATGATTAAACACTTCCCTTTACATGGTTCAGATCCCCCAAGTTCCATAACTTTATTTTAAACCGTTTAGATTTTATAACGATCTAAGTGTTATTTTTTTACTATTTCGGAAGGGTTATTTTGCTATCTTTGCCCCCCCTGTAGGGGGCAAAATATTGGAGATAGAAAAAATAGTTTCAAGTAAAATTTTATTATTTTTCACCGTAGAATCCAAATATGCTATCAAAAATATACGCTCCAATTTGAAATTTTGAAGTTGGGTGGCCTGGGGGCAAAGTGGGAGGTTGCCCCTAGTGGGTGATTGCATAAAAACAAACTTCCATTTGCATGGTAGAGATCAGAGATCCCCCAAGTTTCATTAATTTATCTCAAACCGTTCAAAAGTTAAGAGGGGGGGGGGGGGGGGGAGAGACTTTTGGACCACCCTGTATAATTAGAATTAGTCACCAACTCCTTTTTTGTTGTTTGTATACACACACACACACACACACATATAGAATAGAATAGAATAGAATATATTTGTTTTAGATTGTTACAAATCGTACAAATAGGAGTTCATGTGTTTACATCAAAAATACATAATAATAATAATAAGCCACATATATTCTTAATTGAGGTCAACAAGTAATTAGGTAGTATTTATGCGTGAAAGTACAAATAAATCCTTTTAAAAAGACACGAGGATGGAGTTCATATTATGGTGCCACAGTGGACAGATCAGGCTCTTGGTTTATCGTAGTTTTATCGTGTTATTGCTGCTGTATTGTTAAATTTTTGTTTTAGTTATTGCTACCAAGTTTTTATTGACAGTTTGTTATTGTTACTTTTTATCGGGACAATCTAATATAGTTTCAATTAATTTTTTTTTCTAATATATGTGAAAACACATGCTGCTGGTTTCTACTATTTAAATTGAAGATAAGTGCATCATCCCAAGACTATCTTACTGATAATTCGTTAAGGTTGTATCTTCAGCTATTCAAATATAATCTATTCATCGCTTTAGGTGTTGTATTTAATATATTATTTATAGCGAAAAGGTAAAGATTCGTCATAACCTGTTGATTTGTTTATAACTCACGACAAGAAAAAAGTTTTGACGAAGAAGGTATTAGGAAATTGCAAGCAACGTCCGTAGCCCAGTGGTCAAAGGCACTCGCCACTGTTGTCCGATAGTACAATCTATAAATCTCACCGCAGTCCCGGGTTCATTTCCCACCGCATGAACATCTATTTTCTCTGCTTTTATCTCAATTAAAATTCTTTATCACCTGTGAAATATCGTTTATCTCTCAAAGTCCTCTTAAACTGAATTAAACAAATTCGTCGATCTCCTTTTTATCTTTCTCTGTCGCTAATATAAAAAAAGAATTATGGAAGAAAAACTGGAATTAATTGCGAAAAAGTTAGAGAAGCTGGATGTAATCTCACAAGACTTAACAGAAATAAAACGTGATATATCGAAAGTACACACAAATCTGTCTCAAGTCAAAACAGATGTTTCCGAGCTAACAATGGATGTGTCCTCATGTAAATTGATGTGTCAAAAACTTGAAGAGGAAAATGCCATTTTAAGGTGGGAAATCAACCAGCTGAAAGCCAACGAAAGGAACAATAATATATAATATTGTTTAATCTATCTTCAATAAACAATCCCGGAGACATTTACAAGGCTGCCATGTACGTTTTGACCATCCTAATGAAGGCTGAAATACACCAGTGCGACTTGAATTTCATATCTAAGCTTGGAAACAAGCCAAACAGTCCGGCTAAAGTAAAGTTTAACTCCTCTGAGACGAAAAGATACGTCAAATCTCTTGTGGGAAATCTCAAAGGTACCAATATAGGAGTCCAGGATGACTATTCACCAGAAGTTTTATCCACCAGGAAGGAGCTGCTTATTTATATGAGGAAAGCCCGAGGAGACGGACACCAAGCTAAACTTCGTCACGACAAATTAATAGTAAACGGCGAAACCTGGACTTTGGATGAAATCAGACAACAACAATCTACTTCCTGTCCAAGAGCCCACCATGGACAAAATCAATAGCATTTATTATTTTACCATAGGAGCCTTAAAAACCAGATCATTTTTACTCAATGAACAAGAACACTCCAGCTTATAAACCCACCGAAAAATAAATAATGAAATGAATAAACAAACTAATAATTTAAAAATAAATTAAATTAACAAAAGTAAAAATAACAATAATAATATGTTAATTAAATGAACAAATTAAATAAACATAATGAGGTAAAAATCTTCTATAAAAAAAAAAAAAAAAAAAAAAAGGACAGAAATAAAAGAAAAGGACAGAAAGAAAAGAAAAGAAAAGAAAAAAAATCTTACTTTTATTTTTTTATTTTATGCAGGAAGCTTAAATTCAACTTAGTTTATTTTCAATTAACTGAGCGAAGCACTTTTCCTTTTTTTGTTTTTTTTAAGAACCTACGAGAAATTTTATGTGTCTTTTTAGAAGAATTTATTTGTACACACACACACATATATATATATATATATATATATATATATATATATATATATATATATATATATATATATATATATATATATATATATGTATATATGTATATATATATATATATATATATATATATATATATATATATATATATATATATATATATATATATATATATATATATATATTATATGAGAGGGAGACAGAAAGTATTGTATACTTTCTTTTTGTGATTAGGTATACCTATATCTTCAAGAAATCGTTCCCCTGGGTGAAATCGAAAAATTAATGCTCTTCTAAATTTAGAGGCGCTTACCCCTAAAACGGTGAAGAGCTTCGGGCTTGATTCCCTGCCGGGGAGAAATTTACAAAGCAAAATGCTCTGTAAAAATATTTCTAAAATTATGAGTAATAAATAAATGTAATCATGGAAACCCAAAAAACAAATAAATGGAGAACACTGGAAGAAGAAATTATGTATATGAGAAAGTCTATAATGAGACAAAGTTCATTTTAGTTTTATGAGACAGTTTGTTTTATGTACGTTTATAATTATTTATTCAAACTTTTTTTCTTCAAGAAATGATTAAGATTTGTGAATTTTATTTAACTAAAACTACCAACGCTATTTAACACCTACTCACTTGTAAAACAAGATATTTTAGTTTTTTATTTAATTAAGAAAAAGGAGCAATGATTAAACTTTAAAACTGTTTGGCTAATTGCGTTACCTAATAAATTTTAAAATATGCATTTTTGTTGATTGTTCTTTTTTCTTTTTTTGTTGATTGTATCTGCACTTTATTTCCTAGATGCTCATTCCGTAAAAAGTATATAAATATATAGGTATATTCATATAGTAAATTCATTGAAGATGATTTTAAATGAGCCTGTTCATTAAATAAATTAATGAAAAACACCGTTAATGTAATATCACTTTAATGAGGTTTCTTTTTATGCACATAATAAAATTAATTGCAAGAAGATAATGTTGAAAGAATTCTAACTAATGAAGTTTTGGTGTCTGCGCTTATAATATAATTATAATTAAATGTTATAAAAGAAATGCAATGTTACTTGTATTTTGTTCCAACTTCCTTGATATAATAACACTAACAAATTTACATAAATATACATTTAAAAACTAATTCATGGACTATTATTTATACATATACTATCTAGATTCTTGAGCCTCACAGCTGAAGGTGTTAGTTTTAATGAATCTTTTAATATGATAGGTTTATTTACTACCGTAATCATTAAGAATAAGAATATTTGGCCAATGGATCAAATATAATTTGCTGAACTTCCCTACTTAGTAACTGATTTCCACCTCTGCAGAAGCATTTTTAAAAAAATACTTCTTACATACGAGTCCGCAAGACAGTGATACATTTTCATGTTTTCGCGTAAACTACCGACATAAAATGAAATAAAATCGGTAATTTATTCAAGTAATTGATAAAAGTAGATGGAAGATAATTTTTATTCTTATCTACACACCGGCATTGCCACGGCTTGATTACAAAATACTGAATTCGAAGGCGCCGGCCCGCCTTCTACGAATTGTTAATATGCCTTTATACTAGGTAGGCCGAGAGGGCTGAGAGTTGATGGCAACCTCCTGTACTTTCGTTACTCCCTGTCACACGTATAAATATTTTCGAATCGCGGTGGAGGGAGGCCCAATAGCTGGAGACTGGATTACACACCTCCTATAGCTTTTTAACTCCCTGTTATACTTTTCTGAGTTTTTAAGCTAAAAAGTAACGTAACGTTTTTGACTTATGTTCCATAGCCTATACATAAAAATGTCAATAATAACAGTCCAAAAAAGCCGAAGTTTTGTTCAGTAATCATCCTCGTGGTGTATAAGTTATACTTGGGTTAAAATTGGAAATATATTTTATTAATAGATGGAAGTTAAGCATTAGATAATTAGTATTGACTAAATTTCCCTTCTTTTTTACTTTGCTCCATTTTTTCCCTGGAGGATTGAATTTGTTTTTGAAAAAAAGACCCTCTTTGACATACATAAATATTATTTTAGCAATCATCATAACAAATACTATTGCTTTTATATCAGTGTTTCAAATAGTTATATATATGTTAGTTCGAAAACTTGTTTTGATATATTATAAAATGACTAATTCCGCTAAAGTTGTCAGTAGGAAGTTAAATTTTAAATTTCAAGATTATAGTACAATTGGTGGTGGGAGATATCGTTACATTAATTAATGCATATAAATAGCCGCCATTTTGAATCAAGATGGCGTTCGTACAAAATTTCTTATCGAACAAATAGAGGTTAAGAGGAACCTACCTACAAAATTCATGGCAATAAGTTAATTGATTCCAAATATATCGTGATGAGTCAGTGGTATTTAGATTTTACATATTATATAGAATAGATCTTCAGCTAATTTAACATGTTAGGTTTAGTTAAAATTAAAATAAATTATTTCCTGAAATTGTTTTTATAATAAATTATGAATTGTGTCCTTCGTTATAATTTTGATTTAAGCAGAATATGGTGCAGAGAAGAATGAGTTTTTGTTTCCTTTTTTATTTGTCTTCTGTCAAGTTAAATTATTTTACTTTCTTAAATCAATCGACTAAGGGAAGACGCACACAAAAGGTTTTGTTTTAGTGAAAAGCGAAACCGGAAAAGATGTTGTAAAATTAATGTGTTTAAACTCGTTATCCTATAGTGAAGATGTGAGAAGACGAATCAGTTCCACCAATCTTTTTCTATAACTAAATTTGTTTTGTTATTTTAAATACATATTTATTTACATGCAGGCAAATCTCGACTTCGTAAAAAACGACAAATATTCCCCTTTTCCCTCCGACATAAATTCTTTGATTCCAACCTCAACAACCATCCCAATCCTCTCATTATATGTTTATATAATATTTGTACACTCGTTTCGGGAACCATCTAAATTAGTAAGTCGAGATTAATCAGAATTTTCATGTTAGCTGCTTTAGTTATTTTTGTTGACATGTTACTCTATTTTATTGTTAGCTTATTTATTAGTTCTTGACCCGTTATCTTGTTTAATTGTTTCTGTGTTTACTAGTTGACTCGTTATCTGCTTATCTTTTTAGCTTGCCACTTTGTGCTATTTTTAGCCTTTTTGAATTGACTCATCAGCTATTTTTTTCTTGTAAGTTTCTTGGTTCTTTACATATATACTCAATGTTGTGCAAAATATACTCATCGGAGTGTAAAATATCTCACATCTCACCTCAGTGGGAATCGAATCTTCACTGGCCAGATATGGCTTTGATTGGGCCTCAGTTTCAGGTGAATGTAAGTAAGCTGATTAACTTTGACTATCCCCAAAGAACTGACTTACTTTGTAACGTTACAATCCCTGTCGACTCTCCAAGGCTGGAGCATAATATCTGAGTGTTTGTCTAATTCATCTCGAACTACTTAATTGACCAATCATTTATATAATCGAGTAGTGTCCCGACGGTACACATCTCGAAATGATTAATTTGTTATTGCTAAGGTAAGGTAACCGCACATTTATTCCAATAAAAATAAATGTTTTTTTTTTGGTTTGTTGGTCTTTAATTAGATATAATAACCTATCTGAATTAATTTACTTAATTTTACTTTTTTTTAGTCCTAAGGGCTCGTTAAATATAAACGAATAATGACACTCACCTTTTAAATTACACTGTAAAAGTAATGATTGAATATAATTAGAAATACATTTTTATAAACTGTAACCAAATAAACCAATAATTTAACTTACAAACAAAACTTCAATAACCTTTAATCTATTAATTTATCGATTGCAAAAAATCCTATGTTCTACTTTTGATTCAACTTTGAATTGACTAAGACTTGTTCTAACTTGCATAATGAACCATCATACAATAAACACAGACTAGCTGCTGAAGGTAAGAGATTAATTTTGAGGTTAGTACATGCATTGTTTTCTTCTTTAATCTCTTGTCTTTATACCATTTCAATAGACTTAACGATGTTGCATAATGTATCAAGTATAATCGAGACCTGTGTATAGAGAACGATTTAACACTAAACTATTTTATCTATTTAATTTTCAATTTTTAAAACAATCAGTGTCATTTTCACAATGATTGTTTGTTTTGTGTTTCAAGGTAGACACAATATCAAGTAATAAAATGAGATAAGCTACCTGCTTATTATTATTATTGCTTTTACTATAATAGTAATGTAACGCAATTTAATTATTAGATAATCTTTACTTGACATATATTTTTAATGTTTTTATTTTTTCTAAAGTAACAAATTATTTTTATATCTCTTAATTAGCATATGTGCTCCACATAAATAATTAATAGTTGTGCAATATAAGTCTGTTACATTCCAATTATAATGTAATACTAATACTGCTTATCTACTTGACACATATTAATCTTTTCTTTTTTTTATTTAATTAATTTTCTTATTTGTGTATTCATGCTTTTATTTATTTTTTTCCATTTTACCATTTAACTTTTAGTCGCATTTTCCGTTGATTTTGATCCTTAAATATAGTGCATTAAAATACGTAAATTAACCATGTTAATAATTGTTAACACGGTAAAATATCTAGTTTTTTGAAATATTAAACACCACTGAAAATCGAAAACGGATCATGCGAAATCAATCACCTGTCATTATAAAATGTTTAATTTTAATAATACATTAATTAAATAAGATGTTTCGAGATTTATATCCAATGTACTCGTATATGATGAAGTTTTGCCTGTGTTTGTTGCACAGTCTTTTGGATATTATTCTCTTAATAACATTCTGAGCAATTTTGATATCAAAGCAAATTTATTTTTTAATTTATAGTTTTTAAAATGATTTTTTTTCTTATTTTGCTACAGATGGTGAGATTACCACTCTAGAAAAGTTCTTTTGGAGGAAATGATCTTGGAACCTTCTCTTATGGGGACACCGTCTATTGAGGTATGTTTGAATATTTACCTGATCCAACAATTCTTGTTATAGGACTGTGCTTTAATTTTAATCTTGTATATTATCCTTAAAATAAGAATAAATATAAATAATTTAATGTTGAGCATGGTAGCTAGTAAGCCGCGACTTTTTTTTAAATCTATTTTAAAAGAAATATTTTATAGTATATATGAAATAAATATATGGCGTGAAAATTAAAACATTAATCCATATAGATTAAGAGACGTTTCGACCCGAAATCATAAGGTCACCATAAGTCTTTATTTCTAAAATGACAGAATAATCAGTTACATTGATGTCTTATGTTTATATAAGCTAAAAAGCTTAAAAGCTATAAGCTAAAGCTAATTCTGATGACTATTAACAATAACAATTATGATAATATGATTAGTGTTGATGGTAATACTTACAATTTTGCTGTACACAATCACGATACAATCATGTGATCATAATTGTTATTGTTAATTTTCTACAGAATTAGCTTATATAAACATAAGACATCAATGTAACTGATTAATTTGTCATTTTAGAAATAAAAACCGATGATGACCTTATGATTACGGGTCGAAACGTCTCTTAATCAATATGGATTAATGTTTTAATTTTCACACCTAAAGATCCATCAACTATATTTATATAAGAAATATTTTAGCATCTTTATAAATATAACCTTAAAGATAATTATTAATTGTGGATAGTGAGGATCGATCAAAATTAACAGACGAAATGTAGCATTACCGACACTTCGGAAAATGTTATTTTGCTTCTTCTTATATACCTTGAAGAAATACATTTTTGCTTAAATGCACAATTTTTACTTTCACTTTTGACTGATCCTCAATTTTTTCTTAACGTTCTGAGTCGATAATCCTTGTACTTATTAATGATTAATATTTAATTTATTATTTCAATTGTGTACTTGCTTATCTTCTTCTCCCTTTTCCTTCGCCATGTTGCCAGTTACAGCGTCAGGTTGATAGGGTTCCTCTTTAAACTGCGTCTTGTTGGTCTGTGCTACATAGTTTGTATAGCTCTCATCCCTGAACCCGTTTTTCATTTCTTTTTTGCATGCATTTTCCTTTGTCTTTCTCTATACCTCCGTCCTGTTGGCTTCGCTTCCATAAATTAAATTACTTCCAAAAACACACTGCAAATCAAACTAGATAAATCAGTATTGTTTGTTTTATTATATACCTGCATTGATAATATCTATAGAGTGCGTGATAAGCAAGACATTATCGCGTCAAAATGTTGTGGTATGTTTGATAAAATGTTTAGTATTTATAGAGTAATATCAACTATTACTCAATTAGATAGAATCTCCACGTATGGAGGAGTCCGTTATGGTAATTATAAAGGAAGTTTTTTTTATGATGTTAGCCTTAAAGTGAAGTGCAGACTAGCGGAAAACATAATAGTAACGTATGAGTAAGGCATTGCGCTTTTGTATATACTCTGCTGGCTAGAAGTACTTATTATGTAGTACGGGATTTAAACAAGCTACAGGATTAGGTAAGTCACGACAGGAAATCCACTAGCTGGCACTATCAGTCAGTCACTAATCATTTTACAGTTACACTGAGATCACAATGTCACCAAACTCTAATATTAGATATTACTAAGTATTTTTTAATTTGGATTTTGTTCATTGTCTAAAATCTAAAACTATTGTTCTTTAATGGATGTCGTAATGTTCGGTGCTTCGATTCCAGGCGATAAGATGTATTTTTATCTGCATTCTCTTTTAATCGTAAAATGAAAGATCTGCTTCAAATCTCTTGCTTCAGCCGAGAAATTGTGCAGAATTCACTCGTGTTAAATTGAAACTCAATAAATCAAATTGATGAGTTTATACGAGTATCAGTACATTGTTGATGATCACTAGAACTATATTTTGAAGCTTGACTATAGTGAATATTATCTATAGCGTTTTTACTTTTTAATGCAGGTAGAATATAGAGTAGAAAGTATTTTGCAATTTTGACAAATTTAAAGATTTTAAGGTCTTCTGCACTGTTGACAGACATTTATTTTTAAAAAGTGTCTGTTTGCCGACTGTGCAGACGAGTGGAGGGAGCTTAAACTGCTGAAGCGATTTCGCTTAAATTAGTTATGCATCTTTAAAATAATTATAGCCTAAGACGAAAACGAGAAATAAATTTGTCTTATATTTGGCGGCAATTAGCTTGTAAAAACTTTGAAAAATTTCTCAATTTGTCTTTCATATGTTGTTAAATGCAGATTTAACAAAATAAGTCGTTATACTTGGAAAAAATTAGTTTCTTAGGTATAGAATAAATTTAAACGTGACCGTACTGGAAATGGAAAACAGAGAGACTGTGTTGCTGGAAGTGTTGTGGACTATGTTAGTGGAACTTTTGACAGTGGTACGAATAAGTTAAATCGACTAAGCCAATTTCAAACATTAATTAATTACAAAAGTAAATTTGGCAAGGACGTTTAAATAAGGCGAGTACTAATTCTAAACTAAGGATGATTTATGGTGCATCAGTGTTGTAAGTAATTTTTCACAGGAAGGTGGGCGAGGCCACGTGCTGGTAGGGAGGCCTGATGATATCTTGCAGAACCCAAGAAGCTTAGGGGCTCAGCTTGATGGATTCTGTTACATTATAGTTAAGAGTTATTAGTGTGATCCTGAGAGGTTCCTTAATTACATTATTAATGTTCCTTTAACCAGCGTCTCATTAGTCATTTCACCAAAATATTCCTTTATTTTCATGAAATTCGTAAACAGTTTATTTTCTTTCTCTCTTCTCTATTGAAATATAATTAAATTATCGCGGCAGCAGAGTGTAGTTTTTCTCTGTTCAGCCTCCCTTCTATAGCTCTAATTTTTTTCCCTCAAAGGACGCTACATTATATTTAGTCCAGGAAAATAAGGAATAATAGGGGAAATAATTTATAAAGTTTTGAAACTTTGGAAAACACTTTTAAGGGGTGTAGTAGTAAGAAACAGTAAAGTTCCCCCCTCTTGAGGGGGCGCGTACCCCCCTCCCCCCTCCTTAAAGTCCAAAATTTACTTATTTTTCACTTTTTACGCCAAACGGTTAATTTTTTGAAGAGAAGTGTTATTACCAAAATTATTCCTCACATAATTCTGCACAAAAAAGGTCCTATTCATGTTTGAAGTGGGAGAAACCGTTTTCGAGATATTGTAGTTGGATAGAGATAAAACGTATTTTTGCGAACCAAGATATCTAAAAAAACAACACACCCGATTTTAATGAAATTGGGATGGTAGGTTATACTTAGCCCATTGTTGATCCCATATAAGTTTCAACCTTCTGTGCCCATTATTTTATCCTCCACATGCGCACAAACATACATTTATTTAGACCTATATCTTCAAAAGTATTCAACTGATTATTATGAAATTTTCATGGTTTGTCGAAAGTAGCCCGCAGATAGCCTTACATTAATTTCAACCGTCTGCGCTCTTTACATTTTCTAAATTTGTTCCCTTTCTGTCTGTCTGTTGATCAATTTTTGTCTTTCTGTTATGAATTAAAGTATCAATTTATCAAAATATAAAGAGCGCAGACGGTTGGAATTAATTTGGGGATATTTGCAGACTTCTTTCGACAAACCATGAAAATTTCATATTAATCAGTTGAATACTTTTGAAGATATAGGTCTAAATAAATGTATGTTTGTGCCCATGTGGAGGAAAATACTGGGCGCAGAAGGTTGAAACTTATATGGGATCAACAATGGGCTAAGTATAACCTACCATCTCAATTTCATTAAAATCGGATGTGTTGTTTTTTAGATATCTTGGTTCGCAAAAATACGTTTTATCTCTATCCAACTACAATATCTCGAAAACGGTATGTCCAACGGTATTTTTTCAAAACTTTATAAATTATTTTCTCCATTTGCTGTTTTTTTTACTAATTTGCCTGGACTAATTGTGAAGACTTCGAAACAAATCAATAACTATGCTTTCATGAATAAGGATTTAATCCATCACGGCCCCAAATACATTTAATACGATTCGATCCCAGAAAAGACGGAATTATTTTAAGAATTATTTTCATTCAATTTGCTATCCCAATTAAGTTTCTAAAACATCTATAATCTATACTATAGTTTGATAATGTAAAGATAGAATATTAAAACATTAAAAAAAATAATAACATGATTAGAATTTAGTTGATTGAACACGAAGATCTTAAAAAGATCATGGTAAAGAAGAAAATTAAATGAATGATAAAAGAAAAGTGAAGGAAATAAATAGGTTCTCCCTGGAATTGGAGGTCATGCAAAAGAAAATAAAGTATGGTTAAAACAAAATGAGCCAGCTCAAGGTTAAACTCCGACTAATTTAAAAGGAAATTACTAATATCTAAATAATACGTAGAAAAATAAACAAAAATACAACAAAAGGAGATTAGGCAGCTGTGTTGCGTGAAGACTAGGGGAGCTCCTAATAATAATCATTATTAGAGAAACAACGTCTATTGTGATTGTGCTTTAAATAAGGGCAGCGCGAAGTTGTGCTGACAGGTGCCTGTCAATCTTCAGGTTTAATGCTTGTTTCCTATATTTAGCTTTATACTTAGTTACTTAAATTCCGTGGATTGTTATTTTTGATCAGATCGGTTACTTTGTATACATTGTTGATTTTTTTCATTTGGTTCTTTCATACATGAATCCTAGAGTTGACTTATAATTTTTAGAATATATCAGATACGTTGTTCATTGCTGTTTTATTGTTGAGGTCTGTGCGAAATTTCGAGGTATAATAAGTAGTTTCCTACCCCTGGTCTAGACAGCTAAGGTAACCAAAATAAGCTTGAATCATCAAGTTATATCATCTTAAAATTAATTATCAAAATGAACTGAAAATAAACAATACCAGTTCAGTTATTATGCATCGAACCATATTAGAATAGACTCAGTGTTATCTTGATAGGGAATTTTTCTCGAGTTGTGGTAACAATTATTTAATATTAACCGAAATGCTGCCAACTATTTCTATATAATTTTATTATTTCACTATAAAGGTAATCAAGTGATATTAAAATCGTGGGATTTTTTTTTATGTAATATATTTTTTATTTTCCAAAACTTGAATTGTCCTCTAGTTTATTGTTATTACACACAGACATATATATATATATATATATATATATATATATATATATATATATATATATATATATATATATATATATATATATATATATATATATATATTTATTTATATATATATATATATATATATATATATATATATATATTTATATATATATATATATATATATATATATATATATATATTTATATATATATATATATATATATATATATATATATATATATATATATATATATATATATATATATAATACATATATTCCCGAATATATTCTATTCATTGTATAATTTAATATGCTTATATCTAAAGAAAACTGAAGACCTAAAGAATGATACAAATAAAATCTGTAATTTATTTTGTATTATAATTTAAATTAAAAAAAAATATATATTACGAGTTGTCCTTGGTTTAGGAAAAAATACAGCTTTGTTCAAGCAAGAAATTGTCACCAAAAAACAATCATATAATTTATTATTCTACTTCTTAAGTTAATACTTTTTTTACAATCTTATTAAATAAACCATCATAATAATATCGATGAGTAGAGTAGTGAAGGGCTTTTTAAGGAGTGAATAAAATAACAGTTGTTTTATATCATGTTACATCTGAGACGTTTCGACCCTAGAAGGTCATCTTCAGTCAGTTTAATTAATTAATAATGTTTTTAGTAATGTAGGAAGTAAAATTTAGCTGTACATCTGGTTTCGTCATCTATACCTTGTTTCATTTATCTATTATGTTTTGTTATTTATCTTGTTTTGTTATCTACCTTGCTGCTATCAAGAAATGTAATAGAGATCGCGCAAGGTAAAGTCTAGCAGGTATATGTAGACGACATAAAATGGATTAAGACAAACGTATAAATAATGTATATAAGAAATTATAGGTTAATGAAATATCTAATAAATAAAAATGGACACCGCATAATGCTCTTGATAACCAAAATTATCCAAATGTATGCTATCAATCGGTTGACATAGGCCAGATAATATGGATAAAAAATAAATTATTATTATGTATTATATTATGCATGTAATAATGGCTGAATATGTTGTCTAAAGGGAAACCCGACTCTGGGTCCTTATCTAGTTAAGTGAATGCGTTCAAGGAGAACAAGGATTTGAATTGCAGAGGGAAAAATTATTCCTTATTGTTGGCACAGGCCGAACTGACATCACTCTGAACTCAATATCTATATTTAGACATTGATATCATTAATATATAAATACATTCTTACTTTTATTTATTATGTTATATTGAAGACATGAAGTATAAAGTTAGTAGAACTTTCCTGGTTGTTCATAATACATACTCGTTGTATGTTGTAACTAACGATTGTAACACATTTCTTTATTTATATAAGAATCACAATATGTTACAAGGTAGGAAGTAGCTACAATTATTCACTACTGATATTTTAAACTCGTATCCATGGGTTAACGCCCTAATGCTCTAACTATCAAAGTATGCTCAATGAAAGTAGTCATCCGCATGTGGTGTTAGAACTTTGACAAGTAAAATCCAAGGATATGTATTCAATTCCTGAAAAATGTGGAGTGCATTCTTCATTGATCTTTCTCTCTTTTTGTTAAATAAATATACACAACCTCTATATAATGAAATGATTGTTTCATAACAAAATAATTTTAAAATAGTCTGCCAATTATTATTGCACATAGCTTTATCTCGTTCGATAACGTACTTAAATTATGTTTTGCTTTTACAAACCATTAGTGCCTAATTTTTCCCCTCCTTTATATTAAATCTTGTCAACATTTTTTACATGAATAATAGTTATTTATGCACCTAGGGAGTAAAGTAAGCCATTATTCCCTGAGCGAAAAAAGTTGGTTCTTGAGGCGAAGCCGAAGGAACCATGGTCCCTAAATCTCGAGGCGCAGCCGAGGGAATAACTCTAATTAGCTCCCGAGGCGCAGCCGAGGGAGATAAAATTAGCTCCCGAGGCGCAGCCGAGGGAGATAATTATCGCGAGGGGAATAATGGCACTTTACTCACGAGGTACATACAATAGTTTATCTCCAGTAGGAAGAAAATACACATTTTCGTCCATAGCACAGTTTTTATTTATTATTTTAATAAATAACAATAATTATTAGAACTTTTAATAGCAGATATAAGAGATTCAATATTAAAACAAATAAGAATCGGAATTAAACTTAAATAGAAGGTTATTCAGATGCAGGTTATAATGTTGTAAACAAAGATAAACATGGTTAAAAAAGCGCAGTGCCGCCAACCTGATTTCAACAACTTCATTACCATTACATTAGCCATACATTTTCTACTATTTATAAAATTATTAAGTTGCAATCTTTACTTTTTTGCCCTACTTTACTTTTTCGCCCTACTTTTACTTTTTCTCCCTACTTTTTGAGTTCAGGGATGAAAAGACCTGTTTTAGTCCCTCTAAACTAATTCACAATCATAACTTTTTTCCCCTACTGGAGATAAAAGTATTTATGTAGCGAAATTAATATGGGCCCATCTGTTGGCTACATTCGACAAAATATCCAAATTTCTTTAAAATCAGATGAGTACTTTTAAAGATACACGTGTTAATAATAAAACCTTTGTGCGTATGTGAAAAATAAAATAATGGGCGCGCAGAAGGTTAAACTTAAAAGGGACCAACAATCGGCTAATTATGGCCTATACCATATCCAAATTTCATTAAAATCGGAGTAGCTTTAGTCGTTCGTTAGTTTGCAAAAATTGTGGACTGACCGACAGACTGACAAGAAACCAAAAATGTTCCCTCATGTCTGAAATGGATTTCTGTCTTGGAAATTTTGAATTTAGTGGCATTAAAAAATATCGTTCTCCAGAACGATCACTTAGCTTCCGTGTTACTTCGGTAAGCTAGGAAGCGAAAATAGGTGTGTAGAAATTTCGTTATTTATTAAAAAGCTATCTTTTTCCTTGCTATATATACGTAGTATATATAGAGTAGTTTTGGATGGATTTACATTTTTAATATCCTATGAGTCAAATTTAGTGGTTTTTAAAATGTCCGTCTGTCATCTGTAGTCTGTGCATGTGTGTGTAAGCGAGAAGCCTCAAATAATTTTCCAACTTCAATGCAATCTGGCAAACATGTTTAGAAAATGCATCCCCCTGAGGTGACATCGAGAATAAATTTTAGCTATTTAAATAAATATAAATTTGGGATTGTGATTATTATTATATTATTAATAACGATATTATTTGATTGCGCTCAACACCATGAATTGAAAGTTAAACCTTATCTTTATTTAGTAATAATTATCAATTAATAGTAAATGCACTGGCAACTGCAATTTTACGTTGTCAGTATTTCTTCAGTCCTGAACTTGTCTTACACCAATGATTTACAATTTATATTATTGTAAAAGACGAAAACGATCATACAGAAAATCCTTACATGGCCAATGCTAGTAAGTAAGCACTCCTTATATATTTACATAAATCTGTAAGCCAGCGCAAATTTACCCAATAAGGTGCATTATACATACGTTTTATTTGAACAATTTGTGCATTTCATTAACCTCTGACATATTTCTTTTTATGAGACGTATAAAAGACGTATTTTTGCATACTTTTTTCTTCAGATTATGATTACTTTTAAGTGCTAGACCTTTTAATAAGCATTGTCTAAACATTACGACTTAAAATAAATTTTACAATCATTTTTTTAAATTTAGTTGTTTATACAATTCTTCTTGAGTCTATTGTACATACGATAACTCTCCGGTGTATCTAATACGTTTTGTTTAATGTACCAATACATTCAGAGGTACACTTTGAATTTTAACTACTACTTACATTGACGAAAGGCAAGCATGAAAAACCCCTTATGATCTTTTGAACATGTATTTGCCTATTTTGTCTAAACAACTTTATAAATGCAAAGAGGTTTTTTTTTTTTTTTAATTCAATTTGTTTAGAGATGGAAGGATAGAAGACATAAAACTCACAGGAATGTACTTGCATCCAAGTACTTTTAAGGTTTGGTAGATTATGAAGCATATACGTTATTATATTATGAAATAACATTTTTTTTATTTCCACATACTGCTCTATATGAAAATAAAAAAAATATTAACAAATTTAGGCGGAAGACCCAAAAAATTTAAGGGTACTGGTTCGATCCCCCGGGGTCACAATGCTTTTATCGGTAAAGACAAGGTAATTTAAATTTGTTCGGGAAATTTTTATCACCCTATACTAAGGCATTTGCATGAATTATTTAAAAACTTAAGGACTAGCCATAGTAGAGTGGTATGGGGGAGGGGTATATTTTAACGCATAAAACCAATGAGGAATGCAACATTTAAAGAAGAATATATATATATATATATATATATATATATATATATATATATATATATATATATATATATATATATATATATATATATATATATATTTGTAACCTAATCTTTAGGAGCTTTCATTTAATATGTATACACTTTTCATTTAAATATTTTTCTTTCAATTTCTTCATTTTTGAATCAACTCCTATACATTAAATTTATCGAATGGATGAATTTTTTCGATTGGAAAGATCTTGACTGTTGGGGTTTTCCAGTTTTGTCTCCATGGACTCTTAGTCCTGGGCTTCCAATACATCGATAACGTCCTTGTACTTATATTTTGATTTCTTCATTCATCCTTTTTTGTACTGTTTATCATGTCACATTCAGGTTTCTTAATGATAGTACAGTGAATATAATATAAAGTATATGGTGTAGCGGAGCCATTTTTAGGGGAAAAATCTTTCATTTAATGTAAATTTTCACTTCATTTACTGTAAATTTTCACTTCATTTACTGTAAATTGTACTTATTCAAAATAACTAGCAGGTACCCTAATGCCATAAGGATAGAAGTAAAGAGGCCCTTAAAGGTTTATAAAGGACCTTAAAATAGGTGAACTTTAAAAATATATTACCTGAGTCTTTTTTTATTCCTGACCTACTTAGCCAGAGGACTAAGATAGAGGCACTTGGGATTTAAACATTTTCCTTTTAAAATGAAGGTACTTACTTGTACAATTTAAAGTAAATTCCTGTTCATCCCAATATTGTTAATGATTTCTTGGGTACACAGTTACTTATAAAAAGCTAAGTGTATTTTACTAAGTCCTAAGTCCAGAGCCGGCTTAACATACCTATAATCCTGCACAAAGTTATGACAGTTGAAAAGGAAAATCAAGTTGTAAATGAAGTTAAAGGTACCTACTTGTATTCTTATTTTTTTAAATCTCCTCGTTAGAATTCTTTACAATTTCAAAGACCATAAAATACTTTAAAAACTTATTACAATATTTTTTTCCAACAATCTTGGTATTTAGCTAAAAGATTTTATTGTATGTTCTTGAAATATCTGTTTTTTTTTTCTGGACTTATTTGTATTTAATATTTTGTAGGTTTATTTACAAATATACGTCCATGTCTTGTTTATTTTTGGAAGTTTTTATTCATTGTCAAAAAATAAAAACTAGGACTTTTAACTCTTTTTCTTTTTTTTTTAATAAAAAACACTTTTTTCTTCTTTACGTGATGCAAATATTACTCGCACTTACCCAGGGTACAAAATTCTGCTTACCTTCCTTTTTTAAGATAATAGAAAAAAAGGAAAAATATTTTTTCTCTTATTAATTCTTTGTATTTATTTTTCAGTTATATAACAAATGTTTTATGATTTTGACTAACATTATTCTACAGGACTAAAATGTTATATATTATATTATGTAAAGTGAGAGGGGAGGCACCTGAAACATTTGGGGGAAAGGGGGAAAAATCTACATAAAATTGTGAGTTTGCCCATTTCTTTTAGTATTTGCTGCCTTCCCTCCCTTAAATGTTAAATGCTCCTTCACTTTATATAATTTGTAATCTTGTATAGTAATGTCAATCAGTTTTAGAATAAGTCACAAAACATATGATAAATAACTGAGAAATTAATAGAACTGCAAAAAATTATTAAGAGGAAATCAAATTAGATTTTCTTAAAAAATTGATATGAAGTTTTTTGACTAGAATCGAATCCTGCATGGGTCGATTTAATAAAATGATATATATATAGAGGCCTGTGGTTCAAATCCCAGCGCTGGAGTGTATTTTTCTCTGTCTGTTTCCCGTAGTTAATAATAATTATAATTTGATTTAAATTAAAACTTAATCTTTCCGTAGTATGAATACTACAAAAATCGTAAAATATGAATTTCTAATTGATTGTACGAGGTACAGGTACTAATTGGGTACTTTATAATTATAAGCGTTATTTCTCGGTCTAGTTCTATGTCATTAATGATGACTTCTCAGATTTGTGGAAAATTGAAAGCTTAGATTCGGGACAAGGTATCATTAACGTCAGAGGAAATCATTCTCCTGCGTAGCTTAGTTGGTAGAGTGCTATACCGGAAATATAGAGGCCTGTGGTTCAAATCCCAGCGCTGGAGTGTATTTTTCTCTGTCTGTTTCCCGTAGTTAATAATAATTATAATTTGATTTAAATTAAAACTTAATCTTTCCGTAGTATGAATACTACAAAAATCGTAAAATATAAAATGATATAGTGTTAAAAGAGCATCCAATATTTTCAACATGTGCTTTGCTTACCCCTATTTCTAAAATTAGTTTATTTTAAGAGAGTGATGAAAACCAGGATCAAAACTGACAAATATAGTAAAAGCAAGATAATTACTTTTGAAAATAGTCTGCCAATTAGTGTGGCGACATAGCTTCCTTGAATTAATTGTCACATGAGGATAAAGTAATGTTATCCTATGGGGCGTTGAAAGTTACTTAGAACCTGTAGACGAAGACGATTTATTAGCGTTGTTAAATGTATAGAGAAAGTTGAAATTATTATAGGATGGGAACATCTGCGTGTTACTATGCACATTGTCCTAATTTCGTACTTTTATCCTAATTGATGCGTACTTTTAAAAGTGTTAATAATTAATTTTATTAAAACATAATATTTAAAACAAGCTTTTATTCGTATTCTTCTCAGCAAACCCTTTCATTGCTGCCTCCCCCCCCCCCCCCCCCCCCCTAAATGTTAGGTGCTCCTTCATTTTACATAAATTAATACCCATATCATGGACGAGCTTAAAAAATAACTAGTCAGCCATCTTGGGCTGTCCGCCATATTGGATTTAGAATGAAGTCACTTAGCTAACCATGAATTGTCACCTAAACTAAACGTCTATGCAAAATGTCAATTGAATCGGTTGAGGATAATTGTTTTAAAATTCAGTTGCAAGATTTGACCCGAACATACATACGAGTACATACAAACATTGCAAGTAAAATAAAAGCTTGTAAAAAAGTTAGTACTCTTTATTTTTTGCTTCCTAGCTAACAGAAGGTAGCGGAAGCTATGTGATGTTCTGAAGAACGAAATTTTATTGTCTCTGTTTTCAAAAATTCTAAGACAGAAATCCGTTTCAGACATCAGGGAACATTTTTGGTGGTTCCGTATATGTGTATGTCGCTCAATTTTTTGAACCAATGTATCTTAAAAACTACTCGTCCGATTTTAATGGAATGTTTTTAATTAGACCACTGTTGGTCCCATATAAGTTTCAACCTTCTGCACTCCTTTGTTTCTCTTCCACATGCGCACAAACATTCATATATTTACACCTATATCTTCAAAATTACTCATCTGATTTTTACTCATCAAATTCGGATGGTTTGTCAAAAGTAGCCCCAGATTAATTTCAACCGTCTGTGCTCTTTAAATTTTGATAAATTGATACTTTCATTAATGTAAAAAATCAGAATAATGTTGACAGATTTAAAAAACGGGGAGAAATCAAATGAATTAAACAAAAATAGGGTGTAAAAGCTAAATCATCAAGTATAAAAAATAGGATTCGAGGAAGCTATGTGTCACACTAATTGGCAGAGTATGTTTTTACACAATGTTTCGGTAAACTAGGAAGCTTAAAAGTAGAGTTTAACTTACGATTAAAATTAAACCAGATTAAATTAATCTTAGATTAAGTTTAACTATAAATTGAAAATTAGGCTTTAGGTATTGTAGAAATGTCCCGTAAACTGTAAACTAACAGGGATTTATATAATCTTCGGTTAGCTATAAATTGAATTTGAAGTCCAACTAATATTTGCTGGAACCTATACTTTATACATACTTAGGAATTTCAAGATGCCTGTATTCTCATTATTACACAGGTATCAACCTAGAGGAAGCATATTATTAGCAACACGCATATATCTATTATACTAAGGACAAATCTTTTGAACGTATCAAACTGTTCGTATAGTAATTGCTCCACTTGCCTTGTTACGTGCAAAAGTTACAATATACTCGTATATATATATATATATATATATATATATATATATATATATATATATATATATATATATATATATATATATATATATATATATATATATATATATATATATATGTGTGTGTGTGTGTGTGCCCCAAGATAGAGTATTGAAGAAGAATTTTTATTTCTGAGGAAGAAAGTTATTCCTGCTTGTTCTTAAACTTTTAAAAATGATAAACAAAGTCTTTCTTGACTGCCAGTTGCCTAGCTAGGTAGTTATGTTTGGGATAGGTATACTAGGGTGACATTAGAATAATGATTGTATTAGTTTTAGCACTTGGTATTTAATTTTCTTTTTTTTCTCTTTACCATGTATTTTAAAATTTTAAATTATTTAATTTATATGTTAAGTTGTAGTGGAGATGGACTACTTATTAATAGTTTTGACAATTTTTTTATGATAAAAGAAGCTTAGTTAATTTTTATTTTGGATTTCTCCACTGAACTCTTCTCTCCACTGATTTCTCTGGCCTGATGACGTCCCTCAAGGGATGAAATATAGCCAATAGTATGTGAAATAATTTTCGACTAATTTTTATTCACCCTAGCAAGATCCAATACGATAGATAACTATTAATTATAGGGGACTACTACTTATTAGAAATGATAATATAGTCCTTATTTTAATAATATAAAAAAAAAACCTGATAATTTTCGTTGAAGGCTTTAGAAACGAAAGTATAAAGGTTTGTCATTTAAACGCGTGGCCTACAAGATAATAGAAAACCTAGCCACTGATTCCTAGCATGAGCCCCGCGCGGAGTGTGGGGTGAAGGCTAGTATTGTATATGAACATAATAATATTATCAAAATCAAGATAATCCTTTATTGGTGGATTTATCAGTTGTTCCAGGTTGTAAAGAATATAAAACTATTATGAAGTGGGAAGTTGTTATATATTATATCTATTTGTATGTTTTTTTTTGACTTTTGACAAGGTTTTTTCGTATGATTGCAACTCGTCTTAGCTTCTCCATTGTTCCTCAGATAGTACGAATAGAAAAAAATAACACTAAAACTCAATTGTTTTTTGTTTTTTTCCACATAAAGCGGTCCGAAACTGTCCAGACTCCAGACTAGATTGTTTTTGTTTCGTTTGTACCATGAACAGACTTAAACACCAAGGTCGATATTATACCATGAACCATGAATAGGTTTTGAGAATGGAAAGAATCTGTAATTTTACGCAAGGATTCCTGACTTGGAGGGGGGTATTATTGCTTACAAATCGCTTATTCTTCTTTTTTCCCCCATAGTTTTTTCTCTCTTCAATCCAGTGAAGAAGGAAAAAGATTAAAGTTTTTTATTTCATCTTTTATACGGAGGGAAAATCATATTGTATTTTCTTTTTTAAAGGAAAACTAACTTCCTTGATTCATTCAGTTAACTTTAAGAAAAAAAAATAAATAAATTAGTTGGCAAAGATAAACAAAAAAGATAGATAAAAGCTTCATAATTTGATGTACAATTGTTCAATGGAGTACAATAAAATTGAGATGATATACGTCCATTATTTTTTTTTTTTTTTTATAAAAAAGCTTGGAGATTGAAACTTAACAAGCATGCATTGTTGACATGCATAAGAATTACAATTAGACTTACACAAAGAACTGGTGAATTCGACAGTAAGAATGGTAACTTTACTGGCAGGACTCGAATTAGTGGAAGTACACATTGGTAATGACCATTTAAATAATGCATGAGCTAAAAATTGAGGTTTGAGTAAAAAGCTTTTAGTTAAATATTTATTATAAACTAGCTGCATTGCCGTGCTTGGATACGGATTATATAATTTTTCATATTTTTTTAATCTAATAAGTTTATAAATAGTCCAGGAGATAGAGTGCAAAGAAGGGTTTGACTAACATCAAACTAGAATTTTGTGTCTAAGTAAATGATTTGATGCCTTTTAAGAATTAGTGGTCGGCTAAGTTCGTCTGCAGGACATAGCTTAGCAATATAGGCTTTTCAAAAATAGAAACCGGTGGAGAGTGGCCATGTCCCGCCCTTTTTGGTGGACAATGTGATTTTCATGATCCTGGGCACGAAATTAGTTAGTAGACAAAAAATCAAGTTGATGGTAGTTTGTCACTTAATATAGGTAACCTCTTTGATTTGGAGTAATATTTGACTTTCTATACCTAATAAGTGACAAACTATCTATCAAATGGTATCAAATGATTATTGGTCTATACAAACTAAGTTCGTACTCAGGATCATGAAAATCACATTGTCCACCAAAAAGGGCGGGTCATGGCTGCTCTCTACCGGTTTGTTTTTTCAAATGCCTATGCCAAGCTATGTCCCGCGGCAAAAGATCTTCTTCTGGAAAATCTCCTTCTGGACTAAAACTACAGTTCAAGAAATATTAAAAGTCTTTTGGTCAGCAGTAATATCTAGATGCCTTCCATGGCAATATCAAATATAATTTTCAAAATTCCTAATTAATAATAATTGACTGACCGGTCTGTAGGAGCATTTTTAAATATTAGCTATTCATGAAATGCAAAGTAGTAGGTAAAAAGAGAAGGTTATACCCCCCTTTCTAATAAAATCTTTGTTTAAACTTAGCAATTTAATCAAATTATTTGTTATCCCGGGGAAAAGTGAAGTTAGTAAGTTTGTCAATTAAATAAGTTATTGAATACAAATAAATTTGACCCCACTAGAAATTGTGTCCAAATAGGTGTGAAGAGGCACCCAAAATGTTGTTGATGTGTTTTGAAAAAAAAAAAAAAAATATATATATATATATATGTACACTTATTTATTTATTTTATTATTTAAAAAAATTATGTAAATTACTTCTTTATATATATTTGGGAAGGAACTTGTGATGATTTTGATTTATTACTAATAAATGTTTGTTTTTATATCTTAAGAAAAATCTGAGTAGTTAGTTTATTTTATTGGTCTAAGGTTTTGTTATATGAATCCTTGAAACTGCTATTTACAGTAGTACAACCTTATTTCTTATATATTAATACAATTCTTCAAAGTTTAACACTTTAAGACTTAATAAACATAAGGTCAAAGAGATATGACTCATGAATCCACTTAATCTAGCCCAAAATAAAACTAAAAAAAAAAAAAATTGTCAGTCAGTTGATAAACCTAAATAAAACTTTATAATATACCTGGCAATGCTGAATTAATTTAAATCTTTAATGCAAAAATTAAAGAAATAAATTAAATCTTATTATATGCACAATTAATTCATTGTTCAACTGGGATTCAACCAAATCCGACAAAATAGAAACCATAAACAAAAACTGTATTTTCTCGACAAAATAAATCCGTGTTTTAAAAAAGTACGAACATTTTTACCATTTTTGTGGGACTGTAAAAACTGTTGGAAACAAAAACTCCCATCACGAGTAGAAAAATCGAAACAAAATTAAAATCAGGTAGGTAGTATTTTAAAGATCTGAGTCCGTTTAGTTGGAACATCTGTTTTTTCATCTATATGATACATACTTCCAGTACGATTCGTGATGCAGAAGAATTTGAAGCTTTGATATAATATTTTAATAATTGAAAATTGTCCCTAGTGGCTAAGTAACTTAGATGTAATATTGCCAGATGATCCTTTACCAAAATTGCGTCCTGGTAATTCAGAAAATTTCAGGTTCCAGTAAATCAATTTAGGCTTGTATGGTAACAAGAATTAAAGTCAATTCTCTAACCAATTCAACTTCATCAGTTCTTTATCAGCGAATAAAAATTCCTTCCTAGTAATTAACTCTCCTCTTTATTGAAAAAAAACCTGACCCAATATCTTGACTTCGTTCTTTTGTGGGTCTCATTAATTAAAATATCTATTTAAATAAACCAGTCATGCACCATGACTTATATGAGCGAATTTTCAAAGAAATCTGCGTATTATTGGCTTATGATAATAAAGGAAAATTTTGGTTTAGAATTTGGATGGATGAAAAAAAAATTCGTGGACAAAAAATTGGAGTAAAGGGTACAAAAGTCAAAATAGTATATACCCTTCAAGATGCATGACGTTGGAAAGCTCTTTAAGAGTACAGTAATTGTTTTTCTGTACACTTTTGTCATATTTTCATATAAGAGGGGGGTAAAATGGAAAAAACATTTTTTTATGCTATTTTTTTTTATCCTAAATTGTCAAAATTTGACCCCTAAATGGACTCCAAATTCTGGCCAATGAACTCATCCTTTCTTTTGATATTACTGACATTTTAAAATTTGTTTGGATTTTATAAGCATCCTAGGGTGAGATGTCGTCTGGAGTGACACACACATATATACCAACATACATACATATATTCATATAAATAATTAGTGTTAAATTTCAGGAATCGATTAAGAATGGTCTAAAACTGATTTCCATAAATAAATTTTTCTAAAATTTGCATTACAAAAATTTTGAAGCAATTGCAATAGTTAAAATTTCTTTGAAAATTCGCTAAAAAAGCCATTGATTATTATTAAGGTATCGTGGTCGGAAGACATTTTTGGAAAAACTCTCATCTTGAATAGAAACAGAAAAATGAAACAAACAATAGTGAAAAATTATGTCTCTTTTGATGCAACTCTGTTCAAATTCAGTTCTACTTAACAAAAACAAAACACGAAGTAGTTCTGTTTTTTTTTTTTTTTAAACTAAAATGTTTTTAACATGTCCGTTTGGAGGCTTTAAACGTACTTATTAAAAATAAATGTTTAGTGGGTGAGTGTTTACATTTGAAGGGTACACGGGAAAAAGGATGAGAGTCACTTTTTTTGTATTCCGAGAAAAATGGAAAATCAAGTTCACAGACTCCTGGAAAAGCTATTTGTGGTCTTAATCATATTTAATTTGAGAAAAAGACCTTATTTTGGAATTGACAGCAGTTATTATCAAACATATCTAAAATACATTGGACTCTCATCTTTTTCCCGAGGAATTTTTGGTAAAATAGTCTATTGAAACTGGAAAAAACATTTTCTTATTTATTTATTCTTCTTATTATTTTATTTATTTATTTTATTCTCTTATAAAACGATTGTTTCATAATTTATTGTTATAGTTATTTTACATTTAATTATTTATTTTAAAAAAATAAACATTAAAAAAAGGAATAAAAAAAATTTAAGATCATTAAAACTAACACAAAAAAATTAACGACCATTAAACGTATTGCAGTAAAAATATACTCTGTTGATTCTAAATTTATTTTGAAGCACCAAAAAAATCTTGTAAGAAAAGGGCATTTTGATTTGTATAGTAGCTCTAAGAAGCGAGTCCAAGGTAGGGGAACATAGTAGTGGACTCTCATCTTTTTCCCCCTGACTTTTTGGAGCCTCATCTTTCTTCCCCTGTACACCATATTTTTAAACACACATTTGGGTAGGTTTTAATGGTTTTTAGTTCTGTTAGTACACACATTTAGCTACAAGATGGTGGGGCTAACTCAATTTCTACAAAAATGTGACTCTCATCCTTTTTCCCGTGTACCCTTCATTTCGATTTGGATGAAGATAAATTTATTTTTATCAATATCTCGGAAACTAGAAAATATAGTGATTATAGTGAAGTAAGTTGGTGTTATAATGAAGTACTTCCCTCTGTGATAAATTTTCTTTCTTGCCCTAAAGAGGGGAGGGAACGTTATAGGGTGTGGTTAGTAAGACATTAGCGCCAGGTGTCGGTAAAGTAGTAGGCAGTCATCTCACCTTGATTTGAGTTAGATGAATGGGAGTTAAGGTCACCTTTAATAACAATTATAAAAGTTGCTAAGTTAATAACAAATCAGAATAATCAATTTTTCCCAGCCATCACCAATTTAAGAATCGAGTATGTTTTGGTTTACAATATAAAATTGCAATATTTAGTTTATAGTACATATTTATTATTTATTTTTTTCCGATAAAAATTATAACATTTTGTTTTGGTAGATAATTTTATTTTTTTCATTTTGCATCCGTATTAATCGTAGTTTTTGTGACAGTTTTATTTTATTTTTAATGTTTGTTAATTCTAATTAGTAACAAAGTAGTTTGTTTGTTATTGTGTAGGTATGAAAGGAAACAAGGTAAGCAGAAGGCTGCAATTATAGGACTATTAGTATAATATAGACTACTGGTATAGCAGTTTTCAAAATATGCCCGTTCTTAAATATATTGACAGATATAGCGACAGACATACACAAGACCAAAAATTTCCCTACAATTTGAAACGCATTTTAGTTGAAGAAATGTTGGATTAGAGACAAAATAAAAATGCATTCTTCAAAATGGTCTCAAAGTTTCCGCTACCGTCGCTAAGCACGAAAGAAATGAAATTACAAAACTGCTTTTTTTCTTTATCCGGGGGTTTCCAAGTTGAGTCAGAAGGCGGGTAACCCGGAGATATAGACCATGTAGGTGAGTCCATTAAGCAAACCCGAGGGGGGGGGGGGGGGGGTGAATCGGCCACTTCACACATCCACTGATAAGATCATCGATATGAAACATCCTCCCTGGGATTCGAATCATTCATAGGCGTCGTCAGCAGTACATTATTGGGGGGGACACATTCTGGGAGGGGGTCCGGGGGCCCTCCCCCGGAAAATTTTGAAAATAAGACCTCTCAAAACAGCGTTTTTATGCATCTCATAGGTGAAATTTGATTTTAATAATTTTTACATATAAGTCCACTTACAGTGTAGTTCGTTTGGACAAAAGTATGAACACGAGTATTTTTATAAAAAAATAATGCAAACTTAAAAATAGTAATTGTAATACAATAAAAGTTGTGCACCTAATCATTGTAGATTATATAGATCAGTCAATAGACATTATGCAATATTACTTAAAATCTATAATAAACTATAGCATTTAATAATTTTTGTTATGAAAAACAATAAAAACATGTTTTCTTAGAGTGGCCATAATATAGAGTTTAGTCCAGAACGAGATATTGGGTGGTCCAGCTATTGCAGCTCCCAGTCGAAGGGGGGGGGGGGGGGGGGGGAGTCTGTGACATCTAGGAAAATATTAGGAATTTTTTTGGGAAACGTTAGCATTCTTTAGATAAAGTTTTCTGTTTTGACTTCGATTTGTAAATCTGCACCATTTGACCCCCCATTTTCGGACTGTCCGATTTACTTCGTTATTAGGGTTTCATTGGTAAAACCAAAAAAAGAAACCTTTATAGTTTCGTTACTGTGTTTGTCTGTCAGTTTGTCACTCTATGTACGGTTCAAATAACTTTTGAATCAAATGAGATAAAAACTTGAAACTTTCCAGTAATTAAGGCCGTTTTGACGCGCATACAGGAAAAATGTAGCGAACTCAAAATTATCAGCTGTTCAAATCCAAAATGGCGGATAATTCATGTCACGCGAAATTTTTTTTTTTAAATTTTTAGTGGGGTATCAAATGAAACGTATTGAAGAGTAGATTACAAAATATATAACACTTATAGATTGTGTTTAATTTTCCATGCCATTTTGTCAAAAAACATAATCTTGCGTGTCCCCCCCCCCCTCTCTAAAACTACATTTCTTCTGTTACTAAAAATATAAAAAATATGAAAAATGTTAAACGTTATTGATTTTATGCTTTTACAAACCATCATTGTCGATTTTTTCACTCCCGTGATTTTAATCTGTCAAAATTGTTTTGATTTTTTACATGAACTCAAGTATCAATTTAGCAAAAGTTAAAGAGCGCAGATGGTTAAAATTAATCTGGGGACATCTTCAGGTTACTTTCGACTTTTGATAAACTATAAAAGTTTCATACAAGTCAGATAAAAACTTTTGAAGCTATAGGTGTAAATAAATGTATGTTTGTGCATTGTGGAAGAGAAACAAATGACCGCAGAAGGTTGAAACTTATATTAGACCAACAATGAGCTAATTATGGCCTACCATTCAAATTTCATTAAAATCAGACGTGTAGATTTTAAGATATGTTGGTTCGCAAAAAAGGAACCTAAAATGTTCCCTGATATCTATAACGGATTTCTTTGGAATTTTAAAAATCGGATACATAAACTGTTTTTTTCTTTAGAAGAATCACATAGCTTCCGTTACCTTCAGTAAGCTCAGCAGCAATGCATATTTACTGCTATAGGTGGAAATAAATGTGTGTTTGTGTGCATGTGGAAGAGAAACAAATGAGCGCAAAAATTATGAAACTTATATGGGACCAACAATGAGCTAATTATGACCTCCCGCCTCCTATATAAATTTCACTAAAATAGGACGTGTAGTTTTTAAGATATGCTGGTTCCCAAAAATTGACCGACAGACAAACCGATAGACCGAAAGCCAAACAGGGAATCAAAAATTTTCTCTGATGTCTAAAACGGATTTCTGTCTGGGAATTTTTGAAATATGAAACATAAAATATTTTCGTTCTTTGGAACGATCACATAGCTTCCATTACCTTCGGTAAGCTCGGAAATAATACCGAATTAAATCGGTGGGGCATATATGCAGATTTACCCCACACAATAAATAACATATTTGTCATTATTTTGAAAAGGGGTTGGGGGAGGAAACACTAGGTCGTCACACAAAGTATTTGTAATAACTGATAACAGGTTTTGGCTACTTAATAGCCATCTTCAGATTCTAAATTAGTTGTTAACCGTTAACAGTACATAGTATCACTGTGACATACAATGGATAATATTTAATTATTGATAAAATATATGTAGAAAAGTAAATACGGATAAGATAGTTTAAAGTTTCTTTAGGTTAAATTCTTTATTACATCTCAAATATTGGGGGGGACGCGTCCCCCCTGTCCCCCCCGGCGACGACGCCCGAGCGAATCATCGCCAGGGATATTGATGATGACCTTGATTTAAAGCGTAAGTTAGCGAGTGCTTTAACCACTCGGCTACGCCGGTCTCTGATTGAAATGTTTGATTGCCAGATTAGTTGAGAAAATTTTGCATTTGGAGACATAAATAAGTAATTTCGTTTCAGAATGCTCACAATGCTTCCGTTACCTTCTTCACTAAGCTCGGATGCTAAATTTGCAAATTTCGTCAATTTAAATACGTATATAACCTATATAAGTTCCAAGATCAAATTTTCCAAGACAATTACCCTCAGATGAGTAGAATGGAAACGATTATGACTATAGGAATATGGGCAATAGAGTCGCAGACAAAGGTCAATGACAATAAAATTATGGTTATGAAAAGGAAGTGGCAGAATGGGGACAATGACAGTAAAATATTTATTTGAGAATGTTTTTTCCGAGTTGTCTCAAACAAAACATGATTTCTTTATGAAATTCTTTTATATCAAATATATTTTAATACTGGATTATTCTTTGGAATGTATTGATTCATTTGTTAGTGTGAAGAAAGAAAAATGTCGAGTTCCAGAGTAGAGTGTAAACTTTATTGCTCTGCCCTTGAGGTTGAAATAAAAAGGCGGCTCTTTGACGGAACGAAGGAAGCCGGAGGAGGAACGCTCAAGTTGACGTCTAGACGGTGGACTTTGCAAAGCTTAATGCCCTCTGTAGAAACTCTTGAATGTTCCAAGGTCGACGTGTTATGATGGGAAACAGTGGGCTCGCATTGTGACTGACCTCACCTCGTACTCCTGGCCTACTCTTCCTTTTTCTTTTTACGCTTTGCATATCATTAACCCTTCGTCACACGCAATCTTCCTTGTTCATCAATCTGGTACGGAGTCACCAAATAAAGCCATTCTTGAATAACAAGGAAATGAAAACAATATGGAATGAGATGAGTATGTTTTAGAGATAAACTTTTTTTTTTTTATAACATTATCACCTATATTTTTAAGTGCTCATCTGATGTTTGCCGATTAATTAAAAGTAGCCCGCAGATGGTCCCGTATTAATTTCAACCTTTTTCGAACATTTAACCATATTATTATAATTTAATTTTCATATAAATAAATTTATACATTTTTTTAATACTCACGTCCAAATATTTAAGTAACATCTTTATATTGAACTCTGTTTAAACCTTCTATGCTCTCATTGCTTCCTCTCCCGCAGTTCATAAACCTTTCTTTTTATTGTTAACTTTTTTTTTTAAAAGTATATGCATCCGATTCTGATGAAATTTCAATACTGTGTCGAAAGTATCCCACAGATTGTCCCATATTAATTTCAAACTTCTGAGCTCATTTAATATTAAATAAAATCAAATTATAATTATTATTAACTACGGGAAACAGACAGTGAAAAATACACTCCAGCGCCGGGATTTGAACGACGGGTCTCCTGCATCCGAAAGTCAGATTTTAACATTTTCATTGAATTATTCGTTTCAATATATACTGAGTCCAAATAGGTATTTTTCATGTTATCTTTTTTTAATCGGCCTTTACAGATCAAGTATTCTAAGCTAATTAGTCAATTTCAGTGGAATTTTTATAATTTATTTAATCATTAAATAAAAATCATACTTCGAGGCGAAATTACAAAATTAATTTAAGCTTTTGATGAAAGACACATTGTGTTTAATCTTAAAATCTGCTTTTTTCTATACTTTTAAATTTAATATAAGATACTTAATAAAGAAGTGAATCTTAGATGTTTAAGTTTATTTGAAGTTTAAAATAAAAAATATATTCACATATAATTTAAAACCATAGTAATGTCTTACGTATAATTTATTATTTATCAATACTTAAAAAAACAATTATTTCAGACAAAATGACAAATTACTATTTTTTATAGTTTTATCTATCATTATCTGAGTAATTAAAAGAAAAGTCTTAATTAATGTATAAAGCATTACATAATGATGATGATATACATATATATATATATATATATATATATATATATATATATATATATATATATATATATATATATATATATATATATATATTACGTAATATACATTTTTTTTTACTATAAATTCAAATATAGGCTATTTTGAAAAAGCTATGAATAGATAGACTTTAATAGTTTTATTTTTGTTTTTATGTCGTCCCTGAAGATAAAATATGTAATGAAGACTTTTTATAATAGTAAAAACTAATTATAAAAAAAAATAATAAAATACCCTTCTACAATGAATAAAACAGATGTTATAGATGGTTCATTTTAAATATTTCACTTTTTTATTACTGGTCTTATTATGATCTAACTTAGTGGAGGTAATTTAATTTAATTATTAATTAATTATGTCTTAATTTGTTATCAATAAAGTTAATTATCATACGTAATGTTATATAATAAATTAATATTAAGGAAAATTACAGTTGAAATTTAAAGTAATTTTTTTACATTTCTGAGGAATTATTTTGCAATAAAGGTTCACGATTGGTAAAAAATACTTTCGCATATTCCTTTCCTCATATTTTTATTGTGGTTGCACTTGTTATGGACTTATTTTTATTTTGTTCACTATCGACTCTATGTTCGTAATGCATTTTATTGATATTTATATTGACTAATTTTGGCAATTTTAATAATATTTTAGTCGTGATATTATGCAGAAATCTTTGCTTCTCTTGCATGTATTAAGTTTTTATCCTGATTAATATTAGAACCCATGTTTACTTTTTATGTTCGTAGTAGGTATAGAGTGAAGGTACTGTAATGACGTAAAAGATATTATTTAAAAAAGTACAGGGTGGGGCAAAAGATATGAATCGGGTTAAAAGGGATGTAGAACAAAAACAACATTAATATGGCATTAATGTTGCATGGCGGCCGTCAGCCGCGATGCATTCTTGAAGGCAATTCCGGAAGTTTTTAACCGCTTTTCGGCACATTGGGATGGGTATAGCCGTAACTTCCTCCCTGATTCTTTCCTTAAGTTCTTCCAGGGAGTGTGGACTATGATTAAATATTTTTTCCTTTAGGTATCCCCAAAGAAAAAAAAGTTACAAATACTCAAGTCTGGTGAGCGGGCAGGCCACTCCACGTCACCCCTCACAGAGACCAGGTGCCGGGGCAACATTTGCCTTAATCTCGCCATTGCAAATCTAGCTGTGTGGAATGTAGCCCCGTCCTGAACCAGATGTCTCCTAAATTATTTGCCTCACTCAATTCTTCCAGTTCAGATTAAAAAAACTCTTCCAACATTTACACATAATGCTCAACGGTGATAGTGACGGTGCGTTCATTATCCTCGAATAAGTAAGGCCCCAAAACCCCAAATTGGGATACTGCACACCATACATTCACTTTAGGGGAGTGGAGCGGTCTCTGGTGAATTTCCCTTGGGTTTTCACTAGCCCAATAGCGAAAATTCAAACTAAAAGAAACTGGATTCTAAAAATTAGATAGATAGATTCTAAAAAAATGAGATAGTCTAAAATTCTAGCTAAAAAAACTAAATTCTCCCACTGACATAATGAGGCCCCTCCCCTCTTCCCCCCACCACCTCACGCCGAGCGCTGGACGTTCAAAACCGATATCTTTTGCCCCACACTGTATTACTATTATTAGTCCAGGAAATGAAGCACTTTGGCTCCAATTTTTCCGTCCTACATCGATTTACTTGAAATTTTGACAGTAGGTAGGAAATAGCCCAAGGATCATAATATATATCATGCCGAGAAGCGCTTTTATCCTGGGGGTGGTTGCCACTCCATCTCGTGAGGTGGAATTTTTTTATTACATTATAACCATAGGAATCGATAGAAAAACTAATTCTAAGTAAACAATGTTCTATAGAAAATAATCCTACCGTGGGTGTCCGCAAGCCAAGAGATTTTCCATTGGAAATTTGTAGTTCAATGTTGTGTTTTCAATGTGTTTCAATGTTTTAGTTAGATTAGGGTTTTTATAATCATGCTTAGTTAAACATAATAGTAGTAGTTTCAAAGAGGTTTAAACTGCACAACATTGAACTACAAATTTCCAATGGAAATAGGATTATTTTAAATCTTTGGTGACTCATCAGGAGGGGTTAATGAGATCATAAAGATCCCATTTTCAATAGGAATCCTCATCTCAACGAACTTGATTTTTTCGGTGTAAGTTTTACTTTGATACGTCAATTCGTTCAAGAGCTATCGTGCTTACAAGAAATCCACAAGAAGTTGTTGTTATTACTATTATTGTTATTATTAAATTATTATTCGAATCGGTATGGTAACTCATTTTTTGGATTCAGGACCCTAAAAAACATATGAAGCGATACCTCACTTGATTTTTGTATTTTTTGTAATCTTTGCTGACTCATCAGGAGGGGTTATTGACGTCATAAAGATCTCATTTTTTATGGGGATCCTCATCTCAACGAGCTTGATTTTTCGGTGCAAGTTTTATTTTGATACGTCAATTCGTTCAAGAGCTATCGTGCTTACAAGAAATCCACAAGAAATTGTTGTTATTACTATTATTATTATTAAATTATTGTTCGAATTGCTATGGTAACTCATTTTTTGGATTTAGGACCCTAAAAAACATAAGAAGCGATACCTCACTTGAATTTTTAATTTTTTTAAAACCTTTGGTGACTCATCAGGAGGGGTTAATGATGTCATAAAGATCTTATTTTTTATGGGGATCCTCATCTCAACGAGCTTGATTTTTCGGTGCAAGTTTTATTTTGATACGTCAATTCGTTCGAGAGCTATCGTGCTTACAAGAAATCCACAAGAAATTGTTGTTATTACTATTATTATTAAATTATTATTCGAATTGCTATGGTAACTAATTTTTTGGATTCAGGACCCTAAAAAACATATGAAGCGATACCTCACTTGATTTTTTGTATTTTTTGTAATCTTTGCTGACTGCCATAAAATCCGCTAGAAATACATATACCTATATATATATATATATATATACTAGCTGACCCGGCAAACGTTGTTTTGCCATATAAAATATTTCTAGAGAATAATTTGGTAGTTAATAAAAAATAACTAACTTACTTTTAGTGTGTGGGGACGTGATCTATGACTGAGGAATGGAGCGCTGTGAACAATGACAGCCTATCAAAATAATAATAGACCAAGCATATATTAATTAATAATTAATTTTACTTTATTAACTTAAGTAGTATATATTTAAAATTATATCTCTTATAAGTCATACATACATTAAAAAATGTTATCCATATTTGCTATTACTAATTATGATAATTTAAAAAAATCAATATCTATCTCTAAGTGCAATGGATTGTATGATATTATATTTAATAATTTAATAATAATAATAATTTAATAATTTATAAATTTAAAATGGAATCCCTACTCCGTGCTGATTGCTGGGTAAGAAGTGACGCCAGTAGACGCCTGGCGGGGATAACTACTGGTCGATTGATAATTGATCAGTTATCCACCACTAAGAGTTGAAGATTATTAAAGTACAAATATGGCTATTAACAAATGGGGGTTGGTGGTAAAAAGGTAAAATTTTAAGAATATAATTATTTTTTAATGCCAAATAATAATAAAAAAAATGTTGTCCAAAAAATAGAAAAATCAGGTGGTCCACTCTTACCACTTAGGGCTATAAAAAATAGTTTATCTACGATTGATACGAAATATAAACATTATATCTCTGTTTAGATGCGTAGAAAGTGATTATTTACGTACTTGTATTCATTGCACATGCGCGTCTCATGGTTCTGTAGAATTCCTCTTCTTTACCACGCTAGCGCGGTAAAAAAGAGGAATTCTTCAGCTTTACGCACGATTAGCGAGTTTGTTTACATTTAACAAAACTAATTTGCTATTATTTTATTAAAGTAACTGTTTATATCGAGTTTTTAGTGAAAAACAATGAATGAATCAAGTGGCTTTGACGAAAATGTAGAGAATAATACTCCTCCAGAAATAATTAATTCGGAAAAAAATACAACTCAAGAATAATGCCATCTTTATCAAGAGAAGAAATACGAACTTACATACAGCAAGTTTATTTTTTTCTGTATTTATTATTTAAATAAAACAATCGTAGATAAAGTACGGTACGCAACTCGTGGGAAAACGGCATTTTGCATTGCTCGTGTGGTTTTACTACCCTCGCTGTCGCTCGGGTGCTAACTCCACACTCGCATGAAAAATGCTACTTTCTACTCTCGACGCGTAATGTACTATTACGACCTATTCTCAGACCTACCGAATGTACACAAAAAAGTTCTGTTCTAGCCTGACCCGCCAGACGTTGTTTTGCCATATAAAATATTTGCCATATAAGCTGGGTGAAAAGTGAACCCGGAAGACGCCTGGCGGGGATAACTGATCGATTGATAATAATAATTACAATAACCGAAAAATTAATTAAATAACCGAGCAAACAGCAATAATTTTTACATTTTTGTCTAATTGTTATCTAATGTTATCTAATTGTTATTATTAGTTTTGTTATTTAATTGTTAATTTAAATTTTGAATATTAATTTGAGTATTTATTTATTCTCTTTCATAGTTATTTATTAAATTTTAATCATTTGCTGTTTCTTAGATGTATTGAGTAGCTTTTTTTCTAGTCATTTATTAGTACTTTTATGGAAATTTTTTGTTATTTTATTTATGTATTTTATGTACATGTTTATTCAAGAGTGCCTCTCCTGTGGCCCTGCTGTCAGAGGACTCTTTTTTTTTAAATAAAAATAAAAATAATAAATAAATAAAAATTGATAAGTTATGGATCACTGAAAATTAAAGATTATTACAGTTATAATATCACTATTAAAAAAATGGAGGTTGGTTGGAGGTAGAAGGGTGAAAATTAGGGGTTATATGTAAACTCCCCGTTAAAATTAACGCACCACTTTTATATGCTTACACAAAAGTCGTTCATTTAGGATCTTTTTTCTATTGTTTTCACCTCGGGCAGACCTATTTCGCCTCTGTCGATCATCTCCACACTCCTGGAACCACCGAAAAGCTCTGAGATTGTAGTGAGATGCACTCTTAGTCGACCACCAACCTTTTGAGAACAGCCTTTCTTAAACCATCACTACGGGCTTAATCGCTTTCTCCATAGTTAAATTAGGAGGTCTAATCTTGTTGACACAACCAAACATCTGTATTATGAATAACTACGTGAGAGCTCTCATTTAATCAACTGCAAATAACAATGAATCATATATGATGATGATTAAATATAATTAATTTATGATATATAATTAATGATGATGATTAAATATGATTAACGATGATAATTACATATGAGATGATGATTAATGATGATTATTAATGAATACTTAAACATCAGTATAAATTAGAGATAGTCTAAACAGAGAAAAATATAAAGGTGGTGCGTTAATTTTGACGGGGAGTGTATTTTTAATCCACTGAGTGTTGAAGATTATTACAGAACTAATAAGTATTTTTTAGTACCAAATCATAAAATAATAAAATTAAAAAACTTTGGCCAAAAAATTCAAAAAATAAAATTTTGGGGGGTCCCGCCTCATCATATGATTAACGATGATAATTACATATGAGATGATGATTAATGATGATTATTAATGAATCATTAAACATCAGTATAAATTAGAGATAGTCCAACAGAGAAATATAAAGGTGGTGCGTTAATTTTGACGGGGAGTGTATTTTTAATCCACTGAGTGTTGAAGATTATTACAGAACTAATATCGCTATTAAAAATGGAGGTTGGTGGTAAAAATTTAGTATAACGGTGGTAAAAAAAGGGTAAAAATTTAGGGTTATAAGCATTTTTTAATGCCAAATCATAAAAAAAATTAAATTAAAACATTTTGTCCAAAAAATAAAAACTAATTTTTGTATTAGGGGGGGGGGGGGGGGGGGGGGGCCTTGTTACTTAGGGGTGGTAAAAGGGTAAACATTAAGGGTTATAAGTATTTTTTAATGCCAAATCATAAAAAAATAAAATTTAAAAATTTTGTGCAAAAAATTAAAAAAATAAAATTTTGGGGGGCCTCCCTCATCACTTAGTGGTGGTAAAAAGGTAAAAATTAAGGGTTATAAGTATTTTTTAATGCCAAATCATTAAATAATAAAATTTAAAAAAATTGGCCAAAAAATTGAGAAAATTTAACTTTTGGGGGGGCCTCCCTCATCACTTAGGGACGGTAAAAAGGTAAGAATTGAGGGTTATAAGTATTTTTTATTATCAAATCATAAAATAATAAAATTAAAAAAATGAGCCCAAAAAATTAAGAAAATTAAATTTTGGGGGGCCCCCCCTCATCACTGAGTGGTGGTAGAAAGGTAAAAATTTAGGGTTATAAGTATTTTTTAATGCCAAATCTATAAAAAATAAAATAATTTTTTATTGTCTAAAAAATCAAAAAATAAAATTTTGGGGGGGCCCCCCTTATCACTTAGGGGCATAAAAAATAGATAACATCCTATTCTCAGACCTACCGATCAATACAAAAAAAAATCATCAAAATCGGTCCAGCCGTTTCGGAGGAGTTCGGGATCAAACACCGTGGCCGAGAATTTTATATATATAGATATATATATATATATATATATATATATATATATATATATATATATATATATATATATATATATATATATATATATATATATATATATATATATATAAAGTTTTGTAAAACCTATTTTTTCGTGATCAGGGACCCATGAAACGTATTTTGGCCATAGTCCCGGCTCAAACTCCCGCCATGCCAGTGGCTCTATTAGCAAATTTTTTCCAATGGAAATTCGCTAAAAGACCCGACGTAAGAGAACATGCCGAGATTTTTTATAGTAGTACTGCTAAACCCGCAGAAATGTTAAAATCCGGCAGGTACTGTGCAATAGTATTGTACGGAACTGCCAAAGACATGCATCAAAAAAATTAAAGATTTGAAAACTTTTCTCGAGCAGATGCGCTATGAATCTTTCATTAAAGCTGCAACGAAAAACAGTGCCATAAAACTGTCACCTCTTTCGCCTACTGTTAATGCCTTAGATGAGCACTCAAAAAGAAGTTAATATCAAATCAAATCCAACAGGGGCTTGGAAACGAAAGCATTCAGCCAACAGATTGGGGATGGTTATCTTAAAGAAGGGTTCATTTCACCCCATTAGAATGAACAAACAGCCTGCACCAGAAGAACTTCTGAAAATGATTTTTTGTCAATGCAAAAAAAGGGTGCGGCGTTTCATGTGGTTGCAGAAAAGTAGGATTTTATTGCAATTCGACTTGTTCTGGGTGCTCTGGGTGAGGATTGCAATAACAGTGCACCAGTAGCAGAAGACCACGACAATGATATTATACTATAAATGAAGACATTAAAAAAACTTATTTTTGTCTGTGTTTATATAAGTATTATTTTTATGCAGTGTATTTTTGTGTTAATAAACTTTTGTATGTAATTTTACTTTTTTCCTATTTATATCTATTACAGTAGTTTATAATTGCAATGTTGCAAGGGGTGGTTTTTAAGGGTTGAAAATTTGCAAACTAATGATATTGATAATATTTTAGGCAGTAACATTTTTAATCAAAAAAATCTCTTAAGCAATTCATTTTTTTTGAGTAGATATTTTTTTTAATTAAGCTACAATAGGGGTTGATTTATGCGGGTTGAACAGTTACAACATGAAATTAGTGCATTAAGCAACAGCATTCTCAAATTAAATCAATGTGATAAATTAATCAATTTTTTAGGGTAAATAATTTATTTTTTTTACATTGCGCTCTAACAAGGGTTGATTTTCAAGGGTTGATATATTTTGAAATTGTGTTCCAAAGCATAAAACAATCATTATTCAACTAATTCAAACTAAATTTTACCCATCTTAAGCTTTAAATGTTACTTTATAAGTTTTGATAAATAGGGGTAGTTTTCACCCCTAATAGATTAACAGAGCCCTCTAACGCATAAATAGAATTTGAAGTAGAGGGTAAGATGAGCCTAATTCCAATTTTTTTTTTGAAAAAATTGCGAGGTTTTGCCATTTTTGAGCTTTTTTTACTGGACTTTTTTTTACTTTTTCTACTGAACCAATACATGGTTCGAGATTGTCCGACCAAATTTTTATTTTGACAGTCCTCGTTTCCATATTTGTTCGGCATTTTACCTGTATTTAAATAGATCAAATATACCAATATTTAATTCAACTTTCAGATATCTTCACCTCTCTTCCATGTATTTAGTTTTATTCTTTACATTTCCATATCTAATGTACATTATAATTTACATTTCCATATCTAATGTACATTATAATTTACATTTCCATATTTAAAGACCCATTTCCTTTTTATTTTTCGACAAATTTGAAGACTTCTTTTAATCTAAATGTATGACTCGTCAGCATAATTGCTAATCTGCCTCAATCTAAACGAGATATTATCTCTGTTATCAACTTTCCTAATAACTGTATGTATTTAGTAGTTCACTACTCGCCTGAAACTTAGCTACAGCTACAAACCGACATTCTGGTGAGTTAGAGTTAGAATATCAGAGTGGTGAGACATGTTTCACAATAATGATTACATCGAGTAGATGAGTAAGTTGGATCCCCTGTCCTGATCGGGACGTTAAAGAGCAGCAAAAAAAAACCCAATTTACTAATAGTTATGTTATTTCTATTCTCTGAAAACTAGTCATGGCTCGATTAAATGATTTAAATTTTTTGTGTCCGAGCTTTGTTCCTTTAACATAAATTATATTACGCTTACTTAACCACATGGCTTCATAAATGTTATTACCATTAACTGTATTTATATATATTTAACTATTTTTTTTACTTCATTCAGTAGAAAATACTTGACTCTCCAAAAAAAAGCTGATGTAATAATAAACAAATATCAAGTACAATCACAGTGGAGTATATAAGTTGTAAGAAGTCTTAGTTATCTTAGGTATCCAGATTTCTCTTTTGTAATAAATTTATTTCAGTAACAGAGTTGGAATGTGGTGGCAGCTTTAACATTGACTCTATGTTTGAAATACCACCAAATCATATGAATGTACATTTAAATGTACATTCATATGATTTGGTACAAAAGAGAAATCTGGATACCAAAGATAACTAAGACTTCTTACAACTTATATACTCCACTGTGATTGTACTTGATATTTGTTTATTATTACATCAGCTTTTTTTTCTTTTGGAGAGTCAAGTATTTTCTACTGAATGAAGTAAAAAAATATTTAAATATATATAAATACAGTTAATGGTAATAACATTTATGAAATTGCTGGTAATTAAAATAAAATTAACTAAATTAAAATAAAATTGCTGGTTGAACGGCATCAATACAACTCAACTCTCCACTTTCAGTCGTCCAATAAATTATGAATGATGACCACTAGAGGTTAAAAGCAAAGTGGATAGTGTGCAATAAAGTTAATTATTGTAAAAATACGTACGTATTTATTCCTTATAAACAACATATTATTTAAAATATAATTATTCATTTGACATAATATAATTTAATATATATTATATTATAGACTCTTATTATTATTATATAAATTTAAATGCAACTATTTTTTCACCACTAACTATTTTAAGGGTTTCGAGGTCATCCTAGAAGTCCTTATGCTTTTGGTAGTTTGTCCGTCCGTCCGTCGCATCTTGGAGTATATCTCCCGACCTACTAAAGCTATAGACTTGAAATTTGGTATACAAGTTAAACTTTTTTGCCCAAAAACAGAAAAACTATTGCGACCTTAAACATTTAAAATTTCTGCGATCTGCGATCAATTGCGAGTAGATCGAAATATTTTATATTTTTTGTAATTTTCAAGTTGGGTATCACTTTAAAGGTATTGAAATGTAGATTACAAATATATATCGCGTTTACGAAATGGCGGCCATTTTGCCCCCCATAAATTAAAACAAACCCAAAATGTACCCCCCTTGCACTACCCCATTAGGATAGGTCTAAAAATAAGACAAAAATACATAGATATACATCTCTGTGGTCCAATGAAATTTAATGGAGTAGATCTAAAAAAGTCAAATTTTATCAATTTTAGAGAGCCGAAACTCCGGAGCCCCAAAATTAATATTATTTGAAAATTCAAAGTTGGGTATTATTTTAAAGGTATTGAAATTTGGTGACAAAGATGTATCGTGTTTCCAAAATAGCGGTCATTTTACCCCTTTATATAACCAAATAAGTGCATAGTGCATACCGAAGATACTGTAGGATAAAGTATCTTCTTACTATGGGATCTAAAATATACTATATATAGGATAATATATGCACACCTTGTTTCTTAAAAGTGAAACTTTTTATACATATATTTGCTAAAAAAAAAAAAATGTATTTATGAATTCTTATGACCGAAGAAACCCTTTTAGTAAATTGCTGGCAAGTACTTTACGGGATTTTTTTAAATTTATTTATTTGCTGTTTTCTTATCTTTATGTATTTCTTTTATATCTTTTTATACAAGTTCGTAGCCAGGTCAGAATTATCCCCCCCCCCCCACCCTCCAATGTTGTGAACTCATGTTATCGCAAAATTAGTAATCTTAAACACTATAAAATCATTTTTCTGTAAATAAAAGTCAGCTTTAGTAATTATTTTAATTGTTATTGTAACACTTGAATTGCCACTGTTAATTGTAACTCAAGGTTATGAATTGCGATTTTATTAATAAATTTCTTCAGATTTGAAAAAGAGTAAAATATTTATATTGATGTAATGAACATCATGATAAAATGCGAGAATGGTTGCCTCGCCTTTAACATGTCTTAAGTTATTGCGATGCATGTATATGAATTTATGTATAAATAAATTATGAAATATGTATAACGATGTAGTTTAAAGTGTTTAGTATTTAATCAAATACTTGCAAAAGTTTTTTCTAAGGATTTAAAAAAAAAAACAAAAAAATGTATGAATAGTGAAAGCTTCAATCAATATGAAAAATGTACAGCCTTTCCACTGAAATTAACACAAACCCGGTTTACCATCGAAGAATTCAGTCTGATTTAAACCTCTGTCTCGATTCTTGCTGACTGTTTTAAATTTCTACTTGTCTAATTAAATATGACCACTATTAGTTGAAAGCCGGCTATGTGCAATTTATTTAGGTGTAGGAAAGAGACGTATTAATTTATTCTTTATCGTGTCACTTCACTGCTGGTCTCTACATAAGAGCGTGTACAAATTTCTAAATATATATAAACTTAAAGTTAGTCCCTTTTTCCACCAGACCAAAGTAACCACAACTCGACTTTTTGCGACAGTTGAATGAAAATCGTGTTCCACATTCTCCTTTCTCTGACGCAACTCTTCAAAAGCTGGCGATCAACTCAAAAATTTTGTTTTTCCGTGGTAGGCCGTGAAATAGTAACTTTAGAGCCTAAAAAACATAGCTAAAATCCATTTTTTCATTACGTGGACTTAAAAAATCTTTTTATTACTCCTAGCTGTAAAGAAAAAATCTTTTACGTCCTAGGCACTAAAAGATTTTTTCTTTACGGCGGGTAGTTGTCAAAACTTCCGTTAGTAGTGCTGCAGTCTTTGTAGAAATGCTTCTAGTACGATAAAAATCCGCTAGATGTCAATGCGTTTTGTTTATCTTTTCTTATAGTGTAACCTCATTTTAAGGTTTCTTTTTTTAAGTCTTAAGTATGTACTAATATTTGTTATTATTATATATTGATTAGTGATTAATATTTAATGTTTTTTCATTGTCTGCTACCTCGGAAAAAATAGCATATGCTACGCGACTTTGAAGTGTTTTTTCTTTACCTTGGCAATATTTACTGTCTCGCTTCGCTCGACAGTAAATGTAATTGCCGCGGTAAAGAAAAAACTCACTTCACAGCCTTGTAACATAATATACTATTTTTTTGTCAGTCTGCTCCTCATAATGAGAAAGTTTTATTCGAGTTTGTCGGACTGTGTATAGTGTTATTACCTTCAAACAAAAAATTACAACATATGCATTGTGGTTAGTTAACAAATAATATTGCATCTTACAGACATAATGAACAAATAGTATTATTTTGAAGTTATTTACTCCGTTCATTATCTTATCTTGTGTTACTTGTTTTTTTATAAACTCACAATTTATTTATTTATCTGAGGACACCGTACTTATTTATCAGTGCGCAAGACCGAGTCCCAGTAAGCATGCAGTGTACCTTTACTTGAACCAATTCACCCGGTTTTTCTCATCCGCATATCTCTGCTTCCTTTTGAAATTTGATGGGCTTTTGGCTTTTGAAATTTGAAACCTAGATTAAGTAGCCTTAAGTAGCAGAGGGCACTATACAAAAATTGAGCCCTTACTATTTATGCCTTTTCAAAAGGGGTGAGTTTCAAATTTGACATTTTTGTTACTGACTCACTCACTCATCATTAAAGTTTCTAGCTATTCCAGAATAGCTAGAAACTTGGAATTTGACACACCTGTAGTTATTGCTGTGTAACTGAGAGGAAAATTCCAAAATGTTTTGGAATAGTTACTGATTTTGAAAGATCTGCAAGTATGATTCTAAAATTTGTTTTCGTACCTCTATCGGTTGCCCCTTAGAGCTAGATTTGATTAATATTTTTCTTTCGAGCTTACCGAAGGTAACGGAAGCTATGTGATCGTTTTGAAAAATAAAACATTTTCAGGTCTCCGATTTCAAAAATTCCATGACAGAAATCCTTTTCAGGCATCAGGGAACATGTATGGTTCCATGTCTGTCGGTCTGTATCTCAATTTTTGTAAACCCACATATCTTAAAAACTACTCCCAAATATATTGAAATATTGATTGTAGGTCATAATTAGCCCATTGTTGGTCCCATATAAGTTTCTACCTTATGCTCCCATTTGTTTCTGTTCCACATGCGCACAAACATACATTTATTTACTCTTACATCTTCAATAGTACCTATATTGATCTGATTTTTATGACATTTCGATGGTTCGTCGAAAGTAGCCCGCAGATAGCCCAAAATTAATTTCGACCATCTGCGCTCTATAAATTTTACTCAATTGATACTTCAATATATGTAAAAAATCAAAACAATTTTCACAGATTTAAAAAACGTAGTAAAAATGAAATACATTGGATAATAATAAGTTTTAAAACCATATACGAAATAGGACGCGAGGAAGCCATGTGCCACACTAATCGTATTTTAATTTTTTGACTTTGAGCTCTCATAGCGTCTGCAATTATTGACCTCATATATCACTCTCATTAATGCTGTTTAAATCGAGTAGTTATTAATTTTATAGATTCGTTCCATTTGCTGAGAACATGAGAGTAAACTTTTTCCCGAGTGCCGTGTCACTTGACCACTTTTTTTTTTAAATGTGTTATTCTGTTGCATATTTATGTAATTTAAAAGGCATCAAGTTGTACTTTAGGGCAGTCTCATTTGTATATTTTTAAATAAATTTGATGTACTTTTGTACCGATTTGTATCTTAATAATCTTTGCACCAGGCTGTTTTAGCAGCATCTATACTTGATATCATATAAAATATCAGTGTTACGTGCACTCACCCAGTAGCGTACACAGAAAATTTTTTCGGGGGGGGGGGGGGGGAAACCTAATTTCACTTATGTGCGGGTTTAGCATACCCCATAATTTATTATAATTGTAATTTCTCCCCCTTTTCAACACTCTAATTTCAATTTCTCCCCCTTTTCAACACTCTAATTTCAATTTCTCCCCCTTTTCAACACTCTAATTTCAATTTCTAACCTCATATTTAATTAAATTATAATCCTATGAGGTAACACCTCACTATGTGATGTGATCGTTCTAAAGAACGATTATGTCTCCGATTCCAATAATTCCAAGACAGAAATCTGTTCCAGTTATCAGACATTTTTGATCCCGTTTCTGGCTGTTAGTCTGTCTCTCGCTCAATCATTGCGAACAATTCTTAAAAACTACTCTTTCGATTTTAATGAAATTCGGATGGCAGTTAATTAGCATATGAAAAGTCCATTGTTGGTCCTATATAAGGTCCAATCTTCTGGTCCCATTTCCCTCCACCTGCCACCATTTCTCTTCCACATGTGCACACACATACATTTATTTACACCTTATCTTCAGAAATATTCATCTGATTTTATAAAACTTATCTGATAGAAGCTCTCAGATTAATTTTAACTGTCTGTGCTGTTTAAATTTTGGTAAATTGATACTTTAAATCATTTAAAAATCAAACCAATTTTGACTAATTTAAAAAAGGAGGGAAAATTGAGTTATTTTAACATGAATAAAGTATCAATATAGCAATATTTTAAGAGCGCAGACGGTTGAAATTATTCTTGGGTTATCTGCGGGCTACTTTAAACAAACCATTAAAATTTCATAAAAATCAGATAAGTACTTTTGAAGATATAGGTGTAAATAAATGTATGTCTGTGCGAATGTGGAAGAGAAATAAATAGGTACAGAAGATTGAAACTTATACGGGATCAGCAATGTTATAACCTGGCTAATTATGACCTACCATCAAAATTTCAATAAAATTGGACGAATAGCTTTTAAGATATGTTGGTTCGCAAAAATTGAAGGACAGGCGGACACGGGACCCAAACTGTACCCTGATGTTGAACAGATTTCTGTCTTGGAATTTTTGAAATCGGAGACATAAAAATTGTTCGTTCTTCAGAACTGACACATAAGTATCTTCCGTTTCCTTTGGTAAGCTCGGAAGCAAAACGTGATCCATACTGCAAAAGCAAACGTGGATTTGGAGCACATACGAATTTCAAATTTTTACCTAGAAGAGAATTCTTCTCTAAGAAAATTAAATAACTATTGCAAAACAAAAGAATCATTCGCTCATTCGCTGGGTAATTACATGGGACATTTAACATCCAATGTTTTCTGAACGCTTTTTGAGTTTTTAGATTTAAATTTACTATTACTATGTAATATGAATCAGTTTTTTCACAAAATGATAAACCGATTTATTTATATTGCCTCTGTTTTCCCACTACATGTCGACGAACACTAGTCCGACCTGAGTCAGCAAGAGGGGAATGCATAGACAAGAGGACCCACGTAGCGTTCTACACACAATCCTGGTCCAAAACAAAAATTTGCTACTGAAATCCACAACCATCATTTTCCCGTTTAAGCCAGTCTAGTGTGCATATTTTAATTCAATTAATTTAATTCCATCGGCAAAAGTTCGAGTTGACTCGGGCCTCATTTAATTTAATGTGCTTAACGCCTAGGCCGAGCCGGCAATCGGGTCTATTATTAAACGCATCCCAATTTATTTTGATGCATAATTTCCATCGACAAAATCGGGCCTTCTAGCAATCAGGCCGATTCATTGTACTCATCCTAATCAATTCAATGCACTTAATTCTATATCAAAAAATCCGGGCCTAGCTGTCAATCGGTGCAGTCTATTTTTACGAATCCAAATTCAATTCATTGCATTAGGATTCGTAATGAATTGAAGCTGTCCTATAATGCAACCTATGCTATTGAGCTGGACTAAAACCACAAAAAAAATCATTGAATTCAATTGGCGAAAAATCGGGCCCAGCCGAAATCGGGTCGATCAAGTTTAATGTTTTTAGTTCCACTGGCAAAGATCAAGGCCTAGTCGGCAAATGAGGCGAGTTATTTCATGAATCCTAATTTAATTCAATGAATCTAATTCCATCAGCAAAAATCTCGGTCCAGCCAAAATCGGGCTGCTATAGTGTTTAATAGTTTTAGTTTCTTCGACAAAAATCCGGGCTCAGCTGACAGTCGGGCCGGTATAGTGTTTAATAAATTCAATTCCATCGGCAAATCCGGGCCCAGCCGACAGTCGGGCCGGTATAGTGTTTAAAAAAATTAATTCCATCGGCCAAAATCCGGGCCCAGCCGACAGTCGGGCCGGTATAGTGTTTAATAAATTTAAATCCATCGGCAATTCCGGGCCCAGCCGACAGTCGGGGCCGACAGTCAGGGCCCCTTGGGCCTTCTCCTGTGTACGCCACTGCACTCACCTATGAGTTACGTTGGTGATGGGATGGTGAGAAGAAGACATTAAGCGTGGTTATGGACTAGAGAAAAAGCAGACTTGGCCACAATGTAGATATCCCTACTCTGACTCTGATAACTGGCTCTTTTAGGAGGGAGTCTGGAACGTGACCCTTTTTTAACGGTTACGTTTTTGTTGGGGATAACTATACTACAAGTTCATATTTGACAATTCTTATTCAAGGTCTTCAATTCAACATCTTTCTTTTACGACCCGATCAACACATCATTAGGTTATTACAGGACAGGGGTTCCAGCCTCTTAACTCATCTACTCGATGTGATCATCAGTGTGAAACATGTCTCATCTTTCTGGGATTCAAACTTACCAGATTGTCCCTTTTTAGACCTAGGTTTCAGGCGAGTATGATGCTAACCACTCAGCTACGCCTATCCACCCATTATTTTTTTAAAAGGTAAATTTAAAATTTGTAGAAAATAAGCCCAGTTTGTTAACGATACCAATAAAAAAATTATAATAATAATAATAGCATTAGTAATAAATAATAGTTATTAGAAGTTTGAAGTTTGGTACGAGTGGGGTGACCTTACAAGAAGTGATAAGAACGAGACACGTATAATCAATGTTATCAGTTATGTGTTGGAATGATGAAAGAAAAACTAATTACCTGATAAGGCACACCTGAATGCTAAATATAAATATAGTGCGACTCTTTATTTCTTTGCTGTCTGACAAACAACATGAGTAACGATAATTATAATACATTGCTAGACAAAAACATGTAATCAATTTTTTACAATCAAGAGTTTTAGATACTAAAGTAAATAGAAATAAAAATTAGCTTATAGGCATTCAAAGATTATATTATGTATATAGACATATAATAAAATAAAATTATAGGAATTAATTAGGGATTAATTATTATAGGATAATAATCTGAGAAAAGATACTAATTACTAGAGACTTGTGATGATGGCCGCTGTCCAGTTGATACTCCACTGCGGAAATTTGCTGAAGTGTGTGTGGACGGCGGACGCCCTAGATAAGGAATACAATAGAAGATGAATAGTCTGAGTGCAAAGACATCGCGCACTGAGTGTTATTATTACGTGATTTAGATGTTATTCCTCAGAGCACTCAGATCCAATAAAAAAAAAAATATAATAAAATTTTTTTTTTTTTTAAAAAATGTTATTTCACATAGGACAGGGGTTACGTTTGTTTGTAAAAATACAATAATACATCGAAATCACAGTAAGAAAAAATGTAATAGATTTGTTATAACTTATGATCTTTTTGAAATTTATATGGGATTAACAATGAGGCTAATTATGACCTACCATACAAATTTTATTAAAATAGGACGTGTCGTTTTTAACATATGTTGGTTCGCAAAAAATGGTTTCAGACAGTAAAATTCGGAAAAAACTTTCTCATAATATGATATATTTCATAATGATATTGAATTTGAATCTTATTTAATTTATTAATAATTTAAATGACCCTATAAAATAATGGTGATGAAATAATGACTTCTAAGAATTGAATGTTAGTTATATTTGCATTGACTGTTTCGATTTCCAGTAGTGTCACTTTTTTTATTAATATAAATCTTGGAATGTAAATTTTTCCCGGAATAGGGATTTAAATGGGCTATTTTAATAAATAATAGTCGGATTAGTTTTAAGAAAATGTATAAAATATATTTTCCTGTGTTTTATGGGGGCAGTTGCCCCAAAGTCAGTCGATATCGCCTCGGGATATAAATTTTCTGAACATTTAATTCCAAACATTTAAATCGAAATGAGCTCAGCAGTTTAGGCTCCAAGAGTCTGAACAGACTACAGACTGGCAGACTTTTTTAAAAATAATATTTTTGTGTACAACTGAGACTTTATTTTAAGTTTAAATAAACATTTTATTATTTCTTTAATAAATTTATGTTTCTAACTAAAATGATATTATTTTACAACCTCGGTAAATAATTGCTCAGTGAATGCATTATTTCCATTGAGAAATTTACAAATAAAGTGGAATGGTAAAAATAGATTTAAAGAGAAACAACAATTTTAGATAAATCGTCAATTTATAAATTTACATTCGGTTAATTGACTATGCAATTAGAGTTTTAATTCAATGTAATGATTTGTTCTTTATCACCTGGAGTTGAGTGTTAAATGCTCGAATAAAACCATTGTAATTGAAATTATTTTTAAATCAAACACATCGAATTTAAAATTGATAATATTCTTGTTAACAACAAAAATCACTGAAAGAAGTGTTTATTTATATAGAACAATTTAGTGTCGATGAAGGAAGCTTGTGAGAAAATATGTAATTTATTATGTAACCGTTCGTCATGTGATAGGGCCTGAGAAGTTATGTGCCACACTAATTGACTGACAGTTTTGCAAATTAATCGTTGATTTTAAAATAGCTGATTTAATCGCACATCACTAACTGTAACCTTCTTCCTTATTGATTATTAAGAGTTTAATATAATCTGTGGAGCAATGGATTATGGTTTTTAAATCCGTGGGTTGTAGTTGTAGCTTATACAACTATATTAGGGGTTGAGACGGGGTCAGCGTGTCGGTCTATCAGCTTTATAAAAAATATATTTGTCAGTCTGCGATTTCTATCAATGCTCTTGTTATAAAACAACAGTATTGTTAATTATATATTTGCCATTCTGCAACTAGATAGACGCCACTTGCCCTAAGCTATCCATTTACAGAGTCTATATAAAGGATGTTCCTGATTTAGATTGAAAATTTTACTGGATTAATATGTTTTAAGACGCAGTGGCGTATCCAGCGGCTAGGTCTGGAGGGGGCACATTCTAAGTCAGTTTAGATTGGGGGGGGGGGGGGGGGGGGGGGGTAATTCGTAGCGGAAACAAGAAAAGGGAAGTTCTTATTCAAAAAGCAGTTGCCCCCCCCCCCAAAAAAAAACAAACAAACAACTCTGCGCCCAAGTAACAATAACTGTTTTAGAACGTATTCGTTAGAAAATATTATGCTGATGCTTTACTGTAGTACATTATCTTATTGTAAGTCATGGGCGTCGTCTGCAGTTAATTATTGGGAGGGGGGATCTATGGCGGGGGGTCCGGGGGCCCTCCCCCGGAAAATTTTGAAAATATGACCTCTCAAAACAGCGTTTTTATGCATTTCTGAGGTGAAATTAAATATGAGGTGAATGTAAAAATATGTATTAAAAAAAAATACGGCGTATTTTTTTTTTTTTTTGTTTACTCTTTCGGGTCTGGGCCCGTCTGGGGGGGGGGGGGGGGGGGGGGGGGGCACGTGCCCCCTGTGCCCCCCCTGGATACGCCACTGTTAAGACGACTTTAGTTGGTACCACTAGGAAGAAAAACTTTTTGTTTTACATTGGATTGGGTACGTATCAGCTGTTTGTTAAGTCAATTGTTGTCAGTGTTTTTAATGTCTGAATTTGAAGGTAGGAAAGCATTTTTTTTGTTGGATTATCAGATTAACCAATCAGTTATTAGAACCAGACGTCACTTTAGAACCAGATTTAGTTGAACCTGCAGCAGTTTTTCTTAAAATGTAACCATTTTATTTCTTTGTATGATAAAGAAAACTGCATTTATGCATGTATGCATAAAATCATGATCATCATTTGTAATAACCCTATACATATATCACGATTTGTAGGTGAACACCAAACTTGTCACAGTCGGAAATCGAACCCGAACCTCCAACGTAACAAGCACGTATGATAGCAATGAGTTTTCAGGGACCCTGTTTTGACAGTTTCTTTTTTTGACCTATCTTAAACGTTAAACAAGCATCTGTCTTTTCTTTCAACTATTCAATTGCAACTCTTTTCAAATTGTTTTTTCTTTCCTTTAATGGTTAAACAAACCAGCTGACCTTAATTACTAATCAAGGTAAGATTGTTTCGTAGAGATGTCTGTATTGTTTAAGAGGACTTAAGTATATAAAATCTTTAGCTGGTTGGTTTTCTCGGTCGAATGAAACCAAGCTTGGCCGATTGTTGGTTTTGTCCGAGACTTCGGTCGATATCTCTGCATCTCAGGTGTTAAGGCTATTGTCTGCAAAACTGCAGGAGGTTCTCACCTGTATAGAACTCCCTCTCGGAGCGATGTCAGTACAAAGTCTTCACAACTCTCTCTTTGAAGTTTCCTTTCCAACCTTTCACATCTTCTGTATGTTTCTTAGCCAGGTAGAATCTGTTAAGAATCAGGATGCTTTCTAGTTGTTCTCAATGCCACTGAAAGTTCTTCCAGCTCTGCATGACTCCTTATATTTATTATTAATCCATATCTATCTCTCTGTTTTCTTGTTACTTACTCCGTCATGATCTCGTTTATTATATCCGACCTTTTGATAATTTATAAGAAAAACACTCTTTTCTTCGTACTTTCTCGACCTAACATTACTGAAGTGATAAAGTACTTAGATCGTGCTTTACAATATAAATAGAAAGCTATTATAAAATCACGATTTTTATCAAAAACTTGTAACAAAACACGATCTTGTTAAAAAACACGATCTTGTTAACACTTCAATTTAATAATAAATAAATTTTGTTAAATCAAAGTTTTATTTCTAGTTTGCTTCTTTTATCTGATATTTATGTGTTAATGATGCTAAAGTTTTTAAGTCTTAAGTGACTAAAAACATATTTTTAAGAACGTATAGTAATTTAATAATAATATAACGTAATCTAATAACCAAAGTGAACGTGATCAAACAAAGATTACAAATATTTTTTGTATACGCTTAAAAATATTTATACGTATTTATTTTCTTCTTCTTCTCCTGATTTTTACTTTTGCTTCCGAGCTTACCGAAGGTAACGGAATTCTAAAGTGATTTTTCTAAAGAATGATTTTTTAAATGTCTCGAAATCCATAATTTCCTTGACTAAAATCTGTTTCTGACATGCATGAGGGATAATTTTTTTCCCTCGTGTTTTTCAGTTAAATCTTTTTTGAACTGCTATATCATAAAAAGACTTGATCGATTGTAATCATACTTGGATGGTACGTCAAAATTAGCCGAATAAGGTCCCATATTAATTTAAAATTTAACTCTAAAAATAGTCAACAGATTTTAAAGATATCCAGATAGTTTATCGAAAGTAAAACCACAGTCACTCTTATATCAATTTGCACATTATATATATTATATACATAAGTCAACGTGGGAGAGTGTTTTTATGAGTATGTTCTTTCTAGGCCTTTTCATTCTTTGATGTATCTAGTAGACCAAACCTGGGACTTTTATATTTTTCTCCCTTCTTGTCAAAATACTAGTATATTTTCACCTATTAATATGTAAATAATTTTTAAGATAGTGGCCATTTATGTGCTAATTTTATAAGGCCAAATTCCTATTAATCACTAAATATGAGGAACCGTTTTATAGGTTAACCCTAAACCCCTGGAACTAGATATATCACTAGATAATACACACAAAGCAAGCAAAGTAGCAAAGCTCACATATACAGCTACTATTGAATAAAAATAAATTGACTTCACTGGAAAATGAAACCTGTCCAAAAATACCTCACTTTCAATTCTCATCGGGGGTCACATTATTTTATACTCATAGAAATATTGTGAGTTCAAATCCCAGAGAGGTGAGCTATGTTTCACACTGATGATCTCATCAAGTAGATGAGTAAAGTGGACGAATAATAACCCCCGCCGTGTAATGTTAACCTAGGCTGTTGAAGAGTATGTGCCACACTTATTGGAAAGTGTTATTTGTGCAGGTTTATTTTTATTTATTTAATTAAATTGAGAAAATAATAAAAACCTTTGTGCTAAATGATTAAACAAACTTTAGCAAACCTATTTGCTAAATTTTGCATGTATGAATAAGTAAGCATTATTTGCTAGATTTGCTACATTCAAAATATAGTAAATATTTATCTTTAGCAGTATTTACTTAAAAAAAAAAAAAAATAATAATTAAAAACAATTGAGCTCTATTTAACAAGTAAGTGAGTACTTTTAAGATTTTAACTATCTCTCCGGTTTCTAGTTTTGTTTATCTTTATATTTAGTGAAACGGTTGAAGACGTAAAAATGTATTTACTTTTTTAAAAAATATGGCCTACAAAGAGAGTTTTCCAGCCACGCAACCAGCTGACTTACTCTAAACTAGATCTCAATCTGTGTCAACACGTTGAGTAGAGACAACTCGACACATTGTATTTTAATTATACCTCAGTTTTTTTTTTAACTAAGAGTTTGAAACAAACTAAATACCATATTAACACTAATTAAATACGGGTCAAGGATAAGCACAATCGGCTTTTCATAAAACTAAAAAAAAAAAAACGACAAACAGTGTCAGTATCTAAACTAAAAAAAAAAAAAAATATAATACATTTACATAAATAAAATGCGTAAACTTTGCAAAATAATAATTTAGAATGTGGACTACCACAATAATAATAACAATGTTTATGTATACATGTAAATGAATATTTTTTATTGTGGTAGACCTTACTCTAAAGTTTTCTTTCCCATTTGAATATTTTTATTCTGGTAATACCTAATCAATTTCATATTTTTATTGTGGTAGTCCTCATTCTACAGGTTTATTTATTATTTTCTCATATTTTAATTGTGGTAATAATCATTCTACTACATAAGAAATAAGTATAATATAAGTAAGCAAATAAAACTAATGTAATGTGCAAATAACTAATGATAATGAGCAAATAACTAATATGTAATAGTAAGTTATAACTACATACTTTATACTACTACTACATACTTTTATTATGGTAGTCCTCATTCCACGGTTCTCATTCGAGAGTTATCATGCTTACAAGAAATCCGCAAGAAATTATTATTCTTACTATTGAATGAATGAATGAATGAAAAAATTGATTTATTAAAAGAAACATTTACATAAGCATAGAAATAATAATTCAATTATTATGGACCCTGGTCAAAGACCGTCAGGTACTTACTTTAAATAATTTAAAACATTCTTGTGTAATGGAAATCAAAATACATTGGCTTCAGAATGAAACAACAATAATAACAGTAACAATACTACCGATAATAATAATAACATAAAACATTCTTGCATAATAGAAAACAACATACATTGGCTTCAGATTGAAATAACAATAATAATAATAACAGTCTTTATTACCCCTTAAGGCCTTTATATACATCTACACACATGCCACATGCAGCTACATATACATACAAACAAAAAAATAAAAGTATGAAAAAGATGTAAAAACGTAAAAAGATGTATATAAATACATCTTCAGACATGCATACTCATATATACTTATACAGACCCCCCCCCCCCCCCCCCTAAACACATATACATCCATACACCGGCTCACACACACGCTCACACATGCACACATATAGATAATAATTAATTTATATCCCTAATTAGTTTATAACCCCCTTACTTCAATTATCCTTTTTCTCTCATTTAGCGCTAATTTGATGTATCTAACCAATATGGCTAATTGTGAGCTATTGAGTAGCTGTATAAACTGTTGGTAGTCCGCAGGTGCCTTATCGTCAAAACATGATTCTCTTACCCGAGCTAGTGTGGGACAAATAACAATAAAGTGGTAGAGGTGCTCATCTTCTCCTAAGTCACAGAGCTGGCATTTCCTTTGCTCCTGGTCCTTCCAAGGTTTCCAATTTAAATCCACAAGTCCACATCTTATTTTAAAAATCCACCTCACCATCTTAGGATCGTGTTCCTCCTTCTCTACATATTTGTATCCCCCTTCCTCTTCCGGATATCTAAGCATGCTGTAGAATGTATTAATCCTCGCATTCCTTCCCGCACTTATCCTTTCCTTGCCCTCTAAAGCCCTTAAATTGATTATAGTTTCGTCTAAATGTCTCAACCATTCCTTTCTCCCGTCCCAATTATAATCGACTATTTTCCCCCCTTGAACTTTACCTAAGCTCGCCCAAGCCTTGTATGACCCTGCTTTAGCTCTAAAAGCTTCCTTCAGTAGAAAATTTGGTAACCTGTCTTCTGTCATGTCCATTAACTTCTGTAGATACTTTCTTCCCATAGTTACAGTATGAAAGAATAGAGGCTCCACGCACGTCTCTAGATCGATCATATAGTTGGGCGTATTAATTCCACCTCCTAAAATTTTCTTCCAGAATAATCTCTGACACTTCTCCAACTGCTCGTACTTATACACTCCCCATATTTCGGACCCGTAACTCAACATAGTTTGTGTCACAGCCTTAAAGATTTTTCTTTTACTATCTAAGCCTATCGTATCGTTACTCATAAAGGATTTCCAAGTTACGTTCAGACCGATTTTAGCTGTCCTTATCCTCTCCTCGATGTGCTGATTAAATTTAAGTTTAGGCGTTAAAGTTACTCCGAGATACTTGTATTGTGATACTATTTCTATCTTCTCACCTTTATATTTCCATCCGTAATCCTTAATCCTCCCGCCATTTCGAAAAACTATTAATTTGGATTTCTCCATGTTAACTTCGAGATTCCACAAATCACAGTAACGTTGTAGCGCTTCAATCATTTTTCCCAACGTAATTGGATTATCACTGAGAATACAAATATCGTCACAGTATAGTAATATCCGGATGTTTCTCGAGTTTATATCTATACCACCACCGATAGAGTCTACCAAATCATTAATGAACAAAGCAAATAATATCGGGCTTATAACGCAACCTTGTCTTAAGCCTATTTTATTTTCGAATAATTCTGTCAAGTCATTGTTGAGCCACACCCCTGACTTGACGCCGTCGTATAGATTCTTTAACGCATTGATGATTTTCGTTGTTAAACCCAAACAGCTGAGCTTATAAAAGAGAGCCGGTCTAAATACAGTATCAAATGCTCTAGAGAAATCTACAAAAAATGCGTATACTTTTTTCTTTCCTCTTTTCAGAGAGATTTCAATAATATTAGTTAAGTTAAAAATATTATCTATTGCACTATAACCTTTGCGAAAACCTGCTTGGTATTCCTCAAGTATTTTTTCATTTTCAGCCCAGTCTATAATTCGATTTAAGATTATATTTGCATATATCTTAGCAATCACGTTAATAAAGGATATTCCTCTATAGTTGTTAGGCATATTGGGGTCTCCTTTTTTGTAAATGGGGTATATTATCGCTGTTTTAAACTCATCTGGTACTTGCTCTCCATTCCATAGCCTATTATAATAGTTTAATAATTTGGTTTTAAAATTTCCTCCCACCTGAGTGTAAAATTCCGACGGTACTCCGTCCGTTCCTGGAGCTTTGTTCTTTTTTAATGAGCTCAAAACACTGTCAAGGTCGCTTAAATTAAACTCCGCGTCTAAGCGATTATTCAAGTAATAGGGTTCGGCATTCAAAAAAGGGTCTGCCGTAACTTCGGGATTTAATAATCCACGGAAATACGCTATCCATTGGGTCGCATCGATACTGTTGACACTTGTTAAATTTCGCTTTTTGAACGTTCTTGCCGCAGTCCAAAATTCCTTAGAGCTTTGTGTCTTCCCTAACTTTTCTGCTTCCTTCCTGTAATAATTTGTTTTGCTGTTCCTACATTCTTTCCTATATTCATTTCTGGCTTCCTTGTATGCAACATTGACGCACTCTGCATCGGTCATAATGCGTAGATCTAAATTTGCTAACATCCTATTTCTAAGTTTTCTACAGGTCCAGTTAAACCACGGTTGTTTTTTCTCTAAATTTTTCGAGGTTTTCCCCATATTACCCTGTTCTGCTGCCACTCTTATCCATTTTACTATCTCTTTCACACCGACATCTATATTTGTACCACTTTCATTCACTAAGTGTTCCAACTTCATCTTATAGCTAACATTATCCAACTCAGTCCAAGCCAACCTGGGCAATAAGGATGGAGTTTCCCCCGAATTTTCTTCTAGCAAATTTAAGTCCAATTTAAGGAGTAAGGGTAAGTGATCCGAAAAAGGCTGGACATCTACGGCAAAAGAGTTAATTATATCGACACAGGAGACAGATACACAAGCCAAGTCGTTTACAGATTTCCCCCTAGCCCCTATGTAGGTATAATTTCCCTCGCGGTCCCCTTCCGTCCGGCCGTTTAATATTACCAATCCGTTATCATCGCAAAAATTCAACATTTCTCTTCCCCTCTTATTGACAAATTTATCTTTAGATTCTCTTACGCTTTCCAAATTAATTCCATAGTTTTCTATGATATCTTGGTCTATAATCTGCTCATTTCCGATTCTCACGTTCAAATCCCCAATGATAAGCAACTCCTCGCTTGATTTCTTTTTTATTAACTCTTTAAGATTCTTAAAGTCATTTTCCCAATTGTTACAATTTAGATAAGATCCTAGCATCAAAACGTTTTTATCTTTCGCTACAATTTGAATCGCATTATATTCGTCGATTTTAACGAATTTAAAATAATGTGAAGTTATATTTTTCTTTATACCAAAACAGCATCCACCACTTGCTCTACCAAATATACTCATCCTACTAGCTGGGACAAAACGGACATCAAAATTAGGGAATTTACAACTAATCTCTCCTTCTTCCTCCATAAAAGTTTCATAAAGTAGGAACACATCCATTCTCTCTATAAAATTTACAAAAAATAAATCACCCAATTTTTTTGCAAGCCCACACACATTATAGGATAAAACATTAAAAAACTGTTTTTCTAAATTCAATCGGGAGCCTTTATTCGTATCCTTTTGTGCCGTTGCCTTCCTCCGTGCCAGTCATTTCTTCCTAGGCGATCCTTCTCTGTAGGATTTAGAGTTCTCAGCGTTTGGTTTAAGTGGCTCTCGATCTTTCTCCTGTTCCTTTTGTGATATTTGGCCCCTTGTACCTTGTTGCTCCTGCCCTTCTGTTAGCAATGTACGTACGCGCTGTTCTACTTGGACACCCGTCAACGCAAAAAGCTTATCACATCCTGTATCACCGTTCGCCACTAAACCTTTCTCGTTACTCCACTCAAATTTAGTTTCGGAAATAATCATATAGTCCAAGCTTATTTTTACGTCTATTTTTGAATTAGCTTCTAAAATGTATTTCCTAATAGCGAATAATTTATTCCTTCGATGACGGTAATCCGGTGCATAATCTCGACGTATAAAGAAGGAAGTTCCCTTTAGTACCTTGCCTTGTTTCAAAATTATTTCTATATGTTCATCTTGTGGTATATGTGCCATTATAATTTTTTTGTGATGCGCGCCTAGAGGATGAGCTCTGTTGACAAAAATATCTTCGTCGATTTTCAAAACTACTTTGCAAAAATTTTTTATTATCATTTTACAATTGTCCCCTCTATTAAAAGCCATGCCTCCAAAAATCAAATTATTTCTGCGGGAGCGGTTCTCTAACTGTTCAATGCGTCTCTCTTTAGCCAGGTTCTCCTCTTCAACTCTAGCCAAAGCGGCTTTAATCTTCACGGTTTCTACTTCAACCCGTTCTATATGTTCTTTTAGACTGGATACATCACTTTTTGTAGCAACATTTGTCTCTAGAAGGACACTCTTCATTAGTTCGCACAACTCTGCCTTATTCATCTTACCAACTTCTGTATTACTCTCCATAGTGGACTTCTTCTTTGATCCGCCTGGGCTAGATTCTGGAGAATATGGGTTTCGCTTTCTTTTTATTCTTTCCTCTATATCTTCACTATTCTTATTCATTCAGATTAGTTTATTGTTTATTTAAAAGTTGTTTGTTTATACAGCTGTATTTGTTTATTTACGGTTATTAATATACTTTGGGTATATTTATTTGATTTTCCTTTTATCTTCTATTTGATTGACTTAAAGTCAAATGACGTAATGTTCAAGAGATAGCTGTTTGATTACAAATATTATCTATACATTCAATTGTCATTCTTGATTACCGTTACACGATGTCCGTCACTTACCCAGACACGCCCACCACACACACTCCTTCCACTGAACCAATCTTATCTCGTGCGCATGCGCATTGACACCAACAATCTTCTTCAACAAGACAACTCCACGTTTTTTACGCAATTCCTTTAAAATAGATGCCTCGATATAAACAATATTTCACATGAGAAATAGCAGATTAATTGAGATAGAGGCAGAGAAAATAACTATCCTTGCGGTGGGAATTGAACCCGGGAGTATGCCGAGTTCTATCGAGTAAATGAACAAAACGAAAGTGACGAGCGCCTTAACCCACTGAGCTACGGATGATCCACATAATTAGCCTAATACCTTTTATGACAAAAGTTATCTTTTATTGTGGGTTATAAACAAAACAGCAGGTTATGAGGAGTCTTTACCGATTTTTTATTCTTACTATTATTATTATACTTATTAAATTATAATTTGAATCGCTATGGTAACTCATTTTTTGGATTCAGGGTCCCAAAAAACATAAGAAACGATATCTCACTTGATTTTTTATACAAAAATGTATTTTTTTAATCTTTGCTTAGTCATCAGGAGGGGTTAATGACGTCATAAATCTCCCATTTTTAATAGGGATCCTCATCTCAACGAGCTTGATTTTTCGATCCAAGTTTCATTTTGATACATCAATTCGTTCGAGGGCTGTCGTGCTTACAAGAAATTCGCTAGAAATAAATAATATACCATATACCTATAATATATATATATTAGGGTGGGCCTTCATCATAGGGGTGAAAAAAAAAGTATTGAAATTTTGTGCTCCCAACCCCTAACTTTGTGCGAATACATGAAAAAATGATTTTTGAAAAGTTTCAGGTCAATCGGAAAATTTTAAACGGTGCCGCTTTTTATTTGAAAATTGGTATATAAAAGGTTTGTTCCAACCACTCTTCAAACTGGTTTGGAACTGCCCGACGCATGCGCATTTGGAAAAAAGCGTTTCAACGAGCCCAAACTCAAACTCTGACTGACTCCGACTGTTAATCGGCTGTTCCAACCACGCTCTGATATAATCACGGATTAGTTTGGAACCAGTCAGAGCAGTCAGCGATCGGCGGCAGGGACTAGTAGTTTGGGATTGAGTTTGGGTGAACAGAAACGTAACCTTCCGCTCCGCTTCAATGTTTTTGTTTTGATTTCGCTCGCCTATTATAATTATTCTCCTTTCTTGCGAATCAACTGTTCTTTTTAAAATGTTTTTGTACGAATGCGACGATGAATTTTTGTGCATATAATTGGCATTTTCTAGATATTTCTGAAAAAAATAAAAATTTGACCTATTTTCCAAGATGGACTTTTAATACTTATTCCATTTTCAAACAAATATCGAAAGAATCCGATTTATTTCCGCAATATTTCTTTCGTTAACTGGACTAAGATTAATATTTGTTTTTTAAAACAAAAGAGCATTATAGGATTATATCAATAAAAATACGTGTGTGCCGTGAGTCTACTAAAACTGGCTCACCTCAGTAAGCCCGAAAATTGTGAATTGCGTAAATCGAAATGAAATCGTGAATTCATGTATTAAATAAACATTTCTAAAATGTGTGCATGTGTCGTCATATCCTCTATGAGTATGTAAGTTTTACTTCCAACTTTCGAGCTTAATTAGCATTAGAAAATGAAACTATTATGGTGTGGCCCCCCCTTGTTGTGCGAGCCCTTAGGTGGCCTAAATCAGGCCCTGATTTAAGCGACTGGCACTTATTTTCATCAACTATTGACTCATCCATATCTTTAATACTAATAAGTTCAGGTATTTTTGACAGCACAGGAACGCAAAATCACATAAACGATCAACTCAACAAGTTGTTCTGATAACAGTACTAAAACCTACCACAGGAAACAGTTTGGATCGAGAAAGGAGCGTTCCAACAAAAACGAAATCACAAATCAATTCCCAACGGTCAATGATCGCGCATGCGCATTACGCCAATCACGGACTAATCCGAAACTGATTCGGAACTGGTGGTTGGAACAAACCTAAAATAAACAGGTCAAGTGTGTGATAGTCAGCACACAGCGAGAGTCCGTATGCCACACTGTATAGTTTAAGTTAAGTAGTACCCTATTGATGGTGTTTTTTAAAATGCTGAAAAGCTTACTTTGAACTATCCTATGGGTCTGATATTCTCAAAACACATAAACAAACTTCTGATAAAGTATATTTTTGCCACAGAACCGGACTACAACCATATAAATACATCGAAAAGACCAAAGTTATAAAAAACGTATTTTGTCAATAAAAAATAAAATAATATTTTTTTCGAAATTTTCAAAAAGTGGTATCTTTACTTTTGGTCGAAGAATGTTCAGGATTTTTTTCAGATTTTTTGCACTTCCCATAAGCGAGATAGAGGGGGGGGGACACGTTTCACACCCACTTCAAACTTGCATACGCTCGCTTTATCAAAGTTATAACCAAAGAATTATATATTTTTATAATCAGCTCGACGTACCCTTTCATATGATACCCCTTATTTTGGGTTAAAAATTTTCAACCCTTTAAATAATTATTTTTGTATAAAAATAAAATATTTTTGAAAAATATTTTTTTTAAGTCGCTATATTTTTAAAATATGTGGGCAGGTACAAGACACATACATGCCAAATTTCAAAGTGATCGGACGAAAAGTGTAGCCATGAAAGCAGGCGACAGGACGGACGGACAGACACACGCAGGAAAATATAAGGGTCCTTGGTTTTGCCTACGGACCTAAAAATCAATAAAATCAGTAAAAATAAGATTTTTTCTAGAAAATTTCTATATATCACGTTTATAATGCAAAATTATCCGTGTTTATTTATTATTTACATAAATGATATACTTGTATTAACTATTGTAACTCAAAAGTAAGTCAATAAGTAAAGAGATAAAATATTTAGAGATATACATACATAACAAAATTGTGAAGATTAGGAAAACATTTTGTTTTTCGTATGAATTTCGTAATTATTTTAATCATATGAACAATATTTAATGTTTTGATATACATTAAATGGTACTACAGGTTATGTGCTTCATATTAATACGTATTAACAATGCATACCTATCATAGTTTTTTTTAAACTAGTAACATACATACTAGTGGAGTCAATGAAGCTATAACATAAGCCACATTTTGAACGAAAAAGACCGTCTTTTGAGTTTGAATATCTTTTATGCATTATTTTTTATTTTGGATTGCAAACAATGAATAAGGGGGTTTGGAGTCGCTGATTACGAATTTGAAGTCAAAAATAAAAAATTTAAAAAAAAAATGGCGGCTCTAGGATGGCGGGAAAAATCTTCCGTTTTATACGAAATTCGTGATAATTATACATGAATTAAGAACTAAACATCTAACAAAAGTTTTTTTGGGGGTCGCTGATTATGAATTATGAATTTATGGTAACAGTACAAAATAGTAGAAACAATTTCTCATTTTATTAAAATATTCATAAAGCAATAACATGAATTATATAACATACATAATACAATAGCACAATAGTGGAAAGATAAAAAATTGTAATTATTCCGTTTAAATTTGGATGTTATACATTCAAATATTTTAATTATTTCTAGTTTACGATGTTAGTTATAGTTTGTTTCAGTATATTCTTTATTGAACCCTTCTTTTAGGTACTCTCATCTACCTGACCCCTAATCTGCATTCCAGAGCCTGAGCCCTCGGCCCGGAGGCTCAGGAATGCACACTAATCCTAGTAATTCTTTACAATAAAAATACAAAGTAGTGGAAAAAATCTTTTATTTTATTAAAATATTAATAAAGCAATAACATGATGCAAAAATAGGAAAAGCAGTGAAAAAAAAAAAAATGTATAACTAACTATGTACAAAAATATTACATTATTTTATATTACAAACGAAAAACATTATAAAAATCATTTTCCAACTTATTTTTACTTTCATATATCCTTTTTTCAAGTTCCTTGTTTCATGTATCCGGAAGTTTGAATTATAATTTGATCATAATATATATTTTTTTTTTTTTTCACTGCTTTTGCTATTTTTGTATTATGTTATTAAAGGATAACTAGGATTAATGTGCATTCCTGAGCCTCAGGGCCGAGGGCTCAGGCTCAGGAATGCAGATTAGGGGTCAGGTAGATGAGAGAACCTAAAAGAAGGGTTCAATAAAGAATATACTGAAACAAACTATAACTAACATAACTAAAAATAAACTAGAAACAATTAAAATATTTGAATGTATAACATCCAAATTTAAACAGAATAATTAATTTTTTTTTCCACTATTTTTGCTATTTTATTATGTATGTTATACAATGCACGTTATTGCTTTATGAATATTTTAATAAAACCAAACATTATATATACTATTTTGTACTGTTACCTTAAATTCATAATCAGCGACCCCCCAAAAAAACTTTGGTTACATGTTGAGTTCTTAATTTATGTATAATTATCACGAATTTCGTATAAAATGGAAGATTTTTCCCGCCATCGTAGGGCCGCCATTTTTTATATTTTTTTTATTTTTGACTTCAAATTCGTAATCAGCGACCCCAAAACCCTTTATTCATTGTTTGCAATCCAAAATAAAAAATAATGCATAAAAGATATTCAAACTCAAAAGACGGTCTTTACGTTCAAAATGTGGCTTATGTTATAGCTTCATTGACTCCACTAGTATGTATGTTACTAGTTTAAAAAAAAACTATGATATCTATGCATTGTTAATACGTATTAATATGAAGCACATAACCTTTAGTACCATTTAATGTATATCAAAACATTAAATATTGTCCATATGATTAATATAATTACGAAAAACAAAATATTTTCCCAATTTTCACTATTTTGCTATGTATGTATATCTCTAAATATTTTATATCTTTACTTATTGACTTACTTTTGAGTTACAATAGTTAATAAAAGTATATCATTTATGTAAATAATAAATAAACACGGATAATTTTGCATTATAAACGTGATATTTAGAAATTTTCTAGAAAAAATCGCTATTTTATTGATTTTTTTATATACCAATTATCAAATAAAAAGCGGCACCATTTAAAATTTTCTGATTGACCTGAAACTTTTCAAAAAATCATTTTTTCATGTATCGCACAAAGTTAGGGGTTGGGAGCTAAAACTAACAAATGTTCATTATTAAGGCCCACCCTAATATATATGTATATATAAAGTTTTGTAAAACCTATTTTTTCGTGATCAGGGACCCATGAAACGTATTTTGGCCACAGTCACGCCTCCAACTCCCGCCATGCCAGAGGTTCCATTAGCGAATTTTTTCCAAAGGAAATTCGCTAAAAACAATGCGAATTATGTATATGGATCTGTTGCTAATCTTGTAAAACAAATAGCGATTTGAAGGTAAAATATGTTTTTTTTTTATTAGTTTTTAAAATTATTAAAAATAAAGTTGAATGAATCATACAGGAACTACAGCCTGTTTAATTAATTTTCATTTTATAATATTATATACTCTGTGTTTCTGTGCAAGTTAATGAGTTAAAGAAAAAGGAAGCGAGTGACATGATAATTAAGATGGAATATATCTAGCTGCATTAGCGATATAGAAGTGAGATATCGTCTTATCAGTTAATCAGAAATTAAAGCTTAAACGAGGAGTTGATAAGAATGAAACAGCCTTTTGCATCAATCGTATTGTCGTATGTCGTGTCCACTTTATGAATCATCTTTGGTCAATTGTCCTTCGTTCCGTTTGGCCTAGGATTGATCTGCAAGATAATAATAATAATAATAAAAATAAGAAAGAAAGAAAAAAAACAAACTTCTATTCGCTTTTATCAAGGTAGGAGGTAATGCTCCAATGGCACCATGAGTTCCACAATAATTAGCGAGAGTTCCACACATTAGCTCATCTCATACAGAGTAATTCATCGTTATGTTTTTGCATAACACAATCGTCTCTATTCTTGTTTCTTATTTTAGGGTTATTCCACCCCTCCTTTGGTAACCCTAATTCCAATAATATTCGAACTTTAAAACCCCTAACTCGGGAAGTTAGGTATGTAATTGTAATTTTGTTGTAAACATTTCTGCTCTCCAAAATCAAAATTTCAGTGCAGATTATGCTCCATGGTGCGTATGTTATTGTTATTAGATTTGTAGTAGCCATTGCGCATGCACAAACGCAAAAATCCGTTAAACATCAAATCGATGTTTTGTTTAATAAGGATTTGACCTCTGATATATGATTCTGACAGACAAATGGGTAAACACCCATTGGTTTGTCAGGATCATAATCAATTTCATTTTAACTAAAGATGTTGACATTGCCCTACACAGAGCTTTTCCAAGAGCACTTTGTTATTATTTGTAACATCTATACAGATTTCTTAAATATTTAACCATTACTAGGGTCGTTTCCTATTGAACTTCTCATACTTCTAGAAATATTATAGGAGGACCCCGCAATTTTCGAATACCCCATATATCAGTTCTAGAATCATCTATGGAGGGCATATTAAAGGTTTAGAACAAATTGTCTGTCCATTGATGATAAGTTGTGCGTTGACAAAGGTTTTTATCCTTTGAGATCGGATATAGTTTAATTTGCACTAAAGGAATCCTCAAGAAGAAACCATGAAATAACTTTAAATGTGACCCGGCTTAGTAGTGGGTAGTGGGTAGAGATGATATTCGTATAAATGAAAATCTTTTTAACGCTATAAGTAGGGGAGAGGGTCACTACAAATAATAAATTAAATTTGAACATTAACCATAATATTCCTCTTATATTAAACAACCTGACATATTTAAATGAATACCATATTTTTCCGTTTAAATAATGCTGTTGTTATTTGTTTTAATAAAAAGTATAAAAAACATGGCTTCAATATTAAATGTTTATTAAAAATATTATCTATTTAGAACAATTTTTTTTAGCAATTATAAAAAATAGTATATGTATTATTAACGCATCAAATTTTCTATTCTTTCTCTAACTAGGTTATCTAAGTTATTTGCTTTCAATTTTGTTTTTTCAAATGATAATTTATTTATTATGTATTTAAAATAGAAAAAAAGTTTTAACATTTATTTAAAAAATATGTTATTGTTATATATTTATAGTTGGACTTTCTCTTGATGTTTCATGTATGAATTAAACTACAGTCTCTGTTTCATGATATGTATAATTTATAGATTATTTATTTGCAATTTATTTTTCAAAGTTTTTAATATGATATCTCTCTCTCTATTTATACAATTAAATTATTTCCAATAGATTATTTTTAATCCAAAAAAATAAAAAAATAAAAAAAAATCATTGTGAATTCGTTTGTTCATTGATCTTGTCCTACTTTTGTTAATTATTATTTTTCACATTCGAATTTTCTTCTTTTTTTCTAATTATATTAATTACAGTTCGGGGAGAGTTTTATTTTTAAACAAAAGGTGATAATATAATAATATAATGAACCAAACAGAAAGAATAAACTACGAATGAGTGGAAAAATATAACCAATCAGTTGTCAAAGAAATCACATTGGTAAGGTGATAATGTCATTTTTGACTTTTATATAATTGTATACCAATAAATTTCACTCGTTCTATTTTTTTTAGAATTATATTATGCAACAGAATAATTAATGTATTTATATGTGTGTATATAGACTAAAATTAGGTTAATTCTCTTTTATATGTTGATAAATAGTAATGGTAAAACTTTTTATTTGTTTTTCTGACTAACGCAGCTTTTATTATTTTTTTTTTTTACTATCCCTTTGTATTAATATTATTGCTTCCGAGCTTACCGAAGGTAACGGAAGCATTGTGTTCACTTTTGAGAACGAAAAACTTTTATGCCTCCGATTTTAAAAATTCCAAGACAGAAATCCGTTTCAGACATCAGGGAACATTTTTGGTTCCGTGTCTGTCTGTCTGTCTGTCTGTCTGTCTGTCTGTCTGTCTGTCTGTCTGTCTGTCTGTCTGTCTGTCGGTCTGTGTGTCCGCGAATTATGAAACGTGCGACGATAACTTGAGTAAATGTCAACCGATTTTGATGAAATTTGGTAGACATGTTCATTTTACCAATGCCGAGGACGAGTTCGTTGGACAACGTTATCCGTCCAAGCGTTCACGAGCAACGCTCGTGTAAACGTGAACTTCAAATTTAAAATTGGGATTTTAGGTCGGGAAGAAAATCTAGCTTCATCTATTGAATGAGACAAACATTTTTTTCAAATACAATTTTGTTAGTAAAACCAACAGCGACACCGTTATGAAGTGTTAAAGATCGCTAACACTATTAATAGTTTTTACACAATTAACAATATAACAATAAAGTAATATAACAATAATTTTAATGTTAATATAACAATAATGTACATGATAGGATGCGAGGAAGCTATGTGCCACACTAATTGGCAGTTTATTTTAATATATCATCATTTAATGATTTATATATATATATATATATATATATAAATCAATATCATTTATATAATCAAGTAGTGTCACGACGACGACGCACCTCGAAATGATTTGTTATTGCAAAGCTAAGGCAAACACATTCATTCCAGTAAAAATAAATGTTTGTTTTGATTCTTTGGTCTTCAAATAGATATGCATAATAACTTATCTAAATTAATTTACTTTATCCTACCTTTTGGCTGCCCCCCCTCGGTTAACTGGTATATTACCTAATTATGTTAGATGTATAAAAAAAAAATACTGTTGCAGTAAAAAATTTGTTGAGGTTTAAGTTGAAGATTGTAAGAGAGTGGAGTTTGAATGTAAGAGCATCTCGATAGTATCATGTTGTTAATTTATATTTTGTAATAATTATTATAATTGAACTTACAATATTTATCACATTAGAATAAACTTTAAAATTTATATTTAACAAATAATAATAGTGTACAAAAAGTCAGTTATGAACATAATACTTAAAACAATAATATTGATTTTTTTTTTAAAAAAATCCATAGATCACGCACGTTTCCAAATCAATTCGGGCCTTATTTTGAATTTATTAGCTATAAGGTACAGATAAAATTGTATTCGTTTATGCGCTCGTTATTATTTTTATAAATGTTATTGAGTTTAGTCGAATTTCATCGCGAGATCAAAATTACTAGGTACTACTTTTATGATGATATTAATGCAAATTATAAATTGATTCTAAAAACTCTAAAGTATAAGTTTTAGAATAAATAAATATTATTAGTTAAGTATAAATAATTAGAAGTTGTTACTAAAAGTGTTTTTTATAGCAGTATAGATATTAAAAAAATCGGTCAGAGACAACTCAGACAAACTTTTTCATATACGAGTTCATAACTACTTGGTCCGGTGTTTTCCATTTATCAGGTTTCGTTGGTACATTTAATTATTATTGACATTTTTTTCAAAATATATCATAAAAATGACCTCCTCGGCGGGGAATAGAACCTGGCCTCTCTCCCTCCGTTTTTAAAGCTATTTTCTCAGTAACTAGATTCTTCCTGGGAAAACTGCTTATATGGTTTATATTATTTATATCGATTTATATTCAAATGGACTACATTTTTAAATTTTTAAATGAATATCATCGGAACGGTTTTCGAGATATAATTTTTTTTAACGTTTTTGGGGGTAGCGCCCCTAAAGTTGGAGCTAAAATTCATTTCTCGATTTCGCCTCAGGGTATGATTTTTCTGAACATGTATGCCAAATTTTGTAAAATTCGGCCCAGTAGTTTAGGCTCCAGGTATCTGCACTGACAGACGACAGACAGACATTTTTTAAAAACCTCTTTTTTGGACTCAGGGGACCTGAAAACGTGTAAATCCATTAAAATCTCAACATCGAATTTTCGCGTCATCACAATACTTTATATGAGAAAGTAAAAAGTCACTAAGAGATACTTCTAAATCTGTTATTCTCTGTAAAAGTTTAGATGTTAAAAAGTACAAAGTGGTCACTACTATAGTCATTAAAGTATTGTTTATAATTATACAAAATGGATATAATAGTCATTAAATATAGTAGTCATTAAAGTATAATTTAATGTATAAATTGATCTCAATGATATTAAAGTATCTTTCTTTAATAAAAATGATCATTTTAGTTAAGTTTAGATATTGATGAACAATTTATAATATCAATCGATTGATGTATAAATAATTATTGAATAATTTTTAAAATATACTAATCTCTAAAAAAAAATGTAAATTAAAATATAATTTGCACGTATAGTAAGTAAATTATCTCTTTAAACGCATTAAGTATGTTTTTAAGTGCAAATACTGTATAGAAATGTTTATAAAAGCATAACTTATCATGTAAAGTGATGTTTATCATTATGCTTTTTTAAAAACCAAATTGCTTAATTTGAGTGTTTTATTGTTTATAATTACTAAATTAATTTTTTTTTTTTTTTTTTTTTTTAGAAAATGTAGCCTCTATATACAAACTGGTCATTAGTCCTCTGTATTTCGTCTTCCCCCTTTCTTTAATAGTTTTGCGGTGCTTGACATTTTTAAAAAAGTTTAATATTAGAAAACTGTTAAACCCGCAATACACGCATCATAATTCCCCCCCCCCTCTCTGAAATATGTTCCGCGGTCCCTGTACGAGTGTTTGCTTTGATTCGATTTACTTAATTTAACTATTTTTTTCTAAATATAAAATTAGGTCCGTTGTCATGAGCTTAACAGCTCGTAGATATATAAAAATAAATATTAAAAATCCCCCTTTTGCTTCCGAGCTTACCGAAGGTACTGTGATAAATTTTCGTTCTCAAGAACGAAATTTTTTTAGGTATTTTAGACAAAGGGAATGATTAGGTGCACAACTTTTATTGTGTTACAATAACTATACTTTTAAATTTGCATTATATTTTTTTTTAAAAATGTACTTGTGTTCATGTTCATACTTGTTTTCCAACAAACCACACCATTTAATCGAGCCAAAAATTACTCTATTGTGACTAAGTATTAAAATCAAATTTTACCTCAGAAATGCATTTAAGCGCTGTTTTGAGAGGTCATATTTCCAAAATTATCCGGGGGAGGACCCCCGGACCCCCCGCTACATGCACCCTACAATAATGGGGGGGGGAGTAATCCTGAGAGCTACCCCCCCCCTTTCCTTAGAGCTTTCCATAATCCCGAACTAATCCCGAACCCCCTTGGAGGGTCAGATCGCCACCCCCTAGATGGCATCCTTAATCCGCCACTGGGTGTTGTTGTTATTGACCAGCTGTTGCTTCTATTATAATAACTAATAACAAAGACTTTGTAGTATCTTCTCAAGATTTAAGTGGATATTTTTTTATTTTATTTATCATATTGTATTAATAATATTGATTGTATTGTATAAGATTCGCTACTGTGTATCTAAAACGTCTCATACAGCATACAGGATGCATACAGATAAAGCAATTGAATAACCAAGTAAGCCTAACTAACTCACTATGTGTGCGTTTGTGTGTAAAACATATTTACATAATTATATCAAGGCTAACTACCTGTAAAATAAACTAGACTCTCTTCCTTATTTGAAAATCTTCTTTCAAAACTTACACCTATTTAATATATATATCTTAACTATTATTCACATTACACATACATTCTTGCGTGTGTATATATATATATTTATATTTATATATATATATATATATATATATATATATATATATATATATATATATATATATATATATATATATATATATATATATATATATATATATATATATATATATATATATATATATATATATATATATATATATATATATATATTGATAAATCATCCTGAGTACGAAATTATAGTTAGTAACCAAAATTAAAGTTGATGTTAGTTTTTCACTTGATACGAGACCACTTTGATTTGGAGTAATATTTGAATAAATAATCTATCAATATTGCTTTGTATTACATTTTAATTTAGTTTACATGTTTTTCAACACTCCAGTTTATAAATATATTTATATATATATTATAAGTGTGTGTGTGTGTGTTTATCTAATTTGTAAAGAAATGAAATGATAAACATATATAAGCTATTTGAATATTTGACATAAATCAACTATAAGCATTTGTCGTGTTTTCCAAATTGAATTTCTCTCTACTAACATTTGGTTCAATATTTATTTAGATAAATGATTTATATGACAGATTTATTTTAACTTGTTGCTAATGAACTCTTGGCTGGAACATTTCAGTTTTAAGTCCAGTAGTAAATCTAAGTGTAGTTAATTATTTAAAAAAGGAATAAATCAGCCAAGAATTCTTAATGACATCATTGAACGTATTAATACTTTTTAAATACACACACACTCATGTATGTATATATAATTCAAAATGACCCTTATATCCGAAGATTAAAGATACATTTTTAGGTCGATTTAACATTTGTCAATTATACATCATGTGTGGTATATGAATAAAATATTGCGGATTTGTAGTAAATGACAGCGGAAATACAGTATCAGGTTTTTGGCAGTATCAGACTTAATCTGTCTATATATCTATATATATATATTTACACATATTTCAAAACGATTGTCAATGGGATGATAGATTCATTACTTATTACACTTACATTTCAAAATGATTATCAATGGAATGATAGATTCAATACTTATTATACTTACATTTTAAAATGATTGACTATAAAACAATAAATTTAATACTTATTGAACATCACAATTATTGATAATAGTACAATAGATTTAAAAGCCTTCCCCCTCTTTATTTGATTATTAATTTACTTCCCATGATGTAACTGTATCTTTGACCTCTGGTCTGTGAATATTATTATTCATCTGAGATACCTATTTATGGAGACCCTTATACCGTTGCTAAGTATTAGTGATATTGAATGCTTAATGCTATCACTGGATCTTAATAAAAAACTAATTTATTGTCTGTTACAAATTAAACTTGTTTTATTACTTGTAATAACTTATTTTTATTATTTGTAATTAAAATGAATAATTCATTACTTGAAAATAAGTAACAAGATCGTAAAATGATTAAATAAAACAAAAATTAAATTAGATAAGGAAGGGCAGCGTGAAATTAAATCGAAATAGATATATACGTGGATAGATAGATAGATAGATAGATAGGTATATATATATATATATATATATATATATATATATATATATATATATATATATATATATATATATATAGAGAGAGAGAGAGAGAGAGAGAGAGACCTAGCTCATAATTTGGGAGCGTCCCCCTCCCCTAAACACCCATGGAAAATAGAGGTAATTAATTATTATAAAGAATTTGTCCGATTCATCTTGTACTACACTTTCTTATATATTACTACTTATACTTTCTTATAAGTACTCATAATTACAGTTATATTTTATTATTATTTGTTGATAGTGAAATAGCGTGTTATCAGAAGGGGCCCCATATAGCTGTAGTTCATCTAAGAGTTTTTTTAAGCTTCCCCAAGTTTAAAACTAACATTCACTTATCGATTTCACCTAGGACTATAATTTGTTTGAACATTTATGCTAAATTCTATCAAATATTATTAAATACGTGTATGATAAAGTAAAAACATTTAATCAAAATTTAGAATAAAAATAACTCTCCCCTGCAAATAAATAAATTTTTTCAGGGAACTAGATGTTTTCCCGGGATACGACCTATGTGGTTACATTTTGAAATTTTTTAATCAAAATCGCGAAACCGTTTTTGAGAAATAAATTTTCGGGAGAACTACAGTATATGGGGCACATACTAGAAATCGCAAGTCATTACTATCGATTGTTATAATGACGTCATATTAACGGACAAGATTTATCGATATATAATGACTACAAAGAGGTCGATAGTGAAATAACGTGTTGTCCGAAGGGATAACACGTGTAAATAACGTGTTATATAGCTGTAGTTCATCTAAGAGTTTTTTTAAGCATCCGCAAGTTTAAAGCTAACATTCACTTATTGATTTCACCTAGGACTATGATTTGTTTGAACATTTATGCTAAATTCTATCAAAATTGGCATTCTATCAGACTGCAGTCGCAAGAGACTTTAAAAAAATAAAAATGAAAAAAAAAAAAAAAAAAAAACACTTTTTGACTCAAACGAGTAATCTATTATAATCTCAACTCAAAATTTCTCAACAAAATAGACTATATTATTAAATACGTATATGAGAAAGTAAAAATTGTTCCGAAGTTCATTTAAATATGAATTTAACGATGTATGCTGTTTGTCCCTTGAAAAATCGATACATTTTGCAAGTGAAGAGAAACATTAAAAAACAATTTTTTCTAAAAATTGTTTCGAGGATTTTGATGATTTAATTAATTTATTTCTTTGTTTTTTAAAGTTCATTTAAATACGAATTTAATAATATAAATTATTTTCTGGGAAAAATATATATTTTAAGGTATTAAAAAAAAATTAAATTTGTCTCCGCTGAAATCGAAAATGAAAAATAAATTTGTTAAAAACTTTAAATATGTTTAAACTATAAATAAATAAAACTGGATAATATGGTATATACATAAATGGATTATTACTACATTTTTTAAAAAGACTTATGAATTAGTGGACCCAATTTTATTTCCCGCAGGTGTCCCAGTGTCACAGATGCACCATTGATCTAGGTTATCAATGAGTTAGTGATTGTTTTTGACCATAGTGATGTTTTCACGCTGTGTTAAATTTTTGTTGATATTTATAGACGAGTATTATCTCACGGATGAAGACATTTAAAAGAATAGCAAGAAGCGTGAAGATGATTCATGACTCATGGTTAGATAGTATTAACCCATGATGATTTTATAGCTAAAGGCAGAGTGAGACACGATCACTGAGGATGGAATAGGAGGAAGTATATAATGAGCTGATAACAGACTAGAGAGAGGTACAGTGAACAAATCACTTGTAGCGTCTCTTGGGGATCTATAATGAGGTTGAGTTCATGAACACAATGCTGATAGAATAGGAAATATATCCAGTATCGTGTCTCCAGAACGGATACTACTGTGTATTACAGGACAGTCTATCTCCACGAGGTACCTTGCTGCCTTGTACAACACTGTCTTCCATATCAGTCCAGTCTAATAATAGATTCTATCAATATACACACTACAAGAGCCAACGTTAACCTGACAAGGACATCCTTTTAACAACTCTGTATCTTTTTAACACAAACAAAATATTGAACAGGCCCTGAAGCCTCTTAACTATGCCCTCTGATGATTTAATTACAAACTTAACTGAGACCCAATATTGATTGAATTACCTAAAAAACAAAATGAAGGATTAAAATTAGCAGTAAAAGACAAATTGTTGATTTTCTTTAATCAATAAGTTAGTAATAATAGTTTTTATCAATAACTTTTTTATTGTTTTATTATAAGTTAGTGATAGTATTATCAATGAATTGGTGATTGCTTTATCAATATTTCAGCGATGGTTATATTACTATGTTTAAGATAGTTTTATCATTAAGTTAGCGATTGTTTTATCATTAAAGTCGTGATAGTTTTATCAATAAGTTAGTGGTAGTTTTATCAACGAGTTATAGCTATTATTAATTGGAAAAGTGAAATATTTTGTTCTTTTTATATATTAAAATGGACCATATTTACAAATACAATAATTGATTAATGCTTTCCATAATATTTTATGGGAAGCCTTTTTGAGAAAGAAGTAATTAAGTGAATAGACTGCCAATTGGTGATATAGAAGAAATAGATTGTCACTTGGTGTGGCACATAGCTTCCTTGCATCCTATCACGTACTTTATTGGTTTTACAAACTATTATTGTCTAATTTGTTCTCCCGTTTTTTATTTTAATCGGTAAAAATTATGTTTTGATTTTTTACATGTATTAAAGTATCAATTTAGAAACATTTAACAAGCGCAGACGGTTCACATTAATATGGGGCTAACTGCGGATTACATTCGATAAACTATAAAAGTTTCATACAAATTAGATTAGTAATTTTGAAGCTGTAGGTGTGAATATATGTATGTTTGTGAGCAAGTAGAAGAGAAACAAATGAGTGCAGAAGGTTGAAAACTAAATAGGAAAAATATATATGGAATGGGAATAAAAAAATAAAGCAAATAATAATTAAGAACAAATCAGTCTTGAATATAATTAACAAGCAGTCCAAGTGTTTTAGTTTCATTAAATTTCGTCTTCTCGATTCCATTATAATTGTACTAAGATGATCTAAGTTCAAAAATATATTTAATATCACACTTTTAAAGAATATTTTGTCTTCTTATTTTGTCGCATGGCTAAGTAAGATTTATTTATTGTATTTTTGTTGTGGAGGGGTAAAACATAATGTTACTTAATAAATTGTTTGTTTTAGAGTTTCTCAATCAATCTCATACACTAGCCAATTATCTGTTTGTTTATTTAAAGCTTTTATGGTAGGTGTTTCGTGTTGGCTTAATATTTCACTGTTTAATAAACAAATATCTTCGACCTTGTCCTTCCATTTAATTATTTACAGTCCAATACTTGTTGATATAGCGTTTTTAACTTTTATTATTTATCTGATTTATAAATACAATAACATTTTACAAAACAATTAATAAAAATAAGTAATATTAACTAATAAATAGAATCTGTCCCATACAACTCATTAAACTTTCTTACACGTGTATATAATTATTTGGCCCCATGTAGATCTCCCAAATGTAAAGACTCAGGGTACATATAAAATATAAACGTTTAAATCCATTAAAACCGATCGAATTTTTATTATATCACAATAATTTATGTCTTTATATATATATATATACTACGCATATTTTATGAGAAAGTAAAAGAAGAAAACGAACGACTTATCTCTATCAAGCAAAGCAAAACTGATATTAAATAATGATTGATGTTTCAATATTACTTTATTTTATAATATATATATATGTATGTGTGTGTGTGTTAATTAGTTTTTACAATGTCTCAAATAAGCCAAATAAATTTGACATATTAATGATTTATTGAAAAAAAGGAAATACATAAATTTAGTTCTACTTATAGCTTTGCTATAAATGGAGCTAAATAAACAGGTCGACTATCCCATGACCCAAATATCTAAACGCTAAAAATATAGTTGATATTTTACACACTGATTCACCCAGATAAAAGGTCATATGCAAATAAACAATCCTTTTAATAGAGTGTATAAGTAAAATAATCGTAGAATTACAATTTCAACACAACAGGACTGACCAGTTCTATTTTTTTTTTTGGACAGATTTAAAAAAAAGTATAATGTTTATTATACATATTTCAAGTAAATTTAATACATTAAAAGACTGCTGCTAAACGATAAAGAAGAAATATTATGAACGATGTCTAAATATAAACCATATTTCTCATAGCTAACTACCCTTATGATAATAGTAATAGTAGTAGTATTTAATCCCATCATGAACAACTTCCTTGAAAATGATCCCTGTAAAGGGTTCCTATTACAGGGATCGTTTTCAAGGGAGTTATTCATGATGGGAGTAAATGACTATTGAACCCATTACAGGGATATTTCCCGAACCCATTACAGATATTTTGTGAATCCAAGTGATTCAAAACTCCAAGGGTAAAACTGACTGTAGTCTGTTTGTGCAGACACATAATGATGCCATATTAATATTATTAATATCTGATGTGGTGCCCTCTGGAATATCTTAGATAGATCCGGAATACTTATTTGATAGATTCGGTAGCGGGAACCTTTGCTATATAGAAGGATTATATAAGGTAGTTTTCCCCGATTTTTTTTTCTTTCTCAATTTTTTCGTCCATAAATATTTCATTATTTGTTTTTTAAGTTGAATTTACTATTCACAGTTTGAAATAATAAACAATTCAAGCTTTTACTTGTTCATATACGTTGTATGTAGAGAAAATATTGTAATGGTGCAAAGATTTAATTATTACAAAATCATCCATATATACAATTACCCCCATACATTACATTAATATATCTGCTGGTAAATCGATTTAAGCCGTGGAAAAAATGTTGTTTCACTATGTAGAGAAAGTATTGTGATGGTACAAAAGTTCGATTTTGATAGATTTACACGTTTTGGTCTCAACAAAGTTTTAATTACCTGACTGTAGTCTGTTTGTGCAGACACGTATGATGCCATATGAATTTCATTATGATCAAATAAGTCGTTTTTGAGGAAGCTGAGTGTGTTTGAAATAGAAATTAATTAAATTTAGTATTATTGGCAGTATCACTACTTATATGAGAAAGTTTTGATTTTGCTTCCGAGCTTACCGAAGGTAACAGAAGCTATGGGATCGTTCTGAAGAACGAACATATTTGATGTCTCCGATATCAAAAATTCCAAGACAGAAATCCGTTTCAGACATCAGGGAACATTTTTGGTTCCGTGTCTGTCTTAAAAACTACTTTACTACTTACTTAACTACTTTACTACTTACTTAACTACTTTACTATATCTTAAAAAATACACGTCCGTTTTAATGAAATTTGTATGTTAGGTCATAATTAGCCCATTGTTAGTGCCATATAAGTTTCAATCATCTGCGCTTATTATTACGCGCAACAAACATACATTTATTTACACCATTAGCTTCAAAAGTGCTTATCTGATTTGTATGAAACTTTTATAGTTTATCAAAAGTAACCCGCAGATAGCGCCAAATTTCTTTTAACCGTTTGCCCTCTTTACCTTTTGCTATATTGATACTTTAATTCATGTAGAAAATCAAAACAATTTTGACCGATTAAAAAAATGGGCGAAACAATCACACAAAATAGACAATAATGGCTTGTAAAAGCATAATAGTTATTTGTGCAACTAGTGCGCAAAGTGGCACTTTGCTGCTTTCAATAAAATCTTTCTAAAAGATTTGAAAGATTTTTCAAGCGCAGCAAAGACACTTTAAGCTCGAGTTGCACATTAAATTTTTCCTACTATTAGTTTTTAATCTGTAAATAAAATATAAAATAATAGTGTTGATCAACATGTAAAAGGTTTTACAATATCAACTAAACCAGCTATTCTGTTTATAGCTAGTGTTGCCTTCTTTTGCCTGATACAGCAAACCTGACCAAGTACTGTTGTAATTTTTCATCACAACACTTACTCATCATATTTGATTCTTTTAGATTTCGTAAGTTGGAACACTGGAGTGCGGTAAAGTAAAACCAGTGCGGTAAAGTAAAACAAGTGCGGTAAAGTAGTAAGTGCAGGAATCTGCTGTTTTGCGTACTATTTTGAGTGCGATAACAACCACTTTATCTGACAGCTGTAGGAAAAATCAATAATGTAAGTGATAGGATGCGAGGAAACTTTTTTCCACGCCAATTGGCTGTCTATTTATATTGTACACAATCAAATTTCCAATTTATGATCGAATACGTAAAATAGTACATTACGCGTCGAGTGCGGAAAGTAGCATTTTGCATGCGAGTGTGGAGTTTGCCCCCGAGCGATAGCGAGGGTGGTAAAACCACACGAGCAATGCAAAATGCCGTTTTCGCACGAGTTGCGTACCGTACTTTATCTACGATTGTTAGATTTAAATAATAAATACGGAAACAAATAAACTTGCTGTATGTAAGTTCGTATCTCTCTCTTGATAAAGATGGCATTAATTCTTGAATTGTATTTTTTGCCGAATTAATTATTTCTGGAGGAGTATTATTCTCCACATTTTCGTCAAAGTCACTTGATTCACTCATTGTTTTTTACTAAAAACTCGATATAAACAGTTACTTTAATAAAAGAACACCAAATTAGTTTTATTAAATGTAAACAAACTTACTAATCGTGCGTAAAGCTGAAGAATTCCTCTTCTTTACCGCACTAGTGCGGTAAAGAAGAGGAATTCTTCAGAACTATGAGACGCGCATGCGCAATGAATACAAGTACGTAAATAATCACTTTCTACGCACCTAAACAAAGATATAATGTTTATATTTCGTATCAATCGTAGATAAAACATAATTGTATTTAGATTTTGTTTAGGTATTTATGTATTATACATCTCCTGACGCTTTAAAATGAATCCTATCTTTAAGAGGAATGTATTCGTAGAAATGCATTTGATTACAATAATTCGTACGCATACTTTCTACGCACCTAAACAAAGATATAATGTTTATATTTCGTATCAATCGTAGATAAAATTGATTTTGAGATTGTTTATTGTTTTTCAAAGTAGGTTTTGGCCTCTATAAAGCTATTGACAATGTGAGATCAAGTGTTTTTATAGATTATATTTTATGGTCAAATAAATATAAATAATATATGATAAATTATTCAGCATTAACAATTACTAAAAAAATAAATATCTAGTAATAAATTAAATTTATTGAGAACAAATCTTCTAATATAAAATGTTAAATTTTGACTTTCTCATATAAAGAGAAAGTATTGTGGTGGAGCGAGTGTTCGATTTTAATGGATTTACCCGTTTTTAGGTCCCCTGAGTAAAAAAAAAAACAAAAAAAATGTCAGTCTGTAGTCTGTGCTGACGCATGGAGCCTAAAAATACTGTGCTGATTTTGATTAAATGTGGCCTACATGCTCAGAAAAATCATACTCCGAGGCAAAATCGAGAAATGAATTTTCGCTCCAAATTTGGGGTGTTACCCCCTAAACGGTGCCGACAAATTTGATTTAAAAAAATTCTAAAATCTAGCCCATTCAAATACGAATCTAACGATATAAAGCAGCCCCTAGACGATCAAGCGGCTTGATCAAAACATCGCGTCAAGCAATGGTGTCAAGCATGATTGATAGTCTAGGGATCCGTTTAATGCTTGATTTAAGCCTTGACGGAGATTGATGGAAAGTTTGAATTAGTTCAGCGGCTTGACGGAGCGCTTGATAGTCTAAAGCAATTTTGATCAAGAATTCCGTCAATCACCACCTGCTCGACACCCCAAATCCTGATTCGAAACCATGGTATCTACACAATACTGATTTATTACAGTCCAGGAGGAGCAGTTCACTAGTCGAAAACTCGAGTGTTGATAAAAAGATTGATTGGATGCTTGATGCGCCCCAAGGCGGCTTGAAGGTAGTGTCAATCAGCTTGATGCGATGTTTTGATCAAGCAGCTTGATTGTGTAGGGGCTGCTTAAGTCGTTTTACCGGAAAAAATCTAGTTTTCGAGATATTGATGAAAATTAATCTGATTTTGTTGAACAACGTTCCTGGGAAAAGTTTCTAAGATCTGGGACTGAGATTATATGAGAAAGTTAGTCTGAGTTATCTCGGAACGATTGTTTTGTTTTTACAAATTAAATATTTTTTGTGTAAAATGTTTTATAAAAAAAATTGAGAGATGTTGATCTAAAATGTTTAAATAATAAATGCTATAATTTTCATGTAACATTTTTCACTTTAGATATTTATGTTTGGTTGTTCAAGGAAATAACTTTGTTAGTTATACAAGTTCTTAAAATACATACTGTTACATTTTCCTCATGTAGATAACATTTGGGACAAAGCTGAGCCTTACTTTTTTTTATTGTTTAGTAAACAAAATAGTGTTTATTTAATTTTTGTCTGACTGCATGTGAGAGATTTTTTTAAGAGAGAACCGGAAATGTGGTAAACAAATAATCCGTTTCTGACGCTTTTGTTAATGTAACTATAAACATACTAGACACAATGTCATCGTTTCTTGAAAAATTCGGGCCGGAAAATGTATAAAAACTAGAAACAAGTAAACCGACCGACTTACAGACAGACAGATTCGAGATTCTGATTTCTGTTAAGAATTTTTTTTAATTTAGGGACTAAACATTTTCGAAAAGCTCAGAAACAATAAACAAAGTTTTGATCACGTTTAAAAAAATATTTTGGTCCTACTTAATTAGGTTAATTAATGTAAATTAAACTTGGCTGGCTGAAAAACGCAAATTTTGATTCGTGTGGTCCCAGCTTTAACAATGTAGATTGATTTCCTAATTTTCATAGATAAGTTATGATATTCTTTGAAAAAATAGTGTCAATCTGGCCCATTATGATCTATATTATCAGATGTACAGATGTGGCAAGTTTAGGATTGTTCTTTGGGTGATTTATATTAATGCCGAATCAAGTAATGCAGTAATTGTTGCCAACATGAATCTTCCTAGCAGGGCAACACTAGTTGTCACATACACATATATGTATACATATAGGGCATATCTACTTCGATCGTTACCCTATTGCCTTGATCATATCCAGCGCTACTAGCCTAGCTTCCTTCGGGAGTCTCCTCCACTTGTCTCTTCTCTTTGCCGCCTTTTGCCATTTGCGGGCGCCTAATGTGTGTATGTGCTGGCCAGTCCTGCGTCTATGCCTTCCTTGATTGATCTCTCCTGGTGCCATTATCTGCGCGTATTGGGTATAGAAGATCCTGATCCTGAGCATTCGTTCGGGTGGCATGGGTTCCACGAGATCCAACTAGCTTTAGCCTTTGCGAAGTGAGTTTAAAATGCGGATATGCTTACCCACATGGATTTTCTCGTTCTCACAATCGTTTGGAAAAAATCATCTAACTTCTGTTGCACTCCACTTAAATTCATAGATCTTTCTTATCAATATATTGACCCAAATAATTTTATACAAATGCATTAAATCAGCTGGCGGTATCTTGGGCACTTCTTTAGATTGTTACTCCCCTTATAAAATTAACAGTGTGGAGTAACAATCAAAAGAAGGTGTACGGAACGTTCTTCTTTAGACTGATACTCCCTTTATAAAAGTAGAAGAGTGATATTCTTTTGTTCCAAAGTAAATTGAACTAAACATCCCTTTGTCTTAATAGTTTTTATGTCAAAGCTATTTATATTTAAAAAAAACTTGGGGGAGTAACAATCTAAAGAAGTTACCATATCTTGACATCACAAGATTGCTTATTTGATATCGAAATATTTGATATCGAAATTAAACATCGAAAAAAATAACAATAAACAAGATTGTAAATAATTAATAGCTTATAACTCATTTCTTTGCTTAGCTATATAATGTCACCATATGTTGACCTTATAATCATAAAAGTCATCTCCTGACTTTTAAATACCTGCGATTTTATCGGCGATTCGTTTTACGTAATCATTCTTAGTTTGATTGGTTATTTCGTGTTGTTATTCCTCTTCTATTGCTTCATAATTCAAAAGACGAATCACACAATATTAATTTGTATAATGTTTTTTTTGTTAAATAAAATAAAACAAGATGTTTAAAGCGAGCAAAGAGAGGTTCAATAATACAATACAATAAAAATCAGCTATAAATATGTTTTTGGTTATGTAACGCTTCACATGTGTAGCATTAATTTGAATGATTTACCTTAAATTTTGGTTCATATAATACTTTTTTCACTCACGTAGAATATACATACGTATAATATAATACTATGCCTAGTAAATATAGTATAATACACGAGCCGTAAACCCGTGGCAAAGGCCTTAATTTTTTATTTTTAGAATAAAAGAAAAATTTAGTAAATAATTTTAGATATCTATTTGTAGACCAACAAATAATATATATATATATATATATATATATATATATATATATATATATATATATATATATATATATATATATATATATTGTGAATAAATGTGGTTGCCTTTAGCTTAGCAATAACAAATCATTTCGAGGTGCGTCGTCGAGACAGTATTCGATTATGTAAATAATAGTACAGTGTAGGAGAAAATTGGTTAAAATAGAATAATAGTTACTATGATCAAAAAAGTTGGACCGATTGTTTGAGTTACTAAGTTGAAGTATTCATTTTCAATTTAGGTTTTTGTAATACTTTTTATTAATAAGTATCTAATTGTATTTGGAGGGAGGGAATTAGACCTGGTGGAACTCATAGCAACCCTCCTCCTCTCCAAACATAAAAAATGTAATAATACATAACCTCATTTTCAACCAAAGTGAGGTTATATTCAAATCATTCTCTAAGTTAGGATTAAATCTAGAAGTACTTTATATTATTATTACCATGTGAAATTAAATTTAATATAAAATTTTGTTGTCAAAGAGTTGATTCAGTTCATGTAAAGCATATCTACTTATTTAAGCTATTCAAGACAAGGTTTTAGATCTGCATGACCCAGATTAAAACTACAAGATAACGCCTTTAATACTCACAATTGCATCAGATTCTTCTCTTTTAACAATATATACATATGTATACATCTACTTAATACATACCTATTATATATACATATATATATATATATATATATATATATATATATATATATATATATATATATATATATATATATATATATATATATATATATATATATATATATATGTGTGTGTGTGTGTGTGTGTGTGTGTGTATGCTTACATTTATTTAATGTTCCACATACTAAAAGGTATGAACATCTTACGTGAAGCCTAATAAACTTTTACCTTGGTACCTTTTGACCTTATAACATATTTTTTTTTTAATGTATCAATTACAAAATATTAGCAAAAACAGAAATATAAAATGACCGACCAACTCACAAAAAAAAACAGCAATAAAAATATAAATATACAAAAAGACTGGCTGCATGACATAAAAAGGTCAGTTCAACTTTATTTAGTGAAATCATGCCAAAGTCACAACACTGTGTAATATCAGGTTAACAAATGAAACTTTATATAATACAAACAGCCTAAAACAGGTTTAACAGTGAAATAAATAATGATTAAATAACTATAATGAATAAATAAGTAACCATTCACTTTAACACTGCATGGAATACTTATATGTACCGAAAAACTTATAAATGCCTTTTTTTTACATTATTTGAAATAAAAGGATAATACTGAGCTCGATATGACTCGTGTTGAATATTACAGATTACTCCAGATTTATCATATGGAAGGCAGAATTAAATAAAACATTCCCCATTGAAACGAAACTGTTTCCTCAATCTATAATACATTGTGTTGAGGTATTTTCCCCCAAACATTTGACCAAGCCAAACCCCTGTGAATGTTTTGTCAAACAAATAAAAAGTAATAAATAAATTGGCAAAGTACGTGCCTTTTGCAGCACATGCAAAGGGCCTGTACGCGATTTGACAAATAAGACGAGGTCTTTAACCAGCATAAATAGGGCGTAGCAAGTCATCATTTAAACGTTTGTTTCAGCTATGACAAATAAAAGTATGATTTTTCCGTTGAACGGCGCAAAGATGAATGTACCCTTAATAAACCAACACATTATTTCAAAAAAATTAATTAGTTAAAGATTTTATCCTAAGATAGATTTTAATTCTAATAAATGCATTAAATAAAGATATACATTTTTTACCACTTAAACGTGAGCTGAAAACATATATATTGGTACTTTTTGGACCCAAAGTACATACTAAATATACAAACATAATTTGATTTTCGTCTTCCTAGCATCAAATAAACTGTGTATACCAATTTTCATTTAAATCGGATCAATAATAGTTATATTGCTAATTTATAATTAAAATCATTTTTACAAGTTTTGAAAGCTTTTACCTGTTGAAAATATGACATAAGTTTACTTAACAATAATTACTGTGCTCTTAAAGAGCTTTTCAACGACATTCATAATAGTAAGAATTTTCAGAATTAGATCAGTAGTTCTTGAGATAACCCCATACAAACATACATTCATGTACAAACCATTTTACCTCTCTTATATTAGTATAGATTTTTATTTTATAATTTTGATTATTTTTTACACCTTGAGTTTGATTTGCCATGAGTCATGTTCACCATGAGATAGTGAATATAACTCATGGTAAAAAAATCAAACTTTGTAATAGAGTATTGCTCTAGTAAATTATAGACAATATATTTTTTTATAATAACCATATAACAAGTTTTATGTGTATAAATTTAATTTTGTTTGTCTATGGATTCAAAATTTCATAACAAGTTATGCATTTCAGACATAGGAGATCATTTTTTGGTTTCAAGTCTGTCTGTTTTGTCAGTCAGTCGGTCAACGTGTCACGTGTCTGTCTGTATATCTCTCTTGTCAGTCAGTCTGCTAACATTTATTTGCGAACGCTCATATTTTTTGAAAACTGATTTCAGAATTACAAATTATTCAGAGCTGGGTAGTGAAAAGTCCTAGTGTTACATATGCATACTATATACCTTTGATGGCGTCACCTTATGTCAGTAATAGTAGTATTGTTGTTTTCGTACTAAATTGATTTGAAATGTTGCTTAACATCACTTTAAAGAAACTGCAAGACTTCATAGTCACAATCGATCTTTAATTCATTTGACTTTCAACTTATTTTAATTATAATATTGTTCAATTTTGACGAAGATTAATTTTTACCTGCTGCTGTAATTTTATTAAATGGGATGATATCTATAGAAAATTATCTTTCTATTCGGAGGTTAATTGTCAATATATATATATATATATATATATATATATATATATATATATATATATATATATATATATATATATATATATATATATACATATATATATACTCGTATATATGCTTGTAACTATTTAATTATAGGGAACGGACGAAATATATAGTTATATAAATATACATGTATATAGTTTGACTCGAATAATGATTAATACATTATGTTCGATAAATTAATATATATTGTATTTAGTAACTCAATACGATTGTAATTCATAATAATCTTAACTTGAATAAAATATACTTTTTTTTATTCAAATGTAGGTATTTCAATTTTATACTATGAACCAAGTAAAAAATACAATAATTGTATCTTTTATATAAGAAACGCTATTAACTGATCGATGCCATATTTAGTCGATACTGTAATTAAATATTAAATTCCAATGTTGGTAAATGAACTTGTAATATCTAACTCTTATTTCGTTGATTAATTCATTTTTTTTACTGTTAGTTTATTTATTTGGATAATTTAGAATGATATCCATTCGAAACTCTTATCAATTTTCGGTTCATGTAATTTATTAGAAAGCGAGTCTACGAGAATCATAGAAAATTATATTATTTGAAGTCATATAAAAAAAATCTGTATTTTTATGACCCGCCAAATTATGTGTGTGTGAAATAAATTATAATTATTATGTATCGGTGTTGCTCTTTCAATCATCTATTGATCATCATTGACCGGGTTACGAAATATAAGAATTACTAGAAACCTTTACTTAAAATGTTTTTATCATAATAATGTGCACTAGAAAACTTAACACTTAAAATGTGGTTGCTTGGACCTGTTTCGATTTTCACCGGGGTCACATTTATTTTTATTTGATATTTATATCAATATACACATCAATATATACACATTTAAATGGTGCTGGCGGTTGATGTTAAATTCAACAACAAGTAGTTGTTAGTGGACAAGTAGTTGTTAAGTTATGGTGGCTTTCAAAAATTTCGATGGAAAACCCAACAGGACGAAAGAATGACCTCGATCATTCCACTTTATGAAAAATCATTGAATCCTAAATATGTTTTTGGGCATTGAATCCAGTGTAGCCAACATTTTTAGTTAACCTTTCTACAGACCTGACAGTTATCTTGTTGCGAAAGGCACTAATTTTCCGGAAAAGGAGAAATTCAGTTTTGGCCCGAATTTATATAAAACATGGGATATAAAATTTCGAAAATATTAACTTCAGCCCTCCTATTGGTGAAATATAGAACTAATATGTGAAAACCGAGCTACCTCCTGTTACCTCATAACTTCCTAGTACTATAATAAAAAAAAACAAAAAATACCAGAGCGTCACATTTTTCAAGTTGTTTTTTTTATGCGTGACGGAAAATTTCGTCTGCCCCCCTCCCCCCCAACCTAAAACCATATCTATGTCAAAATGTTCCTTGATATCTGACACATTTCTGCTAAGGAAATAAATGTGAAAACATTAAAAAAAATTGTTTTTCGGAATTATCAAAATGATTCCGTTTCCTTCAACAGGCTCTGAACCAAAAAATATTATATTTTTTGTTTAAAAAAAAATATAGCATTTAAGTTGTCCTTTAACGCAATTCGACACTAGTTATTGAGTTATTATTTAATAAAAAATAGCACCGTCGTTTCTTTCTGTCCATAATCTCATCAAATTTTGTTTTTAAATTAAATTTACTGTGTGTACGTTCCACAAACTTTTGGTCGAGGCAACTTTTTTATAATTGCAATGCTATTTTTTAAGTCCGTTTTATTTTGTTTTTTGTTTGCTTTGAAAAATAGTTTTTTCTAATACAGATGTCCATTCTTTTTATCATACTGTGTACGTTATTATGGTTTTAAACAAACAACTTTCTAATCAAAAGCGTGTGAAGTAAAAGTAAAATTATAATAGTTATTTATAAGTTGCTTTATTTTTTTAAATAATGAAGGTCGGTTTTGTTTATTTCCACTGGAATAAGTGAGTTGAGAGTGAAAATAAACAGATTGAGTGACGTGACCAATCTCTCGAGACGCTGTGACTCACTACACGCTTCATCACCTCGAAGCGTGCTGAAGTCACCACTTTATTAGCCAGTCGTGTATTAGTCCTGCTTGAACTTCTCACTTAGACAATGCTGTTCTGACTTTCTGTTCTTATCAATTTCTCACGATTTGTGTTTTTAGACTGACTTTTTTCCTTTACTGATAAGTTAATCTCTTATCATTCAGGTTGTCTGTTTCCATATAAGTTGGAACGGATCAACAAGGGAATATTTCTGACAGTTTTTTCAACTTTCTGTTTTAAATAATTTATATTTCTTATAATTTAAATATTTTTCCTTCTTTATTTACTATAAATAAATAAAATCTATCTCATTATCCTTGTATTTTTTATACTGATGCGACAATTTGACCATTAATAGGGGTGAGCTAAATATGTTGCACACTAATTGGCAGAAGGTTGAAATTAACATGGAACTATCTGTAAGCTAACTTAAATGTACCTAACTATAAAAATCAGATGAGTACTTTTAATAATATAAGGCTTGTACGAATGCGCAAGAGGAATCAATGTGCGTAGAAGATTGAAATTGATATGGTAATTTATGTTAGCCCATTTTGACACACCACCAAAAGACAAGGAATCGACAAGCTTAGGCTTTATAGGCTTTAAACGCTGTTCACAAGAATGTTGACAGACTCAAGACCATCAAAATTCCTGGATGTTTGAAATTGAAGACCAAAGAAACTGTTCATTCTTTAAGAATGACGACTACCTTCGATATGCTTTGAAACAATTAACTCTTAAACTTTGCATTGCATTATTGACTAATAAAATATTTATTTTTAACCCGGAAGTTGTAAATTCAATCATTTTATCCAATGGTAATTGCAATTTCGATTTTAATCTGAAAAAATTATATTTCGTATTTGAGAATAATCACATCCCCTCTGTTACCTTCTGCAGGCAAAATGCGGTGTAATTACTACGTGTCAATTATGTTTAAATGCGGATTGAATACAAGTTAAATACAGTTTTTGGATCCAAACCTAGATTCAGTACGAATTGAATACGATTTAGATCCAGGTATGATGCACCAAACTCTGGGATCGTATCTGGATCGAGTTCCATGTAAACACCTGAACTTGATCTTGACATGCGCAGAGTGTGGGTGTGAGCGCCCCTGGCCTGTTTCTGTAGGAACTGTGTTCAAATCAGTCACAAAACATATTTAACTTTATTTGTCATTTTCAGTTTTGTTTTTAAAAACAAACACAAATAAACAGGTCAAGTGTGTGCTAGTCAGCACACAGCGAGGGTCCGTAGGCCACACTGTTTAGCTTAAGTAGTACCCTATTGGTGGTGTTTTTTGAAATGCTAGAAAGCTTTCTTTGAACTATCCTATGGGTTTGATATTCTCAAAACACATAAAAAAAACTTCTGATAAAGTATTTTTTTGCCACTGAACCGGACTACAACCATATAAATACATCGAAAAGACCATAATCATAAAAAAACGCATTTTGTCAATAAAAAATATAATTATATTTTTTTCGAAATTTCCAAAAAGTTGTATCTTTACTTTTGGTCGAAGAATGTTCAGGAATTTGTTCAGATTTTTTGCACTTCACATAAACGTGATAGAGGGGGAGGGGGCACGTTCACACCTACATCAAACTTGCCTACGCTCGCCCTATCAAAGTTATAACCAAAGAATTATATATTTTTGTAATCAGCTCGACGCACCCTTTCATATAATACCCCTCACGGTGTCGAAAAAAAAAAAATAAAAAAATGTTAACCCATAAGTTTTTTTACCCTAATTTTTTTTTAAACATATATGTTTTTAAGTCGCTATATTTTTAACATGTGGGAGTAGGTGCAAGATATATACATCCCAAATTTCAAAGTCATCGGACGAAAGGTGTAGCCGTAGAGCAGGCGACGGACGGACGGACAGATAGACACACGCAGGAAAATATAAGGGTCCTTGGTTTTGCCTACGGACCCTAAAAACCTGATTATAGAAGGTGAAGGTTACAAAATTACTTATAACCTTTATAGAAGTAACCTAGTAAAAGTTTTTTTTATTGATCAACTGATTGGTGTATTGAAAACACTGAATACGGATTCAATACTGGAAACTCCTATAGCTTGTGTTCAATCCCAAATCAGGATTCAATCCGTATTTAAAAATCATGGAAACATTGTAAGGTAATGCCAAGTTTAACATTTCAGCTAAGCTATTGAGTGACAAATGGATTGACAGAATCGAGAAATTGTTAAAGGAAGTAGAGTGTTTGTATATTCATAGTGAAGGTTGATAAGAAAAGAAAACACTTTTACTTGTTCAATAATTTTATTGTCAAACCATACATTTTACATGCTTGTATATTGCCATAGGAAGTGTTCTTTTTAAATTAAAACGAGAAAGGATAAACATTACATCAATTATTAGTTGAGAAGCGAGTGTGGCCTAACACAAATTTCTTATGCAATATATGGCCAACATTTATTTAAAGTATAGAGAGATTAATTCATTTTTATGAAGAATTAAAGAAACCCTTTTGTGATTAGCATTTCATTTATCATAATATTAAAATAAAAAATTAACAGCAGGCAAGAACAAAGAAGTAGAAAACTATATAGAAATATATTCTCTTATTGCTCTTTATAGGGTTAAATTAAAAGGTTGTTTTCTGCTTCCTTCTTTAAAAAAAACAGTATATTTCAACCTTACTCCGAGCTTCTTCAGGCTGGTAACATTCTTCTGTAAAATTGTCTATTTTAAACCATATTTACATCTGTTTTTATTTATTTTTTTTTATATATATATCTAAAGGATATAACAGATTTAAAAAACCAAATAATCGTCATTCTAATTTTTTTGGAAAATGTTTAATGACTAAGTGTTTTTTTTATATTTGTTATACCTTTTATACAAGAAATATATGTTAATAAAATAGGGGTTTATCGCTAAAAAAAAACTAAAATAAACATCTACAGACCATGCGTGATCGTGATACAAGAATTCCTAAACAATCTGGTTTAATATCTGATTCCGAAATGAGCGTGTGCTAACAGTTGGGAGCTTCCACTAGGCCTGGCTGGCTATGCTGCTGTAGTTACGCTGTTCAATCCACGCGCCTATTTTGGCAATTCGAATAAGAATCGGAAACAGCGTACACTCTGGCCGTACCCTAATGGTTTTTTAAAAATAGAATATTGGACGAGTGCTAACACACTAGAAGTTAGATGTATTTTTTTTTGTTTGTTTAGCCGTGTTTTTTAAGTTCCTTATTACTGGTAGCGGTAGTTAAGTCTTATATAGTTATAATAGAGTCTAACCAGACCTAGATGTTAGTTTTCTAATAGGTTTGATCTCTCTAGTGCAATGAGTTGTACTAGAGATAGACAGGCTCAAAGTAGGAAGGCTATAAGAGTGAAGAGAAAGCGTCCAGTCCACTATACTTCTCCAGTAGTAGCTGAGTGAGAGCTAACCCTGACTTCACCTGCCCACTGCATCTGCAATCTACTCGTACCTAGGAATATTATACTCTTCCAGATATTATAACGCAAGTCTTCAAAGATAAATATAGTCTTATCTCGGTACTTGTCGGTAATTCGTTACGGAACATACGACAAGTACGGAACCCACTTTTACTTTCAAGCCTTGTTCGCACTTGTCAAGTAATTTAGTCGAGTAGCGTGTAATTTAGTCACTGAGCTAGTTGCAACTCACCAAAAATCGTTCGCACTTGCACTTGCACTTGTAAATGCACTAAACTGTCCAGTACATTAGTAGCTTGTGTGTTTGCAATATGGACAGGCAACGCAACAAAGTAAATAAGCTAATAAAGCTTATTGCAATTTCTATTTTAGAAGAAGTCGAAGAAGAAATTAATAGGTTTGTTCCAACCACACTTCAAACTAGTTTCAAACTGTACGACGCAAGCGCATTAGCGAAAAATGATCAATTGTGGTCCGTTGTGCATGTGTCGGACAGTTTCAAACCAGTTTGAAGTGTGGTTGGAACAAACCTAATATGTGAAACGAAAAAAAAGTATGGATACGAAAATGGATTCAGAGAAGGGATGAATAGGAGGTATGTACTACTTCTCTCCTCAAATAATTACCATTAGAAGATCCTAAAGAATACTTTAGGATTTTTCTGTTAATGAAAGTGCAGTCACAAATTTAACGTAAGGATACCTATTTCTACTCTCCCGAAGAAATAGAGGGAAATGAATTGAGTATTTAGTCAAGCAGTTTAGTAAGTGACTAAATTACTTGACTAAAATGTTGCCGTTCAGACATGTTTAGTTACTAATCTACTCGCCACTCGACTAAAACATACCATATGTGAACAAGGCTTTAAGCCTAAAATGTTGTCTTTGCCTAAAATGTTAGTTCTTAGTGTCTTTGCATAGTCGCGTGGAACCTAAACTTCTTATTTGATTTGGATGGTATTTGACGTACATGATCAGAAAACTCATTCCCTGAGATGAAATCGAGAAATTAATTTTAGCTGTAAATTTGAGTGCTTCTACCCAAACTATTAAAATCGTTAAAAGTATAATTACTCAAAAATGGTTTTCTAAAAGGCTATTGAAATACGAATTTAACCGGTTCTAAAGTCATTTTCCTGGAAAAATCTACTTTAAAAAATATTGAGGAGTAACGAAAAGAGTGAAGGCGTTGTTTGGAATAAAGGTCCGTGTTGTTAACTTCTATATTTATTCAAAGCTTTCGCTCAGGGAGCCTGAGCTTTTTCAGTGATAAGAACAATGATTTTGTAGAACCAAAATGATAGATTTTAACTTTTCGTTTCTACTCTACAAGTCCACCTAAGAAAACCTCTTCAATTGAGGAGTAAATTTAAAGAAATATTTGAATTTAGTTGTTTTATAGACATTTTTTAATCAAATAATTTGAGCTTCTTAGGTAGACCCAAAGTGAGTCAAATTTATAGGTAACAAAATTTGGAGACAAACAAATTGATTAATTATTTTAATATTAGTTAATTAAATTATTATCTAATGACAAATTGTTGCATTGTCATCGGACATACGTAATGTGGCTAAGTTTTATCTTTCTAGGTTATCGGGAATTGTGTCAATTTTTGGTTACAAAATTTGGAGACCAAAAAGAAACAATATATATTTAATTAATTAGTTAATGACAGATTATTGCATTGTTACTGGGAATACATAATCTGTGAAAGTTTTAACTTTCCAGGTAATCGGGAATTGGGTCAATTTTAGGTTAATATTAAGAGTGTAAAAATAAATTGCCCCCACTAAAATTGAAACCGAAATCTAAACAACCTCCTGTTAAATAATATTCATGTTTAGTAATGATTTGATTTAATTAGATATTGTTGGATTTAAAGTTTGCATGATTATGTATATCAGAGTTTCTTCCGGTTGAGAAGTGTACTTTGCATTGAACATATGGTTGCATTTGCTATTTAATGACGCATTTTTATATGTTTAATTTACCCTTGCACATGCTTTTGCACCTCAATGATAAGTGTTGAAATAAAAAATGTCTCCCCACGTAAATTTGCTTGGAGAGACCGTTTGTTATTCCTTATTAGATAAGCTCCACTGACGCTCTCCCATGTCTAATATCCACTATATAATTGATTTATGTAACAGTTACTTACTAAGGGGTAAGTAAGCAGTAATTTTTAAAAATATGTTCATTCAAATAGCCTAATGTGCGTCATCATGGGATGTTCTGGCTGTGGAACATCCCAACGTTGTGTGCGTCAACCTTTCGCAGCTATTAAAAAAATCGTCAAATCGAAATTAAATCGACAATATATTATGACGTTAAATATCTGATGAAGTAGCTTATTAATATGTATATTCATTTAGTTCGGCTCTTCGTCCACTAGCGCGACAAACGCAATTGCAACCGACCTAAAATACTCTGCCAATTAGTGTGGCACATAGCTTTCTTGCATTAATGATGTTATACTATTAAAACCTATTATTGTCAAAATTATTTAATTTCCCCCTTTTTCTAAAAAACGGTCATTCTTTTTTACATTAATTAAGGTATCAATTTATCAAATTTAAGGAGCACAGACGGTTGAAATTAATCTGGGTCCATCTGCAGGCTACTTTCGACAAGCAATACACATTTCTTAAAAATCAGTGAGTGTCAGAAAACAAAGTGTTAACTCAAAGGCTGATCTTGATTTTCACGAATGAAAGGATGAACCTAAATGTTTGTCTTTTTTTAAACCTTCTCGCAAGTAAAGCTACAACCAAATTACAATCACCTATACGCGCAACGACAACATAACCATCTTCAATATACGCATCAAAAATATCATTGCTTCCCATTGTAGAGCAAAATGACTTGTGTTGATCACCAGTTTTATCACAGTGTTGATCAGATTCGCATCAGTGAATAAAGAACGTGACTCGGATTGACTTTGCGTTATAAGAGCTTTGTGTGGTTTGAAATGGCTTATTGTAGTTTTAAGAGCTGTATTGTGGTTTCTAACAATTAACCTAATGTTTTCCACACGTTATAAATAACTGCTAGTTATTTTAATTGATTAAATATTAACTAATTGTTGATTAATAAACATATTTATTTGACACATATTATGTCGTCTGAGTTTGATTGTCCTCTTTAAAATGTATTTATTATGAGTTTTATTTCAAAAGATTATTTCAAATTTAGTTTCTAAATCGATCATTTTCAAATGTGTATTATGTACAGAGATAGATTAAAAAAGGCTATGGGAACTAAACTACGACATTTCAAAGTATATTGACCTGTTTCTAAATACTTAGAAGCTATTTCATTGTATTAAAAACTCAGTTTAATGTCAAATTTAACTATTATAGTATTATTATTATCTGCTTGACAATCTGACTACGACTTGCACAATCCACCTACAAGCCCCTTTATACTGATTTATTCATTCCACTAATTTTATTATACAAATTTGATTGTATGTAAATATTTTTTTTTTTTTTTTAATTTTTTTTTTTTTATCTATTTGTCTTGTATGGGATCAAAAATGACTTTCTGTTATTCCCACTCAAAAAAAAAAAAATTACTCAATAACCTATGCTCACTTTAAAAATAACTTTGATCTCATGTTCCCGTATAAAGGATTCATTACATTTTTAATTTTTCACTATACGCAGTATATGTAAAAGGAAGTATTGTGACGGTACGATAAATCGATTTTGATGGATTTACACGTCAAAAAAAATGGTTTTAAAAAATTACTGTCTGACGTCTATTGTTGGTTTTATACTAATGAAACCATATAAGTCGTTTTCGGTGTTGCGGAAAATCGGAAACGGAATGTAAACAATCATTTGTTGATCACTTTAATTTAAAATATTTTAACTTTAAATCTATTAAATTAGATGTATGAATTTAAATTTAGTATCACTATGATTTTAAACAGTATCAAAGTCTGTGTGAGAAAGTTTTATTCGCGTTTGAATGACCTGTTTATTAGGTTCATTAGGACATGTTTTAAAATTTACTTTTTTAAAATGTCAAATCCATACAAATATTTATTTTAATGCATTTATCCATATATTATATTAAACCTTTAAGCTGTATTACTACTACTACTCTGAAACTAGCTTTATTTTGTTCAGAATCACAAGATAACATATTAATTAAAAGAACATAAATAGAACACGGTACATCATGGAAAGAATTTTTCTACTGTGTCTAATCTGTTCGAGGACTGTAAACATATCTTAAATTTTTATAAAAACAAAAATCAAGTCTATAAGTCCTCTTGAAAAGTTGAGCCATAGATTACAGACAGTAATTTATTTAAAATCCAAACTTGAGTTTAGATCCAGTGGAATTTAAATAGCGTAGAACCATAAAAAGTATAAAAATATAATTCTTTATAAAAAGGGAAAAAATTTAAATTGAGAAGTTCAAACGTATTAACAGCTTCTATAACAAAAATTATCAAAAAAAATAAAAAAAAAAATACATAAATAATTTATAGTATTTTTATCTTTAGTGAAAATAGTATTTTTTTTTCAGATAATATAAAACTAGCCAATTTTGCAGAATCTGTTATATTTATCATAAATATGTTCCACAAACAACATAATTAATATTAAAAATAAAATAAATCGCGTGACTATATTATATAGAAAACTCGTTGTATATAAAAATATTTAAAAAATTATAACAACTAAAATCCAGTTATGCAAATAACAGTTATGTATCCATACTTCTATATATATTATTTTATTTTTGACTTTTAGGAAATTGAGTGACCGCTTTCTGCTTTGTATTGTTGTTCTTTTTTATTGTTATTTATTACTTTACTTTTTTTATTACATTTCTTTGGTATTATTCTCTTTGTTATTATTAACGGGAAGTCAGTGTGGATTCCGTGTTTTCCTTGATTTTTTAATATGAAAATAAAGTTAAATGCTTCTCATTAAATTTAAATATGTATATATTATAATTTTTACATATAATATTGCGTATTATATAATCACATAGTGATAATCGATAGCCAAGATTAATTAAAATAAAACTTATAATAATTTCATAATTAAAAACATTTTGTAAATTATGGAATTAGATTAACTTTCTTTTATACGCAGTATATGTAAAGAGATTTATTATACTAGTATTTTTGTAAGGAAAATAACATTGTACGTATAAAGTCTTTTGGAGAAATACTGGAGCAACAAGCTTTTAATTAAGATCGTTTATGCTTAATTCTAAGAAAAAATAAATTCCTTGATTTACTTAATTATTTTCTTAGAATAATTTAGTAATAAGATTCTTTGTAAGGTTACTTGAATGACCGAAGATAATATTTTTTTAAATCAAATTATAATTATTATTAACTACGGGAAACAGACAGAGAAAAATAGACTGGAAATATAGAGGCCCGTGGTTCAAATCCCGGCGCTGGAGTCTATTTTTCTCTGTCTGTTTCCCGTAGTTAATAATAATTATAATTTGATTTAAATTAAAATTTAATCTTTCCGTAGTATGAATACTACCAAAATCGTAAAATTTGAATTAATTTATTATTAAACGTGTTCAAAAAGAATAAACCAATTAATATCATTAACACAAATAAAACTTATAATAGTGTAGTTGTGTTAGTCAATAAAGAAAAACAAAAAATAATGTAAATAAATGCTATTGATTTTTCATCAAAAGAAATATGCGAAAATTTATATTATTCGTTTTCGATTATTAGCAAAATTAGATTTATTTTAACATGGACATATTTTCGGCTGGGGTACTGAAGAAATTTCCGTCACGCAAGCAAACGACATGAAAAATGCGACGCTCTTAATACCCCCTTAATACACACTGCCCGACTACTAGTCCAGTTTAGCAGCAATACTCGTGGTGCGTAGTTCTAAAAGTCATAATCTCGGTATGACTTTGATGAACATGCTCGGTTTTCATTTTTAGTGCTAAATGACGCCAATAAGAGCGCACCATGGCAATCGTCTTCAAAGAGGGGGGAGTAGGTTTGCTAAACTGTTGGCTACGCTGGATTCAATGTCGATTTATGTAATTTTATTTTTAGAAACAAAAGTAATTATTAGGTTAATTAATTTAAATTAGTTATTATATCTATTTTAAGATCAACAAATCAAAACAAACCTTTTGCTGCCGAGCTTACCGAAGGTAAAAGGTAACGAAAGCTATGTGATCGTTCTGAAGAACGAAACATTTTTAGGTGTCCGATTTCAAAAAGTCCAAGACAGAAATCCGTTTCAGACCTCGCAGGGATTATTTTTGGTTCTGTGTCTGTCTGTCGGTCTTTTGTTCAATTTTTGCGAACCAACATATCTTAAAAACTACACTTCCGATTTTAATGAAATTTGGATGGTAGGTCATAATTAGCTTTTTTTGGCCCCATATAAGTTTCAACCTTCTGCGCTCCTTTGTTTCTCTTCCACATGCGCACAAACATACATTTATTTGCACCTATAGCTTCAAAAGTACTTATCTGATTTGTATGAAACTTTTATAGCTTATCGAAAGTAGGCTGCAGATAGCGCTAGATTAATTTTAATTGTCTGCGCTCTTTAACTTTTGGTAAATTGATACATTAATTTATGAAAAAATATCCAAACAATTTTGACAAATTAAAAAACGGGGGAGACAATTAAACAAATTAGGCAATAATGGCTTGTAAAGGTATAATATCAATAAAACGGGATAGGATGCGAGGAAGCGATGTGCCACGCCAATTGGCAGTCTATTTTTTATTGGAATAAATGTACTAAAAGAATAAATGTGATTGCCATAGCTTAGTAATAACAAGTCATTTCCAGGTGAGGCATCGTCGTCGGGACACTACTCAATTATATTAATTATAAATGGTAGTTAGATTTATTACAAAATGCTTTGCTTTTGTGGACTTGTATTATTGTAATTTATATCCACGAAAACCTGAAACAACTGAATAATAATGAAAAACATTGGTAGTCAGAGGTCAGCGTGAGCATGTTTGTGAGAGAGCTTAATCAGGCAGATTTCTATTTTTTCTTGACAAAAGTTATGAACTTTATCTTTTAGACTTAATCAAGTAACAATCTGATTGTAGTAAGTTAAAGAAAGAAAAAATCACTTCTCCTGAAGAATGTGGAAAGACAATCCAACCATCTAGGGACAACTAAGATAAGAATAATTTAGAGCTCAGAGAACGTTACACTCTGTCTTAAGGATTGCACGGAGGTTTCATCAATCATTCAAACAGTTGTATTGGAAAGACAGGTCGGAGAGTCTGACAGCTGCTTATGGTGAAATGACAGGCTTCTTTGACAGCCACTGACTTCACCTTGTTTGGAATTGCCGATGTGATAACACATAATTATTCTTTACGTCCTTACTGTTTCTTTAAGTGAATTATAACTATAGAAGAGATTCATTCTTTTTATCTACTTTATATGCTTTATGTGTGTATCAGTATGTTTTCTCTGATATAACGCAGTATATATTCTCTAGTATCTAGTATAATTCAGTGTATATATATATTGTTCTAACAATTTATATTTGGTATAATTGTAATATGCCACTGGATGTAGCGTAGTCCCTGCATTGAGCCTTACACTACGAGTGTACGTGTACATCAGTAATGGAAAGTAAAATGCCGGTTGTTCTAATGGCTGTGTCGTCAGTGGATAAATTTTTAATAGCCGTCGACTTTTAAAAACGATTAAATTTTAAAATCTATTGACTGTTAAGATCTATCGACTTCTAAAATATATCGATTTCAAGATTTATCTATACATATAAACGATAACATTAATAAAGTCTTTACGAGTTTCAAAGTGAATGGAACTTGAAAAGAAAAATCAAAATAAACTTGATAGTGAATTAAGCTGTATTCTGAGTAAAAAAAAATTGATGGTGATATTACGATCCATTCTGCTTAAAACCTCATAATGGCTAAAACTTTATAGTGAATTAAATCCTATTCTGCATAAAACGTTTTAATGAATAAAACGTAATATACCTGCATATTGAATAAAGCGGCAGAGTCAGTCCAAAGGTCTGTCACCACACAAGAAGACATTTAACAACTTGAGGCTTTACCCACGTGTACGAATCTGACAATTCATATATTCAATAGGTACGTAATACAATATGCCCCCTAGCAATAAATGTATTAACTTGCCCCCAACTGCCATAATACTCAACCCAACACTTGCATTCTTAAAATAATATTGACGAAGATATATATTCTACTAGCCGGATAGGTGCGCTTCGCGCACCTTATCCGTCTAGAAGTTGGCGCTGTGTGTAATAATAATTGAAACAATATAATTAATATATCTTTATTGTTACATAATTTCGTATTTTAGTAAAAGTAGGTTATATTATTTTGTTATGCATTTTCAATTATTCTATTTTATTCTACATTCAATTTTCAATTTTAGTTACAATAAGTCTATGTAACAAATTTAAGATCTTTAAATCAACTGGAAGCTAAGATAATAGTATCTGATTAAATCCAAGATGGCGGCCATATGTTGAAGTGAAAGTACCTTTAATTATTTTCTTTAGCTACCATAGGTCTATGTTCCAAATTTCAAATCCCTAGGTCAACTGGAAGCTGAGATAATAGAGAATTATTAAATCCAAGATGGTGGTTGTAATTCAATATGGTGACCATATGTTGAAGTGAAAGTACCTTTAATTTTCTTCTTTAGCTACCACAAGTCTATGTACCAAATTTTTGATCTCTAGGTCCACTGGAAGCTGAGATAATAGAATGTGAAAAAATCCAAGATGGCGGCTATAATTCAAAATGGCGGCTATATATCGAAATCAAAACACCTGAACTTTTCTATTTATGGTACACTCTACCTATGTACCAAATTTCAAATCTCTAGGTCAATGGGAAGTAGGAGAATTACTGATGAAAAAATCCAAGATGGCGGCTATAATTCAATATGGCGGACACATATCGAAATCAAAATGGCCGCACTTTCCTATTTATGGTACACTCTATCTATGTACCAAATTTCAAATCTCTAGGTCAATGGGAAGTAGGAGAATTTTTGATGATCAGTCACTGTCACTCTTAGTTTTATATATATAGATAATAACAAATTATTTAATGAAGATGATTACACTGGATTGTCGTTTAATGGAGACATACAAATGAGATCGAAAAATGATTTAAAATGTAAATAACGAAAGCAAAAATATAGTTGGTTTTATAGCTTAAAGGAAGGTAAAATAGATTGTACCGCACACGTTACTTATTATTAACTAAAAATAATATTTCTGGTGAATTTGAATCCCAGAAAAGGGAGACATATTTTTATACTGATAATCCCAAACAAAGTAGCATAAGTGTGTAAACTAGCTGTTTTTCAATTATTCTATTTTATACAACCTAATTTTACGTACAATGAGTCTATGTACCGAATTTCAGATCTCTAAGTCCACTGGAAGCTAAGAAAATAGTAGCTGATTAAATCCAAGATGGCGGGTATAGTTTAATATGGTGGCCATATGTTGAAGTGAAAGTACCTTTAATTTTCTTCTTTAGCTACCATAAGTCAATGTACCAAATTTCAGATCTCTAGGTCCAATGGAAGTTGAGATAATTGAGTGTTATTAAATCCAAGATGGCGGCTATAATTCAATATGGAGGTCATATATCGAAATTAAAATAGCCGCACTTTTCTATTTATGGTAGGTACACTCTATCTATGTACCAAATTTCAAATGTCTATGTCAATGGGAAGTAGGAGAATTAGTGATCAGTCAGTCAGTCAATCACTGTCACTCTTAGTTTTATATATATAGACTAGCTGGGTACCCGTGCTTCGCTACGGAGTGTTTTTATAATTATACAAGTTTATAAACAACCATAATGAAACATATAAATTATTGTGCAAGAATATCTAGATTCTATTTCTCCCACCTATTTCTATACCCCCTCCTCTTTGATAAGCTAATTTTAAAATATTCTAAATTCCCCCCCCCCCAAAAAAAAAAAATAAAATATGACAAAACAATACATAAAACCTATTACTCTACTCTTAAAGAGCTTTTGCATCATTAATGGTATTCATTATATTGACCCCGTATTCATTACTTGTACCATACCCCTGTGTACCAAATTTAAATTTCCCAAATTCATGTAGGCTGTCATTTTCCCCTTGCTTTGAAGTTCAAGTGGGCAAATTATTATCGACATCGAACTAAAACTGTAGATTTGTATAAAGAATACATACACCCACATACGTTGATTTTTATATATATAGCTATAAATTTCCATTTTACCCCCTCCTAAATAAAATTGTACATAACAACAATTACTTTTCTCTTAAAGTGCTTTTCAACGATATGCATGATATGAAGGGAATCCATTACTTTGACATTTTTACACCGTACCCCTTTGTACCAAAATTTAAATTTAGAAAATTCATGTAGACAGTGACCTCCCCCTTACTTTGAAGGGAAAGTGAGTAAATATTCATCAAATTGGGATAAAACTGTAGATTTGTATAAAAGACATACCCTCATACAGACACTCTTCTTTTTTTATAAGATATAGCTATATTTTTCCATTTTACCCCCTCCTAAATGAAAATACATATGACAAAACTGTACATAACAACAATTAATGTAATCTTAAAGAGCTTTTCAACGATATCCATCATAAAGGGTGTATTCAGTCCTTTGACCCCGTATTCATTATTGTACCCTGTTCCCTGTGTACCAAAATTTAAATTTCGAAAACTCATGTAGACACTGATTTTTTCTTCCTTTGAAGGTCAAGTGTGCATTTTTTGATCGAGATCGGACTAAAACTATGGATTTGTATAAAGAACATACACACATACGTTGACTTTTAGATATATTTTTCCATTTACCCCCCTAAATGCACGTAAAAACAATTACTGTACTCTTAAAGAGCTTTTCAACAGTATGCATCATGAAGGGTTTTCAACTTTGACATTTGTACCCCGTACCCCTGTGTACCAAACATTTTATTTCGAACATTCATGTAGACAGAGATCTTCCCCTTGCTTTGAAGGTCAAGTGAGCAAATTTTCTTCGAGATCGAATTAAAACTGTTGATTTGTATAAAGAACATAAACACATTCACGCATACGTTGACTTTTATAGATATACATTTTTTTACCCCCCTCCTAAATGAAAATATGACAAAAACGTACTTAACAACAATTAATGTACTCTTAAAGAGCTTTCCAACGATATGCATCATGAAGGGTTTCCATTACTTTGACATTTGTACCCCGTACCTCTGTGTACCAAAATTTTAATTTCGGAAAATCATGTAGGCAGTGACCTTCACTTTGTTTGGAAGAAAAAGAGTGTAAAAATGCATCAAATTGGGATAAAACTGTAGATTTGTATGAAAGACATTCTCTCTCTATAGATATAGTTATATTTTCCATTTTACCCCCCTCCTAAATGAAAATATGACAAAACTATACATAACAACAATTACTGCATACTCTTAAAGACCTTTTCAACGATATGCATCACGAAGGGTATTCATTACTTTGACCCCGTATTCATTACTTGTACCCCGTACTCCTGTGTACCAAAATTTAAATTTCGAAAATTCATGTAGACCTTGATTTTCCCCTTGCTTTGAAGATCAAGTGTGCAAATTTTCATCGAGATAGGACTAAAACTGTAGATTTGTATAAAGAAGAAACACACACACACATACGTTGAATTTTATATATATAGATTATTATATAGAGTCTATGGGAATGAAAACAAAAAAAGTCCAGTCATGCACCATGACTTAATGAGCGAATTTTCAAAGAAATCTGCGCTTTATTGGCTTATGATAATATAGGAAAATTTTGGTTTAGAATTTGCTCGGGGGAAAAAAAAAATTGGTAGACAGGGGTACGGGGTACAAAAGTCAAAATAGTATTTACCCTTCAAGATGCATGTCGTTGGAAAGCTCTTTAAGAGTACAGTAATTGTTGTTATTTACACTTTTATCATATTTTCACATAAAAGGGGGGTAAAATGGAAAAAACACGTTTTTTGACCCTATATGGTCAAAATTTGACCCCTAAATGGACTCCAAAAATTCTGGCCAGCGAACTCATCCTTTCTTTTGATATTATTGACATTTTAAAATTTGTTTGAAATTTTTAAGTGCATCCCAAGGGGAGATATCGTCTGGAGTGACACATATATACATATATACATACATATATACATACATATATACATACATATATACATACATATATACATACATATATACATACATATATACATACATATATACATACATACATAAAAAAAGTGTTAAATTTCAGGAATCGATTCAGAATGGTCTAAAACGGATTTCCATGGAAAAATTTTTCAAAAATTCGCATTACAAAAATTTTGAAGCCATTGCAATAGCGTAATTTTCTTTGAAAATTCGCTAAAAGTAAATAACTGTATTTCATTTTTATTTTGGCACTGATAATAGCCTTATGAAGGCTAAAAGCTGCTTTATTAAATAAACAAAATTGATTCATTTACGTTGAGAGAAAGTTTATCATTCTCTTTTAATTATTATTATAATATATTTCGAAAAATATCCAGAATTCTTATAATAAAAATCTACTCAATTTTAATCCAGTAAATATTAAAAAATGTTTTTAAAAAAGAACTCTATGTATGAAATAAAATGAAAATATGTGACCGGAAATAGCAACATTCAGGCATAGACATTTTCACTCAAACGATGAGATCTCATGCTCCAATAGCTCCCAACAACATAAATTTTGCCGTAAAGCGATTTCCTTAATAGATGTAAATATTTCTGTTTTCAAACCTGAACTTCCAATTCGTTAAATTTCTTATTTTAGGATAATTTTCTGTTCGCGTCATCAGCTCATATCCGGTTCACTAAACCATATATAAGCTATGAAATCCTTTATCTTTTCTCATCTTCTATCAAACTGAAAATAGCTTTCTAAATATCGGGAAAAACGCGAATTATATATATTTTTTTTTATAAATATGAAGTTTTTTAAAAACAACAGATTTGACGATTTAATTTACAAATGTTTAGAATTGTGAATTAGGAGTACAACAATTAGAGAATATACTTCTGTGTCACTATCACAGTAAACAATCTATCTGATGATACTTCCATTACTGGAAGCGCCCAACATTCTTTAAGATCGAGTCAGTAAAAAATCGGAGCAGCTGAGTGGTTAACGTTTTTGAAACACTCCGAAATAATTGGTCTTAAGTCTTAAGAATGTGGCATGACATATCGGGTGAATTTTAATCTCGTAAAGGGGGGATATGTTTTTAACTGTGATAATCACATAAAGTAGCATAGATGTGTAAACTGACCGATCCTCCTTTTAATAAGCCAATTATTGTTATGATCGAAACATAAAGTAAACAAAATGATATTATATTTAACTAAAAATAAAAATAATAATTGCACTAAAATAATAATGCACTAAATAGGAAAACCAAAATTTATTTTAATATCCACAGTACTACGAACGATCACAGTGCGCGTATGTTACTAAAAATAAAAGTGTAAGGCGCTATCCATTTTTTTTGTTATTTGTAGAATTCTGTCAAATTTAATGTTGACTCACATTTTTGTTTTGAGAAGTATTTTATAGGATTGAGTAAAAGAAGTAAATTGAATACAAGTGTGCCATTAGGGTTTTGTTGAAAGCGCCTCACGCATAGCGTGATCGCTTGCAGAATTGTGACATTAAAGAAAATTTATTTTCTCATTTCTAAGGAATTCTTCATATAACATTTTACTTTTTATTTTGACTTAATTTAATTTTAAAAAGTAAATTTACAATTTTTTTTACTTCTTTTATTAGCTTTCTTGTTTGTTTGTTTGTTTGTCCAGTACAAATCTTGCAATCGATTTTTAACTAACTTCCCGAGTACCTAGACTTTTGAAACTTTTAGAATAGCTCAGAACACGGTGACAATGCATTATTTTAATACATTTAGCCATATTACAGCAGAATTTAATTCGTTTTAAGCAAATTTTGCTGTATGGCAAGTTAGTTCGGAAAAAATCCACAAGTTATTTTATTTGTTTTGACATGACCCATATTTACGATCTTCATTTTGACGCGTTTCTTATTTATGATTTATGACAGAAAATTTAAAAACGTAGTATATAAAGTTATTTTTATCTTGTAATTATTTTAATTGTTCTGCCAAAAGTTGCCGATAAATTTATTGATTTATCGGCTAATACGAACGATTTTATAAAACTAATGACTCATCATTGTATTTTTATTCTGATAAACTCTGATTGCAGACCTAAATACAGTATTTACATTTTCTCCACTTCATGTTAAAATATTGAATCATGTATATGTATTTGGACATTGAATCCAGCGTAGCCAACAGTTTAGCAAACCTATTCCCCCCTCTTTGAAGACGATTGCCATGGTGCGTCAATTAGCACTAAAAATGAAAACCGAGCATGTTCATCAAAGTCATACCGAGAGTCGAGAGTATGACTTTTAGAACTACGCACCACGAGTATTGCTGCTAAACTGGACTAGTAGTCGAGTCGGCTCATTTGGTCGGCTCGTTCGGTCGGGGTGTGTGTAGGCAAGGCCCCGACAAGGACGGTCGGGGCAAACGGTCGTGTCGGCCAGTGTGTATTAAGGGGGTATTAAGAGCGTCGCATTTTTCATGGCGTTTGCTTGCGTGACGGAAATTTCTTTAGTACCCCATCCGAAAATATGTCCATGTTAAAATAAATCTCATTTTGCTAATAATCGAAAACGAATAATATAAATTTTCGCATATTTCTTTTGATGAAAAATCAATAGCATTTAATTACATTATTTTTTGTTTTTCTTTATTGACTAACACAACTACACTATTACAAGTTTTATTTGTGTTAATGATATTAATTGGTTTATTCTTTTTGAACACGTTTAATAATAAATTAATTCAAATTTTACGATTTTGGTAGTATTCATACTACGGAAAGATTAAATTTTAATTTAAATCAAATTATAATTATTATTAACTACGGGAAACAGACAGAGAAAAATACACTCCATCCCGGCGCTGGAGTGTATTTTTCTCTGTCTGTTTCCCGTAGTTAATAATAATTATAATTTGATTTAAAATAAATTAATTTCAAATTATTGTTAGATGAATCATATGATAGAAAATTCGTCCGTTTTAAATATGCAATTTGTATTAGCAACAGAACAAATCAAACTAAAAATGTAAATGCTCATATAATTATGCCCCTATACCCGTAGGTCCATGCTGGTTTTAAGATTACTTTGTAAATACGAAGTTCGTTATTCAAAGTAATATTTTACCTACGATCCAGAAGGCAAAGCAGCAACTTATATCGTCTTGAAATGTCCGTACGTTTTGTTTTTGTATGCTTTTACCAAGTGAGTCGCCTCGAAGTTCGAGGTTAAGGCTAAGTTTGGACTGTGGTGGATTTAGGGAGAAGAACTTGGCAAAGAATGATTGGAGGACGGATGCTGTGACAAAGAGTAAAATCAACGACGACTTTTCTATTCCGTTTTCTCCATTTCCATAACCAAGGTTCTAGATGGAGAAGATGGCTTTTTGTGTTATTGGATGCAGTTTGAGGGTTTTCGCAGGCAGATAGCTAGTCATGTCATCTGTAAAGGTGGCAAGGACCAAGGAGGGATGTTAAGGGGCGTCATGAGTGAAAAATAAATGTATAACACTTACAGAATAGGTGGATGAAAATGAGGATCCAATTCTCGCACGAAAGTATCTACCGGTGAGAAAAGAATTAAGGATTAGATATTTGTAAAGGGATGCCCTTGTGTTTCCAAATATTGGACACCGAGTATCAATCTTTCTAACTGCCAAATTTAGTTGAAATCTGTTGAGCTTTATTATATATTTAATACTGATTATACTCTGTTGAGTATTTGTAATGATTTTTTTTTTAAATTGTAATGTTAATGCGAAATAATGATACTATAGATTTGCAGAGTCATTTTGTATTGGATGTCAGCCAATATAATTTTGCGTTGTATTGTAGTGTATAATTATCATTATTATACTGGTAGTAGCTCATATTTTAGAGACACATTTACATAAATATGCTGTTTTTGAAATTCTTCTTTTTATTTTTTAATATATATATATATATATATATATATATATATATATATATATATATATATATATATATATATATATATATATATATTGAGCCATTAAATATTTAAATATATGTTGTTGAGGAACACAAGTGGAATTAAATTAGAACAAATGCTTTATTGTTTTCTTTGTAATTAGGTTATATTTAAGTTTTTGACACCTGGCGGAAGATATGTGGATTAAAATAATGGTCTTATAATATATTGTATTTAGCTATGATATAATAACAACAAAAACACACGTGTTATTTTGAGTTAATACACGTGTAAAATTAGGTTCCTTAGTATAACTTGTTAACATCTAATTTAACACTTGGCGGAAGATGTATGAACTAAAAAAATGTTGTTGAAAGAGGTAAACGAATTTATATTACGTATATATCCACTGTTTTTAATAACTTATTAATAAAAATATAAATAACAATTGTTATTTTATGTAAGTATACAAGGTCATTTTTATTTTTCATACGGGCAACACTGCTAATAAAATTATTGTCTTTGAAATGATCTACATATTTATATATGTATGTATAATATTAAAGTTTTTTCTGTACTTCGAACTTAGTATGCTTTTTTATTTTAGCCTGTGGGGGCGCGGGGCACGTCGGACTTTACGGGCTCAAAACTTAACAAAGTCCATTTTTATTCAATAGTGCCGCTAACATGTGGCGCGTGTTAAAGCTTTGGTTCAATGAAAGTTATGAGTAGAACCTGAGTTAAAAAATATTTTTTTTTTATTTTTAAAACCCGCTTTGAAAATTTTAATATAAATCGTGGTAGTTGATTTGCTACATAAATATTAATCAATTTTGTTTTTAAATCTATTTACTGGTCTTATATTACTTTGCTTTGTAAGTTTCATCGCACATTTCCGTTTCCCCAATTTTGAACCACTTCCCGTGATTCAATCTTCCCCAAATTTTGCACATGGATACATCTAAGGTAAAGAATACAGAAACCAAAAAAAAAAAAAAAAAAAAATGACGTCAAATTTATTTGCTTTTTAAGTTTCATCGCACACCTATTACCCCAATTTTGAACCACTTACCGTCATTCAATCTTCCCCAAATTTTGCACATAGATACAACTAAGGTGAAGAATACAGAACCCCCCCTCCCCCCCCCCCCAAAAAAAAATGGCGTCAATTTTCAATTTTGAACCACTTACCGTCATTCAATCTTCCCAAATTTTGCACATAGATACGACTAAGGTGAAGAATACAGAAACCAAAAGAAAAAAAAAAAAAAGGTTGAAAATAAGACCAGTTTTGAAAAATGGCAATTTTATATTAATTATTTTAATTAACTTGAATTGTTTTAAATAAAAGCGTGTAATATAATAACTACTATTTACTCTACCTATATGCCACGTGTCCTATTTTGAGAAGGAAGCGGGGGTTTGAATATTTAGGTACATATGGGTACATTACATGAAATGGCTCCCTTTTTCCTACACGGGGGGGGGGGACAAAGGGGAAAAAACCTTCTGCTTAATACATCTGCTTTTCCTGGCAAATTAGCATTTGAAAATGCTTCTCCGGAGGTCGGAATCAATTATTAATTAGGGAGTTTAGCAAATTATGTTTTATTCCAGTTGCCTTGCTGTGGTCACCCAGGTCCTTGTTTTCACCATGTAAACTCTATCTTGGTTAAAAAATATTTATATTAACTGCTAACACGATAAAGAAAATGATAGTAATTTTAAATGAGATATTAAATTACTGGGATCTAAGTGACCTTCCTATGTTGAAAATATTTGTCACACGCTTCATGCATAAATAAACTTATATGCATCCACGAAGTATGTCTGAAATTCTACACCTACACTCGTGTTGTTTTATTTCCATTAGCATATTAAGTAAGTATTTGAAAACTACTGTGTCCGCTTGCAACTTATAATGAAATTATCTATTCTTATTTGGGCGCGTGTTTCTTGTTTCCTCGCTTACCGAAGGTCACACGCAGTGCGATTGTTCGAAGTTCGAAATTGTTTGTCTCCTAATTCAAAAATTCAAAGACGAATAATTTTTACCCATCAGAGAACATTTAATTTTTTTATTTCATGTCTGTCTGCCTTCAACATTTCTGTGAACCAACATGATATCTTGAAAACTTCTCTTTAGATTTTAATGAAATATAGATGTTTGATCATAATTAGTCCATTGTTAGTTTCAGTCCCCATTGGTTTCACCAGATTAGCACAAATTTATTTTTATTACATATAATAAAAAATACTCATCCGACTTTTATGAAATTTAGAGGGTGTGTCAAAAGTAGCCCACAGATGACTTTGAACTTCGTATGCTTTTTTATTTTAGTTTGTGCGGGCGCGGGGCACGTCCGACTTTATGGGCTCAAAACAACAAAATCCATTTTTATTCAATTGTGCCGCTAACATGTGGTGCGTGTTAGGCTTTGAGTTATTAACAATTTTTTTTGTTTCTGGTATTTTTAAAACACGCTTTGAAAATGTTAATATCAATCGAAGTCCTCTTTGGCTTGACTTATTTTCTGTCACTCCGTATTGGAACCTACTATAGGGCTTTAGGTCACAGATGGTCCCTTATTAATTTTAACTGTAAGCCCACATTAATTATTGCTAAATTCACGATTTTAATCATTTAAAAGACAAATTATTTTGACAAAAAAAAAAAAAAATAAGGGAAAATTAAATAAATTAGAAAATAACTGGTCGTTAAAGGTGCGTTTACACCTGACACTTCTCTCCGGCAATAAATGTCAAGTGTCAGACAGAAATCACTTTAAGTGTTTACATCTGAGAGAAATTGCTTGAGATTTATGTCGGAGATATATGTCTGACACTTCTCGCAATGCTTAAATTTGCAATAAATGTACTAAGAGGAGTTTGAATTTTCAAATAATCGGTGTTTACATCTGTTGGTATAGAAGTGTCGACACTTATAGCTGAGAGTAGAAACGTAAATCTCAGACTTCTGAGATTTCTGTTTAACATAAATGTCAGGTGTCGCACCTTAATACAATAAAGTACTCAATAGGATTTGAAGAAACTATGTGCCACACTAATTGGTAGACTAATTTTAATAATCATATGAAAAATAAATGATCTATTTAACATGACAAACAACAATCGTAAATATAACATTTTCTTTTGTACATGTTAAGCTGTCACGTGTTTGCAGTGACAACAGAAATATTTTGGGGGGCACAATGGAACTAAATACAAATTTCAAAACGATTTTTCTGAACATTTAATATTTCATAGAAGTCCGTTCAGTATTTTATTTCCACAGTTATGCCCAGATTTCCCTCTTTTTGCAGCCTTAAAACGTGTACGTGTAAATCCATAAAAATCACAAGATCGATTTTTTTTTCGCGCCATCAAAATGCTACATATATAATGCAAATAATACTATGGTTGTGAGTTGTGATGGCTTTATAAAGCTATAAAATAGTATTTTGATATTAATACTACAATAATAATTTAATGGAATATAAAAAAATTTATAAAAAAAAAACTATATAAAAAAGAAGCTATTTTGATTCCGTAGTATTTATCTAATAGTAGTAGTAGATAATATATATACAAAGCGAATATTTAAGAGCCACGTGGGTTTTGTGTTGTTATTAGCATTCCTGGCATGATATTTACAAGGTCGGATCGAAACTATGGAAATATTAATAAGAATACAACATACATCGGAATCCTCTTCATTTAGTTGCCTCAAACTATATAATTAAATTAATAGGAATAATTTCTCACACATTCAACCGTTTGTATATTTTCTGGAATAAGTGCTAATTAGGATTCATTTGTTGAATTAGCCAAGTTAGTTTATTGGTTTAATTTTTATGATGTTCTACGTCTTCCGGTGATTTGATACGTTCTAAAACTAAACAAAAGAAACAAAAAAAAATACGTTTCGTGTCGCGGGACACCCGGTAGGAACGAAGTTCCTTAACGCTTTTCATTAAATATAAATTATAATATCCCACTACTTACTTACTAACTACTTATACATGGTGGAGTTAGAAAAGAGATAAAATTAAAAGTAACTAACAATATGTACTTAGCGGAGTTAAGGCTAAATTAAAAGAAATGCTTTTTAGGGTTTCGAGGTCATCCTAGCTAGAAACCCTTATGCTTTTGGTAGTTCGTCCGTCCGTCGCATTTTCGAGTATATCTCCCGACCTACTGAAGCTATAGACTTGAAATTTGGTAATTTGGTATACAAGGTAAACTTTTTTGCTAGAAAAAGAAATTCTATTACGAACCTAAACACTAAAAATTTCTGCGATCTGCGATCAATTGCGAATAGATCGCAATATTTTATATTTTTTGTAATTTTCAAGTTGGGTATAATTTCAAAGGTATTAAAATGTAGACTACAAATATATATCGCGTTTCCAAAGTGGTGGTCATTTTACCCCCCAAAAAATAAAACAAACCCAAATATACCCCCCTCCACTACCCCATTAGAATAGGTCCTAAAAATAAGGCAAAAAGACATAAATATACATCTCTGTGGTCGAATGAAATTTCCGGTAGTTGATCATAAAAAGTCAAATTTTAGAAATTTTTGGGGGCCGTAACTATGAAGCCCCAAAATGTTTATGATTTGAAAATTCGAAGTTGCGGGTATCATTTTAAAGGTATTGAAATTTGGTTCACAAAAATATATCGTGTTTCCAAAATAGCGGCCATTTTACCCCTAAAATAACCAAATAAGTGCATACCGAAGATACTAAAGGATAATATGCACACCTTGTTTCTTGAAAGTGAAACATTTTATAAATATTTTAAAAAATATATATATATATAATAATAATGTATTTATGAATACTTATGACCGAAGAAACCCTTTTAGTACCTTGCTAGCAAGTACTTGTCAGGATTTGTTTTTATCATTGAAGCGAGCGTCTTGCAATAAATATATATTGAATATTGAGAAAATACTTAATCATGATAAGTTGATAGTTAAAGACGATGGTTGTAGCATAGATAGTGAGAGAACGGGACTGCTCCCTACTTACCCGGCCTACTTAATTTAAAATATAAACTTCACTGCACAAAAACTTCTGCTTGTACCGGGTTGAAATTTCACATGCCTGTTTCAATTGTACTTCAGACGATGCGTGTATGAAGTTTTATTAAAATCGTTACATTAGAACTAAGATATCGGTAAAAACGTGGTTTTCTCTATTTCAAAGGTTTAGGTCCGCTTTAATAACTTTAGCGACCTTTAACACTTCAAAAGAGTTTTATTACTTTAACACTTTTTTTTAGTTTTACTAAAAAAAGAAAATTTATAAATGTTGTTTGTCTCATTGAATAGATGAAGTGATAGAATCTCACTCTTTCGAAATTGTTTAGTCTTTAACTCATTGAATAGAATGATCAATGATAGAATTTTTTCCCGTCCTAAAATTCCAATTTTACATTTGAAGTTTACGTTTACGCGAGCGTTGCGCGCGAAAGCTTAGGCGGATGACGTTTTCCAACGAACTCATCCTGGGCATTGATTAAATGAATATGTGTACCAAATTTCATCCATGTAGGTCATCTTTTACTCAAGTTATCGTTATCGGTCGATTTCGTGATGGTTGGTTTTGTGACGGTCGTAAGGAAATTCGTTCCAAAAACAAGGGTATAACTCTGGAGTGCACACGCAGATTCAGAATCGGAAAACAGGCGTGAGAATTGTCCAGTGTAGTTAAAGCGGACTGACCATAATGGAATAAGGCAACGGAATGTTTAGGCCATTCTTATACCCGATTCTGATTGGTATTATCGGCCATGGACTGTAGCTGTGAATAACCTTTTTCTTGGTTATAAATAACTACTACTTCTTTGTTTTTGCTTGCTATTTTTTTATTTTTTATTGTTCGAGCATAATGAAACTCTGATCACTAAAGGGTTTTTTAATCCTCCCAATATGGGACAAAAATATTAAAGAATCACTCAAATTGGATTATATTAGATAAGTGTTGGCAATATATTGCAGATGAAGGTCAATTACACCATATAAGAGGTGATATTCTTCATACCTATTTCAACTTATTCTCAACTTATTTATTTCATGTATAGAAATCCTTTCTCGTTTTAATTTAAAATTAATACTTTGTGTGGCAATCAACGAACACTCTACTTCTTTAAAAGTCAAATCTTTGTTGAAATATGACCTGTGCCTATCACCTGCCATCACCTGCTTTCCTCAAGCCGACACAACGTTTCCTGTTATCCTGTTTTCGGAATCTCAGTCTGTATCCGAATTTGTGTATACTCTATAATATATTCTAGCTGAACCCTTATCCTAAGGTACAAGGTGTTTACCTTAAAATCTTGTATATAATATGCACTCGCGTATAATAAGCAAGCTGAATGTTTGGCTACAATTTCAGGAAAGTTAAAAATTCGGCTATAATACGCATCCAAAATTCAGGGATAATTTTTTACTTGAGCGCACTGTACACAAGATTTCAGTAAATTTTTAATGTTACTTAGGTATTCTTAAGAGGAAAAAACATAATTTTATTTAGATTTTGTAGGTATTTATGTATTATTATACACATCTCCTGACGCTTTACAATTAATCCTATCTTTATGAGGAATGTATTCGTAGAAATGCATTTGATTACAACAATTCGTAAAAAACGGACCCTGTTAAGACAAAATAAAAATAAAAATAAGTCTTTATAGTCAGGCCGCTGTATTTTAAAATTTTAGAATCGAAGTTTTTAGCGAATTTAAAAAAAAAAACTTGTTTTAATTCTATTAAATTTACAATAAAATGAGTTGAATTATAAAATTATAAAGATTATATAATTATATAGATTTTATAATTCAACGTAAATAAGATTCTTAAAATATGCACACAATAATTAATTTAAAAATGTACCATATAAAATTAACTTCTCCTCGCCGGGAATCGAAACTGGCCTATCTCTATCCGTGTTTAAAGCTATTTTCTCAGGATGTAGATTCTTCCCTCCACTCGATTCATCCAAATTTAAGGATTACTGAACAGGATTAAATTAAGGATTAGTGAACAGGATTAAAACCATAACCTTCTACGGCATACTATTTATGTTTTACTTTTCCTCACTACCTATAGTAGGAAAAGATTGTTTATCTACGATTGATACGAAATATAAACATTATATCTTCGTTTAGATGCGTAGAAAGTGATTCTTTACGTACTTGTATTCATTGCGCATGCGCGTCTCATAGTTCTGAATAACTCATCTTCTTTGCCACACTAGTGCGGTAAAGAAGAGGAATTCTTCAGTTTTACGCACGATTAGCAAGTTTGTTTACATTTAACAAAACTAATTTGCTGTTCTTTTATTAAAGTAACTGTTTATATCGAGTTTTTAGTGAAAAACAATGAGTGAATCAAGTGACTTTGACGAAAATGTGGAGAATAATACTCCTCCAGAAATAATTAATTCGGCAAAAAATACAACTAATGAATTAATGCCATCTTAATCAAGAGAGAGATACGAACTTACATACAGCAAGTTTATTTTTTTCTGTATTTATTATTTAAATCTAACAATCGTAGATAAAGTACGGTACGCAACTCGTGCGAAAACGGAATTTTGCATTGCTCGTGTGGTTTTACCACCCTCGCTATCGCTCGGGTGCAAACTCCGCACTCGACGCGATAATTTTGATGACGTCAAAGTTTGTTTACATCTGTCAAAATACCGCCAAACTTCAAATAATTAAATAAAATATAGGTATTAAAAATAAGGTTTTTTTTTTAAGAATGATAATAAATCAGTTAGTTCAGAACGGTCACCCATCACCCATCCAAGTACTGACCTCGTCCAATGCTGCTTCGAAGCAAAAAGTTCCGAGGTCCCCGTACCCGATATTTTCTTATATTTAATAAACGAACCGATTTAATAATGTAATTGCTTCATATCGTTTAAGTATCGAGCAGAATTAGTTGTCACATCTTACCTTTAGCTCTGGTATTTTCATTCATGATTTAATGTAAAGAACCAGTTTCTCTGTTGTAGTTTTTTATTTTTGTGTGTTCAACGTAAAAAGAAAAATTTGAAGGCTAAATAGACGTGTTAATGCCACACCTTATAATTAAAATAAAACTTTAATAAAAAACTATATAAAAAGATCAAAGATAAGTATGAAAAGAATGCAGGGGAAGCAAGACTGTGAAGTAGTTTTTGAGAATTAGTTGTAGGGTTAGAGGAAGGGATGTTAGCATAGGAATGTATCTTAGCAGCCAATCAGAACGAAGGACGAGCCTCCTCTCTGACGTCATCAACTGAACCACGTGCTTCACTAGATTTTTCCCGCCAAATTGATAATAAAACGTTTTTTCACTGTGCTCAAAACATTGCATGAATTTATAAAGTGAAATTTACAAAGTGCCAAGGCCTGCTAAAGAGTTTACCCAACAATATATATATATGTAATATAATGGATGACACGGGATTGGTGGTGTCACTCTATCAGGTGCATAAACCTTATAATTGGATATATCAACCATAAGCAACCTGTTAGTCACCACTTCACATAAGAAGCTACCCATTTATATGGTGATGCTGGGTGAATACCGAGTGGAAGGGCTCGGTCCGAGAATTGAACCCAGATCTTTGGTTTTCCATCTAAGTTGATGCGGTTTAATTTTATTGATAGGAGAGCCAACAGATCTCCCATACAAAAAGTCCCTTTGTGGACTCCTTAGAACCTCCATAACATGTCTTCCAACAAAATCTTTAAAACAACTAAATCCATCAAAATCAAATTTCCCGCCATCAACAACTCTTCCTCGCTATTATACTTCTTATAAGAGAAAGTATAAAAATTAATAGTTATTGGGAAAATTAGGATACTGTCAGTCAGTCATTTTTAAAATGAAAATTGTTTTGGAAAATTTAATTATTTAACTATTGAATTTTTTTTGCAATCACAATATTTTCTTCTCTATGTATATACTACGTATATGAGAAAGTAGAACTGGATTAGTTATTGGTCATGTGGCTATTTGTTGAAGAGCGACTACCGACTACCACATGACCATAATTGTTGGTTGATGAGGTAAGGTGTAGGCTGACGTGTGAGTTGTTAGTGTGAATGAGTTCTCGATTGTAGTACAGTCATTTATTATTATGGTGTTAAGTTATTAGATTATATAAAACAAGTTGAGACAGGTGGCTTGTCTTCTTGAGGGTGGGAGGTGAAGAAACGGAGGCTCTAGTTGCAGGTTTCAAGAAACAAGAAGTTGGATGACCTCAAACACGCCGGATACCGTCTGAAGGTTTACCCCTTCTTCGTGTCCTGGCCAAGTCTCCCCCAGAACATTGATCTCTTTTAAACCACGTGGTCTTCTACTCCTCGTCCACCACGTGGGTGCAATCCTTATCTCAACTATCTCTTTAAAAAAAGAAAAAGAAAATAAGAAAAACTTTATTGTTAGTAATTTTAAACATTGGTGATAACCAGACACGTGGCAATAAGTTGTCACAGCTGCTATCTTAATGTACACTTATGTAATAAAAACCACATGATTATCACGCGTTCGAGAAAAGATTCGTTGACATAAAAAATCAAGCGTTGGTAATTAACTAAATGATTAAGTAAAAGTAGTAGCGCACTCTAAAATAGACATTTTAAACACTCTTATCAGCTCCGCTCTACAGTGGTTTAGAAAAGAACGGACTCAAGCCTTTTTGTAAAAGAACAATTAAAAATGGGCTATAAGAGCTCGAGTTTTTGGCTCCCTGATCATCATGTGACCATAATGTAGAGTAGACCTAAGGTAGCAGTAATTTGTTAAGAAGAAAAATTATATAAAGATAGCCAAGGAGAGCTCGAGTTTTTGGCTCCCTGATCATCATGTGACCATAATGTAGAGTAGACCTAAGGTAGCAGTAATTTGTTAAGAAGAAAAATTATATAAAGATAGCCAAGGAGAGCTCGAGTTTTTGGCTCCCTGATCATCATGTGACCATAATGTAGAGTAGACCTAAGGTAGCAGTAATTTGTTAAGAAGAAAAATTATATAAAGATAGCCAATGAGAGTTCGAGTTTTTGGCGCCTTGATCACCACGGAATCATGCTCCTACGTAGAGCAAAGCTTAGGCAGCATGAGGATTTCTACCGACACTATCTATTGTTGACAATTACAAAAAAATGGTCTGATCCTAAAAAATAGGCAATTTTTCTTTCAACATTATTTTCCATCCAATATCGAAAGGAAATAATAAATGAGGCAGCACATATTATGGTGTATACATATGTGTGGTATTTGTTATGAAATAAAAAAAAATACATTTATATATAATTTATATATTCGAGTAGTTTCCCGACGACGGCATAAACTCACCTCGAAATGATTTGTTACGGCTAAGCTTAAGCTAAGGCAACCACATTTATTCCAATAAAAATAAATGTTTGTTTTGATTTGTTGGTCTTAAAATAGATATAATTACTCATCATCTAAATGCATTTACTTAATTTTATTATTTCTAAATATATATTAGCTCGTTGCCACGGACTTAACAGCTCTTATATTTATATACGAGTATACCTTTTTAGTTTATCATACAAACAACGGTGTTTTTTAAAACAGAATGAAAAACCAATTTGCATATGAAAATTTAATTTATACTGAGCTCTTTGCTTTTAAAATAATATATTTTATTTCTGAAGTTTTATTAACTACGAGCCGTTAAGCCCGTGACAACGGGCTTAATTTTATATATATCGAAAAAAAAGTAAAATTAAATAATTCAATTTAGATAAGTTATTATATCTATTTGAAGACCAACAAATCAAAACAAACATTTATTTTTATTGGAATAAATGTGGTTGCCTTAGCTTAGCAATAACAAATATCATTTCGTGAGTCGTCACAGTCGTGTTTATACTACTCGATTATATAAATGATAATACTTAGTAATATAAATAGAATATAATTTTTAATTGAATTATTTTAATAAAAATAAAAATAAAAGAACAAAATTGACTAACTTTTGTTGTTAACCTATAGTAACCCAATGTGTTTACATGCTCATATTCACGAAACTGTAATTATCACCTCATTGTATCATTAAATCAATTGTTACATCAAGCCAACTGACATATTCAAATCAATTGTTATCTTTTCAAAATATCATTAACTATAGCTACCTAGTTGTCAATGATAATTAAAATACTAAACTGATGTTATTAATATATCACATCTTGCTAACTATCATCTTAAAATATTGTTGTCTTCGGACTAAATATCATTAACAACTTAATTGTCACGTTGTCGTTATTAAAACAAATATTACATCTACCCTAACTGACATCTGACATTATTAAATGGGATATTACATCAACCCAAACTGTCATTATTTAATCAAATATTACATCAACCCAAACTGTCATTATTTAATCAAATATTACATCAACCCAAACTGTCATTATTAAATCAAATGTTATATCAACCTACCTGTCGCCTTCTAATCAAATGTTATTTTCTAATTAAATATTATTAAGAATAATTGTTTCATCAAATCAATTGTCGTGTTAGACTCAGCTCTGATTATTCATATAATTCTAAAATCAACTTAGTTCTATAAATTCCATTATCACCATTGTTATCACCATGAAATAAATTATTTCACTAACTTGATACCTTCTTTCTCTAATTGTTATTAACTATTAAAATATCATCTAGCCTAATCGTTATATATAACAACTGAAATCATCAATTTTACTATTATCCTTCACTCTATATCCAAATCAAACTGATTAAGTTTGAGTAAATGCAACAGAATCTGAGTTTGAAACATTCAACTTAAATTCTATTATATCATATCGAGTAACCTTGAAATACGAGTGGGGCTGTACTGTTGAAGACGTTGCAAAATTAATAAAGTTTATTGTTAAAGGACTCATCCTTACATGTAAACCTTGAACTACTTTCGCTCACCTCACCGGAAAACATGTATTCATTGTTATGATACTTTTTGTATTCTGTCGACCTTTTCAAAACATAAAAGTTTCATGTCGCCTCTTTAGTTACTAACTTATCCTTCTATAATTCCCTGGTTTTAAATCTATTCTATTTCTGTAAAATTATATAATGCATATATATAGTAAATCTATACTATTTGGCCCACCAATTCTAATTGTCCAATTTGCTTACAATTTTTTTTAAATTGTTCCTTTTTAAATCTTAAAAACGATTGTACCATCTCGGTGAACTCATTTTTTTCTTCTTTTAAATACGTAAAGTGTCACTTCCTAAGAAAAATAAGGGAAGTTTATGGTTAGTTAAGGTTGAGATTTGTACTTTTTGACCTAACCCAAGCATAACCTTTCATCATGTCCCTAAGAAAGTGTCACTTTACGTATGGTGATGGTAAATCTGCAGAATAAACGACATCTTTAGTGATATTGTTTAGTCTAATACACTGTTACGACAAAGGATATACACGCTGTTAAACAGTAGCGATGGTGTCTCCTTGTCTAGCAGTTCTTTAGACAATGGAATACAATCTATCCTGTGTATAGAAGGGATCATGTTTAATAAAAATGCCTCTGTCCTGCAGATTAATTTATTTATATTGCATGGGATGCATTATGTTTACCTCGGTTGGGTTGAGGCATTGCTTTATAACATGGCGCACGCGCATGTATTTCATTTTTTATTAAATTCCCAGTCGACTCAGCGCCTTTAGTTATCGTTTTATATAAGTTTAGTTAAGTTAACTTATTAGCAGGGTACCTGGCGTAGCCCTGATTCATTTTATTAAGGTGTTAGAAGTGTCTGATGTATTCAAATGTTTTATTAGTACATCTGGATAAACAATGATCTTCATTTGATTATTTGTTAGCAATAGTATGTGCTCTGAATTTCTAAGATAAGGTAATAAGCGACAAAGCACTTAACATTAGCTTAATCACCTCTTTTCTTCGCATTTATCATAACTGCTCATTTCTTTTCACATAATACGTGATGATAAACACTCTATGACAATCTTTATGAGCCAATTGATGTATCAGTAAAAGTTTAACTCCAATCGGTCATTCAGTTCAGTCAGTTCATTAAGTTTCATTCAAATCGGTTAATCAGTTAGTTCATTACCATTCATTCAGAAGTTAGCTTATTCATACTAATATATAAAGCACCCTTACTTCTTTGTATAATAAGTTAGATGTATTGTGAATATAAGAATTGATGAACAAGAAAAATTTTCGAGAATTCGGATCAATAAGAAAACTTTCTTTGAAATCGGCACAGCAGTCTATGACTCTTTTTAATATAATAGTTTAGATATGTGTATTAAATAAATATAATAGTTAAAAAAAATATATATATATGTATATTTGTATACATTAAATAATTTAGTATTTCAATTATAAAATACTTTAGTAAAGGTACGTATTAAAAAAAATGCGTTAACATTTAAATAAACTACATAAATTGTTTAAGACACGAGTAACTTTAAATAATTATTTGATTTAACTTGTTAACACTCAATATCGTTTCCATGAACTTTATTATACTCACAGTACGTAAACAACTGTGTTTTTCTGTTTTCTTAAACGTTTCCAATAAGCAACAAAATATTCAATAAATGATTTACTAAGCATTATGTTGTATTAGTTTTTATTGGTTAAATTAAAATTAATTTTACTTAATATAATATTGCTTCCAATACTTTATTATTTACTATGTATACCTAGTAATTTTTATGAATAATATTTTATTATTATTATTAATAATAATAGAATATTTTGTTTCTTTGTGTTGGTAGTTGTGTTGATAGTTTCAGTTCGCCGGCCATATTTATTTTTGTTACACGTCTTTTTATAAATGATTTCCTTCGATGTTTTCTATAAATTCACTTCTTAATAAAAATAAAGAAGTTATAATTGTTTATTGAATCATTGAAAATGTGGTATGAGTTATAATTTAATTAAGATTATATAAATTTAGATGTTTTTCTTTTAAAGATAATATCAACTTCTAAATAGGTTATAATTAATCACATTATTCTTATATCAATTAAAAATCGTTCCTTTATGCTATTTATCGAATGTTGTTTGGTGTAATTTTGGCAGTAATATCTCTGTGTGCTAATTTAAAAATCATTTATAAAAGAATTTGAAGAATATGAAGAAATATCAAGAACACTTTCGGCGGATAGGAAGAACATAGCATTAGTTGAAAGGTATTTGATTTTTCTATTGTTTTGGTTCATTAAAATGATTTTTATATTTACACGTATGACCCATCTAATACACAGTGATAATAATATGAGGGAATTTTATTCTAAAGAAAAAAACGAAAAACCAGATTTTCCGTAGAATTAAAGGGATTAAAAGCATTAATGTTTTTTTTTTATTTACAATGTGAGAATTTTGTGGTGCAAGGTAAGAATTAGCTTTTAAGATTTTTAACCCTTACTTTAATCTTCTCTCTATTAATCTTATTTCTCAACAATTTCCGTTTTCATTCTTAATTTTGTGCATAAGTTTTTCTGAGAATAGTTTTAAATAATAGGTACATATATGACACACTCTTGCTACAATTCAACTGTGTCAAAACTCAAATATTGTTATCGTTAAGTTTATGTCATAAAATTATCACTGCATTCGGAAATAGATCTTTATGTTGGTTTTATGTTGGCTTTTTATGTTTTTCTATACATCTATATACCAATATAAAAAGTGTTTAATATGTTATCCTTTGACTTGTTTTACAAAGAAAAACAACTATAAAAAGAGATGGTTAGTATGGAATATAATATATGTGTACATATGTATTTCGAGAGTATTTACTTCACTCTTGACTCCTCGTATTATTCATTTTTACTTACTTTTCCCACTTTTTTCAACTCTACTTGTTTATCTCGGCTGGCTAATTCGTATTATACGTGGCTGGTGGTTCGAGGTGGCTCTAAATCTTGGCCTGGCACGTACAATATGAATTTACCATCTCGGCATACCTATATTATAATTTACAGTAAAGAAAAAAAAATTCCCTATTTTATGGAACGCTAGGAATAAATTCTACCTTAACAGTAACAGTAGTAATGTTAGTGTTATTTTACTAAATGTTTAATATTTATTTTTTTCCAAAGACCGTGTCACCATTTCTTAATGTACTTACCAGGTTTTGTTTATTTGTTATTTAGGTCACGGTACTTTTACCGAAATTTAATCACATAGTTATCGAACCATATGGTAAAACTTCACATATACGTATTTTTCGTAGATAAAATAAATATTATATTTACTTTTAAAAAAATATTCTTCATATTAGAGTGCCAAATAGCTTCCTCGCATCCTATTTTATATACAACTTTTACAATATATTATTGTCAAATTGATTTAATTTTCCCCCCGTTTTTTAAATCTGTGTTGAATTGTTTTGATTTTTTTCATGAAATAAGGTTTAAATTTAGTACAATTTAAAGTGCGCAGACGGTTGAAATTAATTTGGGGCTATTTATGGGCTACTTAACGATAGACGCTGAGTGACAGTCGCCTAGCGACCATCGTGGAGATGCGTTTGAATGTTAAGAGTCGCTCAGCTAGGAAAACGGTAACATGCAAATTTAGAAGGGGAGTAGAGGAGTCCTCAGCAATAAGTTGCAGGGTGACTATCGCTTGAGCGTCTATCGCTAGAGTCACGTCTAGGAAAATAAAGCTTTAAATGGACTGATTAATCCCATGAATATTCATGTCTATAATACTGTGAATATTGCTGATGGATTGCTTCTCAAATTATGTGTAACATCCAATGTCAAACTTATGTAATCTATATTTCTTATAATATGTAGCCTATGTAATTGCAATATTATAAACAAAATTTAAAAGAAACAAATAATTATTCAAACCCCCACATGGAATCTTATAAAATAAAAAATCCCCGAAAATAATTATGTAAATAAAGAAATTTATTCTTAGAAAGATCGTTTTATAAGTAGTCACTTAATAAAATTACTAGAAGAAGGATAATAACCATGAATTTAGGATGATTAATTTTGCATTACATTATTAAATTTAAGATATAGGATAATATTATTATAATAATAATCTATATCTTTTTGACTTTGTCGGTTCCTGAACCGAAAACCCACAAACTATTTATCTTATAGCCATAATTAGGGGAAGGGTTGGAGATTAATAAGCTGTTTCTTTTTATTTTCTCATTTACTTAGTATATATATATATATATATATATATATATATATATATATATATATATATATATATATATATAATATTTATATATTTGTATTGTATTGTAAGTATCGTAATGGTACGAAAATCTATTTTTTACTACGTTTATATTAGCTTGCTTTCTTGTTTGTTTGTTTGTTAGTTTGTCCAGTACAAATCTTGCAATCGATTTTTAACTAACTTCCCGAATAGCTAGACATTTGAAAATTTTAGAAAAGCTCAGAACACGATGACAATGCATTATTTTAATAATTGTAGCCATCTTTCAGCAGAATTTAATTAGTTTTTAGCAAAATTTTGCACTATGGAAGTTAGTTCGGAAAAAATCCGCAAGTTTTTTATTTGTTTTGACATGAGCCATGTTTACGATCTTCATTTTGACGGGTTTCAAATTTATGATTTATGACAAAAAAATTAAAAACGTAGTATATAAAAAGTTCTTTTTATCTTGTAATTTTGTTAATATTGACGCATTTAGAGTTTTAAGTTCTTCGAATTAATCATGTTAAAAATAGTTGTTTTCAAAATTATGCTATCTATACCGTTTGCGTCTGTTAAATGATAAATAGAATATGTTTCCTTTGATTCGAGAAAAGCTTTCTCCTAAATTCTTTATAACCCAAATAAATTATTTAAAAAAATGAACTAAATACAAATAAAAATCTGTGATTAAATAATAAAAAATGTCTATAACAAAAATCGACCAATAACCCGAGATAAAATGTTCTACAAATTATCTCGTAATAACAGAGCTTCTGAACTTAACTACCTGAGTTCTCACACAAGATGGACTTTAATTAAGTACTTTCTAAAAAAAAGAAGAAAATTGAAGAATCGGCTTAGAGTAAGTTTGGTAAAATCGACCTGAATGACAACAAACCTAACCTAACCAAAATTATAACAAACCTGAATCAAAATGAATCCTCTACTCAGGTTTATCAAGTTAGGTGATGTTTGAGAATTATTAAATTTTAATAATCAGGCATGGGTTTTTACCCTAGATTTACACTTAAATACCAAATTGTAGTTGTGACAAGGAAGGTGGGTCAGGTACCGGTACTTTAAAGGTATTAACCCGTTAGTTATTAAATAGTAACCTTGTTTTGTAGTAATGGCTAGCAATCGTTCAATTCAGGTACTTTAAAACTAGCCATCAATTGAATAATTTTTTCTTTTTCCGAAACATTTTCTTATCAATTCAAATGAGGATTTTAAAATGTTTAAAGGTTATTTATATCGTTTTACGTGATTATAACTACTTCTTCTTTGTTCTAGCTTGCTGCTTATTTACCATCGTTTTATCATGGATAAAGAATCGCAGATTGCTAAGGGTTTCATGCTAAGCAGGTTATTCGGTATGGGACAAAACATTTAAAGAATCACTCGGATTATTTTAGATAAGTGATAGCAATATATAACAAGTGATATTCCCGCATATACTCATCTCTCAATTTATTGATATCATGTTTAACAATCCTTTCTTTTCGAATCACAGGAATATTGTACACTGGTACACCCGAAGACGCAGACCTCTTAGGTACTGTCCACTGAACAAACTCAGGTTGGATTGGAAGACCAAATTATTCAGATTTGTGTGAAGTGTTTGGTCGGTTAAGCATGTATCACTTCTTGATTTTTGTTAGCCGATAGTGTCGATAATGCTTTTCAGGCCAAAACCTGTTGGCGCTGACGCTTCTTTCGACCAGCTTCCTATTTGTTAACCCTTTCGTCCCAAGCGTCCAGTATACTGGACATCATTTTCAGGACAAGTTTTAATCTACGCATTTAGTCATTTATCTTTATATTTTTTTATTTTAGGCCATCCTGATACCTTTACACAAATAATTAGACCGAACTATTAGATAAACATCATTTCGACAGGTGTTTTTCGCCCCAACAACATGGCGTCCAGAGGAATGTATATATGTTTCACTTTTTTGTTTTAAATTTTCAATATGTCTTTTAGGCAGTAATTGTTTTGTAAAGGTTAAAATTTGTTAAATAATAATTTTCAATCACAAAAAATGTTCAAATTTAGCACATAATTTATCGTCAAAATTTGATGTCCACTATAATGGACATTTCATATCTCAAAAACAGGTGGTCCACAAATTTTGAAAAAAAATACCGAGGAATTGACCCTCTAAAAGAAAATATTTTACAATCAACAGAAAAAAATTGGGTGCGAAGGGTTGACAATACTGGGTGAACATTGAACGGGTCCGGAAATTTAATAAGATTATAATCTGGCCGCACCCTAAGTTAATAAAGCTTTGTTTAATTACAGATTTGTCCTCTTTTTTTGGCTTTTTCTCTTACACATTGTATAAATAAACAAAAAGTGTTGTGATGGCACCATAATTTCTTTTTGAGGTTTAAAAGTAGACGAATTAATAGAATTCATTTTGATAAGCTTCGTGCGGTATGGAGCTAATAGGCAATGTTAACATAATACTACCCCCACTTTCACAAATGTATTAAATCAATATACATGGCGGTCATATGGGGTTATCAGGTTAAACATGTGTCTACACAGCTGTAAATATACATCCAATATTATTATTTACCTACACTACACTATCCTCGAGAAGTTCCCGGTAGGGTTATTGCTATCGTCTGTGCTTCTAAAGACGGAAATACACATGCTAGTAAAAAAACATGCCAGTGACGTGTAGGTATATTATATAGATATTTTGAAAGAGTAACACGCTAACTAAACCCCGTGTCAGCAATTACCTATATGTACTGGCAAAACCTGACAATCGAATTTCCTTCCCCTCAAATTTTACTCAAGCTAGATTCGATTACTCTCTGGGGTAGGATTACTTATACATTAAATTTGTATAAAAAGCACCAATAATAAACGAATTTCACTAATAAAGCTTTTAACTACAATATACAATTTAGGAATGACAAATTAATTATGGTGAGATTATATTCAAGAAACATATATTACTGTTATTGGCTAAAGTTCAAATAAAAAAAAAAAATAAAATAAATAAAATAATTAAATAATAAAAAATAAATTAAAAAAATAAATTAAAAAAATAAATTAAATAATTTAATAATAAAAAAGAAATTATTATTTAACATTGAACTAACCTGATTCTACAGCGTAAAAATTTATTTGGCTAGAGTCTGATAAATCTACATGTTGTTAATAAATCTGCTAAATAAATTTTAATCTGCACCATTTCATCTGTATGAGCAATTCCTATAAAGTAATTCCTGTATTAGGATTGAATCGTCGGGATTTCACAACATTTCTGATGTGGCCTCCTCTGGAATATCTAGATTTATCTTACTAATTTGACTGACTGAAAGATTAAATTTTGATGGTTTTAATAAATCATTTATTTGAATTTTACTGGCTCTCGTCATTTCCACTCAAAAAAATAAATAAATTATATAAAAAGTACAGATTTCGATCACATGGTTATGTAGTTTATATAAAAAATGTTAATCCTAATAATAAGATCAATAGATAAAACTAGATGATTAAATTTTTATGGTTTTAGAAATTCTTATACACATTTTATCGTTATTTTCACCCTTAAATATCCAGTTTAGCAACTTATGGATGTTGATAACATGTTCTGTAAGTTATTAACAACTGTTAATCTTAAGATCACTTAATAAATGTTGTCATGTACACGAGCATTTTTTAGTGGTGTAAGTTGAATATGGAAATCTGACAGATTATTTTAAGATGAAATTTTTTTAATATTAAAGTATGTGAACAATATTGTCACCACAATTTTATATTAATTAACATACGCGTTTCGACATTATGTTTTCTTCAGTGTGTTAACATTGTAAGTGAAAGACTATGTTAACACACTGATGATGACATAATGTCGAAACGCGTCTGTTTAAATATGTAAAATTGTGGTGACAATACTGTAGTGTTACTTTTATTATCCTCTCTAGTCATAATTATGAAGTGGTACCACAAAATCTCAGTCAAAACAACCAATCATTAAAGTATGTATTATATATTTGAAAGGTGGAATTAAAAACACCCAAAAAAGCTTTATTTTGAAGATAAGTTAATAAGCGACAAAAGATCATTCAACCAATCGAACCCGTTATTTTAATGTGAAAACTAACCTTGGTTCCACCACTAGGTAGCGGGGCTGTACCGTATTCCAACAGGGAAGTGCACTAAAATTAACTGTTTTATATTATTTATAAACTTTATACATTTATTTATTTGTTATTTATTACTGCCCCTTATCAATATACGTCGGATTTAAATATATTTAATTCACGAAGGCTAAATATAAATATTTAATTAGTTTTCGCTAAGTTTATTGCCTTTTATAGGTTTGTTTATCTTTTTATATCTACCAAGGTTTGCACTATATATATATATATATATATATATATATATATATATATATATATATATATATATATATATATATATATATATATATATATATATATATATATATATATGTGTGTGTATGAGTGTGTGTGCGTGTGTATACAAATTGAAAATATAAATTGAATCAATACAACATTAACAAGGTAATTTCTAAGTTGCAAAATAACTAGCTGGATGCCCGTGTTCCGCTACGGAGTGTGTTATTTTTTAATTTAATGGTTTTTAAACTGCAGTCAAGTAACTTTGAAGTTATTTTAATATGTAATTGAGAATATCTAGATGTTCCAATTTCTTGCATCCCTCCCTCCCTAATTTCATGTTCACAATACTACTGGAACCCTATTTATGTGAGACTTCTCGCACTAACATTTTTTTATATCCCCCTTCAAGGCTCAACTTACAGAAAACCCCATCTTGGCAGACATTTAAGAAATATCTGTAGAGTTGCAGTAGCTCAGTGAAAAAAATTTCAGATCCAGAGATTTCCTACACACAAGCATATATTAGTTAGTACAAATAATAATATTATGTAATAAGAAGAAATTATATTTAGACTAAAATAGGAAAATGAAATTTATTTAACTCAACTTACTTAGGGTATGGTTACATTGGTATTGACTACAAAAAATTGACTACATTTGATTGAACCCGTCAAGAGCGTTTATGAGAAAACATTTATTTATTGTAATATAATGTTATATTTAATTTCATTGATTTTATAGGACCACGAATTGTTATTAGAGCTAAAAATTATTTCAATATTTTCGCCAAATACAGGAGGACCGTTCTCCATTTTATATTGGGATGGTGTCACAATAAGACTTTATTTATATTAAATGTGACTAGACCTTACTACACCTAATTGTTACCAGTGAAATAGTACCTACTGTGATTCATTTTTTAGTTTTAGATTGTTAGTGGATTGTTGTTATACTTGTTATTTTGTTATTGAAGTTTTAATTCCACTCTAGTCACTAGTATTCATTCATGGAAATTGTCGTGGTGAACGATAAGTTCCCCTATGAGACTTAACACAACTCAAATTGTCGCCATTTTTTTCTGCTTGAGAATAGATTTTTAACGTTTTAGGATAGAGGCTCGAAAATGGCTCGTGTTAGCCGAAACGTTGCCACCTAGCATGAAAGAGTACTCTTCTTCTTCTTACCCTTCAAGGATCCAAACTTCAGATTATATTAAATGTGACGTTTATTACTATAGCCAAAATGTGTATAAAATGTCTCTAGTAACCTTGTCGTCTCGTATTTTGAAATAAATTTCTATATTTCTTATTAGTTTTAAGTATGATCTTGAACTTCTTTAACTTCTTATTATAGTAGATTTGAGCGTCGTTTCAAGCACCAGAAAACATTTTTAGTCTCTTATCTATCTGCCTGTGGGTTCTGTCAGACTTTTTGAGAAGCAACGTCTTTTTAATTTACTTATCTTATCTTTAATATCTTTAAATCTACTTGTCCGATTTTAATGATATTTTTGAAGTACTCATCTGATTTTGAAGAAATTTGGATTGGCAGTCGAAAGTAGCCCCACAGATATCCCCTAGGAAATAGAAGCAGGTCAAAATAACTACACTTTCAATCATTTTATTGGATTTTTTTTTTAATACTCACATCATTATGTTGTTTATTTTTTGAAATCTATCTTATCTACCTTATGCCTTATACTCATGTGACAAATTCGATCCATGATAGGACACGATAATACTATGTGCCATAAAAATTAACATTTTTTTTTATTATATCTGATTTTATAAAGTATCTTTTTTATGTACATACATATTAAGAAGCAGGCGTAAGGCGGTAGTTCCTTTATGTTGAACGAGGTTAATAAGAATGAACGAGCTTTAAAGATGGAAGAGGGAAAACATGCAAGTGAAGAGGGTGGGTGGGTTTTCTGAATGGGGAACGAGGACAAAAGGGTCTTTTATTTCTTTTTATTTGGGTTTCCTGGTTGAAAAGGTAACATTTCGTTCTGTAGGTAACAGGGATACAGGAATACGCAGGAGGTAGAGAGTAGATCTAGTCTCGTTCCCAGTGTTTGACTACCCCTACCACTTCAACCCCTAGTACTACCTCCCTACTCTTCCTGTATTCCTCATACTTCAAACACTCTTTTTTCGAGTTTTCATGAGATCAGCCGCTTTCTTTCCCATTAAAAAAAGAAATAGGGAAAATCTTCGATTTCTGATTTCAGTGCTGCCAATCTCATCCCACCTTTGTCTTAGAGTTTCTTCAAGATTTCAAAGGATCTTGATATCTTGAGAAATAAGATTGATTCTCAGAGAATTCTAACGTTTACTCACTTCATTTTAAAAGGAACGATCTTTAATTCAATATCTCACTATTTTAGAATAAAGATTTAATTAAATATAATTAATTAATATTTTATTGACAATTTCACATTTAAATTCCCCGATTTAAATTAATAATATCTTCATTATTATCATTATAGTTAGAAAAAAATTCAGACTTCTAAAAATTTCTAACGTTCACTTTTCACTAGATTTATTTTTTTCTTTCTTAATTTTTTTTGATATTAACAATTGTTTTTATTATTATTATTATTTTTTTTTTTGAAGTATAAATTAACAAATAAATTTTCCATTTAACCAATATATTTATTTAGGGTGCTAGAAAAAAGTAGGATTAATTCTTATGATAAAAATGCTTTGATTAAAAATGCTAAAGGCTTTTTCATATATTATTTATTAAAATAACTTATTATTTTTTAAAAAATAATATTATTAACCTTTGTTTATATTTAAGGATAAATTAACAAATAAATTTTCTCTAAAAATTAAACAAATATATTACTGTTCAGGTATGTATTGACCAGCAAAATAAAACATAGTCAGTTGATTAATGATGTTGAAAATTAGGCAATTATTTTCCCTCGCATATAATGCGCACTCTTAGAAGAAAACAGAATTTATTTTAGAAGAAAACAGAAGGTAAAAATTGTGCGTATTGCAAGTTTTACGGTAAATTTTTCTTTTAAGTATACAAATATTATATTTTTTCATCTCCGATATTGGTGCTATATAAAAAAAGTATATAACACTAATTTTAAAACAGTTACAGCTAATAACTTATTTTTTTTACAAATTATAACACCTTAGATCGTAAGATCATATATAATTAAATAACTGATATCTTCATTATTTTAATATTTTAAAATTTAAAGGTATTTTATTACATTTTCCTTTTCAAAATGTAGAAATTTACGAAGTCCAAACACAAACCATCCACACATTAAGTTGTTCAACATATATTTACACTGATGATCTCCTCGAGCAGATGAGTAATAATACCGATCCTTTGTCCTGTAACAACCATGCAGCAATATCCTGTAATCATTATTTCGAAGTGATCCAGACGGTAAATGAAACGACAAATATATTTATCATTTATAAACTCAAATTTCAATAATTTATAAATACATTTTTTCGAATACAATTTAAAATGTTTGTTAAAATTCGCGACAAATTCAAACAACATTCTTGGTTAATTACCTCGAAATTATCTTTGTATATGTTTAGAAACCCTAATTACGAATGGAAAGAATTTCTAATTAAAAAATACTTGCCATAGATTAAAGTATTTAATTGATATTAAAATTTAACTTTTAAATATTTGTTAGTGATTATTATTTTGGTTAAATAATCATTAGAGTTGACCTAGAATGCTTCATTTTTTTAAAAATAGGTGTTTTATTGTTTGGAACACATAAAGTTAACTTTTTGATTGACATTTACACTAAAATGAAACCTTGTTTTTAAATTTAACAACGCAAAACAACTAAAATGATGACATTTTTGTTCACCTTCATTGGTTTGCATTTATTGGTCACTTTTCTAAAAATAGAAGTTTACAGTTAAACATTTAAAGAGGACCGGTTTTGAGTAATTAAATTTGTTTAAAGTAACTGAACCTTTTTCACGTTTTACTCATGATATAACAAATTTTATAATTTCTTATTATTGGAATTAAATTCTTTATTACAGACCTTGTATTTTTAGAATTTAATCAAATAAAAATTTGAACACAAAAGTTGAGTGTTAAAATATAATTATGTTTTATAGATATTTGACTGTTTAAGTTTTTTTTGACGGATGGAATTACCTATATTAACAAAATCAATTTATTATTTGATGATGAAATTAAAAATTATAAACATATTATAGGACTTAAAATTGGGGTATTTTTTTTTTAATTTCTCACTTAAATTGTAACGCCCCTGAAGACTCAAATAAAAATATTCTATTTTAATATTTTGATGGATTTACACCTTTTAAGCCACTCTGGATATTTTGATGAAGTTTAGCATATAATATGTTCAGAAGAACTATATTTCAGGGGAAATTGAAAAAAAAGTGTTAGCTCTAAATTTGGGAGCGATACCCTTCAATAAACTCTGAAAAACGTAGAAAAATCCTCTGAAGAAAAAGCATTGTGGGGTGAAAAATTCGATTTTGAAATTGTGATGGATTTTCACATTGCAAGGTCCTCATTGTAGAGTCCAGAAAAGTTGTAGCACAAAATGTTTTTCTGTCGTCTGTGCAGACGTGTTAAGCCCGATTTAGTAGTTTATATTTCACGAACTATGAAGTATTTACATGATTCTTAAAAACCATACTCAGAGGTGAAATCAATAAATGTATTTTAGCTCTAAATATAGGAGTAGACGCTGAAAAAAATACTTATATCCCTTAAATTGCAGTAATGAAATGTACTATATGAGTATAATGGCCGATTACCTCCCGTTCTGTATTAAACAGGACGTGTATCAGGTTTCCTCAACCAACACGCCTAGCCTACGTCTTCGGCTTCAGGATCCAACCCTTCGAGTTTCCCCATTTCGAGTTCAACTCCTCAGTAGAAGAACGAAGCCTTTTTAGTGGATTTATTATTTCTTTTATTTAAAGAAAGGTTAACAAATTGTTAGAATGATAGGTAGGTAGGTTTAGTTTATTTGTATATTGTTAGAGAGGTCATTGAATTTACACAAGGTTCTTCTAGTAACCTGTCTGAGAACTAAATGATTGAGGAGGGATTTAGTCATAAAAGAACATTTAATTCTAGTCAATTCAAGGTTCTTTTAATCTTTACATAACTGAGGTCATTAGTAACTAATGGTATACTACTAAACATATAATAATAATAGAATAGTATAATAATAAATAGTACAGTGTAATAGAATGCAACGAATTCAGTCAATGGATGTTTTTAGATTTGTAAAAAAAGGTCTGCTAATTAGTGTGGCAAAGTTAATACTAATTGTAAAAAGAGTATTAAAAAGGTACACGAAATGTTCTTCATGTAACTGCTACTCCCTTTATAAAATCAGAAGTGTGACATCCTTTGTCCCAAAGTACATTGGACTAAACAAGAGATCCCTATATTAATAATTATTTAGTCAAAGTCATTTATATTCTAAAAAAAAACAACATAGGAGAGTAACAATCTAAAAAAAGTACTATTTCTATTGTAAATTAAATTACAATACTCAATAATAGCTATAATGAACCACAACATTTTAGTAACAGCTCAACAGAGCAAACACTGGGATATTGTAAATATTATGTAAATGGGAAAGTACGATTTGTGTAGAACAGTTTAAAAAAAATAAACAATAAAAAAGTAATAGAGGTTTATTTATCAAATTTATATATAATAGCCATCGCGTGGCTCTATATCATTGAAACGAGTGTATTGCTATAAAATAATGAATATTAAGAAATTTATTAATCATGATGAATATCATAGTTGAAGATAAGTGGGTAGTGTGGGGTGGAGTGGGGGTACTTATGGTACAAAGCTCATCTTCCTAAATAAACCTATATAACTACACTCCTATAAGAATCTTAACCAGCCACAGTAGCTTTTAAACTATTATTATAATGTATCACTTCACTACTCAAAAACATCTGCTTGTATCAAGTTGAAATTTTACTTGCATGTTTCAATTGTACTTTAGACTTAAGCGATGTATATGAAGTTTTATTAAAATCGTTACGTTAGAACGTATAAGATATCGGTAAAAACGTTGTTTTCTCTACTTTAGACGTTTAGGTCCGCTTTAATAGTGTTAATGATCTTTATTAATTCATAGCGGTGTCGCTGTTGGTTTTACTAAAAAATGTTATGTGGAAGAAAATGTTCGCCTAATCTAATAGGTGATGATAGAATCTTTTTCCGTCCTGAAATTTCAATTTTACATTTGAAGCTCATGTTTATGCGAGCGTTGCACGCAAACTCTTGGACGAATAACGCTCTCCAACGAATTTAGCCTGAGCATTAGTAAAAGGAACATGTATACAAAAGTTCAACTAAATCGTTCAACTTTTACTCAAGTTAACATCCGACACGTAAACGTTACTGACAGACAGGAAGCATAGTTTGTTAAATGTAAAAAGCTTGCTTCAATTATTATTATTATTATTTTTTAGTATATTTGGTTTTATTCGCCTGGAGAGCTGTTAATTACATACATGTTGGATTAAATTTTATATATGTTAAAAAAAGGTGTGATTTAGATTTAACTTGTAAATTATTACTACTACGGCTTAAACGTAATTGTATTGTGAGGAAAAATTAACAAGTTAATAAATTGAGGGCATTATTAGAACTTAAATTCTCCTTTAGGATCGCATTTGAAACATTGTTGAACTTCCCAGATTTATTCCCGCAAACATCAAAAGAATCTAAAAAAGGAATATTTAGATGATAAATGTAGACCTATCGACTTATGGATAAAACTAAGTGGGTTTTTGCCAAGGTTTTATAATTAAACAGTGGATCCATATCGGTTAGTTATAGCGCTCCTATGAGAGGTCAGGGTAAACACATCTCAAGGGTTGTGCAAGCTGTATAATGATCTCCAGTGTTGCATACTATAGCCTTGCATCTCCACACCACAGTGGAAATATATCTTCAGCTTTTCTTTAACAATTCTTCTCCATTATATTATTTTATTTTTTAACTATTCTTATAATAAGAAATATAATTAGTGATATTTTTCGCGCTTTTGTTTAACTTCATTTCGCTTTGTTTGTGTGGTATACATTGTTTACCTACTTCAAGACTGCATGGAAAGCCGACACTTTCACCGATATTGTATTTCCGATGTTATTAATTGTGTGATTAATATTTACAACTGTATTTATGCACCTAGGGAATAATCTAAGATATTATTTCCTGCGTGACTGAGTAATAAATCTCGAGGCGAAGCCGAGGGTATTAGGTATTTTAATTCCCGAGGCGAAGCCGAGGGATTAATACCAATTAGCTCCCGAGGGGAGGGAGATAATAATTATAACAAGGGAATAATAATGCATTATTCTTGAGGTACATACAAAATTATATCTCCAGAAAAAGCTCTAAATAAGATTTCTTCAACAAAGAAAACAATTGTATATCTTTATTAAACGAATTTAATACAGAAATAAAATAATGTAAATGATTTAAAACCATTATTAATAATCATTTTTAAAGAAAATAAAATACGTGTGGTGTCGCGGGACACCCGGTAGGAACGAAGTTCCTTACATTTTTCATTAAATATAAATTATAAAATCACACTGATAAGTAGGTATACTTTGCTAACTACTTGTACATGGCGGAGTTAAGAGACAAAATTAAAAGTAACGAACTGTTTCCACCTAGCGGAGTTAAGGCAAAATTAAAAGAAACAAGAAGCATTATTTGTATCATTAAAGCAAGCGTCTTACAATAAATATGTATTTATAATTATCATTAACTACGGGATACATAGAGAGAAAAATAGACCCCAGCACCAGGACTTGAACCACGGGCCTCCTATATATCTGTTACAGGCGTCATAATTAATCTTTCCGTAGTATGAATACTACCTAAAACTTAAAAATTTCAATAATATTTTTGAAAATATTTACATTTTTTAGTTCCCCACTTATTATAAAAAAGAAAATCCTTATTACATGTATTATCAGCCCAGGCCCGTGGTTCAAGTCCCGGTGCTGGTGTCAATTTTTCTCTGTATGTCTCCCGTAGTTAATGATAATGATAATTTGATTTAAAGTAAAATTTAATCTTTCCGTATAGTATGAATACTACCTAAAACTTAAAAATATGAATAAATGTGTATTGAATATTGGAAAAAAGTTTATCACGATGAGTTTATAGTTAAAGAGTATGTTCGTAGTATATATCCTAAGGGAAAAGAACTGATTTTTACCTACCCGGCCTACTTATTTGAAATATTAAAAAATATATATCTTTCCTACTCGAAAGCTTATGCTTGTATCAGGTTGAAATTTTACATGCCTGTTTCAATTGTACTTTAGACAATGTGTAAGAAGTTTTATTAAAATCGTTATACGTTAGAACGGAAGATATCGGTAAAAACGTTGTTTTCTTTATTTTTAACGTTTAGGTCCACTTTAATAAATTTAGCGATCTTTATCACTTCATAACAGTGTCAGTATTTGTTTTACTAAACAAATTATTCAAGAAAGTTGTTTGTCTCATTAAATAGATGAAGTTAGATGTTTTTCTTGGATTAAGTACGCTGTATTATAATAATATACCTAATATATTGAAATAAGCGTCAGCACAGATCAATTTTACTTTTATTCAGACCGTGATTATGTTTTCTTATATTTACAAAACCAAGTGACATTTTGACATTATAACAAAAATAAACAAAACAAGTAAGGCTTCCTTAATAACACTTTTTCCCGTCTTAAGATTTTTGAAGCTTACGTTTACGCGAGCGTTTCGCGTGAACGCTTGGGCGGATAAAGTTGTCCAACGAACTTAGCCTGGGCATTGGTAAAATGAACATGTGTACAAAATTTCAACTAACTCGGTGATCTTTTACTCAAGTTATTGTCATCAGTAGATTTCGTGACGGATTTTGCGAGACGGTGATTTTGTGACGGTTATTTTGTGACGGTGATTTTGGTCGTTTTTTTCGGATTTACTCTCGGGCTCCAGAACGTGCCATAAGGAACTTCGTTCCAAAAATTATTTGTAAAAGTTGTTAGTCTCATTAAATAGATGAAGTTAGAATTTTTTGCCGTCCTAAAATTCCAATTTTAAATTTTAAGCTTACGTTTACGCGAGCGTTGTGCGTGAACGCTTGGGCGGATAACGTTGTCGAACAAACTCAGCCTGGGCAATGGTAAAATGATCATGTGTACCAAATTTCAACTCACTCGGTCATCTTTTACTCAAGTTATCGTCATCGGTAGATTTCGTGATGCTTGGCTTTGTGACGGTGAATTTGGTCGTTTTTTGGATCCACTCCCGGGCTCCAGAACGTGCTTCGCAATACAGCTGGGAGTTTAAAAGCAGTGTTGCCAACCTGATTGCAACAAATTCTCTACATTTGCCATTTATTCTCTACTTCTACAAAATAATTAGATTGGCAAACGTGGACTATAATCCCGTTTTTACATTATACCGGTTTTAACATTATTTCCCCGTTTTTAAGAACGGGAGAATTATTTTGACTGCCTTTACTTTTTATTTTTCTCTTTTATAATTTTTAAGAATGCTCTTAAAAGAAGATTAAGAATATGTGTAGTCCTAAACCATTTTTATGCAAAGGTACTGTTAAGATCTTTGTGGGATTAAATAAACCTTAATTAAAAAAATGTTATGAATCGTACCTTGTTATTGAGGAACATTGGTATGCGTAATAAATAGAGATTTAAACTGTGATTCGCAGGGTATTTTACGTTTAATAATTAAATAAATTATACTTAATGTAGTCCTGATATGCTTTTATAACAGCATAGGAAACGAAATTATTTTGCATTTCATCTAATTGATTGGCCCACATGGTATGGAATATTTTAGCTCTATGACTAAGAAACATAGCTACTGATTTTTAGCGTAGGAAAGAAGGCTAGAGACGTACACTTTCTTGGCCCTTATTACGAGTAGTAGTAGTACCTAGTAGTAACTTAGCAATTATTATAATTAAAAGCCATATTTTAGGCCCATTTTACAAGCCCCGTGGAAAAGAGTTCCAGCCACTTCACACATCATACCTCTGTACATTGTACCCCCGAAGCGATTATGATGTGATCATTAGTGAGCCACATAAATCAGAGCATCGCGGTGAGGGATCGAACCCACGACCTCGTACTGCCCTTGATTCAGTGATGGCCGAGCAGACGTGGTTTAATTCACATGGCCATGCTGACTCTCGTTATAACAGGGTAAATCCATAACATCTCGAAAAAATCCTTTTATGGCATTACCATTTTTATTATCCCTTCCTTAAAACGCTAAATTAAAATATAGGATTGCATGATTATAGGGGAAATATGGGGAATAGGGTCAACGATGGGGAATTGAGCCCAGGGAAGAGAGGGGTTCTTTTTAGGATATAAGCACCTATTAATAGAAGATATTTCCAATTTTTTCTAAGGGTTAAGGGGAATAAGAACAGAGAGAAAGAAAGGTGCATTTAAAATAATTTCAATGCTTCTAGGAGGGTATTTATAGACCCATAAAATTAAACTAAAATTAAAATTAAACACTCCTTAGTGAAGCAACGAGAACAAAGCTTCTTAAACATTAGGTTTTATTTATTTATTAAGCCCTCCTTAATAAATAATTATTCTTGTCAGGTTTTTAGATGCTTAATAGTTATTTGTGCAAGTAGTGCGCAAAATGACACTTTGCTGCACTCAAGAGAAATATTTACGCACAAGCCGCAGGCGAGGGCGGAAAGGTTTCTCGAGTGCAGCAAAGACACTTTAAGCTCGAGTTGCACATTACATTTGTCCTTCAGTTACTTTTTAATCTGTAAATAAAATATAAAATAATAGTGTTCATCAAAATGTAAAAGGTTTTACAATATCAACTATAAACCAGCGGTTCTGTTTATAGCCAGTGTTGCCTTTTTTTGGCCTGATTTAGCAAACCTGTTATTATTTTTCATCATAAAATTTACTCATCATATTAGATTTATTTTTTTAGATTATCTATCTTTACTTTTTTATATTTGATATACATATAGTGTTTGAATCGTGTAGTTAGTTAAAAAATAATCATTAGTTGTCATTAATATTATTATTATAATTTGGATTATTTAATCTTCGTTTAGATTTAAGTTCTTTATGTTCGTATATAGAAATATAGTAAGTAGTAAGTTGGAACTCTGGACAGCGGTAAATTAAAATGAGTGCGGTAAAGTAGTAAGTGCAGGAATCTGCTGTTTTGTGTACTATTTTGAGTGCGATAACAACCACTTGGAAAATAGTATATTATGTTACTAGGCTGTGAAGTGAGTTTTTTCTTTACCGCGGCAATTACATTTAAGTATTGCCAAGGTAAGTTTTTTAGGCTCTAAAGTTACTATTTCACAGCTTACCACGGAAAAATATTTTTATTAAATATTTAAATAGTTTATTTAGAAAATGATATGACACATTAATATAAACTGTATATGTGGTATGTGTCATACTTTTTAACAGTGATAATAAATGATAATAAGTGATGATAAAAGTAAATAAATGATACGTTTCATAAGGGGGTTTTCCAGTAAGAGTGGTCACCACATTGATAATAAGAATCTAATATTATTTTTAATAAATATTATCTTTGCTATTATTTTACTGGTATTATCATTATTTGCATCCTCAATAAGGAAAAAATATTAATTTTACTTCTAAATTGATAAAGAGAAAATATTGTGTGGGTGCGAAATAAAATTGAATGGATTTATACGTTTTAAGTTCCAAAGAATCGAACATGAGTTTTTATAATACAAGGTGGGGCGTGGAAAAAGGACATTTTTTGGTAGGACGTCCGCCAAAAAAACGAAAATGGTCATCTCTTGAAGGATGTAATTTTTTTTGTACATGACCCACTGTTTTAGGCATTGTTTAAGCTTTCTATTTCTATATTTTAATAAATTTTATATACAAAATTGCTAAAGTTCTGATTATTTGAAAAATGTCCCTTTCCCATGCCCCACCCTTTATCTGCAGAATTTGGAATACATGATCAGAAAAATCATATTCAAACTAAAATTGAGAAATAAATATTAAAATTCGTTGTAATTTTGGAAGTGCTCTTCTCCAAAACTTGAAAAGTTGTGATAAAATACAAAATTCTCTTCAAAGCGATTTTCATCCATTTTTTTCTGTGTCTATCTTCAATATTTACTTATCGCCTTTCTTTTTTGTACACTCTTTCCTGTGATATGCTCCTTTTTCTATCAATCCTCAATTTGTTCCTTTTTTTAATACCCATTATCTAAATGCTTACTTTCTTTTAATTTCTCTTAATGCTTCATATCCTTTTATTATTATGCTCTATTTTATATGCTTCTTTTATATTAAAATGCTCATTTTCTGTTTATATTATGTACTTTTTTTAATACTCTTTTCTCTATTAATATTCTCCTCTTCTATTTATTTATTTGTTTATTTTAGGTGAAGGAACTACATGATTAAAAGCACCTATAAAAATGTTGTATTATTAAGGGAATAATCTTTAAAATATAATAATTAAAACCATTCTGATTTCAGTCTCTAACAAAACAGTCAACTAAATTATATTACTAAAAAAAAAAAAAAAAAAAAAAAACTCAAATACTCAAATTCAAGCAAAAAATCAGATATTACCTACTATTACTTCAGTTGCCAATATACGCTCCTTTTGATCTTTATTTTTAGATCAAATACTCTTTTTACTGGTCTTATATTACTTTGCTTTGTAAGTTTCATCGCACATTTCCGTTTCCCCAATTTTGAACCCCTTCCCGTGATTCAATCTTCCCCAAATTTTGCACATAGATACAACTAAGGTGAAGAATACAGAAACCAAAAAAACAAAAAATAAAAACAAAATGGCGTCAAATTTATTTGCTTTTTAAGTTTCATCGTACACCTATTACCCCAATTTTGAACCACTTCCCGTCATTTAATCTTCCCCAAATTTTGCACATAGATAAAACTAAGGTGAAGAATACAGAAACAAACAAAAAAAAAAAAAAAAAAAAAAGTTGAAAATAAGACCAGTTTTGAAAAATAGCATTTTTATATTAATTATTCTTTTTAAGTGAGAGTGCATTAGGATTTTGGGTTTTCTTTAGATAACAGAATAATTTTGTCCTCGAAGTAAAAATCCGTTCCAGAAATCAGGAAACATTTTTGCGACCCAACGTATCTTAAAACTAATGGTTTGATTTTAATAAAATTTGGATAGTTTGTCTAAAGCAGCCCAGAAAATCACCCCACTGGGAATCGAAACAGGCCCATAGAACAAACTTTTAATTCTCCATGGAATCACATTATTTAACACGTGTGTTATCATTCAATCAAATTAGAACACTGGGAAGCTATGTGCTGCAATTACTTGCAGACTTTTTTTAATGTTTTGGTTTAACAAATAAAGTCTCTCTTTCCATTTAAAAAAGTGAAAAAAAAAGTTTTTAAATTTTGATACCAAAAGAAAGAATGCGTTCATGTCTTATTCTTTTGAACTTGTTAATTCTTAAATGGCTTCACCCCGAAAAGAAAAGAGACGGAAAAAGACATGAGACAGGAGACAGAAGGCAGGCGACTATAGACAAGACCTTTCCCAAAGATGAGGCATGGGTCTGTGTGTCTTTGGTGTAAAAACAAATTAAGTTTCTAATAATCATGTAATGGATCGGTTCAGTGAAAAGAAATGTCTTTTGTCTTTGTTTGCCCCCTGTCCTTTTGGTATAAAAGCAGCCTTTCATCATTGCTTTTTATCCTTTAGCATATTATTTCATTTGAATGCTTCTTTTATATTTTGTGCTCCTGTACTATTAATATAATTCTTTTTAATGCTCTTTTCCTATTAATATACTCCTTTAATTTTATATAATTTTTTAGTGCTTCTGCTCTAATAATATGCTCCTTTTACTTCCGAGCTTACCGAAGGAAACGGAAGCTATGGGATCGTTCCGAAGAACGAAACATTTTTAGGTCTCCGATTTCAAAAATTCCAAGACTGAAATTCAGACATCATGGAACATTTTTGGTTCCGTGTCTGTCTGTCGCTCAATTTTTGCGAACCAAATATCTTAAAAACTACTCGTTCGATTTTATTGAATTTTGGATAGTAGATCATAATTTGCCCATTGTTGGTCCCATATAAGTTTCAACCTTATAAGCCAATTTGTTTATCTTCCACATGCGCACAAACATACATTTATTTACACCTATATCTTCAAAAATACTCATCTGATTTTTATGAAATTTCGTTGGTTCGTTGAAAGTAGGCCGTATATAGCCCCAGATCAATTCCATCCGTCTGCGTTCCTTAAATTTTACTAAATTGATACTTAAATTTATTTTAAAAAGAAGAATGATAGTACTATATAATGTTAATGTAGTACTCACTCTATTATAAGTAAAGTTGTTTGGCTACAGTCGTGTTAGGCATTGTTTTTTTGCCCGAGTTGAAGCAACATTCCTCAGATATGAGTCTAAGAGAAGATACCGCCTACACTTCCCTCCTCAGCATATTGATCTGTCTACGGTTTTTGTTTTGTTCACAAAACTTCGTGACCAAATAAACCTTAATGGATCTGCATTCATAGTTATGTACAGGATTACATTTCCTCAGAACACTTCTTATTACAGCTTGAGTCTTTTATTTTCTTTTATGAAGTGTTTAGCCCCACCCATGCTTATTATTCGAGCCTTTTTATAACTTCTTCTTATTTTATTTCTCGTATATAAGATTGTAAAGTAGTTAGTGGTTGGTATAGGTCGTTAGTACTCACCATAATATATTTCTCGACGATACTAATGCTTAGAACATTAAAAATTACAATTTTATTTTAGTTGTTCGTACCTCATTTAAAATTCCATTCCATAAAAAGAATAATATTAACTATATTTCTTTCTTATATATTACCTAGTATATTTGTAAAGAGAACACTTTATAGCTTTGGCAAATTAAAAACCAGTGGTTAAGTTTGGATTGCATCTAATTTATTATCATACATCGCATGTATTCTCCGATCAAACAAAGATGTACGATAAGTCGTCTAATCTGTAAGGGTGTCTACAATAGTCCTTCTTGTAGCTCATTTTATCCTCCGTACGCCCTGTCTGGTCAGGGATGAGACAAGACGTACGACGTCCAATATTTATGGGAGCCTACTCTAGCCCTTCTAGTCGTTCAATTTACCTTCTAATTCACGTTTGTACTAGTGTTGCGCGCGACCGCAAGGATGGATAACGCTGTCCAACGAACTTGACATGAAAAATGTTTAACTTAATTGTTAAATGTTTGCTCTAATTAAGGGCGCACGTAAAAAGATAAGCGCGGTGAATCGAATATTATAAGACGATAAGTTGAAAGGCCTTGTCAATCCCTGTCTACGCCTAGTAACTTACTTGATACGTTTAGTCTGATCAAACAATGCGTACGATAAAGTCGTTAGGTAGGTATATGTGAACCCAGCTTTAGGCAGATACATTTATTTTTTATTTGTTAAAATAATAATACTAAAAAAAAAATAATAATTAGCTGTATAGGAATAATGCTTAAAAATTAATTAATTGATATTTTATTTAAATGAAGATTAATATAATATTTTTAGATTCAGAATTTGCTTTTTTGCAATTTTAGTTTTTTTTACATTTCTTTGGTTTAAAAAAAAAAGAGCAAGCAAGCATACAATACAACTTGTTCTAGACAGTTTATTTTTTTTAAAAGTTTCAAATATTCAATGTCATCTTTACAAACAAAAAAGTAAACAAATAGAATAATAAATGAGATTTATTGTTCGTACTGACAAGTCAGCTTAATCTCCTATTTGGGATTTATTTCCAAGGTTATGTTTTTGTAAATAAATTATCAATGGTTGATTGGCCGAATTGAAGGTCAGGATACATCTTGATTTGCTTAACCAACAAGATAAATAATGAATATATATATATATATATATATATATATATATATATATATATATATATATATATATATATATATATATATATATATATATATATATATATATTGATGATAGCGAGCTTTTCGTTTTTATAAGAAAAGGAGGACGATTTATTTACAATTTTTAGTGTATTAACATGTTCATTGTGCTATTTTGGTAAACAGATTTTTTTTTAAATATACATACATGCGGAAATCCAGTGTTCCGGCGTATCGCATTTAATGTATCGTTCTAATTTTATAAGTAAAAAAACTACCGCCACGAAATATTAAAATTATTTTAGATAACAACTAGATGCCACAGAGCGTTGCCTACCCCCCTCCCCCCCTTAATATCTATAGATGGGGAAAACCTTGTTGATAAAATAAAATTTAACTCCCTAATTAGTAATTAGTAACTGATTCTGACTACTGGAGAACCATTTTTAATAAATATTAACTATCCAGGAAAAGCCTAGATTTTGTCCTTCTGCTTATATTCCCCCTCGATGTCTCATTGCATACTACTATCTTGAATTGTTAATAATACTCGTTTATTTTTACATCATAAAGAGAATCACTATCTTAAGTCGGTTTACACTTAATGAATTATCTTACGTATTGTTTGATCAGACAAAACATATCAATTAAGTTGTTAGGTGTAGTCAGGTTTTCACGAGTCCTTCAAATTTATTGTCCAATCTTTAGTCTGCCGCCTCATTTTTTTACGTCTGGCCTTAACTTGTGTAAACGTTGACTGATTTAGTTTAAATTTGGTATGAATATTTCTTTTATTAGTTTCCCTGGCCAAATTTGTTATACGGCGTTATCCATCCTCGTGTTTGCGTTCAATAAAGGTAAATTAGACGACAAGAAGGACTATAGGGTAGACGTCCCTAAAGATTGGACGTTTTGTCTGCATAATATAATCAGTCATATAATTAGGGTATATGACTGGTTTTCCGTAGGCAAAACCAAGGACCCTTATATTTTCCTGCTTGTGTCTGTCCGTCCGTCCTCTCGCGTGCTCTCACGGCTACACCTATCGTCCGATCACTTTGAAATTTGGCATGTATGTGTCTTGTACCTGCCCACATATTTTAAAAATATAGCGAATTAAAAAAAAATCTTTTTCAAAAAAATTAGGTTAAAAAAACTTAAGGTTTAAAATTTTTTTATTTTTTTTCGACACCGTGAGGGGTATCATATGAAAGGGTACGTCGAGCTGATTACAAAAATATATAATTCTTTGGCTATAACTTTGATAGGGCGAGCGTAGGCAAGTTTGAAGTGGGTGTGAAACGTGTCCCCTCCCTCTATCTCGCTTATGTGAAGTGCAAAAATCTGAAAAAATTCCTGAACATTCTTCGACCAAAAGTAAAGATACCACTTTTTGGAAATTTCGAAAAAAATATTATTTTATTTTTTATTGACAAAATACGATTTTTTATCATTATAGTCTTTTCGATGTATTTATATGGTTGTAGTCCGGTTCAGTGGCAAAAAAATACTTTATCGGAAGTATGTTTATGTGTTTTGAGAATATCAGACCCATAGGATAGTTCAAAGTAAGCTTTGAACTATTCACAAATACTGTAGATGGTTGTATGCTTTTATTTCTCTTAATTTCCGTTTATAGGTCAATATAAATCAGTCTGTTGCCTTGATATAATTGTTTTTTGTAAGCACAAGATGCCATATGCTGCGAAAAAATTGGTTATCTAGTAAATTTGTTATCGATGGTTGTTCTTCTAAGAAGAGCAGATGATCCACGATCTAGTAACATCCTCCAGATGCGTTCTAAATCGTTTTAAAAGTCCGTCCAGCTGCTCTTAGGTTGTTAACATCCATGAACAGCTGTTCGTTTTCCATCACCTGGCTGGTTCCTTTACCTGGACCTCAATACCAATTTCTTTTCTTTCTTTTACTTTACCTTGAAGCCGTTCGCTCAACTCTGCCCTCGAAATTTCATCTTTTTTTAACATATTCTTGGAGAAATAATACTTCTGCTTATTAAGGCTAAAGACCTTAACACCATGGCACAAGTCCTTAAGCTATACAAGTTAATCATTAGATGACGCAACAACAATCCAAATTTAAAATTAAACAAAAAACCAAATTGTATAACTCAGGTTAAGTGACCTGTTTGTTGTAATACGAGTAGAAGGGTCACTTACTCCAGGCAGATGTTTCTTTTAAACACCTGTTCAACAATATTAATTATTATTTAAATAAATTAATTTTCTTTTGTTTTCTAAAAAAAAGCAAATAACCTTCATTTCGGCCAAACAATTTTATTTTAAAACATAATATTAAATATAAGTTTTGTCCTGGCTTAAAAAAATTATAACATAGACTTGTTTGAAGGACTAACATAGAGGTTTAAACTTTCTCATACTTTGAGAGATAAAGGGAAAGAAAGTATTATATTGAACGCAAAAGTATTATATTGGACATTTTTTAAGTTTTAAGGTTAATAAAAAAGCACGTTTTTATATGTAACATATTTTACGATAGACCTAAAAACATTATCTATTAAAGTATTTCAATAGCGCAAACATTTCACTGTGATGAATTTACTTGTTCTTAGGATCCTTGAGTCTAATAAAAAGGGTTTAAAATAAATGTTGGGCTACTGCGCTGATTTTCATGAACTTTGGCCTCAATATTCAGAAAAAAATTATACTCCATGGGGAAAACGAAAAATGAATTAGAGTTTTAAATTTTAGAGTGCTGCTCTCCAAAAACTCTGAAGATAATTATGTCTCGAAAATTATGATTTTTATTTTATTTTGTAGTCCATTTAAATAAAAAATCTGTTTTTAAATTGATAAAAATAATTCCATCCCCGCTGGAATCGAATCTGTAATGAAATCACTTGTGAAACATTTTATGAATCAATAAATTAATTTTAAATTAGGTTTTATGGGATTTAAATTGAAGTATCTCTATGTAAGTGTCAAAAAGTTTGTTTCGAGTGTTTTTTTTTACTTTTTGACGTAAAATTGAACTTACTTTAAACTACAACATATTTTTTCCTGATGATATAATTAACAACTTTGCCTTGCTCTAAAATGTAAGATATTTTGTATGAGAGAGAGAGTTACCACTCCCGCTAATTACAAAACATCTTTGCCGGCGCCACCTAATGCAATTCATTTAAATGTGCGTGTAGATATGCATTTGTGTGTAGGTAAGATATAATATAACTCTTTAATTTTTTTTGAAGTGACATCTGGCTTACGTAAGAAATACCCCGTATGTAGAGACGGCTATGACCTTTCGTAAGTCGGTCTATATTTGGTCAACAAGTGGATAATTCTACAAAAGAGATCTCTTTACTCACACTCAGTTGCAATATCAGAGATAATAAAATTAAATGAAGAGATATAATTTACGATTAAAATTATTAAAATATGTACGTAAATGAGTAATATACGTGACGCCACCTTAGTGGCCGTATCAAAATATTTTTATCTATTCACTGTAATCACCTGGTGAGTTTCCGGTGAATCATTTATTAACTCATCTGTCTTATCAATTTCCCAACAGCTTATAATATATATTAGTCAGAGAAATTTAAAAGAAATTAAGTGTGTTTACTTTCTATTTTGTAATTAAATATTATTGGTATAACAAACTCTTGGTATGACTTTCTCATATTATTATGTATAAAAAGGCAAAATTAGAATTCAATAATATGTTATTAAATCAATAATTTTTAAATACACTAATTGAAACATTAAACAAATCATATGAAGTGTTCAATAGGTGGTTTTTTACTTTTTGTTTTCAATTGTAAGCTAAAAATAAACTCAAAATAATTATTTTGAGTTACAATTACTATTACTACGTTTGTAGTAAAGATAAAAATTACGTCAAAGAAGTTCAAACTTGACTTCTGTTAACTAATACGCCTTGTTAATGTGATAACGACACAGTTATCTTGCAATGGTTATTCGAAACATAGCTAATTCGCTTTTGCAATTTTTTGTATGTGTTAGGAATAATTACAATTTCCTTGGATTATGACTGTAAAGCATTAAGATATTAAGTAATTCAAAATTTGCGAAGTCAAAATTCTAATTATGTGTTACCTAATCCGTATTGTTTGTGTAAATTACGGAAACCTTAATCGCCGATAACTCAAAAATTGTGTTAATTAACTTAGAAATCAAGGTGTATATGTGTTGAGAATAACTACGATTCTATATGTAAATTTGGTTTGCATTTTTTATTTATATCTGTAAAGCATAGATAATTTTTAAAGTCGTTCCAAATGCAATGTTAGTTTTATTGCATATGGATATGGTTACTGTATGACATGTGTTTATGTGATTGTATGGAGGTAAAAAGAGGTCGAGTAGTCTTGGAAGAATTGTATAAGAACTAAGAACCACACCCTCCATTGTTTTCTTACCTCGTTGATTTCTCTGAATGTCCATCTTCTGTAAGAGACCTATATATCGAGGTTCTCTTATATGTTTTTAATTCTACAACTCGTAATGCAGTGTTACCACTTATACAAATCAACAAAATCATTTTCAAGTGTTACTTCAAAGTAAATAACGCTTTATCCAGGTCTATATTTAGTTTTATAACCTCTCGACATTAAAAAAATGTTAACCAGTTTATAAACATCAAAATTTTTACACTACCGTTCAAATGAATAAATTTGTATTCTATTTCTGAGTACTGATTTTAAGTGACCTCTACTTAATTTTGAACATAAATATTATGTTTTCTATTTAGATGTCGACAGTGGTTAGAATTTAGGATTGAGGATAGCGAGGATCAGTCATATTATGTGAAAATTAATAGATGGATTTACCATGGGGTAAGTACTCGTAGGCACATAGATTAAGTACTCGAATTGCTTCGTTTTTAGGGTTTTCTATAGGGTCTTACATTTTGTCAATGGTTGACTATATTAGGCTCCTTGTATAGGAGAGCAGTTGAGTCTCCTATGGTTAAATTAAAGATAACAGCATCGGACGTGGTCACAACTTGGATGGTCACCACAGACCTGGACCTGGGTTTAATTCATGGACAGCCCCCCCCCCCTCCCTGTTTACCCAGCATCGCCATGTAAATGAGTAGCTGCTTATGTCAAGTGGCGCCTAACTGCTTAAGGCACTCCACCGTTTGTTTGTTAGGTCATGGATTCGATTAGCTTTTGGTTGTTCTTTTTTTGTCAATATTTACCTTAAAAATTAAAAAGGATATTTGGATAACGAGGATCAGTCAAAAGTAAAATAGACTGCCAATTTGTGTGGCACATAGCTTCCTCGCATCCTATTCACGTACTTTATTGATTTTATGCTTTTACAAACCATTATTTTCTAAAAAAAAAAAAAAAATAAATAAAAATAGATAATATTTTTCAATTTTACCCCCTCAAAACTAGAAATAACACAAAATAGAATGTAACAAAAATTAATCTACTATTCAAGAGCTTTTCAACGATATACATTGTATTATAAAAGATTAACTTTGCCATTTGTACCCCTGTACTTTGAGGTACCAAAATTATATTTTTAAAAAACAAACAATTCAAAAGGGCATTAATTAAACTGATAAATAAATTTAAATAAAATACCTAATAACAAAAAAGTATTTAAACCCTTTAACCTACAACAAAATTAAAAATCGGTACAAATGTTTTTAAAAATAAACTAATAAAATAGCTTTAATGTACCTACATATCAAGGCCTTTCAAATGATATACGACACAATATTAAAAACCAATAAAAATGGTCACGTGACACGGCACACGGGAAAAAGTTTACTCTCTTGAACTAATGAAATAAAATATAATCAATTTAAAGAGCATTAGTGTGAGATTTAAGCGCCTCAATCAGAAATGAAATCGGTCGACAATTATAGAAACTATGGCCATTTACAAAATAGGAAAAAAATAAAACAAAAAACATACTCACCATCTAAGGCACAACCGATGATGATACGATAAAAATTCATAGGACCTAAGTTGAAGATCTTTTAAAATCAGTTACCGCTGGTGCTATCCGTTTTCCAATACGACTTACCGTTTAACCGCAATATGCCCCCAAAACAGCTTAAAAATCATGTCGGGCTTTATTATTTTTTTAAGGGGGGAAGGAGAGGGGAAAGGGTACTTTTTATAATTATTTTGGTTCACAATATGGAAATTGCACGTCGAATGGCGCAAACCGCAAGTCTCTAGCTCTTCTCGATGTGGGTAAACATTGTCAGTCAGTGAGTCAGTTAGGCATGCGGCATTATAGCATATTTAATGACATACTAATTTAGCACGATTTAAAGTGCGCAGATGGTTGAAAATAGGCGGGTGCTATCTGCGGGCTGTTTTCGACAACCCATCCAAATTTCATAAAAGATGATTACTTTTAAAGATATAGCTGTAAATAAATGTATGTTTGTGAGCATGTGGAAGATAAACACATAAGCGCAGAAGGTTGAAACTAAACTGTTTGCCTTTTTAAAGTGAACATAAGTTAACTCTTGCAAAAAAAAAAAAAAGAAAAAAAAAAAAAGAAATCCCAATGGAAAATTCTTTTTTATTCCTTGAAGAAGAAAATAAAATTTCCCAAAACGTCTGTAAATCCATGCTTTAATTTTTAATATGGATTAATTCTTGTTATCCTCAATTTTCGTTACTTTGTATGTTTAACCCTAACAATAATAACGAATTTTGATTTACTTTCTGTTATAAGAGCTCCACACTTAATTGCTCCTTTGACCCTTGTAGCAAGCGGAGAAAGGCTATTGAGAAGAAACATACACTCGCATAGAAATTCGCACAATAATTTAAGAGAAAGTGAGACCATAAGAGGTGGATATGGATATACTCTTCATACTCACTTCTTAACTTATTGATTTCATGATCAGGAATCGCCTCTCGTTTTAATATAAAATGTGTGCAAAATTCCCAGTTTATCAATAATAAAAGAATTTCTTTTGCGGCAATTTCATCTCATTTGTGTTATATTATTAGTAAAAATTTGTATAGGTGGTCAATAATATTCTATTTTTGAACTGTCAAACTCAGGAGAAGGTGAAAGGGGAATCAATACTCTTACTGCTCGAGGCCTTCCGTGTTATAAACTGAATTAATGGGGTGGTTGGGACCCTAAAAGGCAATCAATTTCTTGAAATGGTTTCTCGAAGAGATTTGGAGAATACCCTATGGCTGTTCAATGTTTAAGAGCCCATGTTCATTTCCTCCGTCATTTCCCTTCGCCTTTGTAATTTCCCATGTAAGTGAGTTTTTTTTTTTTTTTCTTCGATAAAAATATATTAGAAAAAATATATAAGACGTTTCTCTTCTAATAACAACTTTCTTATATACAAATTCGGGTACATTTTTACTTTAGCACCCCCCCTATATCCCTTTGTGGTAATAGTTATTTAGACGAAGGAACATATACAGAGTAGCATATTATATTCCTTAGTCTAAATTATTATTAAGACGAAGGTATATTTATTCCAATGTACCTTGGGACATTATCACACTAGTGTATATAATTGTGATCACATCCCTTAGTCTAATCAACTATTAAGTTAAGGAATATAAAATAAAAAACTGTCTTAGGAGTCTCAATATCTTGGAGAGAGTAACACAAATCTGTGAGACTTTTGTAGGGCTGACTATTGTTTAGAACCTAGGGGGGTGCTAAAGTAAAAAAGTGCCCAAATCCGATTGATTCCAAATCGTTATATATTTTCTTAACAGAAGCATTAGAGGAACATTTTGTTTGTTCTATATCGTAGGTTTTAGAGTAATAAAGCTAGATCTTCCGGAGAAGACCACATCATAGATTTTGTGAATCCCAACGTTTCGAACCCAATACAGGAATCTGCTCATGATGCAACTAACTGCTCATTTGCAATTAACTCTAATCATGAGCAACTCCCTTCAGGATAATCCCTGTAATGAGTTTGGTTCTTTCTCATATAAAGAGAAAGTATTGTGATGGAGCGAATATTCTATTTTAAGATTTTTATGGATTTTCACGTTTTAAGGTCCCCTGAGTAAAATACTCTGCCAATTAGTGTGACACATAGCTTCCTCGCGTCCTATATCGTAAAATGTAATGATTTTATGCTGTTAAAGCCTACTTATTATCCAATTTATTTAATTCTTCCTCTGTTTCTTTAAGTATGTCAAAATTGTTTTGATTTTAGGTTTGTTCCATCCGAGCATTGTACCGTCCGCGGGATCGTCACGGACATGCGCAATGAATAAAAGCCGTTCCAAGCCGACTTGTGACAGTGTTTCGTACCGTCCACGAAACGGTTCCAACCTGGGCAGGGATCGTTTGCGAACCGTTCACTGTACGGTCCCAACGATCCTCTGACAATACTATGTACTAGTTTGTATAACATGCGCAGTTATGTCAATTGTCACAAATATCAACAAGAAGGTTTCCTAACTGTTAGGTTTCCTTGAATGTTTTTCATACAGTGCGAATTATAGTCCTAAACCCGTTCCAACCTGACATGATTTTATTACAGTACAATGCTAGTGCATGCGTATAAAACCTGTCCTAAACGATTCTCGAACGATCCTTGGGACGATACAAAGGACGGTACAAATAGGGGGGTTGGAACAAACCTTTTATTACATGTATTAAAGAATCAATTTAGCAAAATTTAAAAAGCGCAGACGGTTGAAATTAATCTGGCTACGGGCTACATTCGGCGAACATCAAAATTTAATTTAAATCAAATTATAATTATTATTAACTACGGGAAGCAGACAGAGAAAAATACACTCCAGCGCCGGGATTTGAACCGCACGGGTTACCTGTATTTCCAGTACAGATGCTCTTACCAACTAAGCTACGCAGGAGAATGATTTTTCACTGCCGTAATCGATAACTAGTCCCGAATCCAAGCTTTCAATATTCATACACATTTAGAAAGTCAATATTTATGACATTAGAACTAAACCGAGAATTATCGCTTATTATTATAAAGTACTCAATTAGTACCTGTACCTTGTACAATCAATTCGAAATTTGGAAAGTTGGTAAGAGAATCTGTACTGGAAATACAGGAGACCCGTGGTTCAAATCCCGGCGCTGGAGTGTATTTTTCTCTCTCTGTTTCCCGTAGTTAATAATAATTATAATTTGATTTAAATTAAAATTTAAACTTTCCGTAGTATGAAAACTACCAAAAACTTAAAAATTTAATAAAAATCAGATTAGTACTTTTGACGATATTGGTGTAAATAAATGTATGTTTGTGCGCATGTGGAAGAGAAAAAATTAGGCGCAGAAGGTTGAAACTTATATGGGACCAACAATTGGCTAATTATGACCTAACATTCAAATTTCAATAAAATCGGACGAGTAGTTTCTAACACATGCGTAGGTTCGCAAAAATCTGATGTTTTAATTTTCGCTTAAAACTCATATTATTGTTACTTCCAGTCTTCACTAAGATTGTTAACATTTTAAAAGTTGCTCTCAGTTTATTATACATCACTTTTTGTTTAAAAAAAAATACTTAAAAAATTTATAAAGCAATACCATTTCAACCAACAGGACATTTTGACAATCATTTTAATTACTATATCAATTTTAAAATAAATCTATTTTATGTATATTAATATCACATAAATTTTAATAAAATAATAACTCAGGATATGATAAATCAATTAAATATTTTGGTAAATTTTTATTTATTATTATTTTTATTTTTTTGGTCTGATGTGTGAAGTAAGCTGCATGTGTGGCCTCACCAATTAAAACGGTCTAGTATATTGTTGTAATAGATAATAGCATATACAAAATATCTATGTATAATATCACCACACCACAGTGCGCCTTTACCTAACTCTAACAAAATATTCGATATATTTCAATATAATATTAGGGATGGAGATGTAATAATATATTCAAATAGTACGAGTTCTTCCTCTTCAACTCCGCAGGATATTTCCATATATTGGTATTTGTAAAGTATGAAAGTAGAACCTCAAATAAAAAAAAAGTTTCTCTTCAGGGGATGCTCAATATGAAATACTAAAGTTTTCTTTATAACACTGTTGTTTTTCTTTTTTTTTTTAGAGTTTTCTCCGCTTAGATCCGTATATCAATGGTCTCATATTATACTAGAAGGAACTAGTATTATTTTTGTTTATATTAGTAAACTTTTATATTTTAACATTTATTTAGTAACATTTGAAGAATATATATATATTTTACTGTAATACTAAAATCTTAACATTTAGTATACCATTTAAAGAAAAGTTATATTTTACGGAAATCTAAGATCTTAACTTTAAAATCTTAATATTTAGTAGCATTTGAAAAACTTTTCTTTCCATTTGAAGAACATAATTTTACTGTAAAACTAAAATCTTAATATTTAGTACCATTTGAAGAAAATATAAACATATTTTACTGTAATAATCAAATACTTAACTGCTCTCACCCTGTTTTGAACAGGACATAAACAATGGAGAAAATTATTATAATCAATAAAATATAATAATAATATAATCTATTGTTTTAAATAGTTCTTTTAAAAATGTTGCTTCTGCGCTTACTTCAGGAAACACACAACCATTGTAATCACTATAAAGAAACTTATTTATTGTTAGTTCTCTCCAAATACATCATTTCCACAGCTAAAAGGTTGTTGAATGTTATAATTATTTTTAAAACTGTGTAATGTTTATTCGAAAATTTATAAATTACAGTGTAAATACTTACTCTTTAACTCTCACTTCTCACTCATATCAGAATAATAAAATCGCATATTTACACAACGCGCAACAAATAAATAAATACAAGATGTAATCAGTTGAATATTGAAATTTGTCATGCGTTATTAGCGACCTTTTTTAAAATTCATAAAAAGGGAATAAATTTGAACATCTTTTACTAATTATAAATAAATTATTATAAATAATTATATTATAAATTATTATAATAAATTTGAACAAGTTTTTTTTTTACAAATTAAATAAAATTAAAAAAATTAAATCAATGAACCAATTAAAGTAATAATTTACAAACACGGAAAACAATAGCTTCCTTTCATTTATTGTTCTATAAATACGCATATAATATATTTATAAAACTAAGCTCATGGATAATTTATTCGTTTTAATAAATATTATAGTGTACTTCATGTTCAAAGTGTCACTTAATTGTTTATTAAATATTGTTTATATAATGAACTATATAACTAACTAAGAAATACATGTATCATTTATTGTTTTTACAAGGTATATAGTATATTTATTGTTCCAAACATAAGTAATGTTGTGAATAAATAAATCGCTGTTCTTAATTTTTTTGCAGTTAAAACTAAATAGGTATAATTTACTCATTTTATTAAATGCTCGTAAATTTCATTTTATTTGTTCTACTAAATAAAAATTTGGGGAATATTAAAAGACGGGAAGTGGTTCAAAATTGGGGTAATAGGTGTGCGATGAAACGTGCAAAAGTAATTATAAGACCAGTAAAAATAGTTTAATTATTGTACTAATTACAATTTATTGGTTTTGCTTGAGTAAGTGTGTGGCAACCTTCAAAATGATAATAAATAATTTACAATTAAATAAATTTAAAGTGATTAGTTATTACTTACTTATAATTAAGAATGGGTCTGTAGTATGTGGTAAATGAGTAATTTTACTATAATGCAGAATCTTTATTTATCAAATTACTGATAGTGTCTCAATTTATTTATACGTATTCTATTTTTTTATACCTGCTGTTTTTGCGTAATAATAACATATTTATATTTTAAATCCAAGTGAATGAATGAAACAGAAAATGCAGAATTCCATGTCAGTAATTAATCAATTATTTATATGAACCGGTTCCGAAACTGGGTATATTTTTAGGTTATTTATTTGATACATAGGCTAGTTTACTGAATTTTAATTATAAATTGAGTTAAAAGTTTACGTTATAAGATCTTTACATGAAATATATTACAGTCAAAATTACATAACTGGCTTTCTACATGTGATTGCTCAAAACCGAAAAAAAATCAAAAGATGTAGAGTTGAGGGTGTATATAAAGTTGGCGCACCCCAGGCTATAAATTTATTAACTTCCAAGACACTGGTTTCTCTCAAGTGCAGTTGGATTTTAACTTTAACAAACATTTTTATCTGAGTCCAGTGACCTGTGAGTCATATTATAAACGCAATACATGTCAGAATGATACATATATACTTACCGTAAGGAGAACATATGTGGTGCTTTTTAAAAGTTCCCAGATAATAATTGATTATAGATTCAATGATTATGACATTGATAACAACAACGATAAACTAACCATTATCTTATATTTGAAGACCGAGTGAGTTTATGAGACAGAAAATGTAGAATTCCATGCCTGAATGTTTTTTATTTTAATTACTGAACTGAACCAGAGAAATGGGTTTTCTATTTTAATCTTAAAGAATCAGTACGACAAAATTGTCTTATGGTGGAGTGCCAATGGACGACTGAAGCGGCTCAAGACACGCTGCTAGAGTCGCTTGTTCAACATTCAACATTCAATCCCGCGACTTTAGTCGTACGGCTCTAGTTGCTTGTATAACTTTAAATCCAATTTACAGTAGCTACGGTAACTTCATGGAGAAAACATCGATGTTATTATCATCTCTTCTTGAAGAAGAGCTACTATAATTGTACTGATGCTGATGCAGCAGCAAAATATAGAAGTAATCCTCATCCGATGTACTCGTCGAGAGACACGAAGGATTTTTAAACAAGGGACGTTCATTGAAGGATGATTGTGTGCTTAGAAAATTGTATGGTTTAAAAATATTGATCTGTCTAATTACGTTTTGCCACTCATTGCAAGTGAGCTAATAAAACAGTCTTGTTTTTAAGTGTTGCAGCCTGTCAGCCCTGCTGAAAAACTGGGACTTACACTCAGATAAGCAAATAAATAGTAATAGTAATGATGACTTTCGAAAATAGTACAAAGCTTTTTTTTTCTTTTAAATTTGTCATAGAAATATAAAATATATAGAATAAAATAGAAATTACGTCATGTTGAGAGGTTAAAGAGATTTGGGTGCCCTCACATAAACTTTTTTGCATTTTGTATTATCCGTTTTTCCATCAGGAAAAAGACATCACACTTCCGGGTGGGACGACTGTTACGGTTAGACTGCTCGAGTAGCCAGTCGAGTCATACGGCTCAGAGCCGCCTGACTAGAGCTGCTTCAGTCGGGCGGCTACAGCTGCTTCATTAGAAAGGGTTCCAATGATGCATGCGCGGGTTCTGAATGACGCTAACGCTAACTATCTGGAGCCGCGCGGTTGCAGCCGCGCGGCTCAGTCTGTTATTTTAGTCGCTGCGTTGACACTCCACCTTAAGATTGAATTTAAATCCAATAATATCTAATTCAATCAGTTTATTTCTTCCAAGCTTAGAGAAGCTTCCATCTCAAAATCGAAATTTCGCGCTATCACAATACTTTCTCTTTATAAGAGAAAGTCACAATACTTTCTCTTTATAAGAGAAAGTAAAAACATCACTTATTTGGACTCTAGAGACCTGCGAAAACTAAAATTATAAAATCAAATTTTCGCACCATCCCAATACTTTCTCTTTATATACCTATAATTCGTATATGAGTTTATAAGACAGTATTATCAGTTATTTTGAAAATCGCTTTCTGAACTACATTTTAATGATAAAAGCTGAAGTTATTAGCTGCCTATACGCAACAAAGCCGTCATTTTAGTTGTGAAACTATAACTTGGTTATGTTCTTAACAACTTTACTTTGTTTGTTTAACGAATGCAAAACTAATTCTTTTGTGTTATTTTATCTATCTTTTGTTTTGTTTGAGTTTTTTTTTACTTATTTACGTAAGAGAAATAGAATTAGCAAGGATTACAAACGGAAAGAGAGAAGACAAAAGGTAAAGATCTTAGGGTATTGTTTTTATAGTTAGTTACAAGTTCATTTACCTTTTAAAGTGTTTCTTTTGTGTATGTCTGTTTTTAAATGATAAGGGATTACGGTAAAAATGTTTTTTTTTAAGGAAGAGATAACAGTGTTGTGTTTAGAAGTCATTAAGAAAAGAAACATCTCAGCTTTGAGTTTACAGTTCTGTGAAGAATAAAGATTGTTGTTTAACTTTATGTACATCTCAAAAACATGTATGAGATTAGACTAATCTACATAGCTTAATAGCATCACGTTAGGAAGTCATATGAACGTATAATTACCTACTAGCATTTAGGCTAGCACTATGAGCGAAAGCTTTCCTATGTATGATAATTATTTGGATATCGACTCAGAATTATATTGAATTTTAGGATAGCGGAGATGAGTTAAAGTTATAGATTTTCGACATTTCGGGAAATATATTGACCGCGCAACGCTCGCGTAAACGTAAGCTTCAAATGTAAAATTGGAATTTTTGGACGGGAAAAAATTCTAACTTCATTTATTTAATGAGACAAACAACTTTTATAAATACATTGTTTAGTAACACCATCAACGACACCACTATTAAGTGTTAAAGATCGCTAAATTTATTAAAGCGGACCTCAACTTTTAAAATAGAGAAAACAATGTATTACCGATATCTTACGTTCTAACGTATCGATTTTAATAAAACTTCATACACATCGTCTATAGTACAATTGAAAGAGGCATGTACAATTTCAATCTGATACAAGCAGAAGGTTTTATTGTAGTGAAGTGATATATTTTATAATATTTTAAATGGAGTCTGGCCATGGAGTCTGAGGGAACAGTTCTGTTCCCTCAATACTACTAACATCTTACTAACTCATAATTATTAATTATTTTCTCAACCTTCAATACATATTTATTGCAAGACAAGGCATATTGAAATGCTTTTCTTTTAATTTTGCCTTAACTCCGCTAAGTACAACTAGTTACTTTTAATTTCGTCTCTTATTTTCTAACTTCGCCATGTGTAAGTAGTTAGCACCGTATAATTAGCAGTGTGATTTTATAATTAATATTTAATGAAAAGCGTAAGGAACTTCGTTCCTACCGGGTGTCCCGCGATACCGCACGTATTTTAATTCAAATAATTTCCTTTCCATTATTGAATACAGATTTACATTTATAATTAAACTATACCCTAAAACAATTTGTCAAGAGGGGAGAGAGCCAGATATTTTTTGAATGCCCAAGTTTCAAACCGATTACGGGGGCCCTATTCTGAAGGGAGTGGATTAGATGGGCTTGATTAGAGCAATTAGCTTCTGATTGCTTTGTCTATTGGAGTAATGAGTAATAGTCCGTTGCTCAACAACCTGTGGAGGGTTTATATATATAAACGGGGTTAGTGTGTCCTCATTAGCAGTATAACCCTTAAAATTGACTTACGCAAGTTTTATGCCGATGCTGGGCATACCCCGACTGTGGGGCCCCTTTAAAAATCGATAATCATCAGTTTACAAAACACAGAGATGATAGCAATACAAATAAGCTACAAGGGGTCCATTTGTCCCTTGTCTAATAGAGCTGTGGTTCACCTATTGTGGCCCAAATCGATGTAAACAATTATTGAGATTTATAACACTAGAAAAATGTATTATACTATAATCAGGTGTATCGCTTCCGAGCTAACCGAATATAACGGAAGCAGTATGAGACTATTCTGAAGAACAACATTTTTGTCCCCCCCCCACCCCAAAAAAAAAAACTAAGAAAAAACTTATTTCTTGAAAACGGGTTTGACGATTTAGATTAATATATTCTAAAAATGTAGTCCTTTAAATACGAATCTAGCCGTTTTCCCGGGAAAAATCTAGTTTCCGAGATATTAATGAAAATAAATCTGATTTTGTTAAATCGAAAACGAGAAGTTAGTTTTTTTGTTAATAATATTGAACATGTGCTGTAGTGTACTTGTGGTAGTCCCTATTTGTGGGCTGTTTATTTTTTTGTATACTGTCAATCTAATTATTTATTCAAATTTTTAAGTTTTAGGTAGTATTCATACTACGGAAAGATTAAATTTTAATTTAAATCAAATTATAATTATCATTAACTACGGGAGACATTCAGAGAAAAATAGACCCTAGCACGGGGACTTGAACCACGGGCCTCCGTTACAGGCGCTCTAACCAACTGAGCTATACTGGAGAATGATTTTCTCTGTCGTTACCGATACAAAGTCCCGAATCCTAGTTTTCAATCTTTTCTACAAATCTAGCAAGCCAATATTCACGGCAATAGAACTAGACCAAGAAATAGTGCTTATAATTAAGTAACCGATTCCCATAAGTACCGATTTTGTATACTGTCAATCTAATTATTTACTAATTATAATTCTTAACTTTAATCTCTTCAAATCAAATATTATTAAAATATATGGCTCATACTATTTCAAAACAATAATTAATGCTATCTGGTCATACTCTATCTTGGGACACGCACACACACACACATACATACATATATATATATATATATATATATATATATATATATATATATATATATATATATATATATATATATATATATAGATTATTATCGTATTAGAGTTAATATAAATTATATACAAGTCTATTTAAAAAATACCTAAATTAAGTTTGTTTACTAGTTAATAAATACGAGTAGACCTTTATGGTGTCCGTCTATATTTATATACTTTGATGTACAATAATTTATTGCAATGAGTATCTACTTGCATTATCATTGAATCGATATATTATAAGAATAGAGGATAAGGAGGATTAAGAAAGAATGAAACAAACTAATTGTAAATACTGTCAGGTAGTTAAAAAAAATAAGTAACAAGTTTTAAGCTGTACAAATGAAAATGCAAATGAAATGGACAAACTGAGCGCCACCTTGATTTCCTTATTTAGTCTCCTCCTTAGCTTTGCTATTGTGAATTCAAGAGAAGAACTAAAACTGAAAGATGCTTATACATATATTATGTCTTCTTAGAGATTTATATCTAACTATACTTCCTTCAATTAGACATCACCCTTTGCTTCTGCGTAGGCATTTAAGACTTGACTCGTGTTTAGGATGCATTACAAATATGGTTGTTGGTTGTTGTGGTTAGATAAATTTATAAGATTTATAAGTAATATATAATGTGTATATATATGTATATATATATATATATATATATATATATATATATATATATATATATATATATATATATATATATATATATATATAATATTTTTAGTAACAGCAGAAGTATAGTTTTAAAGGGGGGAGAGTATTGTTTCTGTGAGCTCGTCAAAGCGATCTTTAATGCTTCAAAGTTTCATGTTTTTATCTCTTTTGATTAAACAATTATTGGAATCTTACAGAGTGACAAACAGACACAGGAGCTATAAGGTTTTTTTTTTTGTTTTAACAATTAAACCCTAAAAACAAATGAAGATTAATAAAATGTATTATCACTTATTACTTCTGCAGGGCCGTTTCTACTAATAGGCAAGACTAGGCGGCCGCCTAGGGCGGCAAACTTTTAGGGGCGGCAAACTTTTAGGGGCGGCAAAAGGAAGGAGGAAAATTTAATGCTTAGTCAAAAAACGAAAAAACTGAGCAAATTAGGAGGGGGAAAAAATAAATATAGGAAAAATTAAAAAATTGAATTGTTTTCAAAAGCATATACCGAACAATTACTTAATAAGTGTTTACTTTTACTAAATAAACTCAAGAGGAGACAAATTAAGAATTCCTTTGGTTGAAAATTGGCCAAAACAAATGGGATGCATTATTTATTTATTTTATTTTTTATTTTTTTGTTATTTTTTTATTTATTTTTTATGAGAAATTCAAATTAATCTATCTGGGCAGTTCTATGAGCCAATAAAGATTATTATTAAAGAGATTGGGACTAGCCACAATTTTATTAGAAAAATACATTACTTACCAGCTAGGCATAAGGCATTTTATTAAAAACTCCCTTTAAAAACTGTATTTAAAGATTTACTTTAAATACATACAAATTATTATTATATTTAAACATTAATTTCTTCTGGATGACAAAAGGAGAAGGGGTTGATAGTAATAGGGAGGGGGGGGGGGGGGTTTTAAATCTCGCCTAGGGCTGCAAAACACACCTAGAAACGGCCCTGTATGTAATACATTAATTTCTTCTAGCCTGCATGACAAAGGGAGAAGGTGTTGATAATAAAGGGAGGGGGGGGGGGATATTTTTTTAATTCTCGCCTAGGGCGGCAAAACATCTAGAAACGGCCCTGTACTTCTGCTCAATTTTTGACTCGATTAGTCTCTACAATCCTTTTTTTATCGTACCGAACGATAACATTGGCAAAATGGCCTGTGCTATTCTTTCCTTTAGCTTACCCCTGTAGAATTATAATGGTGTTCAAAACATATTTATCTATTATTTAAATACAGGGTGGTAAATACAGTTAGAAAATTTTACAGAAGGAAAATACCACTGCTTTTCCTATTTAAAAATTTAGTCGGAATGAATTACTAATTTGGGATATTAGCAAATTATCTTATCAAAGGGGAGGGAGTGTAGAAATAAGGGGGAAGGATAGAATCTAGATATTCTCGCTTTGTAAAATAATTTAAATGTTTCTTGATGGTAGTTTATAAATCCATTAAATTGAAAATAAAACACCCCGTAGCGAAGCACGGGTATTCAGCTAGTTACTTATAAATTTCATATTATACATAACACATTCAGTAGTGAAGCAAGATGGCCAAGGTAGTTAATAAATAAATAAACATAAACTAAATAATAAAGCAATAATAAATTATGGTTTATGGTGTTTATTGACAAGTCAGCTTTATTATTATTGAGCTTTGTTTCAAGGTTATTTATATAAATAAACAGAGTTGATTGGCCCAAATGAAGGTCAGGTGTCAACCTTCACATTATAATTGCTTAATAAACAAAAATACTATTTAGCTAGGTACTAAGATAAGAGGGTGTTTACTTCAATTTATTTACAATTTTACTTTTAAGTGGTGTGATAATGTAATATCATCTAGCTTTATTCGTTGATGTAATTTCATTCAACAATCCGTTAATGTAATATCATTCAACTATACTTCGATGTTATTTTATTCACCTATACTTCGATGTAATTTTATTCACTTATACTACGATGTAATTTTATTCAACTCTATACGTTGGTGTTCCATTCCACTATATGTTTATCTAATATCATTCAACTATACGCTGATGCAATTTCATTCAACTAGGTATAGTTTGTTGCGTCCACAAACCAGACTAACCTCTGGTAACCATTTCAAACCAATGCTTTCCTTGTTTATGTACAGATATCGGTTAGCGGTGGTTTTTATTTATAATTTATAAATGAGGTGATAACATTTTTTGGTTGAAGTAATGGAGAAACCGTTTTGGAGGTTTCTATATTACACAAAAGTTAATGTTCCAATCTATTTTTATTTTTAATTATGCTATCATGTGAGAAAAGTTTTACAACCTTTTTTTTGGCCCGATTTAGTTAAGTCCTATTATATAAACAATTTTGTAAAATGTTTGATTGATTTATTGTTATTTAACACTGTAAAACAATTTATATTATTTGTTTACTAATAATTGCTTCCCACCTTTCTAAATGTGTCGAATACATTGGGATCATTCTGAAGACCAGCATTTGTTTGTTTTTCCTAATTCCAAATTTCCTCGACCAAAAATACGCCCCTGACATCAGAAAATACAATTGTTTCATTTTTTTCACAGGATACATTTATATTTTGATGGAATTACATCTGGTCGTCTGTGCAGGCTCTTAGAGGATAAACTACTCAGCACAGCAGGTATTGATGAAATGTGGTGTACATGTTTAAAAAAATCATATTCCGAAGTAAAATCGATAAATGAATTTTAGCACTGAAATTAGGGGGCGCTACCGCTTAAAAAACATAATTTATTTAAAACAGTTGCGACTAATTTAATTAAAAAATTTAGACAATTCAAATAAATATCTAACTATTATAAAATATATTTCCCTGGAAAAATTTTATTTCCAAGATATTGATAATATTAAAGTTATTATTTATCTTTGCGCTGCACCAAATTAGCTCAATTGAATTTTAAATTGGCAATGCAAGTAATCCACATATGGTCTTATATTACATTTCAACCTTCTGTGCACATTTAACAATGTGTGCCACACTAATTGGCAAAATTATTTTAATTTCTTTAACCAATTAAAATAAAATAATTGCAAGGATGATTTTTAATATATTGAAAAAGCTAATCATTACAAGATGGTATTGTGTTGTTATTTATTGATTATTTATTATATATCTCTCTATTTTATTCATTGTTATCTTCTGTTAGATGCGAGTAAAAACAACAAATGATTAATTGAATAAGCATGATATAATAAATAAAAAAATAAAACAACTGGTTAAAATAGCTTCCTGCCTGTAAGATGCGAGCTTATTTACTGGTAAATAACCTTGGATGCATAACTTCATATACATATATACACAAATAATACATTCGATAGATCACAAAGTCATATATTAAAAATACAAAGATATATACAAGTAGAAGTTACTTTCTGATATGTTCTGGCTCTTACAGAATCTTACATTGTGTTCTTTTGTTACTGTCAAGCTTTATATTTTATATACATATTTATTTATTTTTAGGTTTTTAAGATGATTTATCCATGATGTAATCTAAATAACTATATATATATATATATATATATATATATATATATATATATATATATATATATATATATATATATATATATACATATATATATATATATATATACATATATATAATACCCCTGTGAAAGATTGATGAATTGTTTTAGGTATTACCTAAGTCATTCGACATTTTAGATTGTAATTAAGAAACATGCTGTTATTCATGAATTAAACACAGAAGCAGAAATAGATTTACTTCATATCCACAGTGATAATTGATTATTAAATATAGAATATTTTTTACTTATCCTGAGTGATTTTAAAATTCATTATGTGTCGCTAGATATTTTAAGGCCGGTTGACGTTAGTAAAAGACTACGTAAATTTTGATGAAAAACGGGAACGTTGATAGACTATGAAACATGAGTGGCGTCTAAAGATGATGAAACATAATTTTTATGGAAAACAGGTAGAAATATTGACAAGATAAAGTAAATTTTACGAAATACTAGAGGTGTTTAAAGATGATAAAACGTAATTTTTATGGTAAATGGGTGGAAATATAGGCAGAAAACGTAAATTTTACAAAATACATGAGGTTTCAATAGAAGCCTCGCTTTAATAAACGCTAATTTTATGAAATATGGTAACGTCTAAAGACGAAAAAACGTACTTTTTTATGGAAAACATGTAAAAATACAGACAAGAAAAATATTACGTTAATATTACTAAACGCGGGTACATATATAAACGATTTGATTTTTATTTCAAGTTTTTACAAGACACCTATTTTCCATTTTTTGCCGGTTTGCTTTATGTGCCGTTTTAGTCAATATTCACTATGTTTCACATGTACCTAAATGTTTATACAAGTATAGATAAATGGTTTCGTTTATAACTCTGCCAACAAAAAACGTACTGTTTATTCACATACTGGAATAAATCCGAATAAGCTCTATATGAATTTTTTGAAATGTCTAACCCAAGTACATAATTTTGAGTAGTTCTTACTGCTGGGGAAAGTAGCTCAAGGAAATATTTAGATAAAGGAAGAAAAAGGTTTGGATTGTTTGTTATTGTTTATTGATGTTATGTATGCCATCATGCGTTATTAATTATTGTTACTCCCGCATGCGACCTCCATATCTCTATCTATTATAAATACCTGTCTCGTTTCATTTCATATATATCCAGGTTATCACACTTTCAACTGAACTTAGACGTCGTTATTGATAACAAAATTAAATCATTAATCATAACTTTATTTTGCTTTCACTCTTATCTAAAAACTTTTATATTATACTTTTTTCAAAAGGTAGGTAATTGTTATTACTAATTTTTAGGTTAATGAGTAAGATAGTTATTAATTTTATGTTTTTTTCACAATTGAATGATTCGATCGACATTAGTACCTATGTCATTGAAACAAAAAAGGGTTTCAGTCTCTTGACATATCTAATTATTGTGATTACCTGTATAAAACCATATCTCACCTTTCTAGTGTTTGTACCATGTATATCACGTATAATTATGTTAGTGAAAAGATCTGGGTTCAAAACAAATGCAAATACAAAATTCCACTCTGCTATGTCGAACCCCTATTATTAAAACTTTGTTTTCTAATTATTTATCTAATTATATTAATTATAGAAATTATATTATACAGTATGACCAACTGCAAAATAAAAAAAAAACAAATATCTTTTCCAAAATTATTGATAAGATAAGTAAAAGGCACTGCAGAAATTTAGAATGCTGGTAATTAACAAGTAACAAGGTATTTACTATTTTGAATATTATTGTAAAGATAAAGTAATTCCTTTGTTTGTTGATAGTTCGTGTTTTTTTTGCAAATAAGTATACTTCATTATTCCCCAACATGCTGCAATTATGTTTTGTTTAGTGTATAATAGAATAAATATCTTTCTAATACTTAAATTACTAAACTTTCTCATATGCAAGTGCATAATTACTTCATCCAGTTTTTCCATGTGTTAGCTGTTTTCCTACTGCTAATTAATATTGAACATTTTATAAAAATAATTCTTCCCTTTAAACAGCATTTATATTCCAAAATGTTTCATGTGAACAGTGCGTATATACCACAATGTTGCATCTAAACAGTGTTTATACTACAAAATGTTACATGTAAACAGTGTTTATATTCCACAAGGTTACATCTAAGGCTAAACCTGTATTGGATTCGTATTTCTCCCGATCCGATGTCGGGCGACCATCGGATGACATCGGAAGAAAAACAATCTAGGTGCTTACATTGAAGAAGGAAACCCCATACAACGATAACCCTCGACGCCCGATCAAACATGTTTGTTTCCAGTCCAATATTTCAATCCCACAGCATAAAATGACGGGGAAAATTCGCAGAGAGTGTAGTTTGATATTGTGAGGAATGAGCCTCGCCTTTGGCTTTGGAGACCAGCGGAACAAAGCCTGTCATAACCGAAACATTAAACCAGAAGTTAGATTGTCCAGTTAGTCGTCTTCTATGCCATCAAGAACATTATTAATGTTTCTATAGTCATACTGGTGGTAATCCATGAATTTATCTGGGTAGTTTCGTAAGTTTTAAAAACCCCCCAAAAGATCTGTATTCATTAAACTGATGCACCCTTCCGCTTTCTGATCAGGTGTAGCTGCGTTCAGTGTATGCACTCACGTCGGACGACATCGGATCAGTAGGTCGTTCTTTATTGGATCGGGAGAAATACGGATCCAATGTATATAGGAGTAGCCTAAACAGTGTTTATCTTTTACAATGTTACATCTAAACGATGTTTATGTTCCATACTATAATGTAAAATCGAAACAGTTTTTATATTCCACAATGTATGTAGCTGTTTAGACATACTAATCAGTGTTTATATTTGTAAGATAATGACTGTAGAAGACGAAGTAGTTCACTTTTACTAAGATTGCTGCCCAGGTGTTTTCTTCTTCTCATTGTCCATAGTTTGTTCAATGACAGGATGGATAATGGAGGCAGAGAGAAGAAAGAGCCTGGTGTAACGGGACAAAGAGGCATGGAAGAGAAGCTGTAAGGTAGCAAGTGACAACCGACCCACTGGCCCCGTGGCCAAAATGCCACAATCTGTCTGGTTCCACACACAGTACATCCTTGGGACGAGTTCGCAGTACCGTTCTATCACATTCCTTTATACTTCCTTCTTCCATAACTCTGAGCATTAATCATTTCGTTTTCTCTCCACGTGCAGCATCCTCAGAATTCCAACTCACCCATGCTTCTTAAACAACACAACTGAATTAATTTCATTCAACCCGTTTCTTATTTGTATTTGAATTTATTGCTTTCGAGCTTACCGAAGCTAACGGAATCCTTGTGATCATTCTGAAAAACGAAATTTTTATTCATCATTTTTAAGACAGAAATCTGTTTTAGACATTAGGTTACATTTTGGTCTTGCGTCTGTTTTATCGCTCTGTCGTTTAACACTTTTCCGAACCACCAAATCCTAAAATCTACTTGTCTGATTTTGATGAAATTAATCTCACTAAACCCATTGTTGGTTCCATATAAATTCCCCGGTGGCTCAGTGTCAATGACTGCACTTCTCACACATGAGGTCCGGGTTCGATTACCTTCTCCAGTAAGGGACGCCTGGCTCGGTGTTCACCCAGCATCGCGATAAAAATGGACAGCTACTTAAGTGCCATCTGATTTCGAAAGCCAAATGTACGGTTTATGGTTTTTTACAGCTGATAGAGCGACGCACAATGACCCCGTGTCATCAACATATTCAATTATTATTCTAATCCTTTTGGGAGGGGGGGGGGGGGGCCTTTACGGGCTGTAGCACATCGGATTATTATTATAATACCTTCCACTCCTTTTGGAAGTAAAAATAACAAACATAAAATAATGCAATAGAATAAAATAATAATAGGTAGATAATGAAATATCCGAGAACAGCTGATTACATTTTAATTGAATTTTCAATTTAACCATCTCAAAGAAATTCTCTGGGCAATGTCGGGGATGTCAAGTGAACACTTTTCTCCCGATTGAACTTAACCCTTAATCCCTTAATCTAAAGCCTGTCTTTAAAAACAAAACTTTTTTCATATTATATTTAATAATTCAGGTTCTAATAAATATTTTTTGTTGATACTAAGTCTCCAACATGTGGCACATGGCACATACCTCATTTCGTTGAGCCAATTTTGCGCTATTAAAGTCGGACGTGCTCCGCGCCCAGGAAGAATGTTAAGGCCGGTTTTCGTTTTCGTAATGCGTGAAATGAAAAAGTATCAACCTAAACATTTATCAATTCCGATCAATGCACTAAAAAAAATTTATTATTTTATTTATAGATTTATTTGAAAAAATCAACACATATTCATTACAATCCGTCTATATCAAACCTATTTAAGAAATCAAAGAACCAGGTACAACAAAAAACAAATGAGGCGAAACATTAAAAACAATGAATAGGAATGAACAAAACAGAAGGTGAATTAAAAGAGGTGAACAATGAACTAGAGAACAATGAAGTGAGAAGACAAAGCTTCTACAGTATGAGCTACTTCAATATGAGCTTCTACAAGGACGTTCTCATTGTACAGTATCCAAGTCTCATCGCATCCAGGAAATTACAAATTCTTATTTTATTTTTTATTTTTATCATATATCAGTCCATTAATTTGTCTTGTTAAGATATTGAACTATTGAATGTAATTATAATATTATGTACTTACATTATCTTTAGGAATTAAAGGTCCAAAATACGACCCATTAGTATTCGATTCCACAAAGAAAAGAAAAAGATTTAATAAGGTTACGAGTAGAGGATATAATATTGAGAAAAATATTTATTTAGTATAAATTTCTAGAGTTTTAATAATTAGAGATCAAACTTTAAAAAAAAAAAAAACAAAAAAAAACAGCGAAGTTGATTATAATTAAGACCTCTAGTATTAATCGAATTTTTGGTTGATCCATACAAGTGTAGAGTGTAGATGTCGAAATTTAAGGAGCGTATTCAGGAGGTCAAAACTGAACTCTTTTGTCCTACAAGGATATCCCCGATGGGTTTTATTTTTTGATTTTATATCTATAAAATCAATTTCATATGTTTTTCTCATTAAAATGCATTATAACTTCGACACCAATAAATATAGAAAAGTGCAGTTCACGGGATTCGAAAGTGCATGATATTATTCTCTTTATAAATGATCCATTTGAGTTAACATATAGAATGTCCATTCATATAGTTTGAAACGATTTTTAGTCTGATTACCCCCGTCTGATTATCTCCTTACCGCTTCAGCAAAGTGGAAAGCGCACCAAAATTTGTACATTTTTTTTTGTAAAATTTAAACATTAAAATTTGTTTCGCATTACAGTTGGTCCACGTTAATCCGGACGTTTCTCCATGGTGACTGAAAGCCCAATACAATGCAATTTATATAGCAAATTGCTTCTTACGAATATTTTCGCTGACTCGGTGCACAATGACAACTTGTTAAATGCACTGAAAAATGTAAATATAAAAGGTATGTTCAGTCTAGCTAACATATTGGAAACTGATAGGAAGTACATTATTATGCGTATATTCATCCTACATATTATGTAATTAAATATTACTTAATTCTGTACATTTAATTCAACCATATATATGTTAATTAATATGAATGCAGTATCTATAAACAATTTAAAAAAAAAAAAAAAAAAAAAAAAAAAATGTTCATGTTATTTTTTAAAAACCTCCCTAATCCAGACGACCTTTTGCCTGAATTGGTCCGGATTAACGGGGTCCTACTGTGTATGAATATTTAAAGAGGCTTTTATTAAAATCCCCTGGAATTAAATTTTGATAAAATGTATAATAATAAATCAATTTAACCGTGAAAACCCAAAACAACTAACAAAATGGAAACACTGCACGAAGAAACGATTATATATAATATGAGACAGTTTAGTACGAGTTGGAATCGGATAGTTTTGTTTTTTTCTATGACCCGATTTAAAATTATTGTCTGAATCAAAAAATTAAAAAAAAAAAACACAATTTTATATATCAGTTGTGACAGATAATAATTTAATATTATTTTTACTATAAAATTTCATTTTGAGTCGCTATATCAGAAGATATTAGAACGGAAACATACATTGTATCTTCGTTCAGTTTTTTCCTTTTTTAATAAACCAATTATTATTTCTTACTAATTTTTTTTTAAGACGGATAATAGTAGTTTTTATTCTACGCATTTATTTAATTATTTTAATTCTAACATCAAAAATTCTGCAATTAAAATGCTAATAATAAAAGATAATTTTGTTTTTCATTACTCAATGAATATAGTGTAATTACTCGCTGATTTTCATTTTAATTTGCTAATTAAATCTTTAGATTTAGGAACTATAAGTAATTATAATAGTTTTATGGGTAATTATATTTTGTTCTTCTTTTAATTGGTAATGTTTTGACAAATCAAAATAAAATAAAATGAGAAAGTAATGTGATGGCGCGAAAATTCGATTTTAAGGGAATTAACGTTTTGATGGATTTGCACAAGGTTCCCTGAGTACAAAAAAGTTATTTAAAATATTTCTGTCTGTCGTCAGATGAAATTTGGCACAAATGTTCAGAAAAATCACTCTTAGCTCTAAATTTCGGGGAGCTACACCCAAGAACTCTGAAAAAAAAACAAGAAAAAAAAATTCTCGAAAACGGTTCCGACGATTTTGATTAAACAATTCTAAAATGTAGTCCATTTAAATACGAATCTAACTATGTAAGCCGTTTTCCCGGGAAGTGGAGTCCGGGTTCGATTCCCCGCCGAGGAGATGCAATTTTTATATTATTTAACAATAATTAAATGTATACCTACGAAAACTAATAAATGGAAAACATTGGGCTAAGCAATTATGAACTCGTATATGACAAAGTTTGTCAGAGTTGTATTGCATACTAATGTATGTATATATTTATATGTATTTAATAAAAGAAAATATACAAAATCGTCTCATATATATATATATATATATATATATATATATATATATATATATATATATATATATATATATATATTGAGTTTTTTTTAATAAATGAGATTATATTTTAATACATCCGCTATTCATTTATATACATATATAAATATATATATTTACGTATGGTGGATGTATTAAAATATTATCTCATTCATGAAAAAAATTACTGAGCAGAGTTAAAAATAGATGTGGGAAAAAGTATTTATTATTTATGATTAATTTATGACAAATTTATTTATTATTTATGATGAATTTATGACAAAATTGTTTTATTAATTGTACATAATATGCAAGATAATTATGTTTTAATTCAGGCTTGATCTTTATTACTTCCTTCTTGAGGTGTATTTTCTTTTAAAATCAAAACAAATATTAATTCAGTGAAGATTATAAATAGTAGATTTTATAAAAAAATATATAATATTTGATAATTATCGAATTAAAATTTTGATAATAATACCTATTATAAAAAAGTTATTTTTATAATAGGTAAATGAAATATTCAATAATAATTATATGCACCTACAGAAACACAAAATCTAATAAATGGAAAACACTGGGTTATTATGAACTCATATATGAGAAAGTTTGTCGGGGTTGTCTCGGACCTATTTTTTATTCATTGTATTCGTTTAATAAAATCTTCTTGCTCCCTTTTATTTGAATAAACATATGTATTACATCTCAGTATTGTGCTAGTGTGAAGCATTGTAATTGGGATTGGTCTTGACACTTCAGAGTAGCTTCATTGTGGTTGGACAGTATAAAAATCCGTTTATTTCACGTCATTATAATAAATGGACCAAAAGTTATAGCTGAAACAAACTTTTAAGTGGCCGCCATCTTGATACAGCTGGGCAGATTATGCTGGTTAACGAACTCGTCCTATTTTTTAAATTGCCTACGGACCCTTTGAGTGTGTTGATATCACATACTTGGCCAATTAATTTGGATTATTACATAAATCCATTAATGGTTAAAATAGAATTTTCGAGCTTCAAACGCGTGAAACCTAATCTACTACAGGCCTATTTCAATGAAATTTGGCATAAGTCTGCGCCGCAAAAATTACTCCCCGAAGTGAAGTCGATAAATGAATTTTTAGCTATAAATTTAGGGATGGTGCAAACAAAAATAAATGAAGAAAATACCGATTTGATTCTAACCATACAAGTAGCCTTCCCGAGAAAAATCGTAGTTTCCGTGATATTAATAAAATTATATTTAATTGCAAAGAATAAGGATGGTTTCGATACGCCGCCGGGGAAGATTTTTTTTTTCAGAATAGTGAAACCAGAAACAACTAATAAATGGAAAAAAATGGGCAAAGAAATGCTGTATATGAGAAAGTTAGAACGAAATATGGCTGACAGGTTATATTTTATTTCACTGACAAATAAAAATTCATATTATATATATATATATATATATATATATATATATATATATATATATATATATATATATATATATATATATATATATATATATATATGTATATAACACAGTTATTTTATAATAATATAGTTATTAATATTTTTATCTGGGAAATCTTTCATAAACTTGAATAGGATAATATTTATTTTTAATCCAACATTGGACTTGACGCTACTGATGCAATTACAGTTAAGGATTATCTCTCAGGATTTAAAAATATAGGAGTTATTCTCACGTTCAATCAGATATGTGATTGATTTGACTGATAAGCTTCAGTTAATTACGGCATAACTCTGTTGAAATTCAACAAGGCGTGCGTTATGCTTTCATTTCTTTTGGATAATAGCGCTTCTGTTATTATTAAATCACTGTTATTATTGGATAACGTAGTCGGTAATACTTTTTTTGCGTCTGTATTACATGTTAGCTTGGTTGTTGTGTTTGTTAATCAGTGTTATAATATTTGTATTAAATTATTCAAGTTTTGATCAAACTGGTGTTTAAAAATTAAACAAGGTATAGTTAGTGAAAAAGGAAGAAGATGTAAATGTTCTTACATTGACTTACATGTAGATTTTTTTTATATCGTGTAATGTTTATGAATGCTGATTTTTTTTATAGATAGACAGTTTGAGTATATAAGGAATTTCTTAGGAGTACCTGAATGAGATTAACTCGAATAATTATGATAATTTTTCTTTTATGAAGTTGTATTGAATTATAAAGTGAACGTATGGAATATAAAATACAGAATATTCCAAAATTAGATTTTGAGTAATTTTTTAATGGATTTACATTTACGTTTTCATGTTGAAGACACCATCATGATTTTTTTTTAAGTGGCAGAAAATACTAAATTATGACGAGTAGTTGGATCTGTAAGGAAACCCCATTACTACTAGGTACTATTTAGGAAATACCTATTACTCTATACTAGGTACTATATATAAAAAATGTATAATAAATAATAACAATTGATAATGGTGATAACAGTGAAAAGCAAACAGGTGACAAAACACAAATCATTTATAAGGTTTGGTGCAACTTATTGTCATTGTGAATTAAAAATCGCCGTCACAAATTTTGTTTAGTGGTGCTCTAGCATTGTGACCAATAAATCGCTGGCTTTATCTAGTTTCACAATAGATTTCATTGAAACCTATTATTTGGTTGCTCATTTGCTCCGCACAAAAACAAAGCGATATCAACAACGCTACTGAGTTCATTCTCTTTCATGACAAAGATTAATAATGAAGGTGCCAAAGGATATAGCAAGGAGCAACAAGGATATAGCTGGTCTTTTTTCCAATTTCTATAATCAGTTTACCTATATTAATTAAACTTTTGTGACAATATCGTCACAAGATTCGTCAGTTGAATTTTGAATTTGAAAAAAAAAAAAAATTGTCAATGTATTTTACTGCATCAAAATGAAAAGAGGAAGATACAACAACAATACAGATACAATCGCCATGTCACATTTGAAGCGCGACTGGATAGTGTGACTCATTTAAATATAGGACTTGTTGTGATTTTCAATCACTTTTATTTTTTTAGTCGTGTATGCTTGCATTTCAATTTAAATGTCTTCTTTAATCATTGGATTTTAAAATTTTCTATAATCAACATGTACTACTGCATTAACTATTGTTGTGAAAAGTATTTCGAATGCTATAAGACCAACCATTGTCAGAATCTTGAAATGTGTGCTTATACTTGTTTTGCGTTTCATGTTGATTATGGGTGGCCGCACACTGGCGATTTTTCCCAATCAACTTTTAATCACCGAAAATAGAACACGTGATATCTTATGGTGGCACGCACACGAGCGACTAAATAGTTGCGGCGATTTAAAAATTCCAACCTGTCCTATTCGTTGGGTGAGTCAACTGTTGCCCGCGGAATGAAACATACAGGTTTAAACTAGACGTGTTCGGCACACGGGCGATTAAAAGTTGCTCTCTCAAAGCTCAGTTGACGATTTCTTCGCGTAGTTACTGCTAATCTTTCCTCTGGTCATACTGTCATTCGTAAATTTGTACCCTGATAAGAAATACGAGGCCCTTTCAGCATCAAAACTTTCCTTGCACATGCTAAAATATAATTGTTACATTTTTTTTTATCTATATGTTTGGGGTTTTGTTTAAGCAGGTTTTTAATAATTTAATGTTATTGATAACCGATCCAATTAGTTGGTTTTCTCTCGCTACTCACTTCTCAGCACCACCTGCTGTCACCAATGTTTGAGCCACTTTTTGTATTTACTATGCTCCCTCTAACCCTTTTAATTTTGTTCTCTATAATGTTTAATTTTTTTAGACAATGATCTATGTAAAATAATAAAACCAACTTCTTTCCACGCTTTTTTAATTCTAGGGGTTATTTTTTTAGTACAAAACAAAACCTTTTCGTACAAATTTCAATTAATACAGGAGAAACTGAGACTTCGTGGTTTTTTAATATCTCTTTCCCACATTCCAGAATGTAAGCAGTTAATTAGGCAAATGACCGTGGTTGGAAAAAACAGGCCGCGAGTTTTGATTTTTTTTTTGCTGTTAACAGCTTCTTTTTTTTACCCAGTTAAAATTTACTTTAATTATAAATTATAAGCGTGGTGAAATGGTGTGTGACATGATTTAGTGAAGAAAGAGTTAAGTTGGAATAGAAGGAGTAGAGGATACTGCTAGGTTAGTTAGATGAGGGAAGGAGCTGAATGTTATGGTTGAATAAGCCTGGGTTTCCGATCAACAGATAAATTACTCTTCTCTTTCTCTAACATTTACTTCCTTGTTCCATCAGTCTACTTAAACAGCTCTCAATCTAGTTAATGACACAATCTCTCAGTAATAAAGTAAAAGCCAATTATACCAGAGCATTAACAGTATCGGTAAGCTATATTCCGGTGAAGAAACGACTTATATTAATTTATTTTATCTACGGTCTTTATGCAATACAAACATTATTCCACTATTTAGTTCCTTCTAAAATGATTGTTTGCGTGTCGGTAAAACTTATTCTGCTAATTTTAAAGTAATGTGCAAGTACAGTGCATTACCGCCCTAGAAACAAACCACGGCAGAGTGGTAAAGTGACTATCACATCGCTCCAGTTCAGATAACCTTACATGAAGGTTATATTGTGAGTTTAGCGAATTTCCATTGTTTTAATTTAAAATAAACATTGTAATTCTAACTCCTTGAATAAATAAAAAAACAGGGGTCCGAGGCTTTCTCTCAAGCTTCAAATGATCACACTCGCCTAAAAAAATGCTGCATAACATACTTTCTACGTAATGTATGTACTATTATGAAATTATTTGTTCCTACCGTAAATAAAGTAGGTATGCAACTGATTTACTTCCCATACTAACTCCCCATGTTGTGCTTTCGCTTTAAATATGTGGGTGATATAGTTAAGAAGGTAAAATGGTGCACTATTTTATTGAATGATTTGAAACATTTCTTTCATTTCGGAGAAAAGGAAATATCCAGATCTCAGGTCTTCATGTAGGGTAATGTAAGATTAGACACAGAATTGCATTAGGTACAACATTTCTTGATAGTGCCCCTATATTGCAATATCTTTAACATATAAAAGGACAAATCTCTACAAAGGATCTCGCCAAAACCAAATCTAAACTGTTCCACCCACATTCCTCCGTGTAGGGGACGGTGAGAGAAGAAAAATGAGCCTTTCCTTTGCTCTTCCTTTCGAGCGTCATGGGCGCTCGGTCCCCGGTTCTATTGTTTTAAAATGATGAATATAAGTACGTATTTAATTTACTTTGTCTATGCATTCGACTATACACAAAAAGGATCAAAATTAAGACATTATTATTTAAGATTACGGGAGATTATATTCAAGAATTAAACTTGTGTTGTCTGTCGAAAGCAAGTTTACCAACTATTGCTTCGCACTGATGGTTCATTAATCCCTGACCCCGATTCATTACGAAGCTTAAAAATCGATTAATCATATCTGATTAATACCATTAGTTAATCGTCCTTTAGTGAAGACAATGGAGGATTTATCATGGATCATTAGAAGCGTTTTCTCGTCGCTTACACGCGTGCAGATGTGCATTCTAAGGATCTTCGATATGACAAGATAATTTACTGCAATTATATCGGAAACTATCCATCGTTAGAATCAACTACTAATTGTTCATTTTAGTCATAAAAGCGACGGGTTATTGTTGTAGATTCTAGCAGATATTACATTGTACTGCTAGTGCGCTCTCCGTTATGTGATATTACCAAAGAACTTAGGAGTGCTAAAGGGAGCATAGTCAATAGAAAAGTGGCTCAAACATTGGTCAAAGCAGGTGGTGCTGAGAAGGGAGTAGTGAAAGAAAAGTCAACTAATTTTATCCCTTATTAATAACATCAAGTTATCAAAAAAAACTTTAAAAAAATATTATTGGAATAGGTAAAAAGTATACACATCATAGCGGTAAACACTTATTTGAAACAAAAGTAAAAGAGAGCACATCTCTAATGATGGGTAATTCTTATAATTGCAATGTTACAATTTTATTTAATATACGGGGTGTGGCAAAAGTTCGGCAACGGCTAATTATCTCCGTTAATATTTGAGATATCAAACTGGGGTTTGTTGCAATCTTCATCATGCATAAAAATCTACATTTTTTGGTGGGTACCCATTTTCCCGCCATTTTGATTGCCGCCATATTGGATTCAACTTTAAAATTTCAAATTGGAACCCCTATACTGTGATACATATTTGGAAAGGCCTTGAAAAAAGAAAACATTTGCCGCAAACCAGAGCTTTTTATCTTTCGCCGTTTCAAAATGGCGGCCAGTTGAAATGACAAAATTTACATTTTTGGCGATTAATTACGGCCAAAGTAAAGGTTTTAGGGAAAAAATGCAAGAGTAAATTTGTCTTATTTTAGGGTAAAAAATTAAAGTTTATCGCTATTTTTTATTTTTGTTTGGTTGCTATATCAACATACGTAGTAATTTTACTTTCACTACCGAAAATTTAATTAAAGTTATTTTTTTAAACCAATTTGGAATTTTTTAGTTTAAATTAGGATAATTTAACTCCTAATATTTTTCTCTTAAAGCCTTAATTTAGCAGCAATCAAGCGTTAAAAATGGCAATTTTGAAATTTTCATCAACCACCATTTTAATGTTGCAAATGCAATGCTTTTGACTGAGTAAAAAAGGATTACTCTACTCTTGATGAAAGGATATGGAGATTGAGTAAGAAGTTACGAAGAAGCTGCTTTTTTATTAATATAAATAAAGGGTTGCTATAGCAACCAAATAATAATTAAAATAAGACGGTGGATAAAATAGCGATGAACTTTAATTTTTTACCCTAAAATAAGTCAAATTTACTCTTGCATTTTTTCCCTAAAACCTTTACTTTGGCCGTAATTAATCGCCAAAAATGTAAATTTTGTCATTTCAACTGGCCGCCATTTTGAAACGCCGAAAGATAAAAAGCTCTGGTTTGCGGCAAATGTTTTCTTTTTTCAAGGCCTTTCCAAATATGTATCACAGTATAGGGGTTCCAATTTGAAATTTTAATGTTGAATCCAATATGGCGGCAATCAAAATGGCGGGAAAATGGGCCCACCAAAAAATGTAGATTTTTATGCATGATGAAGATTGCAACAAAAACCAGTTTGATATCTCAAATGTTAACGGTGATAATTAGCCGTTGCCGAATTTTTGCCACACCCTATAATATTTGTTATAAACTACAACAAATCCTTATTATTTATAAGGATTTGTCATAGATTTGTTATGGATTTAAATTTATTATAACATATTTATTATTTATAAGATGAAATTTTTAAAAATGCTAATAATCATAACATTATTTTATAATAAAAATAATAAGAATAAATAATAAAGGTATACAAGTACTAAATAAAAACAATTTATAATGGTTATATCAATGATAAGATATCAGGTGACAAAACACAATGATTGATAATAACCCAATATTTTTATATTTTGCCGCTTGGAAGCCCCACCTGCTGTCACCAATATTTGAGCACCATTTTGAAATGAGTATAAAAATTAAAATTAGTGAGTTTGTTTTTATTATAATTATAACATTTATTGTATTCCGCCAGTTTATTATCCTTGAATATGATATTTATATCCGTTTAATCTTGTATTGAATCTTTTTAACTTCTATATATAGGCATTTATGGTTTTCGCACTATCAATACAAAAGACAAACCGAATGTCGTGAGGTTTTGTACGTCTGTGGTCTCGTAAGTGTCCTTTTTTACGATGTTAAATGCGAAATGTCCTTTTTTAGTTTTCATAAACAGATGTTTGTCCTTAAACAAATGAAGTGAGTATTTGTTTAGAAACATGGTCAAACTTTGACCTCGGTGGTTTATAGATATTTTTGTTCTTAGTTTTTGTCTTGTATGGTTTATTTCACCTTAGCTGTTATAAATTTCAATATATAACATACTACTTTTTAAATAAAATACTTTTGCTCCCGAGCTTACTGAAGGTGAAGGAAGAAGCGTTGTAGACATTATTTCCTCGACCAAACTGCGTTTCAAAAATCAGGAAAATGTTTTGTATCGTGTCTATCTATCGCTGAGTTCTCCAATATGTTAAGCCAACTTGTATGTTTTTTAATAAAATTTGGATGGCTTTCCCAAATTAACCCGCATATGATCCAATATGACTTTCAACCTTCTGGGCACATTGCTTTATTTGAAACATATGCGCAGACGTTTTTCCTCAACAAAATTATTTTTAAAAATACTCGTAAATATAGTCCCTTTCATAATATGTATTATGGTACTTTTTTTGAAGAAATCTGATTTTCTGAAATATTTAACAAAAATTAATTGTAACTCGCAGGAAATTGAAACAGGTTACCACTTACCATCATTCAATACCCAGCAAAGATACATTATTTTTAAGGAATAAGTTTAATTATGAAGTAACTAAATAAGATAATTTTGGATTTAAACTGATTCACACTATGTGTTGTATAAGAAAGTTTTGTCTGCGAGTTTGACAGATCGATCTCGTCCAATAACAGTTATATATTATTAGAAAACAATTTGTCCGATATTGATAAAATTGGGGGTATAGTAATAGATTTTTTTTTTTTTTTTTTTTTTTTTTTTTTTTTTTTCATTAAATTCAACCATCTGTGTTTGCTCAAAAACTTAATTTATTTACTTAGTAATATGAACATGAAGTGTAGGACGTGTAAGGAAGTTAAGTGTTACACTAATTGGCTTACTTTCTTTCTTTCTTTGATATATATGTATCTTAAATTAGAATTATTAGACAAACAGATTCTATATCTGTTAGGTTGTAAAATTTAAAAAAAACTTACTTTCAAACATTTGACAACAATGACTAAATAAACATTTAAATTAAGAGAGCCACGTGAGTATACAAAAACTGTTTTTTGCCTTAAAAAAATAATTATGTAATATTTACGAGTTGATGTTTTTGAAAGAGCATAATATGATAATATAACCTTGGTCTGTTTCTCCCACTAGCTAAACTATTGCTTTGTCTTCCCAACTGAAAGACAAAGGAAAGAATTAACTAATGTTGAAGCCTCGAGGTATCGTAACACTACAGTATCCTTACTAATCGAATCGTATAAAATTATATTCAAACCTATTCATTAACTACTTGAGACCAGGCAGAGAAAGCCCTTGATTTAAGTACTGATCTTCAAATGTGTTTTGTGATTTTAATAACTAATTAGAATTAAACAGCAGATTTCCTAATCCCATGCTAGATCTGGGCTAATTCTTCTTCTCTTGAGTACCAGTGTATCATGCTTTTCGTCCACCTTTCTTCACTACTTCTCGCCACGTGTCCTGCCCATCTTCACTTTCCTTCTGTTGACGACTGTCCCCTGTCTTCTAGCAGTGGCGTAGCTAGGGCATTGGGCCCCCCCGCACGAACTTTTTGGGGGCGCCTCACCAAAGAAAATTGATGAGAAAAAAAAAATTGCGTTCAGAACTGAATGGGTTTCCCTGACAATGGTATAGAAGTATGATTCCAAGCAGTTAGATTTTATTATGCTCTAAAGGAGCCCCCATCGACATGATTTGGGGGCCCGCCCGCGCAATGCGGGCCCATAGTTACGCCACTGTCTTCTGTTTGCTTGCTCACTTGCACGTTCCTTCTCCTGTTTTTCAGCGAATACTTCATCATGTCTCTTTCCATTCTTCTATGTACACTCTCAGGTTATTCAATGTATGTACTTTTCTTTAGTGTCCATGTCTCTGGGACAAGACACGCAAAGTCCACTACTGTATTTGGATCGTAGATTTACGTTGGATCTAACTTAATGCCTATATTTGTTTGCAGGCTTGCCATCCTTAAACTATTTTACGACTGGCTTCCTTCTCATGTTCTCTTTCTGGCTGCTTAAATTTACCTAAATATTAGTCTACTTTGGACCTAGTCTTTGTCTATTTTGAACTCTCTTCGCGTATTTTAGGTTCTTTTATCTCTATAAATTAACAGTTATTAATTCGTCATTTTACTCTTTGTATATTTTTAATCTGAATATGTTAGTTTGAAGTAAATTAAGTATAAGGTTATGTTTTGTAATTACTTAAAGTATTTGATTTTAATTTTAAATCCAACTATCCGGATATTTTTTTTAGGCAGGTTTCCTCGACCAGACTCTAAAATGTCTAGATCTTCCGGAGGACACCTTCACAGAGATCTTAGGATTCACAAAATCTAAGATCGGATCTTGATCTAGATTTTTTAATCGGATATTTAATCATCCCGACCAACCTTGATTCCAATTAGTTCAGATAATATGAGTATTATTGTAATCGAACAATAATTTATTTGTTAGGCTCTCATAAGTATACAACAGGTGGTAAGAAACTAAATTATTAAATTAAAATTAAGTAATTGTGTTCAAAATATCTTTCTTGTTTAAGTTCTAGTTGTATAATGGGGAGGACAAATCACTTGTTCGAATTTAGCAATTTTTAGACCATTTATTTGGCGAATTTCTTGAACAATAAATTTACGAACCACTTAATTCGGAGCCACTTCTCACACCAATGTACCTCCAAAGCGAATACAGTGTGATCAATTGTGTCATGTAAATTAAAGTGCCTCGGCATCGGATCAAACCCATGACCTTTATTGTTCCAAAAACTCTCTTTAATAAAGTTATTTAGAAAATATATTTTTAATATATTTTCAAAGGCTATTTACATTATTTATATTAGGCTATTTTATATATTTCATAGGCTATAGGGGCAAAAGGTTAATTAGAAATGTTAATTTTTTATTTACTATTATTAAAATTTAAATACAAAGAAAGTATAAAAATGTAATTAAAAGGATATGAATTTAATCAGGAAGTAATATAAATAACTGTTTAAAATAAAACAATTATACTTTCATTTTTTACAACCTAATATATATATATATATATATATATATATATATATATATATATATATATATATATATATATATATATATATATATATATATATATATATAATCATGTTTTAAAGTGAATATTGCGTTCTTCTCTGGACTAAAGCCAGATATTGAAAGGCAAAGGTAATCGACTGTGTTTAAAACAAATACTTTTTAAAAAAAAAAAAACAACTTAAGAACAGTTGGTTAACAGAATCTTGAAGCCTGTTTTAATCTTGAAGGATTTAAAAGAATCAACTTAATGGTCTTGTCCAGTGAAAGTTATTACTCTAAATACATTTCCTTTTTTAAAAATAAATAAATTGAAACTACGTATCAGATAATATATGATTTAGTATGGAACTACAACATTTATATTAAATGGAAATTATCTACATGGCTTTATGAAGACCTTAATACAAATTATAATTCTAATACAAATTATAATTCTTTATATTTAACATTATTAATTACCTGTACTATTTAATAAATTCCATGTATTCAAACAAACTAACAATGCACTTTATATGAATTACAATTACTTATCATCATAAAATTTATTATTAATATAAAATAACGTCTTTAATATTTTAAGAATAACAATATCACTTGTAGACATTGCATTTTTTAATTAAAGTTTTTTGTATGAACAATAGGAGTCTGTATTTATATAAATGTTAATTTATATAACATAAGATATAAAATTAAGTTTTAGGTAGTCCTAGATTTAATGCAACACGTGTAATAGGGGGATTTTCTATGGGGACGTTTCCTTGTACATATTATAAACCTTATTGGTGGTTTCTTTTTAACATGGACTACCCCTTTATCTGAAAATTAATTATTTCAGGGATTGAAATTAACCAACAAGGTTAAATTAGAAAAGAATTTATAGTAAAAACAGAATGAGATAGTCATTTTCTTGAAAGCGATTCAAGTGTGTATAATTCTGTAATATAAAGCAAATTTACTGCTGTTACTGTAAATCAAAAAATGTGTTTTTCAGCTTGAAGATGACACAATGAGGGGTCGAAATATTGCAAAACATTCTCCTTTAGACCCTACTACCAATAACATGAAAGTACCTAGAAAACAGATTACTCTAAATCTCTTGTAGATCCTAAGATCCTTCGGGTCTCACGTCTCACGATCCTAGCCTTATTTCATTTCTTTAATTGGGTTAAAAATTTGAATACTTTTAAGATTGTGGGTATAATTTATGGCTCACTTTTTTTTTTAACGGAACGGCCTTAAAAACTCGTGTTTACCTGTTATATATTCTGGTTTTGTTGTGTTGTTACACTTGTTACATGTAGTATAACTGTGTTTGCGTGCATGTGATAACACACTTACAGAATCACATCATATAAACACGTATAATTACACACGGTATTAATCCTTGAAGCAAGAGTGTGTGTATTAGCAGGTTGCGTCTATCCATGGTAGAGTTTTGTCCAATTCATTCAAGCATAGATATTCATGGATAAAGGGACCTGTTGATGCGTAACTTGAAACCTTCTCTCCTCGTTATATTTTCATGGGGATATTGAGTTGCATCGTTGTTACGGATCATGATCCATACCTGCTCACACCAACTTTATTCTAGGTCGTGTGATTTCTTGTTATTTTTTATTATTTATTTATTTTATTTAGAAAAATATATTTTATCTCCAGTAGGGAGAAAAAGTTATGATTTTGGATTGGTATAGAGGGACTAAAGTAAGTCTTTTCTTCCCTGGACTCAAAAGTAGGGAGAAAAAGTAAAGAAGGATTGCCAACTTAATTGTTTTATAAATAGTAGAGAATGAATGGCTAATTTAATGAAGTTGTTGAAATCAGGTTGGCGGCACTGCTTTTTCGACCTTGTTTTTCACTGTTTATAACCTGCATCTAAATAACCTTCTATTTGAGTTTCATTGCAATTCTTATTTGTTTTTAATATTGAATCTCTTATATCTGCTATTAAAAGTGCTAACAATTATTGTTTTTTATTAAAATAATAACTTAAAACTGTGCAATGGATGAAAGTGTGCATTTTCTTCCTGCTGGAGATAAAATACTGTATGCACCTCGGAAGTATAGTGCCATTATTCCCCTCGGGATAAATATCTCCCTCGGCTGCGCCTCGGGAGATAATTTGAGTTATTCCCTTGGCTGCGCCTCGGGAATTAAAATGTTTAATTCCCTCGACTTCGCCTCGGGATTCAGGAACCAACTTTTTCGCTCAGGGAATAATGGCTTACTTTACCTCCCTATAGGTGCATAAATAACAATTAACTCCAACTTTGTCCAGTATTATGTTCTACTTTAGAAAATCGAAAGACTTAATTAATTTTTAACGAATGCGTTATTTACACGGTATAAATTACTCATGAATATTTTCTTGTTTATTAGGTATCCTTTCGGTGTTATAACATTCTTAAGGATTAAGTTACAAAGAAATATTTAGTTGTCACTTAATTAACAGATTATCTTGTTCCGATAATGTTCTAAATATACGTAAAACCTGTCCAAGCTGGAACCCTGCTTAGTAATAATAATTGATATAAGTCGACCTAGAAGTGACCGGCACTCAGGAAAACTGTGACCATATAGCTACGTTTAAAATCGGAACTCCCTAATATTGCCGAAGTCTGTACAATCTGGTGCTAATATTTGCTTGATATTTTATACAGCTATCCATGACAATAAATCAAAATCAAAACAAAATATAGAAGCTATTAAAAATAAATGTATTCAAAACAAAAGCGCAAGTTAGTGTTTCTTCCTATTTTGCATTTGGTACGTAAATTAGTTTATATTATCAAAATCGACACTTCTTTAAATTGTTACTTCCCTTATAAGAAAATAGAGGAAAATGTAATGAATGTAATCAATGTAATAAAGGTGTATAAGAAGGAATGTTCGTCTTTAAACTGTTATTCCCCTTATAATCAGAAGTGTGATATTTCCTTGTCCCATAGTACATTGGACTGAACATCCCTTTGTCTAAATAGTTATTTAGTCAAAGTCATTTGTATTCTAAAAAATACAGGGGAGTAAAAATCTAAAGAAGTACCAAAATCTGATTATACATGACACAAAAGCAACAACACTAGCGCACTCCTTTTGAATGGTTTCAGACCGATTTTTTTCTGCATTGAAACAATAAATCTAGTACTATAGACTCATAAAGTTAATTATTTCCCTTAACTCTAAGTATGATCTTTATAGATTAGTAGGTCATAGGTAGTTTACATGCAATCCTTAAAAATAACTACTAAAAAAATAAACAAGAACTATTTTAGACAGATTTATAGATCTTATTTTAATTTTTTCTATTTTTTTTTTTTAAACTAAACTTTGATAAACAAACGAGTGTGTAAACACTGAAACCAGGAAGTTCTTTTCAACCAGGTGAAATTTACTGCACTCATTTATTAAATGGGTTGTCTATAGACGTTCGATAAATACCCTGAGGCTATTTGCTTTGTAAACCTCTTAATTGGATAAACTGGTTTTACATGTTTATGTATATATTTGTAATATTAAAAACTATGTATTACAGTGATTAAACTCAATAAAATCGTATAATATTATAATAATTAATTTTATAAAATCAAATCTTGTAATGAATTGAAAACAACAAATCTTTACTTTTATAGGTATTCTTATGTTTCTTTGATAACGATGTTTACAACTTTTGATTCACATTTTAGATATCAGACTTATCTTTCAATGATTCTCTTTGTCCAGTGAAAGTTGTTGAAACAAACTCTTCTTTAAGTTTTTACTTTCTTCAATATATTTATTTAAAGAGAAAATATTGTAGTGAAGCTAAAACTCAATTTTGAGATTATAAAAAGATAAATTGATGTTAAAAAATTCTAAAAGTGGCCTATAATAAATGTCTTGAGACCGATATCGATAAAATTTGGCATCTATATCCAGAAAAATCATACCCCGAAGCAAAATCGATGAATGCATTTTAGCTTTACATTTGAGGGTACCAACACTCAAAAATACTGAAAATACATATAAAATTTATTTTTCGAAAACGATTTGGACAATTTTAATTAATAATTCTTAACTGTCGTCCAAGACTGAGAAGAGTATATGAATCTATACATAGTATAAGTTGTTTTTACGGGAAAAATTTAGTTCTTGGGAAAATTGAGATAATTGCATAGGCCGAGTTCGATTACCTGCCAAGGAGGAATCAATTGTCTGGTAAATTTAATACATTGTTCAAAAGCTATAAATGTAACCAGGATAACTCGAAACAACCAATAAACACTGGGCCAAGTAATTATGCTCTCGTACAGGGTGTCCCACTTAAGGTGTAACACAGAAAAACCTGAGGTTCTACATCACATTTGTGACAAAAAATGTTATATAACATAATGGTTGATCGACCTTCGTTTTCGAGATATATCGATTTTTCAATTATCTCATTTTCTGGTGACTTTTTCCCATTAAGAACGTTATAGCGTAAAATCTAAAAAAGGTATAAAGACGGGGTTTTCACCATTTAAAAGGTGAGGAAATTTGCTTTAAAAATGATATGCTGCTTGCCCATAATACCCTTATTAAATTAATTTTATATACTTCTAAATACAATTTTTTGATAAATAAGAAATTTGTGGTCAACGTTCTTGGTAGCATAACTTTTTAATTTGTATGGTAAATGAATAAATTTGACCTCGTGTAAAACTGGCCCGTTTAATAAGCTTTAAAATGATATAACTTGTTAATAAGTTTGCTTCAAGTTTACAAACTTATTTGGATGAAAATGAGGTAATAAATGACAAGTTTATCAGTTTCCATGACTTTAAATGACCCTAAAAAATAGAAAGGGTAACAATAAATAAAAAAATATCACTCCTTGCATTAACAAAATGTAAAATTGAATAATATAGTATAGAAAAGTGTACATAATTGTTTACAAAAACTTAAAGTAGCCCCCCCCCCTCCCCCCGTTGCTGTTAATGGATCTTCTGCAGCGGCGAACTATGGAATGACATCAATTATCCAAGATGGTAGATCGGTTCTGGGTGGGGCTGCCCGTCTCACTCCTTCATGTTTCAATTTGATTGCATCTAACGCTAAATTTGTTCGCTAAACAAGGTCCTCTCTTGTGTTCATCAATTGGCTGTACACTTTAATTTTCACCACTCCCCACAGGTAGTAGTCTAATGCAGTGAGATCGGGTGAACGAGGTGGCAAATTCACAACCCCACCAAGAACCGATCTACCATCTTGGATAATTGATGTCATTCCATAGTTCGCCGCTGCAGAAGATCCATTAACAGCAACGGGTGGAGGGGGGGGGGCTACTTTAAGTTTTTGTAAACAATTATGTTTACTTTTCTATACTATATTATTCAATTTTACATTTTGTTAATGCAAGGAGTGATATTTTTTTATTTATTGTTACCCTTTCTATTTTTTCACCAAGTCTTAGGGTCATTTAAAGTCATGGAAACTGATAATCTTGTCATTTATTACCTCTTTTTCATCCAAATAAGTTTGAAAACTTGAAGCAAACTTATTATCAAGTTATATAATTTTAAAGCTTATTAAACGGGCCAGTTTTACACGAGGTCAAATTTATTCATTTACCATACAATTTAAAAAGTTATGCTACCAAGAACGTTGACCACAAATTTCTTATTTACCAAAAAATTGTATTTAGAAGCATATAAAATTAATTTAATAAGGGTATTATGAGCAAGCAGCATATCATTTTTAAAGCAAATTTCCTCACCTTTTGAATGGTGAAAACCCCGTCTTTATATCTTTTTTAGATTTTACGCTATAACGTTTTTAATGGGAAAAAGTCACCAGAAAATGAGAAAATTGAAAAATCGATATATCTCGAAAACGAAGGTCGATCAACCATTATGTTATATAACATTTTTTGTCACAAATGTGATGTAGAACCTCAGGTGTTTCTGTGTTACACCTTATGTGGGACACCCTGTATATGAAACAGATTTTTAAAGTTTGTTTTAAAGATAATTGAAAACATGGATTTTGTCGTAAGTATTGTACGGTTTTTTCCTTTTATTATTAATGTTATTGATGGTAGGGTTTAGAAAAAATTAAAGGCTCAATTTTGCAATATTTCTTTTCTTTGTGTCATTCAAGCTCAAGACCACAATTATTGTTTGTAACTTCAATATATTTTGTAACATAATAATATTATATATACTTATACTGCTTTCTATGTATACCTGACTAAAAGATTGCAATCTCATCCTGTTCTTGCCATAAATTATTTTTAGTCTAACTTGGTGATTATTGTCAATCCCTGAAATAATTCATTTTCAGTGTAGGGTTGTATAAAATTATTAAATAAGAGCAGTCAAGCTCGTGTCAACGGGCTTAATTTAATTTTTGGAAAAGAAGAATGAAATTAGGTGAATTAATTTTGATAAGTTATTATATCTATTTGAAGACTAACTAATCAAAACAAACATTTATTTTTATTGGAATAAATGTGGTTGCCTTTGCCTAGCAATTACCAATCATTTTGAGGCGAATCGCTGTTTTCGGGACGCTACTCGATATATGTAATAAATAATTTATACCTACGGTTTGGGATAAATTTGTTTAAAATTCCAGAGTAATTCGTTTATTGTGGCTGTCTATGTTAATATTGGTTGTAGATGTAGATATGTATAACGTCAAAACTCATAACTTAATTCTAAATTAAGGAAATTTAACACAACCCAACTTCCATAAGGCATGATTATCATCATTTATTAATTTAATTCATTAGTCCAGAGTAATCATTTATGTATATTCGGACACTTCTTTAGATTATTACTCCCCTTAGGGGAGTAATAATCTAAAGAAGGCGTACGGAATGTTCTTCTTTTGACTGTTACTCCCCTTATAAAAACAGAGGTGTGATATTCCTTTGTCCCAAAGTACATTGGACTAAACATCCTTTTGTCTTAATAGTTAGAGGTGGTTAGAGGTGGTTAGAGGTGGTTAGAGGTGGTTAGAGGAGGTCTTAATAGTTAATTAGTCAGTTATTTAGATTCTGAAAAAAACGTAGGGGAGTAACAATCTAAAGAAGTACCTATATTCGTCTGTAGCTGGCTTAGTATACCTAACGTATCGCATGTAAATTGTATGTAGGTGACTCCTTAAAATAACATTTTAATTTGGTTATGTCTGTAAATAATATATAATTTTAATCTATTTGAATTATTTAATGATAATTGAAGCGAGCTTCTTACATTCAACGAAATATGCATCTTGTCTGTCTGTCTGTCTGTGTGTAACGTTTACGTGTCCGACGATAACTTGAGTAAAAGTTGGCCGATTTAGTTGAAATTTGGTATACATGTTCCTCTTACTAATACTCAGGCTAAGTTCGTTGGACAGCGTGATCCGCCCAAGAGTTCGCGCGCAATGCTCGCGTAAACGAGAGGTTCAAAAATTAAATTGGAATTTCAGGACGGGAAAAGATTCTATCATCATCTATTCGATGAGACGAACATTTTTTAGTAAAACCAACAGCGACACCGCTATGAATTAATAAAGATCGCTAAAACTATTAAAGCGGACCTAAACGTTTATAATAGAGAAAACAACCTTTTTACCGATATCTTATGTTCTAACGTAACGATTTTAATAAAACTTCATATACACCATCTAATGCACAATTGAAACAAGCATGCAAAATTTCAATTTGATACATGCAGTAGTTTTTTTGTAGCAGAGAAATACAATTTATAATAATTGAAAAAGAGATGTGTGGTTTGTGGAATAGTAAGAATGCGGGGTGGTTCCCTTACTACTAGCCGCTGTACTACTACCAGACCCACTATCTATCAACTCATCATGATTCATGATTATCTTTTTTTTCAATATTCAATACATATTTATTACCATACGCTCGCTTCAATGATAGAGCCACGCGATGCCTAGTTATTTATATTAAATGATTTATTATGTTTCATTATCCCGGAAAGAATTTGTCTTGAGAAAGTCAGAAAGATCTCATTTACATATTGTCCCCGAGCTTAGTTAAAGTAACGGAATTATTGAAATCATTCTTAAAAAGATTTTTTATGGATCAGCGAACATTTTTATTCTCGCATCAAACTACCATACTTACATTTTTATTCTCGTATCAAACTTCTATCGCTTTGTTCCACTCTCACATATGGGAGGTTCCCTAACCTTGGCCAAGGTATGTCCCCTGAATATTGCCCCCAGCACAATTCCAGAGAGAGAGGCAATTTTTTAGTTTTTTTATTCTGTGATACTCCTTGAAAGCAACAATATTTTAGCAAACCTTTACAAGCTGTCAAATCAGTGTTTCAGCAATTGTTGAATATTGCTATGTCTCTAAGGTAAGGGGAACTGCTCTACTTCAAGTTTAATCTGCTGAATTGATTTCAGAAGTATCACTCTGTACTCTGTAGTTAGTAGAGCCTGTTGTGAGAAGGAGTTTATCAGAACCATTTACAATAAAGAAATTATTTGGGTCACAATTGATTTTAAAATTGGGTCGCGGAAAAAAGAAAGACAGTGAGTAAGTAGAAACGAGAAACAGGAAGTTGAAATATTGGCAAGTATGTGTACAGTGAAAGCGGTTATGTAAAGGAAACGGTTGAAATTTGGCACCAGTTAAAGGAATTTTGACCACTCATTATTACGCAAAGGTGCATTTCGCTCCGGTTTTATATTTCTTTCTTTAACATTTAAATGTCAAACTACTATTTTTGCAAAAATAAAATAAATATAGTAACATTTATATAATCTCCAGAAAATCAATTCTCGATCTTTTATATTGTACATATATTTAATTTTTTTTTTATAACTTTCACTTTTTTCCAATGATTTACATTGTAATATTGAATGAAATGCATCATTTACATATTCATTTTTAGGTTGAAGTATTATAAATATACATTTTTCTTCCGAGTTTACTGAAGGTAACGGAAGCTATGTGAACGTTCTGAAGAACGAAAATATTTTGTCTCCGATTTCAATAATTACAAGACAGAAATCCGTTTCAGACATCAGGGAACATTTTTGGTTCCGTGTCTGTCTGTCGGTCTGTAGATCAATTTTTGCGAACCAACATATCTTAAAAACTACAAGTCCGATTTTAATGGAATTTGTATGGTAGGTGATAATTAGCCCATTGTTGGTCCCATATAAGTTTCAACTTCTGCGCTCATTTGTTTCTCTTCCACATGCGCACAAACATACATTTATTTACACCTATAGCTTCAAAAGTACTTATCTGATTTGTATGAAACTTTTATAGTTTATTGAAAGTAACCCGCAGATAGCCCCAGATTAATTTGAACCGCCTGCGCTCTTTAACTTTTGCTAAATTGATTCTTTAATTCATATAAAAAATTAAAACAATTTTGACAGATTAAAAAAACGGGGGAAACAATTAAACAAATTAGACAATAATGGGTTGTAAATGTATAATGTCAATTAAGTATATGTTATAGGATGCGAGGAAGCTATTTGCCACACCGATTGGCAGTCTATTTTTAGTACGAGCTTGCTGAAGAAAACGGTTAGCACTGAGATCGTTCAAAAACACTTTTTTTGTCTCCAAATTAAAAAATCCTTGACAGTTTGACAGAAATACGTTTCAGGCATTAGGGAGCATTAAGTCTCGTGTGGACTGTCTATCGTTCAACAAACATGTTGATAGCCAAATTTTTGCGAACCAGTATATCTTAAAAACTTTTCTTTAATCTAATGATTTGACGGTAGGTCTAACCAAAAAGACAGTTTTAAAAAACTATTTTTTGAGACTTGAAGAGTTTTTAATGTAAGAACTGTTTTCAAAACTTTTTGCTTTAAAAACTGTTTTCTGAAACAATTCATTTTCCTATCTGGAGTGGGAAAAAAAGAAATAAAGCATGTTTTTAGAAACAAAATCCTTTGGTGGAAACGCACTTTGTTTTGTTATTTGAGGACGGTTTTCAGTATTGCATTAATTCCCTGTGATGGGCTTTATTTTGTTGATGCCACAACTCGTTATTATTAAATCTTCGTGTCAAACAATGCAAGAAATCAAAAACAAAGAACTACAACAAAATTGACTCAATCTGGTTGGAAAAGTCTGTTTTAAAAATAGAAAACTATTTAGAAAAACAAGACATATTTTTACTACGTTTTTATTTGCTTGCTTTCTTGTTTGTTTGTTGTTCTGAGCTATTCACACGATGACAAGGCATTATTTTAATACTTTTAGCCATCTTTCAGCAGAATTTAATTCGTTCTCAGCAAATTTTGCTGTATGGAAAGTTAGTTCGGAGAAATCCGCAAGTTATTTTATTTGTTTTGACGTATCCGTTATTATGTAACAATCTTCATTTTGACGGGTTTCAAATATATTATTTATGACAGAAAATTTAAGAACTTAGTATATAAAAAGTTCTTTTTATCTTGTAATTATTGTCTTTTTTTTTTTTTTACAACAAAACTGTTTATAAAACTATCTGTTAAGTGAAAATCCGCCCTTAATTAGCCCATTGTTAGCCCTATATTATTTTAAATCTTTTGCGATCATGCTTTTGATTCTGCATGTGCTTAAAATCGTTCTTTTTATAAACACCTATATTGGTAAGTTCTTATCCGATTTTGAAGAAATTTCGATGGTTTGTTAAAAGAAGCTCACAAATGGTCTCATATTAATTTTAACTGTCTGTGCATATTTAATATTGAATTTAAATAAACGTGACTGTGACACCATTTGCACTCGAAACATTTCCAAAAATACTGAACTTTCAATTCCCATGTGACCATTTAACCAACAATTGACTGACTATTTTTAAATGTTTCTGAATTTATATTATGAACATGTATAAAGTTAGATCTTTTTACACGCTTGTATTTAAATTACCTTGTTTAATGTTCGTTTGTCTCCAAATCTTGTAACCTTAATTTGGCCATTTCCCGATTACCTAGAAAAATGGAACTTGCACAGATTACGTATCAGTCAACAAAAAACATTTTTACAAAAATCTATAACAGCGTTTCATCGAAATTTATGTATACCTTCATTATTTATATAAAATTGAAAGTAAAATAAATGTATGCAATTCCTAATGACCCTGAGTGCTTATTTTACCTTATTATTTTTTTAAAATTTAATCTTATCTAATTAAGCGTTTTAATTACTTTTATGGTCTAAAGTATTTTTTAAATTAATTATCTATAATTTTATATATTGTAATAATTATCAATGTTACAAATGCAGAACTTATAGTATAGTCAGTAGTAATGCATCAATTGATAACGTGCAATCAATTAAACCTATATATTATCCTTATAATAAATAAAAATACGTGGGGTGTCGTGGGACACCCGGTAGGAACGAAGTTCATTACGCTTTTCATTAAATATAAATTATAAAATCGCTGTAATAACTACGTATAGGTACATGGTGGAGTTAGAAAAGAAACAAAATTAAAAGTAACTAACTATTTGTACTAGCGGAGTTAAATGAAGTAGGCAAAATTAAATGAAAATCTTTTTATTATCTTTGAAGCGAGCGTCTTTCAATAAATAATGTATTGTATAGAATAATGTATTGTAGAGAAAAAAGTTAATGATAAATTTATAGTTAAAGCAGATGGTTGTAGAACGAAAAAGAACTGTCCTCCCAGGCCCCGTCGGCATATTACTCCAATGAAATATTAAAATAAAAAATATAAATCATTAACTCACAAAAACTTCAGCTTGTATCAGGTTGAAATGTTACATGCTTGTTTCAATTGTACTGTAGGTGATGTATACAAAGTTTCATTTAAATCTTTAAGTTAGAACGTAAGATATCGGTAAAAACGTTGTTTTCTTTATTTTAATCGGTTTGGTCCGTTTTAATGAATTTAGCGATCTTTATCACTCCATAGTAGTGACGGTGTTCGTTTTACTAAAAAGAAATATTTAAAAAAGTTGTTTGTCTCATTAAATAGATGAAGTTAGAATTTTTTCCCGTCCAAAAATTCCAATTTTAAATTCGAAGCTAACGTTTACGCGAGCGTTGCGCGTGAACGCTTGGGCGGATAACGTTGTCCAACCAACTTGTCCCGGACATTGGTAAAATGAAATGACGGTGATTTTGTGACGGTGATTTTGTGACGGTTATTTTGTGACGGTGATTTTGGTCGTTTTTTTCGGATTCACTACTGGGCTCCAGAACGTGCCATAAGGAACTTCGTTCCAAAAAGCTTTAAAAAAATATTATTGGAATTGGTAAAAAGGATACACATCATAGCGGTAAACATTTATATGAAACAAAAGTAAAAGAGAGCACATCTCTAATGGTGGGCAATTCTTATAATAGCAATGTTAAAATTTTATTTAATATATATTATTTGTTATAAACTACAACAAATCCTTATTATTTATAAGGCTTTGCCATAGATTTGTTATGGATTTATCTATAACGTATTTAATATCTATAAGATGAAATTATTAAAAATGCTAATAATCATAACATTATTTTATAATAAAAATAATAAAGGTATACAAGTACTAAATAAAAATAATTTATTGACGGTGATTTTGGTCGTTTTTTTCGGATTCACTTCCGGGCTCCAGAACGTGCCATAAGGAACTTCGTTCCAAAAAATGAAATAATTAATAAAGCAATTAAATTTGTGCATTTTATCATTATTATATAAGTCTTAAAGAAATAAAATGACATTTGAATATGTACATTAAAAAAGGCATATGATAAGATATAATTTTATGTAACTCTTGTCTCGTTTAAATTTGATCATTATCAAAAATAAGTAAAAAATATTGTTTCTTTTTACACATTTGAGTTGCATAATTTGAATATTTCCTTTTTTAATTGATTTATGTTTTATATCACTTAAATTAAAATTAATGTTTCTTTATTTACGTATCTAAACATAATTAATTTGACACTAATGTTGGTTGAGAATTTATAATGACATTTTAATTAATTGTGGAGGAAAAAAAGAAGTAAGTAAAGTTTATTAAATTCTTATTGTATATTTTATTCAGAATTACGAGAAAATGGTTGTAAGCCTTTACAAAACGAAATTAAAATTTCGAATATAAGAGCTAATTTCGGCTATTAGAGTACATAAAAACAAATATTTTGTCGAGGTGTAGATCCTGGGGGCCAAAAATTTAGAAAGGGGAAAAACGCATAAACTGTACATTGTGGGTCTAGTCACAACTGAATCCGCAACAGTTTTTCAGTTTTAGCCATAGTTATTACCTCAAGGTCTGTACCTCGACCAAATATAAATTTAAAAAGTTAAATTAAGTATTTAATAATTTTTAAAAAATCGGTCCAACAAACTAAAACAATATTGTCGGATATTATACATAGCAATACTGACACACTCCGTAACATCTACTTTAATTAATTTATTATTTAAAAAAATATTTGTAGTTGTTAAAATATTGTTTTTCTATTATTTAACTTTCCTTATAGTTTTTATTCAATATAAATTTTTATCTTGGATAGCCTTTTTGTGCAGTTAAATTCGAATTTATTGTAATTATTCAACATTTTATCATTGTGTAGAAATTGACCTCGCCAACTCAAATTGTTGCCAAAATTTTGGACAAAATTATCCTTTAAAACACTTATTATACTCGTAAGATAACAATTAAAAATTAATTGATATCTACAAAAAATTACCCAAAATATTACAATGCCTTTCACTGCCAAGAGCGAGAGAAAATAAAAAAAAAAAAGAAGAAAAGTCAACGAAGCGAGTATATTGTAACGAAGAGAATCAGGTGACCAGTATACAAAAAAGAAAGATTTTTCAATCTTAAAAATCCTACGTATCAAAACCCAACTAAACAAGTCATTAAGTGTGTGATTGAATCAGTGCTGGATAGATGAACGCAATGATTGATCATCATATAACTTCTTAAGATAGTAATCTGCCGCATAGTTTTTCATCTGTGAACAGCCGCTCAGTGTTTACCTTATGATTAATGCAATACAAAAACTAATCTTAGAGTTAAGATTGATACAATTAGCGTACTATTTTAATTTATTCCAAAAATTAGCTTTAAATTATATTTTTTCCACGATAAACACATTTGACTCTCGTTAGAAAACACAGTGAGATAACATTTGTCGAATGTTTTCATTATTTCGTTTTTTAAAACTATTTTTAACAATGTCAAAAATAAATAGATTTTTTAAATTCAGCATAAACAATCTATATATATAAAAGTCAACGTATGTGTGTGTGTGTGTGTGTGTGTGTGTATGTTTGTTCTTTATACAAATCTACAGTTTTAGCCCAATTTTGATGAAAATTTGCACACTTGATCTTCAAAGCAAGGGGAAAATCAAGGTCTACATGAATTTTTGAAATTTAAATTTTGTTACACAGGAGTACGGGGTACAAGTAATGAATACGGGGTCAAAGTAATGAATACCCTTCGTGATGCATATCGTTGAAAAGCTCTTTAAGAGTACAGTAATTGTTGTTATGTACAATTTTATTTAGGAGGGGGTAAAATGGAAATTTATAGCTATATATATAAAAATCAATGTATGTGTGTGTATGTTCTTTATACATTCCATAGTTTTAGTTCGATGTCGATAAAAATTTGCCAATTGACCTTCAAAGCAAGGGGAAAATAAAAGCCTACATGAATTTTCGAAATTTAAATTTGGTACACAGGGGTATGGTAGAAGTAATGAATACGGGGTCAATGTAATGAATACACTTCATGATGCAAATGCTCTTTAAGAGTACAGTAATAGTTTTTATGTACAGTTAAGTCATATTTTAATTTGAGGGGGGGGGGGGGGTTGCGAATTTTGTATATTTGAAAATTAGCTTATCAAAGAGGAGGGGGTATAGAAATAGGTGGGAAAGATAGAATCTAGATATTCTTGCATAGTAAAATAATTTATATGTTTCATTATGGTTGTTTATAACTTATCTAATTATAATAACATCCGTAGTGAAGCACGGGTACCCAGCTAGTTATACATAATGAAGATGTATTATCAAGTCTATATTTAGTTTTTTTCTTTTTTTTCTACTAATAGATATATCGGAAATATATAAGAGTACGTATAGACATATTTGAGCCCACTTTTCTGTTAATCGAACCTCAGAGACATGAGATATTTTTCACACTGAAGTTGGCCTCGATATAGGGTTACCATATCACCCGTTTTCTGCGGAAACCACCCGTTTTTTAATCGGGGTTTTTCCCCCCGGTTGAAAACCCCCCAAAATGGCAAAACCACCCGTTTTTGCAATGCTCAGAAAATGTTATTCAGTAATTTATTAGTGTTACAAACGTAACCCTTATTACCTTATTAATTCAAATAAAAATAACTTTTAAAATTAATTGAAAACAAAACCTCATATTATAATAAATTAAAAAAATGGTCCAAGAAAACTCAAGACAAACTCTCATATATGAGTTCATATTTACTTAGCCCATTGTTTTCCGTTTATTAGTTTTCTGAGGTACATTTAATTATTATTGAACACTTTATTAAAATGTATCATAAAAATAACTTCTCCTGGGCGGGGAATCGAACCCGGCCTCTCTCGGTCCGCATTTAAAGCTATTTTCTCAGGAACTAGATTTTTACCGGGATAACGGCTTATATCGTTGGATTCGTATATAAAAGGACTACATTTTAGAATGTTTTAATCAAAATCGTCGGAACCGTTTTCGAGAATTTTTTTTCCACGTTTTTTTCAGAGTTTTTGGGGGTAGCGCCCCCAAATGTGGAGCTAAAATTAATTTCTCGATTTCACCTCGGGGTATGCTTTTTCTGAACATGTAGGCCAAATTTCGACAAAATCAGCCCAGTAAGACAAAATCAGACGGCAGACAACAGACAGGCATTTTTTAAAAACCACTTTTTAGACTCAGGAGACCTCAAAATGTGTAAATCTATCAAAATCGAATTTTCGCGCCATCACAATATTTTCTCTTCATATGAGAAAGTAAAAATACAATACACAAAATAAGAATAAGACATATTTACCATTTCATTTTGTTATTTTTTTTAAATAAAATACTACAGATTAAGTTTTACTTAATCTGTTATATAACCTTAACCTATGTACAGCAGCTATATATAGGTCAATGTACAATTTTTTTGAATAAATATCAATTTAAAAAGAAATATGTATCTTTTTATTAAAAGAAATTGCACAAAATTCATTATAAAATTAATAACAAAATTTGATCTCAGATAGCGACAGTTCTCACCATTTTACATTTATTTTTTCAAAATTTTCCGGGGGAGGACCTCCCGGATACCCCTACAAAATTTCCCCCGTTTTTTTTATATTTGAAATATGGTAACCCTACATCGATATGATGTGTAAGAGATGTGTGCTCAGTCCGATTTTAATGAAAGTTGTATGGTAGGCTTTAATTAGCTCATTGTTGGTCCCATATAAGTTCGAACCTCCTGCGCTCATTTGTTTACCTCCAGCAGGGAGAAAAAGTGAACTTTCCTCCCGAGTTTACAGAGAGGGAAGTTACTCATTGCACCCGGTCGAGATAAACAGGGAGTAATGAAAAATAAGGGAATCATGAACTCTCATGATTCCCTCCAGTGTTGCCCAAGATAAAGCACACGTAAATAAGGTTGGTGCTAATTAACATTTTTTTTTTACTAACTTTTGTTTAATGTCTAAATTCTAAATCTATAATGTCATCTTCACACTTGACATGTAACCTCCACAACGGTTGCCGTAGTGATTCATCAGAAAAAGAAAGTTAATAAAAAAAGTGAAATCATAATTTCTAAATTTAGATTAACTAATCCATATTTAAATACATCAGTTGTCAACACCATTCAATACACGACTCAGCTTCCAGCTGATTCTCCCATTTAATTTTAGCATTGAAATTCAAATAATTGCTATGTATAATTTAATTTTAACGAGATTAAACTTATTTAGAGAATTGTTATTATATAATACCTAACTATTTTTTTTTTTTTTTTTGTTTTAAATAAATATAAACATAAGTATTTTTTGTTGAATAAAGTAATTTAAAATTAAAATCTTTCCATATTTTTTTGTTGCGCACAAACATACATTTTCAAAGTAGGGGAGACCGGGGCTGGTTGTTACATACTGAATTTAAATTGAACTGAGGGGAAGAGGTCTACAATCCATATCTCAGTCTGTCAAGGACAAGATACGTTAGTTCTTCCGTTGTCAGCTTGAGGTCAGGTCCCTTCATTCTATAGATAGGTAGTGATTTATGTTTTAAACCCTTAATAGTAAAAAAATTAGGTGCTATAATATATGTTCTTGTTCTGGAGTATTCATTTTTTTTTAATGTAGCTTTAGTATATATTAGGTTGAAAACAATGTTCATTAAGCTTAATTATCACGGATTATTAGATGTTTTACTCTTATGTGGGAAGAAGCTTTACTTGATTGCGTCCAAAATGGCAGCATGGGGCTGGTTGTTACAGGGTAAGTTGTTACACTGTATCAACCAGCCCTATTACTTCTTATATGTAATAACCAACCCTAGGAGTGTAAATTATTAAACTGTTTCAACCGAGATTTTGTTTAACTGTTACTTATAATAATTAAAATATGTAAGAAAAAATCATTTTTAATGACAAACGGGAATCATTTTCTTATTTAATAGTTGTAGTCCACAGGCCACCATAAGAAGTGAGTCGCTGATTGATAAAGTTTTCTTACCTTATGGAATCGCTTATTTATGCCGTGTCCACCGATGAATTGGGTATATGGCAACTGGGCGCTGGGCCATTTATTTTTTGTTGACATGCCAAACTTGCCCTTCTGCGGGAACATTGAAAAGAGATAGATAAAGTTTTAATTTTCACAGGATCGTTTAATTAAATTATTTAAAAAACAGTGGTAAAGGTGGCCACCGATACGAGTGGGCCGTTTGGGGTGGCCACCGCCCCAAACATATCTCTCTGTGGGGACGTTGAAAAGAAAACGGCCCACTCGTATCGATGGCCACCTTTACCACTGTTTTTGAAATAATTTAATTAAACGATCCTGTGAAAATCAAAACTTTATCTATCTCTTTTCAATGTTCCCGGAGAAGGGCAAGTTTGGCATGTCAACAAAAAAGAAATGGCCCAGCGCCCAGTTGCCATATACCCAATTCATCGGTGGACACGGCATAAATAAGCGATTCCATAAGGTAAGAAAACTTTATCAATCAGCGACTCACTTCTTATGGTGGCCTGTGGACTATTGTATAAAATTAATTATAAGTAAATTAAAGCAAAATCAAACTGTTTTAAATTCACTAATATACTATACTTTTTTCTCTTTTTAATTTTATTTTTAGGAATGAGCCTCAAGCTGTTTACGAGCAGGTCGAGGTTCAGCTGTTAAATATTATTAACTTTTAAAAATATTTTGCTTTTCTCTCTATTTAAATGGTTTTGACAAATTTTAAGATAGTCATTATTTATCAATTTTTACTTACATTTTATATTTTTGTGTCCTTTCCTATTTTTCCTATTAAGTACCTAAATAAAATATAAAACAAATTTGTTGACTTGATGTTGTTTAATTTACTAACCCAAGTAACCTAATTTAATTGAAGTCTTTGAAATCATATTACTTTAATCTAAAATGCATAAAAAGGTGTTCGAATGAGGTACTTGATAAATTAAAGACATTTGGGACGTCCATAAATAATTTCTAACAACTCTCAACACGCAAAGTTCCTTTACCAATATAACTGTAACAACTTACCCAAATATTACTCGCTACATTTTTCCTGTGTACGCGTCAAAACGATCTTTAATACTGGAAAGTTTTTTATCTCTTGATTCAAAAGTTATTGGAACCGTACAGAGTGAAAGACAGACAGACAGACACAGGAACGAAACTATAAGGGTTTCTTTTTTTGGTTTTACCAACGAATCCCTAAAAACGGGGGAAACAATGAAATAAATTTGACAATAATAGTTTGTATAAGCATAAAATTAATAAAGTACGTGATAAGATGCGAGTGTATGCCACACTAATTGGCAGTCTATGTTTCTCATTCCTACAAACATAGACATATAGGACATATTATAAGAGAACTAATACATTGAAAGTTAAAAGAACACATAGACATATTAAAACCCATCTTTCTGCTTGGTTCGAATTCCAGAGACGTGAGATATTTTTCACACTGAAGTTAGCTTCGATAAGATGTGTGTGAGATATTCATCCTTTGCTCTAGTAATAACGTAATTTAAACTAATTTGTTTCCACCAAGATTTTGTATTATTTACTCATATTGAGGGGGTTTAGAGTAGTCGCGATCGACACAAGTCATTACTACTTGTCTATCTGGGATCAAAGTTGAACTTCTAAGAACCACGTCTAAGAACTTTGATTTATATGGCTTACTATTGATCCCACCGTATTTTTTTGTTAACACTTTAGTGTGCCAAGTGGCTAAAACTCATTATATCAAAATTAAAATTTGAGACGCATCAGCCTTTGAAAAGCTTGGACCTGCCAAAGAACTTGTAAAACTAGATATGTAATGGATGACACGGAATTTTTGTCAGTTTATCAGCTGTATAAACCATATAATTGGCATTTGTTATTGGACTTTTTAAAGGCTTAGTAAAAAGGCCCTTAATGGATTAATTTGGATATTTCGACGGTTATACACATTTTATAGTTCCTTGAGTTCAAAACTGTGATATTTTTTATTTATTTTTTTTTGTCTAACTATTCTTTTTCATCTGTGAACATCGGTTCTGATTAAATTTGGTTCATATTCAAAAAAGTTATAACCTAAGGTAAAATTGAGACTCGAAAATACGCTGAACTGTCAGACACGTAAAATTGATTGGAAGGAGTGGTAGTGGATTTAACGATCGCGTAACTAACTTCCAACTTGATCTTATCTAACATGATTAGATTTCACGTCACGTTCAGTTATCTTATAGACAAGAGAGTAGCTAAAAAAAGTAATTAAATCGTGTAGGTAGGTCGTAATATGATTGTTGAGACCTCATTCAGCACGGTCTATTCAGGTAACAATGAAATAACAGTGACAGTGAAAATCTAATATTACCTGAATGAATTTTTTTCTTTCATGACTTCAAACCTGTTTATTTTTTTAATGTATAGGTTTTGTACTATTACGTTGGGAGAGGTTGTTCTTTAATGAACAAGTCCAAAATAACTGGTCAAAATGGACAAATAAAATAGAACGAGTGAGCCAAAAATGGTATACGCTAGCAAGGGTTCCCTGTTAAATTTAATCGTTTTTTTCGATCTTTCGCTTCTGCGGTGATGATAATAAAGTTCTAGGTGTTCTCCAGTGGTTAAAGGATATAGGCCCCTACGTTTCGCACCCATGAGCTGGGGCATCTTCAGTGTTGTGTTTGTTAGCAAGTAATTATTTCCTTAAGGCCCGAACAATCTGCATCTGTGAGCCAAACCTTAACGTATGATTAGGTCAGGGTTCATAAAAGGCGTATCACCACCGTTCGTGGTGATACGCCTCCTGCCGTTTTTATGTCGAGTACAAAGAAGTTCTCGGTTCACATTAGGATGGGTATACTTTTTTCTGCCCTTTCAAACCTCTAGGCTTTATCACCTATTTTATTTTCTGCCAATTGATTTTGTTTCATCAGTTTTTTTTTTAGTAATAGAGTGGTCAGAGGAAAATCTATTAAAACTGATTGATATTTATTAAACCAAATCTTTACTCAGGAATCCTATAAAAAAACTCAGGGAAGTACTTGCGTCCAAGTACTTTTTAGGGTTTTGTAGATGATTAAGCATACCCTGATTATTACACAGTAAACACATTATTATTATATTACTTTAGCTTAAACGGTTCAGGCCCTATGAACCAAAGAGCGACGGACGGACGGACACATCACCCTCGGCAAAATGTTGATGTAATTTGACAAAATGGCGTGCAATTTCCTTTAGTGTTATACTCTTCAATGCCTTTCATTTGATACCCACTTAAAATCTCAAAAACATTGACATGAATTATCTGCCATATTGGATTCCCAGTTAATCACGTCAAATTGCTATTCTTATTTTGTCTTCACTCAAAATGTTGATGTTTTTTTTTAACATAATGGTGTGGAAAATTAAACAGTTTCCTCAATTGTTTGAATTCTTTCGTAATCTACTTTTCAATACCTTTCATTTGAAACCCACTGTAAAAAACCAAAATTAAAATAAAAGAATTCACGTGACATGAACTATCAGCCATTTTGGATTTGAACTGCTGATAATTTTAAGTTCGCTATATTTTTTCTGTGTGCACGTCTAAAAAATCTTTAAAAAAAGAGTTTTTTTTTAGGCCGCTCCCTGACTTGTCAGTACGGTATCGGTATGCGGTATTTTCTGCTTTACCGACAGCTTACCGATACCTTACCGACACCGCCTTCATCTCCCCACATGTCGGTATACTTTCGGTAGAATCTTGCAGTCACGGGCGTGATTATGTCGTCGTCAGAAGAAGATACTATTATAGTGTGTTACATTTATTTGCGATTGCGTAGAAAAAGAAAGAAGTACTGGCGATATCCTTTAATATATAATTTAATATTATAATTTATAACTTTAAAATTAATAAATATAAACAGTAAATACCTAAAAATTTTGTTTTGTGTGAAATTTCCGACCCAGCTTTCTTCCTCAGGTCCTTTCTAGCATATTCCGGTAATTTATAATTGGACAACAATGGATATTTCTCAATTTCTGAGAACAAAATAACATGAATATCTCTCTCCGTTGCCATTTTGCGATGACACCTCGACCACGCTCAAAGATAGAATGATAGGAGTTTATCAATCTAGTACTTTTTACCGCTTCTGTTTTTACTGCATGTTCTTACCGATTCTCGGTATACCGATTCCTTACCTCACCACTCCCACGCATGCGCCCTAGTCAGACCGCTCCCTCACTTGTCGGTGCGGTATCGGTGTGGTATCGTTAAGCTCTCGCTCGGTACCGAATCGGTAAAAGATATAGGCGCTCGGTAATAGTACATTACGTGTCGAGTGCGGAAAGTAGCATTTTGCCGTTTTCGCACGAGTTGCGCACCGTACTTTATCTACGATTGTTAGATTTAAATAATAAATACAGAAAAAAATAAACTTGCTGTATGTAAGTTCGTATCTCTTCTCTTGATAAAGATGGCATTAATCTTGAGTTGTATTTTTTGCCGAATTGATTATTTCTGGAGGAGTATTATTCTCTACATTTTCGTCAACCCCACTTGATTCATTCATTGTTTTTCACTAAAAACTTGATATAAACAGTTACTTTAATAAAAGAATAGCAAATTAGTTTTGTTAAATGTAAACAAACTCGCTAATCGTGCGTAAAGCCGAAGAATTCCTCTTCTTTACCGCGCTAGCGTGGTAAAGAAGAGGAATTCTTCAGAACTATGAGACGCGCATGCGCAATGAATACAAGTAAGTAAAGAAATACTTTCTGCGCATCTAAACAGAGATACAATGTTTATATTTCGTATCAATCGTAGATAAAGAATCTTACCGCAACGGCTTACTAGCTTACCGATACCGTACCGACAAGTTAGGGAGCGGCCTTAATCTCTCTTCGTCATGTTTTTATCTCTTTTGATTAAAATGTTATTGGAACCGTACAGAGGGACAGACAGTCGGACAGACACAGGAACCAAATTTTAAGGGGTTATTTTCTTTGGTTTTACCACGAAACCCTAAAAAGGTGGGATTGCCCCCTTCAAAACTATAATTGATTTTGTAAGTTAAACAGCTGTTAGAAAGAGTTTTGAAAAGTTGGTCAATAGCCTGTCAAATTTGTGAATAATCTTCACGGTAGAGTTATCTACATCTTCTTTCTGTCTAATTTGTACTCTGATGTTGCAAGACGAATCTATAAAAGTGCCGGAACTGTCTCTTAATACCTTTTATCATAAGATGCTATTACAGCAAAAGTTATCGCTTTACAATAAAGAAGCGAAAGCTGAAATGATTGGTAAATGTTTAGCGTTTTGTACAACGGATTATGTGACAGTAAATTTAGACTATTTTAATCAACTCAACCATCAACGCAATAAGTCGCGAGGGAGCGCGGGTCTTTTTATTCACTATACTTCCTATATAGTTGCTGTTTTGCATCTTATCAGAGCATTTATTCTAGTAAGTTGTTAAGATTAGTGTATGTAAGAATAAGTATGAATAATATTAGCAAGTTATCAAAGCAATGATCAAGTATAATATCAGCAAGGATATTAGCAAGTTATCCTAACATAATGTAACTCATAATGTAATAATAACCGATCATTGTTAGCAACTCATTAAGTAAGCTAATATCCTGCTTCAATTAATCTCACGTATTGACAATTTCAAGAAAAAATATACCTCTTATCAAAAAAAATTGTTTTTTTCTTTAACAAATCAAAACCTAATAGAGTGAAGATTCCCACGGCAACATCTAATAGAAGCAGATGTTATTGTTTATAGCGAAGTGGTCTTGAGATTGTGTCTAGCGGAAGAAGGAGCGGCTGATACGGGCCACCGAACACTCTAACTCTGCCTTCCATTTTTAACTTTGAACAGCACGCAATCAACATGCGTCTTCACCCGCAGCCTTTCGTGTACTTTTACAAACAACGGTACTATTTTTAAAAAATCAAGGATATCATGCATAATGCACTGAAGTGCATTGTGCATGATGAAGTGCACTGAAGTGCATTGTGTAAAAATAACTTTTTTCCGTGGTAGGCTGTAAAATAGTAACTTTAGAGCCTAAAAAACATAGCTAAAATCCATTTTTTCATTACGTGGACTTAAAAAATCTTTTCATTACTCCTAGCTGTAAAGAAAAAATCTTTTACGTCCTAGGCACTAAACGATTTTTTCTTTACGGCGGGTAGTTGTCAAAACTTCCGTTAGTAGTGCTGCAGTCTTTGTAGAAATGCTTCTAGTACGATAAAAATCCGCTAGATGTCAATGCGTTTTATTTATCTTTTCTTATAGTGTAACCTCATTTTAAGGTTTCTTTTTTTAAGTCTTAAGTATGTACTAATATTTGTTATTATTATATATTGATTAGTGATTAATATTTAATGTTTTTTCATTGCCTGCTACCTCGGAAAAAATAGCATATGCTACGTGACTTTGAAGTGTTTTTTCTTTACCTTGGCAATATTTACTGTCTCGCTTCGCTCGACAGTAAATGTAATTGCCGCGGTAAAGAAAAAACTCACTTCACAGCCTTGTAACATAATATACTATTTAATAGTTTTGTTAAATAACTTTTTAGTTATTGATAGTATCCTGTTAAGTCGTTTTATATTAAGGAATGAAACAATGCTTTTTTCATTACATTATCATTTATATTAATATATAGATTAAATATTTTAATAAATAACTTATTTAGTTATACTAAATTTATTGATAGAAAAAATATATTTATGGCTGTGCTATCAGCTCTCAGGCCATAGGTCAGCTTTTTATGGCCATGGGTAAGTACCTTTTGGGTTAGAATAAATAAATAAGCAGTGAGACGCATAGACAAAAAATCAACCTACTTAAAAAATTAGGTCTACAATGCTCAAATGGTCCAGGAGCAGACTATCGCGCATGACCGTGACTTACTACATCATCACGCATAGGTGGTTGGTAAAGTTCGTCCTTTAAAAATGGCTTACCTATAATCAATTAAACGGAAAAATAACCCTGTTTTTTTCTGGCTTAAAATAAGCACATTTTTCGACTGACTAACATCTAGCTCACGAATATTTTTATTACCTTTAAAATTCTATCCGAAATACGTAGGGATAAGTGTTATTAATGAACTACTAGAACTAAATAGTACTTTTTAATTTGGAAATCGGAACAAAAAATAGATTGACAATATTAGTGTGGCACTTAGCATACTCACAAAAAATCATAGGGGATCATTTGTGTGCAAGTCCCTTATAATCCACTAATTCTGAGCAATATCGGTTTGTTATATATAGATCTTGAGGAATTCATGTTTAGCGGATTTTTACGTTTGCGCATGCGCAGTGGCTACTATAAATCCAATTACAATGAAATTCATACGGGACCATATTATAATGTATAACCTGCAAAATCCCTGAAAATTTCATCGACATCAGATGCATATTGTGGAAGTTATGCGTGTGGCAAAAATGTCACGTTTGCGCATGCGGCTACGACTGACCCGATCATGATTAAATTTATCAACGTTCGTCATCATCAAACGTTTGATCTTCAACTATCCTCCAAATATGAGAGAAATCAGACAATTAGGTCGCGAAAAAATGACGTTTGGAGGATTTTACATTTGCGCCTGCGCAGAGTCTAGCATTGATCCACATACCATATAAAATTCATAGGGGACCATTTAGGACCTAACCTGCTTAATCCCTGAAAATGTCATCAAAATCGGATAAAAATGTTTAAAGCTATTTATTACTACAAATATTCACCTCTCAAAAGTGAATACAATGCTTCCGCTATACCTTGGTAGACTAGGAAGCTCAAATATATTCCTAAATTTGAATATAGAATGCACTATTGTTTCTCTGTGTGTGAAAATCCGATAATTGACGATAACTTAAGGTAAATTCAATCGATTTCGACTATTTCAACAGAATTTGGCACAAGGAGCCTTTTTTACTTTCTTATATGAAGAGAAAGTATTGCGCCGGCGCGAAAATTTGATTCTGGGATTTTGATGTATTTTTTAGGGTTTTGTAGATTCTTCTCAAAACCCTTATGCCGAGGGTGATGTGTCCGTCTGTCCGTCGCTCTTTGGTTCATAGGGCCCGAACTGTTTAAGCTATAGAGCTGAAATTTGAAATACTGGTGTAACTTTTTGACCCAACCACAGGAAAAATATACAGAAGTTCAAAATTAAATGTGCGCATGCGCAATTCGCAAAAATGTTGTAAACTCAAAAATTTATAATTTTTTTAATTTTCGAGTGGGGTATCAATTGAAAGCTGCTGAAGAGTAGGACCCAAATATATATATGCTTTTGTAAATTTTGCATTCCTTATTGGGTAAAAAAATCAAAATATACCAAAAAAAAATTTTCCCCCCCCCAACCACTATACTTCGGCTAGTCCTAAAATTTTGAAATAATTCATGCTAATGCCTTATTGTGGGGCGATGAAAATTCCGGGAGTTCATCACAAATTTTAAAAAATTGCCAATTTTTGGCGCGAAAATTTGAAGTGCGCCAAAAATTTTATTTTTTTAAAATTTTGAGTTGGGTATCAAATGAAAGCTGCTGAAGAGTAGGACGCAAAGATATATATACATTTTTAAATTTTGCATCCCTTATTGGGTAAAAAAATCAAAATATACCCAAAAAAAATTCCCCCCCCCCCCCAACCACTATACTTCGGCTGGTCCTAAAATTTCGAAATAATTCATGCTAATGCCTTATTGTAGGGCGATGAAAATTCCGGGAGTTCATCCCAAATTTTAAAAAATTGCCAATTTTGGGCACGAAAATTTGAAGTGCGCCAAAAATTTTATTTTTTTAAAATTTTGAGTTGGGTATCATATGAAAGCTGGTGGAGAGTAGGATTCAAATATATATTTGCTTTTTTAAATTTTTCATTCTTTATTAATTTTATAAGTCAAAATATACCCCAAAAATTTCCCCCCTCCCCAACCACTATATAACGGGTAGTCCTAAAATTTCGAAATAATTCATGGTTATACCTAATGGTGAAGCGATGGAAATGGTCTGAAAAAATGAATTTTTCTAGTCGTTATTACCGATGAAAAACATTGTGACCCCCCGGGGGATCGAACCCGGACCCTTGAGATCGAAGAATAAAATCATAATTACATAACGGGCATGCTTAATCTTCTACAAAACCCTAAAAAGTACTTGGACGCAAGTACTTCCCTGTGATTTTTTATGTATATACATTGTTTGTTTTTATTTTACGTTTTAATTTATTTCCATTGTCATTTATTTTAACTGTCTTTAAATTGCTAAATGAAATAAATACTACAACATCGTATCACGAAATATTTGTAGAGAATATTTAGGACATAAATATTTGTATGATCTTGCCGTGACCCGAGAGTGAAAAATGATTTTTTAAAAAAAGTAATGATTTCGTTAAAGTAAATAAACCTTGTCTAAATATTCTTACGTAAGATGTAAGAACAGTAATCAAATATTTGTAGAAATTAAATAACCTCTTGAGATGTGAGTAAACAATTGCGTTAAATTTAGAAAAAGGTAAATATATTTTAAAATGAATGAGATTTTTGTCGAAAACTGCTATTAGGAACAAACTAAAAAATAATTGCTTATAATATTCAACTTAGCACTTGTTTATTTTTACTACTATTTTATGCACTGTTTATTTGGCCCTCCTATATTTCTGATTCCGATAAATTGTCCGATTTAATGCCATTTTTTTTAACCCATTCCTTTTTACAATATGTTTTTTGTATGTAATATGTTTTGTAATATGTTTAAATCAACAAATTACTTACTCACTTACTTACTTAAATATATATACAAGTGTAATGCATTTGTAATTATTTACAATTTTAAATAAGAGGTAGATAATTTGATTAAACAAAAAACACCTTCATTATTAATAAATGAAGTGCATTATTTAATATTAAAAAAAGTGTTTTTTTTTTTTTTAACTAGTATGCAAAAATAATTATTTATAAGTATAAACTAATTATACTGTTATTATTAATCTTTAAGAAAGAGGTAGATAATAAAAACGGGTTTTTTATGACTGAAGAATGATTTTTAAAGGAGAATAGCTGTGGGTTAAGTAATGTCTTAAGTATAATAGCCGTTGTTTTTAAAAGTGATTTAATTTTAAAGTTACAGTTAGCTATTGTTTTTGGACGAGGTGTAGGAGGTGATTGAGGCGATGTAGGAAGTAGAGCGACTTACTGCAGTATTACAGTGAAATAGGAAGTACAGACTGTCAGTGCTTGTACTCGTACTCCCCTGTCTAGTGTGTATAGAGAATGACCTCAGCTTTAGTACAACTAGAGCCATCTGTTGGTTCTACCTTACAACTAAACTTACTCTTTCTCCAAAAAGGAGTAAGGTGCTCTCCTTTATGCAGACAAAATTTAGATCGATTCCCAGAGAGGTGAGATATTTTTACACTTATGATGTAAGTATAACATATATAATATGTGTGTAAACTAACAAAAGGGTTAAAACTAACATATATGCTAGTTCGATTGCCAGAAAGATGAGTAATTTTAACTATTTTACTCTGACGATATATTATTATTATAATCTATAATATAAGTGGCAATGTCCTGATTGACTGACTGACTGACATAGAATCAACGCACAGCAAAATCTGCTTAACCGAGAGACTTGAAATTTTGAGGATATACTCGGTTCATATTATAGGCATCCACTAAGAAAGGATTTTGCGAAATTTTTATTTTTGTACCCAGGTGTACGGGGTCAAATGTCAAATTAATGAATACTTTTAATGATGCATATCGTTGAAAAGCTCTTTAAAAGTACAGTAATTGCTGTTATGTACAGTTTTGTCATATTTTCATTTAGAAGGGGGTAAAATGGAAAAATGTGTATAACTACATCTTATATAAATGAAGAGTGTCTGAGTGTCTTTTATCTTATACAAATGAAGAGTGTCTATGAGTGTACGGCTTACATGAGATTATAAAGTTAAAATGTTGGTACATAGGAGTACGGGGTACAAATGTCAAAGTAATTGATAGGTACCCTTTATGATGCATATCGTTGAATTGCTCTTTAAGAGAAAAGTAATTGTAATGTACGTTTTTGTCATTATTTTCATTTGGGAGAGGGGTAAAAAGGAAATGTCAACGTAAGTGTGTGTGCGCGCGCGCGAACGGGCGCGCGTGTGTGTGTTCGTTATTCAAATCTACCGTTTTATTCCGATTTCAATGAAAATTTGCACACTTGACTTCATGCATTTTCGAAATTTTGATTTTCGGTACACAGGGGTACGGGGTACAAATGTCAAAGTAATGAAAACCCTTCACGATGCATACCGTTGAAAAGCTCTTTAAGAGTGCTGTAAAATTATTGTTATGTACATTTAGGGGGGTAAAATGGAAAAATATATCTATATCTATGTATAAAAATCTAATAATAGATTTTGGAGGTTCTTGGGTACAATGTTAAGCTTAATTCTGCGGGTGATAAAGGATATAAAACGATTTCGTAACTTTATATGGAGCTGAGAACGGGGCTTCTAAATAGATTTCAAAATTCTTATTTCATTTTTCATAAAAAATGTATTTAACCAAAATTGCAGAAGAAACTACTGACCATATTTTATGTTTTTTGGAAATTTCTGTAGGAAGAACTGTTAAAGAAATTACTTTTCAATCACTGTTAAAAAATATTTAGATTTATTTTTAGATATTAAGGCAATAATTAATAAATCACGCCTTACCATGCCTAAACTTTTACTAACTTAATCATGACCACTTCTTTAAAATTCTAAAATAAAATCTACGAGTGTATACGTAGTATAATAATTTCTAAATTATATTGATAACTGCCTATAGAGATTTTCTAAAATTTTATCCCTAAGGGGAACATAAGAACAGAGTAAGAAAAGAAGGGCAATTGAGCCCAGACCGATCTCCTAAAGTTAGGAAGTTAATACTTGAGAAAGAGCTCTAATTTTGGATGTAAAATAAAACACCCCGTAGCGAAGCACGGGTATTCAGCTAGTATAGTATATGTTATAAACTAACTAAATCTTTTTTTGTAATTGTTATATTTACATTATATTAACTAGTTCGATTTTGACAGAGGTGAGATATTTTATGATGTAATGAAAACATTGAAAATTTGTGTAAACTAACTCTTTATTCAAAGTGAATATATTTACAATATTCTCTAGTTCGATTCCCAGATAGGAGAGACATTTTTACACTTATAATTAAATATAATAATTTAAGTAAATTATCTAACATTTTATCCAAAAATGTTAAGGCGATTACTTTTGAACCATTGACCATAACATATTATCTAGTTCGATTCCCAGAGAGGTGATATATTTTTACACAAAATATATGATCAAATAGATTATGTAAAGTAACAATTTAACCAAAGGTATTCATATTATTTTGGAACCACTCTATAAACTTTCAATTTATTATCCAGTTCGATTCCCAGAGAGGTGAGATGTTTTTACACAAATGATAACGGAATAGATTACATAAAATAACTATTTAACCAAAGGTATTCATATTAATTTGAAACCACTTTATAAACAATAATTTATTATCTGGTTAGATTTCCAGAGAGGTAAAAAAGTTTTACACTTATAATGACTTTAAATATCCGTAAACAATGTCTTGTCTTCTCCTTTTGTAATGTTCATATTGTTGAACGAAGAAAGGAACAAATTAAATCGTATTCCTCATAATCAGGGGTTCTCAACAGGGTCCAAGTGGACCCCTTGGGGGTTTATGGTATTCCATGGGATCTATTGGGGGTTAAATTTAACCCCCATATTATTACGATGATAGGTTATTTTTGGGATAAATTTAAAAGGTTTGAATATTGATTATTTTAAGAATCTAAAAGAAAAAATTGCTTATCGTTCTAAAGCGGAAATTAAATCATTTCTTGAACCGCCAACTTCTGTAAATGATTCTAGTGGATTAGAAGCCTCTTACAATATTTCTTTGTTACTTGCGAAAACCGAATATCCACGTACCACTGGTGAAAAATAATATCGCCCACCAGCAATAACAGAGGTAATAAAAACTGTTATGAAAATGAACTCTGAACCAGTTTAAAAAGTATTCCGCACAGTAATGAAATATAAAATCATAAGATACTAAAAAATTAATTAATTTGTGAATTGCAAAACAGTAAATTTTCTGTGTTGTTGGATGAATCCACTTATTAGTGAAACAGAATTTTGATGTTATATCTTCGATATTATAGCTCCATATTAAGAGAAAATACAAAAGAATTTATTTCAGCGAACTGTTACAAATGTACACTACAGGTGAACATATATTTATGTACACTGAAAACTTAAAACTATTAAAAACATATTATATTTGTTTTGAAATTATTTGAAAATGTACACTGAAAACTTAAAACTATTAAAACAAGATATGTTATGTTAGCTATAGTGACTACGATGATAGGTAATTTCAGGCCAAATATTAAAAAAAATCACACAATAAGCACATTAATAAAAATCGAACTTCTGCGTCCAATTACAATATCGATATATCTGAAATCAAGTTTATATCTGTTATCTGAAGTCTTATATAAACTACTTTTTCTATTTTTTGTCAAAGTTCTTAGCACAAATTGTTATCTTTAAGATTTTTAAGTGCAATTATTAATTATCTGCTAATGTTGTATGCTTTATATTAATAGAAAAATGCAAGGGGGTCGATCTAGAAAATCTTTTCTTTTTTTTTTAAAGGGGTCGCTGAAAGAAGAAAGATTGGGAAACCCTGCTCTAGATCATATTATGTCGAGATAAAATGCAGTAAGGCACACAAAATAATCCATATTTTAGAATGCAGATTAAAGACATAGCGCCTAAGACATACCTACCCTTGATTAGCGTTGGGACAACCGACTAGAAAAAACAACCGAATGAATAAGTCGATTCGGGAAAAAACAGTCGATTGAATTCAATCGACTGAAAACAGTCTCATAGCGGGTATAGGATATATGAATAAAGATATAAACCGAGACTGAACTCAAACGCAAGTCGAATTTTTCAATCGAATGGTTTTTTTTATATAGGAGAAGTACGGTGGAGGCAGTAAAGGCCTCAGAGCTGAGGGGGGGGTGAGAGTGAGAAGGCGCTTGACACTCGTTATTTCGTCCCAAACTACAGCCTGCTACGACATCGTTTTCATTCGAATGAAAAAATATAGACTGAGACTGAATCCAGTCGACTTTTTCATTCGAATGTTTCATTCGGATGTTTTTTTGTTTTGGGTAGGGGAAAGGAACGACGGTGAAGGGCTCAGAGCGGAGGAGGGGTGAGAAGGCGCATGACACTCGTTATCTCGTTATACACACGTCCACATATACACGTCCGAATTACAACTAATACAACTTCAAACTATAGACTGATATCATTCGAATGAAAACTAGATATCCACAACCGAATGAATGAATATTTTAAAACAACCGTTTAGTCGACTTTTTTCAATCGATTGGTTCCCAACGCTACCCTTGATTATGAGGAATTCGATTTATTTATTCCATTCTTCGTTCACAACAAATCCGTTCAACCTTTCTTTGTCATATTTGTTTTGTTTTTACTTTCTCATATAAAGAAAAAGTATTGTGATAGCGGGAAAATTCGATTTTAAGATTTTGATGGATTTACACGTTTTGAGGTCCAAAAAAGTGTTTTTTTAAAATGTCTCTGTTGTCTGTCTGAGCCTAAACTACTGGGTCGATTTTAACGAAATTTGGCATACATGTTCAGAAAAATCTTTCCCCGTGGCGAAATCGAGAAATGAATTTTAGCTCCAAATTTGGGGGCGCTACACCTCAAAAACTCTGAAAAACGTGAAAAAACATTATTTCTTGAAGATGGTTCCGACGATTTTGGTTTAAAAAAATCTGAAATGTAGTCCATTTAAATACGAATCTAACGATATAAGCCGTTTTTCCGGGAAACATTTAGTTCCTGTATAATCCGGAGAGAGGCCGAAGTTTTTTTATGATACATTTTGATGAAATGTTTAATAATAATTAAATCAACATACTACACATACTAAAAATAATACACGGAAATCACTGGGCTAAGTAATTATGAACTCGTATATGAGAAAGTTTGTCTGAGTTGTCTCGGACCGATTTAAGTAGCTAAAAAAAGATGGGGCAAAACGTAGGATTAAGGATTACCCCCCCCCCCCAAGGTCACCCCCCCCCCCGAAAATCGACAGACGACAACCCCCCCCCCCCCCCCCAAGGTCACCCCCCCCCCCCCCTAAAAATTTTAGGGGGGTTTTTTTCTGGAGCATTTTTGCCCCCCCCCCCCCCTAAAAAATTTTTTAGGGGGGTTTTTGTCTGTAGCATTTTTGACCCCCCCCCTAAAAAATTTTAGGGGGGTTTTTGTCTGTCGCATTTTTTACCCCCCCCCCCCCCCCCCCAATTTTTTTTTTGCCTGCAACCCCCCCCCCCTCCAAAAAAAAAATAAAAAAAAAAATAAAAAAAAAAAAAAATAAAAAATAAAAAATAAAAAAAAAAAAAAAAAAAAAAAAAAAAAAACTTAAAAAAAAAAAAAATAAATAAAAAAAAAATAAAAAAAAAAAATAAAAAAAAAAAACTTACCCCCTACGTCTTGCATTGGCCGACTAAGAGGATGATGCGTATACGGACGGATTACACGCCGCGCCGCGTATACGTTAGCGTACACGCCGCTGGGCGTCGGGTTTACGGGGACGTATACAATAAGATTACTCTGAGGGGCGGGAGACGCTGCGGGACTGCACTTTCCGCTGCGGGCTGGAGGCATTTTACGTCGCGATGAAATGTCATGTTCTTATTCTCCTACGGTTAACATATAAGTTTAAGGAGAAGTAAAGCTGATTATAATAAATAAAACAGCCATCGCTTCATACGTGTAGTACTTATAAAATAAAGGAAAAAGGAGTCTTATAGTATAAGTCAATAAAAAAAAGACATTTTAAAATAAAACTTCATTATATTTTTTTATAGTTAATTTTTTACAAAATATTTACATTTTTTGTTATATGTAGAGAAATATCTACATAGACTGACATTTAAGTTTTTCGTCTTCGATGAACGAAATGTTGTAAGCCTTTCCGATCCTTCCGTGGTACTTGAGATACATGTTTGGTGCAGAGTTGTAAGCGGTGGCCTGTTCTATGGTGAGTATATTGACGATCCGTTTTGGAAGATAAACGTCAACAACTTCCTCATCATCCAGTTGTTCGGACTGCTCCTCGTCATCATAATGTCGATGCAGGTCAAGAGTTGCAATCAGGCCGGCTCCAAGTACTTTGTTGTGATCTAGTTGAAATGCACGGATAAAATAAGATTCATCCTCGGTAAGATCTTTAAGTTGAATTCGACGTCTAAACTCAGCGGATTCATTAAGGTTCTCGCAAAGTGTCATAGTGTCGATGGTAACAGGTCGGCTTCTAGAATGAGACTGATGCTTGCAGAGCACTGAATCGCGTTTTGCAATAGAATTAAATATGAGAGCGCGTGGACAAACAAATGAATGTGAATTTACCTGATTATTAAGCGAACAGAATTAGCAGCACAATCGATGTTACACATTTAATCTTAAAAGTTCATTAATATCAAAGTCGTCTTCAGTGATATCTGTAGTTGGCAGCGCTTGAACAGGAGAAGTTAGTTCTTCGCTTGTCCTTACCTGAACAATTAGATCCAACGCTATTTTAATTTGCGGGATCTTATCCAGTAAGGACAAGGTTTCCACATTAGACAAGGTTACAAACTCAGGATGTCTAGAGAGTAAAGTATCGATCCATGATGGTCGGTACGTCAAGTCTGTTTGGATAGAGCGTGTGGGCTGATGCATACGTAAAAGAAGATGTTTGCCGCTGATAACGACATCCTGACAAGGTTCAGCCTTCCTCTTCTTAGAGTTTTCGCTCTTCTTTATATATTGCCTCAGTTCGACTTCTCTCTGCATTAGCAACGACCAATCGGACATTGTCATGAAAAAACATGTCGAGCTGTCCAAACTTCGGATCACAAGTACGGGAGCTGACTTTTTTGTTAAACCGACAATTACACACTTTTTCAACGACTCTAACAAAAATGTCCACTCTAACTTGAGGTGCTCCATGTTCAAAAGAATACGACGGACTAAAGACGAGATGGTGAACGAATATACAGAACGGTCTAGGGGACTGGAGAGTACTGCGGGGGGAAAAAGGTAGGTGGGGAGTATTCAAAATGGAAAAATACTGACTGAGTTCAGGGTCGGTTATATCCGAGAGGAAGTGAGATCGAGATTAATAAACAAGTGGGACAGAGATGGGCATGTGATTGAAGAAGATTACGCATTAGAAATTTTCGCAGGTGCGGGTTTCATGGTCAGTCAAGAGGAGATTGACGCCTTATTGTCTAGACAAGAGAGAGACCGTACATTTACAAGAATGAGATGGTAATATGGGTTCAGGGACGAACATATCCGTGTGAGCATAGTTATTTTTGTAGATCTTTCAAGGGTATCCAGGTGTTTTGTGCTGACGGAAGGCCAAGCCACTTAACTAGAGCTCGATTATTTTTTTTACGGACAACACGCTCGATCAGATAATACTCAGGATAATTTGTTTTCTTTAGCTCCTCCTCGTAAAACTTGCCACGAATCGGTTGACCCGCTGAATCAACTAAAATGTACATTGGTACATCGCGTTGAAACACTTTGTCTATTTGAAACTGCTCGTTAGTCCAATTGGGCGTATATCCTTTGGTAAAGAGATGTTTATGTTTGCTGATGCGAACCCAGTCTCCGACATAAAATTTTGGCTTACGTTTGATTCGACGACTAGCATTCAAACGTGCGACAATTGTTGACTCATGTCTTTTAGTCACATCAATAGGTCTCATTCCTATAGAGCGATGTTTCCTGTTATTGTAAGTGTCCACCAGATTGTCCACATGATCCACCCACTTGTAAGCACCGAGCAAGCTGAAATGTCTCCACATCATTTCTTTAAGTGTACGATTGAAACGCTCAACAATAGTCGCCTTAAGCGGGCTATAGGTAAAGTAATGATTGATTCCCTTATTCTTAATAAGAGATTTGAACTCGGAGCCTCTAAATTCCATTCCCTTGTCCGTATGCAATAATGCAGGTGACAATCCAGATTCATTGAAAATTGATTTCATTGCTACGCTCACCTCCTTACTTGTTTTTCTCTTTAGCGGTTTCGCCCACGCTCTCTTAGATCCACAGTCGATAACTGTCAAAAGATAACGGTATCCGCGGTCTGGCACTGTCATTTCGACTAGGTCTGCTTCCCATAAATCGTCAAGAACACCCTTGATTACGACCCTGCTTCTAGCAAACCTCTTCCGAGCAGGAGCGTGTATCTCCCGGACTAGAGCGTCTTTCACACTTGTAGTCATGATTTAAACTGACTCTATAATGCCGGCCTCAAACAGCTCTTCCAATATAGATTGGATTTCATTGTAATGAGAATTGTTACCGGCCTGAGTAGACGCGTTAATAAGACGTAATCGATCTACGAGCTCGTTTACATTGTTCCAATAAACATAGTCCACTGGTCGATTACTTACTTGCATAAAACCTTTGCCTTTGACAGGAGCCTTTTTTGCAGGGGGGTCTGGATTGACCAATTTTTTTAAAAGATTGCGATACTTGCGACCTGACGTATTGAAATTTCTAGTACTAGAGTATCCTTGTCTCGCTGCATTTGACTGCAAGATGATTTCCTGGTAATTAGCCAAGTCCTCAGCCGAATAGTTGTCGGGCTCATAGAGGAAAAGCAAATTGAACAGTCCGTCAGTGGCCGGATAAGGTTTTCCCTTGAGATACACGTTGTCATAATCTAACTTTAAATCTGTATCGCCGATTACAATGTTTCCTTTTGAAGTGACTCTAGGTCCATAGACTGTGTCTGTTTTCCTATCGACAGCTTCGCCAGTAAGCAAATGTTGTACAAAGGGTCGACCGTAAATACTGACTTCTCCTAACAACATATTTAACTGTTTCATACCCTGCGGGGACGAGAGATAAGTTCTAAACTGAGGGCTGCCCGTAGGCGTTGATTGAGCACGTTTGTCGGCTACGCTTAAAGCTTTGCGTAGAGGGGTTGGAGATGCTATGTGAGGAGACGATGATGATGATGAAGGTTTGCGGGGAGACGATGATAATGGTTGGGATGGTGTAATTTGCGATCTCGTTACCATCAATGATGCGAGTTTTCGACGAAAGGCTGGTGACTGAGATCCACGCGAGCTTTCAGCTGCTGATTTAGCTGACGCCTGCACTCCCATTTGTGTAGAAGCCAAATCCGGTTCAAATGCGAATGTCTCTTCATCGTCTGCGGGAGCGATTACGGAAGCGATATCGTCGTCGTCTTCTTCATCTGCATTCCATTGCGTCGCTACAGTAGAGTATTCTTTAGCATCTGCAACACTTTGAGCAGGATCAGTCGAGTATTCCTTTGTTGGAACAGTAGTAAAGTCGGGTCGATATGTTGTCGACATAAGTAAAGTTTTGTCGAGACTTTGAGCGATATTTTGCAATGGATCCATAAGGGGTTTTACGCTTTCCTCGGTAAATCTTTTGACTTGCGCTCTTCCTGAACGCAATAGTTTATTTTTTTTACGAATAACATCCTGCGTCTTTATCAGACGTCTTTTTACGTCCTTACTCGATGCTTGCATTTTGTCGACTGAATGCTTCACCTAGTCGGTCGAAAATTATAAACTCATCGAAACCACGTCGATACCTGCCGTCATCTACAGACGCCTCTTTGTCAATGACTAAAAAACCATATTTTTTGTCCCAGCAGTGAACGCATAAATCGTGAAATTTCGACCAAGACATGTCAGTGTTGATATGGTCATCGTAAACATGTCGGAGATTTGTATCGTCCATTTTAAACAGTATAAGCATGTTGCATTGATCTCTAATGCAATGCTTCGGTACGTTAGCATATGATTGCGAAAGATAAAATGAATCGACGCCCATGTGTCGACCACGAGTAAAGTATTCTTTCATCCGCTCCTGTTTCTCCATCATTACATCGTCAAAAATGAAAATCGAGTTTTCACCGACCTGCTCAGGTTCTACAACCTGCTCAAATTCATTTGTAGGGAAGAAGCCGATTTCTGGCATACCGCTCAGCACCTTGCTTAAATACCTGTACTTCGGTTGTTCCAATGTCTTAGCGTAGAGGTACACATTTTTAAACCTCAGACCGTTGATATGCAATAAAAGCGATACCATCAAGTGGGTCTTACCGCCACCCGATGATGCGCAAATAAGCGCTCGGATAGGATGGTGACCAAACAGTCTACTGTGTCGGCTGTTTATCCCATCATGAGTCTCCTCGCTATCTTCGAGCATCATCACATCAAACGATGTGTTCTGTTTGACAAATCTCATTATACTGAGGAGTAAAAGGATTTAAACTATTTTTTATAAAAAAATAAAATAAAATAAAAAAAAAAACCATTCTTTTAATAAAATTAAATTTTTTTATTTATACTGTACAAAATTTTATTCTATACCATAAATACAATTTTGAGGCTTGATCTCTGGCGCATACAAAGTTGCTTCCACTATGCCTGATGCAGGATAAGCGTGGCATGGTCGACCAGAAGAGCCAGTCGTTGAGAGATGGACATCCCAGCAGATCCAAATCCCATGTATCTACAGTCACTCCGCGAGACCGAAGAAATTGAGCCTTTTCAAGTCCCTTCACATAGATCTTCTCGTATCCATTCAGAATGATAAGAATGTCGTTAAGTCGATTGTAATGTATGTCTCCATCATCATCCCATGACAATCCGTGAAAATTTTCAGTCAACCATTGGTTGTCCCTGCTTCGTGCTGTCATAGAATCCTTACTAGGAGAGGGCGGTTTAAACAAATACCAGCTCATAGCACCAGTAGATATATCTATTATGGCCAGCTCCTTAACAATAAAGCCTCCTGAAGTATGACTGTTGCAACTGACACATGACTTCTTTGATGCTTTAAAGCATACAATGTCTACAATGGCGGCTTTCATTGTGATGACTGACGATCTGAGCCCGCTCACGTATACTTATATACATCCCCACCACTATACATTTTTCATTACAATGCCTGTGAGAGGATAATGTGTGATTAACTGATCGTGTAGGATGAGACAGTAGGCAGTTGTGTTTGCAGGAATATTTGCTGTCGTTTCAAACTCCAACTTGATATCCACAGAGGATGAGGTGACAGACTCGACTTGTCGACTGCAATCTAAAACTACAAAAGGCGCGTCCCTGATAAACTCCTCGTATGTGAGCATGGGCTGTGCATCGACTTTACCGTAATATGAACGCTGAAAGTCGACATACATTTCGTATAGCCATGCTAAAGATCTCTTGGTAAAGTTTAAGTTTAAATTATCATAGGGGTACGACTCGCTTCCAATGTAGAGCCGTACATTTTTCAACTCACATGCATCAAACTTGTTAATGTCCTTTTTCTGATCGTTGACTCGTGCTGTTTGCAAGGCTAACATAACGTAGCGAGGTTTTTCCAATTGTGTGCTAGATTTTATTGTCCAAGTATGATTTTGAGTCTGAGGTAGAATGGGATATGTAAACAGGTTCCATGTACGGAATGGCATCGATATGGGTACGTTACGCTCAAGCAGGTTAAGCATGCGAAGTTTTTGAGAGTCATTTAGCGTACAGTAAAGGAGTTTCCACTTGATACCTTTAATCTCAACTTTGTTTAAAGCTTCTCCTACTGGTGCTTTAGCAGGATCGGACTCAATAGGTACAAACATGTTATCGTCTTTGTTGGCTCTGATTAAAATCAGCTCAAGACGAGCATTCATCAGCACATGCTTATAGTCTTCTGCATATCCCAAGACTGTTTCCAAAGGGAGACACATACTAAATTCGCCAGTGGTTTTGTCTAAAGTTTGATTATAGGACTTGTCAGTTGTCGGTAACATCCATCCAGCTGATTGTAGTCTGTGTGTAGTCGCTCTACTAAAACTCGCATATCCCTTTAACGTTGACGTAATACCTGGCATCCTTGTCTGATCGATTTCAACACCATTCAGCTCAAGTCGAATGTCGCTAAAGGCGTGAGCACCTGCATTAGATGCTAATGTGTAATGTACAGGCGGCGGTGACATCTTCCCCTCGATGCAAATGAAGCTTTTAGAGGGCAATACATAGGTATCAGGCTGTTGAAAGGGTATCCTTACTTCATCAGAATTGTCAAACTTACTCGATGAATAAGGTAGATGGCTATGGTACTCCAGTTTTACTATGGAGTCGTCGAATCTTGGCGCTTTTCCCAAGTCTAGCAATGTAGCGGAATCCATTTTTTCTGCTGTCGTAGTTGCGAACTTTGAAGCCGAGATTCTGCAAATACTCGCGATTGATAGGTGTTAGCCCTATGACGTGCTGCTGATTACTGAAGCTGTCAACATCGACCGGTCGGTATTTAAAATCAATCATTACGCTTGAGATGAATGCGTACGGTAATCGTCTCTCCACGAAAATCCACCAGTCGACCCTCTTGATCCTTTATTGCGATATTAACTGACTCTAGAGTATTTGTTAATATTTCCAAGTAGACAACTGTTTGCGGCACTTCGACAATCTTGTATCCTGGAGCTACGGTAGGGAAGAACTGATGTAGAACGTGAGACTCTACACCATTTATATACGAACCGGTGACAATATTACATTCTACAGACAGCGCGTTAACTTTGAATATGTCGACAATTGTATCCGAAACACTGCGATCATTTTTCTCCAGTATTTTCGGCTCAAAACCGAGAATGCTACCAATATTGTTGACCGATTTAAAGTTTAATTTTTTGTCTTTACTAATCACAGTGCAGGTGAGCGAGTTTCGTTGTTCCTTCACATCAATGTCGTACTTGGAGAGCTCCTTAGCAATATCACTAAGTTCGTAAGAGCCTTTTGGGAGTTTTATCATGTCACCTGCTATAATCTTTTTATAACGTATCTTTGTACTCATGTCCGCTGGAGCTGTATGCTCTATATTTGCCTCTAGTATTGCACCGCGCTCAAAGCCGAAATTAGTCAAAAGTGTATCTTCTAAATCGTTAAATAATGTCTTGTTGCTCTTTATTACTACTCGTCTACCTATTGTAGTGAAACTTATTTTAATATCATCAGGAAGAATAGTTTGAATATGCGAAACAAACTGATCGAAAGTGGAATTTTTTGGTACATCAAATAGTATGTCATCATCATTCATGAGGTAAATTCGATTGTTGGTTTCGTCTACATTTGGAATAGAATTGTACGCTTCGAAGGATAATAAACCGCATGACCAATTGTCGTCGTTCAAGTGAACCGGAGGGAAAAACTCGCTGGTGAGGACCGATTTGTCACCGGTGAATGTTAAAGTTAGAGACATGACTGACTTAAGACTAAGTCGACACGTGTAATATATAGACAGACATCGGGCTAGGTGTTACTGCACAACATGACTGCTAGTATCATGCACAAATGTCCGCAGATAAACGTGTCAAATGGTTGAATTTGGTGATGGTTGTAGAAAATCGTAGTGCCTTCCAAATAGTCGACCAGTTCAAGAGGCGGAGACAAATTACCGTACGGATCGAAATAAATTGCTCTGTTGCCGACGACATAGTACAACACCCAATGACTGCCGGGCTCACGCCACGTTTGCAAATTGATAATACCGCATTCCACGTTCCGTCTTATTTTTGGTAAACGATCGCGCATAAAAACACCGCGGAAATTTGACAAGCGTAAACGGTCAGTTAACGAGCGTTTCATGTCGTAATCGGACATGGGACGAGCAGGAAGGCTTACGATTAGTTTTTTGAGCTAACATAGAGTCCAAGTCCTTTTCTGTATGGTCTTAGGTACAGCCCCTTGCCAATAGCTACCTCCTCCATCTTTTTGTTATGTCTCCTGGCCTCCTCCAATGCCTGACTTGCCTGTCGACCTTCATTTATAGTTTTGACCAGACTAGCCGCTCCACCTGCTACTGAGCCTAGAGCAGCTAAAGCCGGTATAGCAGCCATGAGAAACGGTAGGATTCCACCCCGCTTCGGTACAGGTATTACTCGGGGATGATGACTAGCTCGACGACTACTAATGCCTAGCTTTGCAGCACGTAGAGCCGCAACAGTTTTCTGATGAATGCTTTTGCTGCTACCTGCCTTTTCAACTGCCTGCTTAGCCAGTAATAATACATTCTTAAGTTGATTCGAAACGTTTTTCTTTTTTGTCCGAGGCTTTCTCGCGCCGCTGCCCAGTTTCCTTTTGACTTTCATAGCTGTTGTTACTGACCAAGCCGCAGCTTTTTCCCCAAAACTTGAGTCAGTTGACTTTACCCGTTTCCAAGCTGCTTCCTCCAACCTCCGGTCTGCTTCACTTCTCGACTCTCGGTTCGCGTAAGCAATATCGTGTTGTCTACAAGCCGCGTCCAGAGGATTTATTCCTGTCTGACCTTTAGCTAACCTCTTTTGAAGTTTTGTACCCGGACCGCAAAACTGATAACCGCCAGGCAGATGTAATTCTACTGGTAGACTGTCGACTAGCTTATTTATAACTCCTCCACGTCCTTTCTTGTAAAGTGCTGGACGCATACTGGTATGACATGTGTCCCCACCTCAGGTTATATAATTTATGTAAATAATATGAAGTGGTAGGGCCCCACACTCGCCCTACCATGTGATGACCAACCATTTTATTTTGTCACCTCCATTCGCGATCTCCTCCCTAGATGTTTTCGACAGTGTTACAGATGCCGCCGTGCATTCGACATCACACACTGTCCTCCGATTGTTGTCTGTGCTGTTTTTTTTTTTTTTTTTTAGTCTGCAATGCCGCTACCTGCAATGTTGATGTCGCTGCCGCCTGCGACATCAGATGACTCGACGTCCTCCTCGACATCCATTATTCGATGATGACCGTGAGCAAGGGTGTTGATTTTGTCTGGAAGTATATGTCGTTTGTCGTCTATTGAAGAGAGGGACAATTTGTTAATAGCGACGGTGTACAGTCTAAGACGAAAGGAACGAATAAGATTAAACTTTGTAGCCATCGTTTTTGAGTCGAAGAGTGCCTGCCTAAAGTCATCAAAGTTAATCTTATTCTTCACCGCGCTTCTCTTAATTCCCTTCGCCTTTTTAATTGCCTCCATGTCTTCACATTGTAGAGCATACATTTTAGCTCTCAATCCGACAAACGACATTATCCTTTTGCCCGCGGTCTCATCTTTAAACTTACCCAAGACTTTTTTGTTGACTGTCGAATAGCACGGATGGTCTGACGGGAGATTGCTAAAATCGAACTCATCGCCGATAGCTCGGAATGCTTCGAGTCTCCAATCCGCGTCAGCCGTTTTTATGTTGTAAATAAAACTGTCCGTGTCAGTATATGCCAGTCTCAGTCTTTCCGGACCGTAATGTCTCAACATACGGTCGTAATGAAAACTGAGCATTCTCAGTTTTGCATGGTCGAGAATGCTCATCCCGGCATATATCGGCTTGTCGAAAAGGATCTTTGTTTGGCCCATGTGTATTGAGACAAGATTCTCTTCGATAATCACACGATTTTTGAAGTTGGGTTTCGCAATCAGTTTTTCAGCTCTCGGCCATTGCGAAACCAACCTCAAGTCCATCCTCTTCCGTACCTGCTCAATACACTTACCGAACGTAGCATTATTTAAAAGTTTAAATAGATCCTTTTCGAAATCTGTGGCGGCAGTCTTGCGTCGCTCATTGTTCACATGTATGAACGGCGCTAACCATGCAGACTGCCGGAAGCCGACGACTCTGTGGACAGTTTTTAATTCGCAGCCATGTGCCACAACAAACTGGAGCAGTCTGTAATGTAGCACATACTTAGTCTTGGGACTGAGGGTTCCAACAAGTTTAACATACGCTGAGCCAGCAGGTTTGATCCGATCAGGCAGAGGTGGAAAATCATTAAAATAATCATGTAAATGATCTGGGATGTGTATGTCCACCTCTGCTATATATCCTACATCGGAATTATCGGACACAGTAAGCAGGTCTACATCGTGCGGTTCTACCCATCGGAAATCGCTCACCGGTAAAGGTTCAGACGAAGCGAGACCGTATAAGTTATTCGCATCGATATAACAGATCTGCTGACTTTTATCCGATTCAGCAAACCTGTGACTTACTTGTGTAAACCCTCCTCGGATGCCCCGCTCAATAAACAGCATCATGGAGTAGTCTGTTAACAGGTCCAGCTGAACATTAGTGATCTTGAGCATGCCGTTGAACGCTAGGCCGGGAAGACTGTAGTAGTTTACGACCTCCAAGTTGTAGTCTGTCTTGAGAAATTCCCTCCTGAAGTTTTCAAATACCTCGGTAAGAAGGTAGACATCAGTCCGGAGGTACAGCTCTGAATACTCTCGGAGATCTTTGATGTTAAACTCGTTCCAGACTTCAACGGCATGCTTGTACTCGACCTCGCTAATGCCTGATTCGTTTAGCTTACTGTAGAATGACTCCCTCGGAGGAAGAGAGGTTTCGTCTAGTTTAGTCCAGTCACACATGTACTCGTACGGCATCTGTCCTTTCCGCATCAGCAACTCCAGCTGCCTGCCCGCGTAGAGTTTCGGAAGGATGGTAAAACGGTCAGATGACATCGTCTTAACAAGTGCATCTAAACTGGACGGCAGAAACCTAAACGAATCAAGAAATCGAAGCCAGATGATGCCTTGATTGCTCATAACCATCTTTGAAAAGGATATATATTTTTCAGATGAATCAGCAATCACTTTAATCTCCCCCGGAAAGTTGCCAAGTTCACGAACAATAAATTTATTGTCGTAACCTGACCCGAAGTGGAGAAAAATAGGCAAGAAATCTGGCTTCCTAGCAGCAACGTTACAGCTCCTATGCGCAGCGCCTCTGTAACGTGCAGTGATGTGATCGTGGTCGAGTACCTTATTATCAAGGTCTGAGAAGCAGCCATGACAGAAGTAGCAAGTGGTAGATGTGTCAAAATCATGCTGATCTTCAACGCTCATAACAACCGGATTGTTTAACGAATAGTAATGAAGAACCTTTCCGGCTATCCTAGTAAGCGTCGAAATCAGCTTGTTGGCTGCATCTGGACCTGTGTAGATGATGATATTATTGAAATCTATGTCTTCGTCAGCATGTACATCGCTCTGTACATACAAACCAAAGGACATAATTTGATGTTCTTGAATTTTGTTCGTATAGGACCTGTATCTTCCGCTTGTCGGTTCGGTTGATGGAGGCTCGCAGGTTGCTAGAGGTACCAAAAGAGCCTCGGTATCACAATACGCTACAAATGGTACACGTACTTGATTTTTACCACCGATAAACTTCAGTTTAGACTTTTCACCCTCAGGCATAATCATTCTGGCCGGCTGATCTATGCAATCGTTACCGTGAATCCGCAACTTTTCCTCCTTTGTCATACCATGTTGGTCGTCGAAGTGAGTGAAACAGCGGCGGCATACGGCAATAGCATTTTCGCGTTTAGTTTTTTGCGAGCGGATTAACCTTTCAAAGTTAAAAATCCTCACAAAGTGGTTGTGTCTATCAGCGTTAAGGAGGAGAAGGTCGATGTACTCATCTGTTTTCAGCTCACTCACACTGAACGGATAAAGTTTCTCCTTCTCATCCAGAGCGAATATATTGACACGCACTTTGTTCAGTTTTTCGAACTTTGAAATGTCTTTTAACATGGTCGGATACGTTAGAGCACTAAAATCGTACACTCTTCCCTCAGGCAAACGAGATAGAATTGCACGTCTAAAACAATCTTCCTCATCCGGATATTGGACGTGGTCACATGACTGAGTTTTGACTATCCAGTCCGGTAGAGGAACATTGCATGCAGACTTGAGCGGATTGAGTTTGCTCAAGTTTAGCACTATAGCTTCTATCTCGCTTAGTTTAAGGCCTGAGGGGCTGGTCTCGTAAGTTTGAATTTCAGCCTCGATTTTATCGATGCCTTCGAGCAGTATTTTATCAATATCCGACAACATGTACACCGCTTTGTTTTTGTTTTTAAAGTTACGCTCACAGCGAACCATCGATACTGGATGCTCGTAAATCGTATCTAACAAAAAGTTTACCTTTAAAGCCGACCATTCTTCGAGATGGTACATAATTTTTTCCTTAATTTTATCAAAGGTGGAGGTGAAGTAATTTTTTAAATTTTTTACCTCCTCCTTATTTGTAAAAATATAGGTTACTATGTTCTTATTAAAAGCACTTTTCACCGTAATTATGCCACTCACGTCCTGAGGATGATCGGCGCGAACAGCCTTTGAGCGTCTGGAGCGGAGGTCGAGTTTGCAGGTTTTCTTGTGCAGACGTAGGAGCAGATTAGTATCGAATGCAGCATTACAAACAGCACAGACATTTCTTCTTCCCTTACACACAGCTTCATGGAGTTTGAGGTTGTCAATTCTATTTCCGAAGACGCGTTTACATTTCGAACATTGGAGTTTTTTGTTCTGTTCGCAAATCGTCTTCAGATGTCGAGTTAGGTTATGCTTCAGGGAGAAAAGCTTGGAGCATCTAGGGCACTTGAGAAGCCTGGTGTCACTTCTGCAAATAAAAAAAAAGTATTATTATATAATTTAATAAATGTGATATTAATATTACCAGCTTACTTTTAAAAAGTGTTCATTAATTTTTTAAATTTCTTATTAATTATTACAAACATTTTAACATATGTTTACATTATTATTTACTAAACGAAAATATGGTTAACAGGTAATCTTATGTCATTTTATTAATAATGTTAACTGTGTACTGAAATTTAAAATATATTTCTTAAAATCATATTTCTCAAAAGCGAAATAATGATACCTGATAATCTTTTGTTTATTTTATAATAAATTTTAGCTTAGTATTTAACGTTAAAAGATCTTAATAATAAATTTAAATCAAGTTAATTGCTTATAGATTATCTGTAGCATTTAACTTATGTGATAACAATTATGTTTATATCATTCCTCCTGTATAGATAATATTTATTTATCTTTCATTATCATTTATAGTTACTGTTTAACTATTACTTTAGAAATGAAAAAGTTTCTTATTTAAAATGAATTTACGTTCTTAAGTTATTTGCAAAATATCATTTTCTTATTTCGAATCAATATTACCTTGTTTCCGATATTTGTTCTGATGCAGTGTAGCTAGTAGATGGAGTTGTAGACATTGTGATTTTAGGTGTTCCGGTTGAACTGAATTAGTAAAGAAAATCTGTCTCTTTATATACGACTTATGGATGACGTCAATCCTTAAAGAGAGAGTCAGGAATGAGCTGGGTTGGGTTTGACCTCAACATTAAAAAAATTGAATTAATTTGTAATATTGTTTAGTAATTTTTTGTATATTTTGCAAATTACAATAACAATAGATGAAATAAAAATTAAAATTGAATTCATTTGTAATATTTTGCATACTTATGTAAATCTCAAATCAATAAATAAAATCAATATAAATTAAAATAAATTATATAGGAGCGGTTCCAGCACAAGGTTGTGGACCATCTGGCTTTAACCGGTTATGGTGACGTAGAGCAAGGCCACTTGAAAGAGAATAAATACCGTCGCGTAATCCTTATTTTCATTAGTTTGATCGCAAGACACTAAACAAGAAAACAAAATGTCCCTGTCACGTGCTTTGATGAACCATGCCATCAGACCTAGGAGGTCTATGGAAGAACTGGTTATTAGTAAGTATTTTCTATACAAATAATATTTAAATTCATAAAATTATTATTTTACGATTATTTAAATAAATAATACTTAAATTCATTAAATTATTTTCATACTGTTATTTAAATAAATAATACTTAAATAATAACTAAAAACAATTATAACTAAATAAAGTATTAACAAATATTTTCCTTTACGTTTATTTAAATTTTTTGGCTTCTCGTTATCGTTATGACTATATTTTTTTTTTTTTTTTTTTTTTTAGACGTCAGATACTTCATTTTAAGAATGGAGTTTCTGGCAAACGGCCCCAATGGCGATGCCGTTATAGCCACGATCAGGAGAGAAGATGGGGAGGGCGATGAAGTGGCTTTCGACGTCTTCCTCCCGTCAAGGTTCATCACTGAACTTACCCCTCAAATCATCAGTCTATACAACCAACGACCTGACATGGTGCTGGTGTATAGAGGAAAAAGAGGACGGGCGTTCGTGGTGGAGTTTGAAGATATTTAAGATTTATAAATAAATACTATACATTTAATTTACTGTTTTATTTTTTTTATTTTTTAACGTAATATAAGTTATCCTTTTACCTTAATTTATAAGTTAACAGTAAGTGCACCTTTATTTATATGTTTACCGTAAGAGAATAAGAACATGACATTTCATCGCGACGTAAATGCCTCCCGCCCCTCAGAGTAATCTTATTGTATACGTCCCCGTAAACCCGACGCCCAGCGGCGTGTACGCTAACGTATACGCGGCGCGGCGTGTAATCCGTCCGTATACGCATCATCCTCTTAGTCGGCCAATGCAAGACGTAGGGGGTAAGTTTTTTTTTTTTATTTTTTTTTTTTATTTATTTTTTTTTTTTTAAGTTTTTTTTTTTTTTTTTTTTTTTTTTTTTTTTTTTTTTTTTTTTTTTTTTTTTATTTTTTTTTTTTTTTTTTTTTTTTGGAGGGGGGGGGGGGGGGGGGGGGGGTTGCAGGCAAAAAAAAAATTGGGGGGGGGGGGGGGGGTAAAAAATGCGACAGACAAAAACCCCCCTAAAATTTTTTAGGGGGGGGGGGGTCAAAAATGCTACAGACAAAAACCCCCCTAAAAAAATTTTTAGGGGGGGGGCAAAAATGCTCCAGAAAAAAACCCCCCTAAAATTTTTAGGGGGGGGGGGGGGGGTGACCTTGGGGGGGGGGGGGGGGTTGTCGTCTGTCGATTTTCGGGGGGGGGGGGGTGACCTTGGGGGGGGGGGGGGTAATCCTTAATCCTACGTTTTGCCCCATCTTTTTTTAGCTACTCAAGTGGATCATTTAAGTATAAAAATACCACCTTTTTGGTTCAGAAAATCCAGAAATATAGTTCTAAAAAATTAAAGCTCATTTTACTAAAAACAAAATTTTAGTTAATAAAACTAAATTTAATGATGTGATATTATACATTATATTAAAAATGTAATAAACAAATATTTTGGAAATAGTTGCAGATGCTATCAATAATCACAAATCTGAAGATAATAAAACAAGAAAATAATATTTTAAAATAAAAAAAAAATATTATTTTTGGGTTTTCACGGTTTAGTCAGAGGAGAACTCACTCCATTGAGGGTTCAAAAACTGCTAGGCGATGTATAAGAAGTGTCTATTTTTACTGGTCTTATATTACTTTGCTTTGTAAGTTTCATCGCACATTTACGTTTCCCCAATTTTGAACCACTTCCCGTGATTCAATCTTCCCAAAATCTGCACATAGATACAACTAAGGTAAAGAATATAGAAACCAAAAAAAAAAAACAAAAAAACAAATGGCGCCAAATTTATTTGCTTTTTAAGTTTCATCGCACACCTATTACCCCAATTTTGAACCACTTCCCGTCATTTAAACTTCCCCAAATTTTGCACATAGAAACAGCTATGGTAAAGAATACAGAAAAAAAAAAAAAAAAAAAAAAAAAAATGGCGTCAAATTTATTTGCTTTTTAAGTTTCATCGCACACCTATTATCCCAATTTTGAACCACTTATCGTCATTCAATCTTCCACAATTTTTGCACATAGATACAACTAAGGTGAAGAATACAGGAACCAAAAAAAACAAAAAAAAAAAAAATGGCGTCAAATTTATTTGCTTTTTAAGTTTCATCGCACACCTATTATCCCAATTTTGAACCACTTATCGTCATTCAATCTTCCACAATTTTTGCACATAGATACAACTAAGGTGAAGAATACAGGAACCAAAAAAAAAACAAAAAAAAAAAATTGCGTCAAATTTATTTGCTTATTAAGTTTCATCGCACACCTATTACCCCAATTTTGAACCACTTATCGTCATTCAATCTTCCCCAAATTTTGCAAATAGATACAACTAAGGTGAAGAATACAGAAAAAAAAAACGTTGAAAATAAGACCAGTTCTGAAAAATTCCATTTTTATATTAATTATTCTTATTCCATATTCTGATTAATAAAAATCAACTATTCTGGAGAATGACAAAGATGACTGCTCAATGTTACCTGGACTGGCTTGTTTTACCACGAACCAAAATTTAGCGCTGTTTTTTACTTAACCTATTTTTTGAGTTATTTGTTGATAATAACGTGTTTTTGTTGCTCTGATAATTCTCTAGTAAACTTTCTTGCTCTTGTTGTATTCAGCAACATCAGAATCTTTGAAGCCAGATTTCTTACATAAGTTTAGCCATTTTCGGATATTCTTCTTGGCCTGGGAACATTCCCAGGCCAAGTATGGC